>OX422218.1:120964492-122184492 GCA_949130495.1 Sambucus nigra | reverse complement strand
AATGCCCAACACCTTAATACTTATAGAACTTTCTCGAGTCATCATCATATGTCCCATATTTCCAATCATATTGACGAGAGGAGTATTTTGGCCCTATTATCTTTAGTTTTCTAAAATAGTTTCTTGTTATTCATAAACTTTTATGAATTAGAATTATAAAACTTTTGAAATTGATTAGTCAAGAAGGTCTTCTCAAACTCATCCGATTCAAAATCATCATCCAAACCGGAGGGAGAACTATTATGTGTCTTTAATGTGATGCCATTTTATTTCTTATATAGTCGACATTTTTAAAGCTCAAACGTTTGTAGGTAATTTATAAGATCTTCAACCATCATCGAAATAATATATCCCAAAATAATTAGGGTTTTGGCATGTGGCAGGAGTCTAGGAGGCAACAACCTCATGATCTTTCAAACCACTTTAGAATCCAAAATATTGTCTCCTAATTTATAAATCATTCATGATATCTAAAAGTCTAATGTAAAACTCATTGAATGTCTCATTCTCATGCATCGGCAACATCTCAAGACGAGTTGTGCATTATTAGAGATTTAAAACTCTCACGATATGTGTCCCCTCATAATGCACTTAAGGATGTTTAATGCTTCTTTGGACATTTCTCATGTTATGATCTGGCAAAAATCCTCTGGTGTAACCCCTCTAAAAATAGCATTGATACCTCGTGAGTTATAATTGCAAGATTTATGTTCTTCTTATCCCATTTGCCAATGGGATTCGGAAACATACTCACCCTTCTTCACCTTGGTTGGATACCTCCATAACCAATGGTACACGCTCTTAAAGATACTTTATAAAATAAAATCTCATACGAGACTTTCATTAAGCGTGGTTATTACTATCAAACATCGGTAGACATAAATACAAACAACCTTCCATAGTCAACCCCCTCGGATACATATTCAATAAATTATAATACCCACTCCAATACTAGTTTGAAAACCTAGTTTTTTTGTCTAATTAATTATCATGACATAATTATTAGTTCCAATCTTATGTGTCCACTATCATAAAGTGTTGGTTTAATTAAATTGTTGAAAATTAAGTCCAATTTTAAATATTACCTAATTCCATTATAAATTAAAATTTATATGATATTCAAACAATATATGTGGAACATAAATCAATTACGCAACAACATTATTTAAGTGGAAGCACTTATAAGAAAACCACTAGGTGCCCCTCAACCTCAAACTCCATTGTTAATAAAATAATGTTTATAGTAATTACATTAATTTTAGAAAAAACATACTCTTGACTAAAGTTTTGAAACTGCAAGTGTATAATCTAATTGCAAACCTAGAGGGGACGAATAGGTTTTTCCTTAAAATTTAAACAATCTTGTTTAATTCAAATTTTAGGCACCTATATATCCTAATCAAGTAGGTAAAATAAGTTAGATATAAATGTGATTACATGATGTAAGTAAAATATGTGAATAAAAAAACATAACAACAAAATCAATTCAAACAGACAACCACGAGATAGATTTTATGAAGAATATTCCCCTACCCAGGGGTGAAAAAACTCGACGCACCCTGATTTCTCATTCAACTTGAAAAGATTTTATATAATGCAATAAGATGCCTTTATCTTATTCCCTAATAAGAAGCGACCTGATGAACTTTGAACTCTCCCACATTAACGATGAGAAATCCATCCAAAACTCCATTGGATGAATAAGAAAGTCTCATTCTCTTCCTTAGGATCGCATCATAATTAAATTCTCTAATAAAACAATCACCTCTTCAACATCTCATATGGATCTAATCAACTCTGAATAAAATGATTAGTATGAGTCGATAATTAAGTGGATTTAAAATCAAAACAATTAAAAGTTCTTCACAATCATAAATCTAAGTATGAATTTAGTTTTTTTCTCAATTTAAAATGGAGCAAGTGATTTTTTAAAAGGAATAACAATTTGAATTTGTCCCAACCTTGAAAATACCCTCTAAGTATGATAGAAAGTGTGGAGGGGATTGATATTACGAATTAGAGGGAATATCCTTTGATTTGTAGAATTTTTGAAAAGCTAGTTGCGTCGTACACGATTTTGGGCAAAAAGCAAAGTCACGCCCAAAGTGTGGCAGACATACACACGATTAGAAATTATCTCCACCATGAAAACATGCATAGTCATCAGATCTCGCAATCCACGGATCTTTTTTAGAAAACCTTCACCCAATATGAGAAACTCGTTTTATAAGCTTCATGTGGTAAAAATGGATTTTATAATTCAAGTAACCTCAGAGTAAAGGATATGACAATATATCTCAAAGTCACAATAAACTCTCAAAATAATACTAATGTGTGTGTGTGTGTGTGTATATATATATATATATATATATATATATATATATATATATATATATATATATATATATATATATATATATATATATATATAAATTGTAGTCTTAAAGTCTTACAAAAGCGCCACGTGTCAAAAACATTTAATATCTTTTTATTTTTCTTATTTCAAACCTTTTTCAAAAACCTCTTAAAATTCTTCATTTTCTACCACATACGTTTACGCTCCCCGGTCTCATTCATCTCTCTTTTTAGTTAATCCCTTCAATAACCGATAAAAAAATAAACACATACACAGAAAAAAGAAACTCTCATGTTCCACTTCACCCCTCGGACTGTAACAGCGAACAAAAAGCTCCCTTCAACTATTAAATTTTCACACTTGAAGTATACAAGCATAAAAATGGCGTATGTGAGTTTGAAAGAAAAAGAATTAGAAACAACTTACCGTTTCATCAAATTACTCATGAACCACTGAGCCACTACTATTATAGAAAACCTGGTATCGTCCAAAAATCAATCACATCATATTAATATGTGTATAAATATGTATATATATGTGTATGAGCAGATTATGTGTGTAACAATATGTGGGTATTTCTATCAATATATATATATATATATATATATATATATATATATATATATATATATATATATATATGTGTGTGTGTGTGTGTATGGGAAGATTCATAAAAAAGAAAATTAGTGATGGGGTTTTGTGCGCCACAGCCAATAGAGGTGATATTGCACTACACCAAAATGGTAAAGTTATCACCTTTTTAGCGGCCAGGATTGTCACGGTCAATGACCATGACAAAAAAAAACACGCGTTTTTTGTCACGGTCATTGACCGTGACAAGTCCGTGACAATTCTGTCAGTAAAAAAAATCTCCCCCTTCTTTTCTTCCCACCGAATTTGTTCCCTCCATTTCTCTCTTTAGCGGTTGCTCTCTCTCTCTCTCTCTCTCTACAGCTTTGGTATGTTTCTCTCTATTTCTCCCCCGTGTATGTATATGTGTATGTGCATGTATGTATATATGTGTGTAAATGTGCATGTGTATGTGGTGTATGTGTGTGTGGGGAGGGGGGGGAGGCAGCAGGGCTGGGGGGAGGGGAGGGGGGTATGTGCATGTGTGTGTGTGTGTGTTTGTGTGTGTATATATGAGTCTGTGTGTGTGTATGTATGTGCGTGTGTGCATATATGTGTGTGTGCGCGTGTGGTGGGCAGGGGCGGCGGGGGGGGGTGTATATGTACGTGCGTGTGTATATGTGCGTGTGTGTGCTTTTTTTAATTAAATTTTTATTGGTTTATTAGATATTTTCCCTCATATTGTAGTGCCCCTTGTAAAAGAATTGATTGATTTAATATTGATTGGTTGTTAATTTTTTTTGTAAATTAATAATTAGTGTCTCTTTCATATGCAAGTAGGATTGCCCCTCATTGTAAATTAGTAAATTAATAATTGTATACTTTAATTGTTAGTTTAATTGATGAAAAGAATTAATTGAGTAGATGAATTAGAAGGAGTACGGGATACACATTTGTTGTTTCCATTGCAGTTGGATTATAGTGGATCGATGTTGGGTTGTTTAATTTTAAAAGTGGCATAACCACTGGATTATTGTCCATATGGGGGTGGGATTTTTCAACTTTTTTTTAAAATTACTTTGTATAACTAACAATATATATATAGTATGATAATTAAATGAAACATACTTGAAATTACATATAGTGCGCATAGATACTAGCCTTCTAGTTCTTATGCGTACACATTCAATATCCCTTATACTTATTCGAGAGTCATTACCCTTGTAATGAGATCACTTAAATTGTCACGTTTGGACAGTTTGGGATTGCATAATTTATGTATAATAATATTCTTAGTGGCTTAAAGTTGATACTTTTGGAGAAAGTTCGGTAGTCGTATCCTAATGTTCTCTGGGTACATACTAGATTGACAAGTGTGACTATTATTTCAATTGATCAATTGAAATAATACTCAAACTTGCCAATATGCGTCATATACTTGGAGAACTGCGGAAATATGCTGCCGAATTTTTCTCAAATCGTAGTAATGTGCATGAGTTGTTAAGTATATTACAGAAATATGTGGTCTTGAATGGGATAGGACCACTCACCCTTTAGAGGAGATGGAGGAAATAGTAATTAATTAAAATTAAATGAAACATACTATAAATCTAAGTTTGAATTTGAATTTTAAATTTAAAAATCGAATATAAATAAGACATAATTAAATGAAACATACTAGAAATCTAAGTTTTGTTTATGCTAATCTATGAATATACGCTTCTTACCTTTAATAGGTGATTAGTTGTGGTAGCAGTGATGGGATATCTGAAATACAAAGAGTGGATGGTTGAGACAAATAGAATGGGGAATGTGTTTCGCAGAGGAGCTAATGAATTTGTGAAATACGCAAAGAGATGTCATAATGATGAAGAGTTTCCATGTTCGTGTATTAGGTGTAAGAATGGTAAGGTGTTTGAGTGGAAAATAGTTGAACTACATTTGTTAAGATTGGGTATGCAAGATAGTTATCGATTTTGGAGTTTTCACGGTGAATTATAAGTTCCTTTTGTCCCCGAATAACCTTCACAACAACCTTCAACAAGTAGGATAGATGTAAAAGGGGATGACGTAGATCATAACATGTTAGAGGTGTGAAATCATTGGACTCTTTTAGAAAAGAAGAGTTTACTCTGAAAGCTATGTTGATGTGGACAATTCATAATTTTCCATCTTATGGAACATTATCCGATTGTGTAGTACATGGTTATTTGGGGTGTCCTATTTTTAAAGAGGAGACTGAATCTTTTCGTCTATCCTTTAGCTCAAAAAATATATACCATCGCCATAGGAGGTTTTTACCCCCGGCTCATAGTTTCAAATTTGAGAAAGGTTCCAATTTTTTATTGGGTAGGGTTGAATATAGGCTACCGCTAAGACAACTTTCAGGTTCAAAAATTGAAAGTAAATCTTCTTAATGTGGCCCTAATATTCCAGGTAAGAATCCCAAATTTAAGAATGTCAAGCATAAGAAGACCCCAACTGGGAATGAAACTGAGACAAGAAAGGTATGGTCTAGGAGGTTAATTTTATTTGACTTTCCTTATTGAAAGAATAACCCGGTGCGCCATGTATTGGATATGATGCATGCAGAGAAAAACTTCGTTGAACATATTGTGGGGACTTGCCTTGGGGGGGAGTCATTCGAAGGATGGATATGATGCATGCAGAGAAGAACTTCGTTGAATATATTGTGGGCACTTGCCTTGGAGAAAATGCACGAAAAGACCTTAAATCGTTGAAACTTAAGCCACAACTATGGTTGAAAGAAGATAGTAGGGGAAGGACAATAATTCCCCCTGATGCGTTTACTTTGACGAGTGGGGAAAGGAAGGTGCTTTTAGACACAATATATAATTTGAAGGGCCCATCTAATTTTCCATCCAACTTGCAAAGGATTGTGAATTATGCTACTCATGATTTACATAAGTGTAAGTCCCACGATTGGCATGTGATCATGCAATTGGTTCCTCTATTGTTTAAGCACTGTTTCTCCAAGCACAAGGATTTGCAGAGGGCTATTATGCAAATTAGTATTACCTTCTCACTCTTGTGTGAGAAGTTAGTCAATCGAGAATACATAGTGGGCACAAAATTGGCAGTGACCGAAGAGATTTGTGTGTTGGAGAAGTACTTTCCCCCAGCATTCTTTGACATAAGTGTTCACTTGTTGATACACCTATGCGACGAGGCACTTCTTTGTGGTCCAGTTAGATATCGGTGGATGTATCTATTTGAAAGATTGATGAAATTTTTTAAAGATTACATCAAGAATACGCGATACATTACAGGATCAATTGCAGAGGAATACATCACCGTGGAGTCATCAATATATACTCGGGAATATATGCCTGCTCGACCAGCGTTGATGACACTGATGAGTTTGTCGATGATGGTGGTCATGTGATAGGAAAATGAGTGAAATTAACGAGTTTGCAACATGAACAAGTAGCTCGTTATCTATTTGACACACATAAAGATGTTGAAGAATGGAAAAAGTAAGTTTAAATTATTTTAATGTTTAACATTATTTTAGAATATTTTAGTAAGTTTAATTTTGTAATATGCAGAAAATATGAAGCCTGTGAGAACAATAAAAGACGAAAAACAATGGAACAATCAGACAGCGAATTTAGGCTGTGGTTGTCACAAGAGGTAATTATAATGAAAATGGTTGTTATATAACGTTACATTACACTCAAACTTTACAACTAATCTAATTAATTTATCTATATTCTCATCTCTTAGAACGGGCGTTAACGCAAAAATTCTCCATCTACGAGGACCAATCAGAAAAGGACACATGTCATCCTACGTGGCAATATTCGACATCTGAGGAGAGTTGGTCAGTACCCGAGAAAAATTAGTTGGCACCCGAGGAGTATTAGTCAGCACCCGAGGAGAGTTAGTCGTCACCCGAGGAGAGTTGGTCGGCATACCAACCAGGAAGATCAAAGGATAACTATGCATTTAATGTGCATTAATGAAGATAGCAGCGCATTTAATGCGCCTTAATGTAAATTTATACTGTATTAATAGATGACAACACATAGCATACCAAGCAATTCAACAATTAGATTCGTTGAATGTAGACATAAATGTCTACATACAATGAATCTCTTTATCTCCCATCACTATAAATATATGTATTCCCTTAGCCAAAAGGAGGAGATCCGAGAGAACTAAGAAACACCATACACAAGATACACATCCTTTCTCTCTCTACACCCTATGGTGCTATTGTAAACCCCTGGGAATAAAATAAAAGTGGACGTAGGTTTTTTCTTATAGCCGAACCACTTTAAAAATCTTTGTCTCTTATGTGCTTGATTGGATTGCTTTCATTTATTTATCTGTGATCATAAAAATAGGATTCGGTCCAGTTTTTTGCATCAACAGATTGGCGCCGTCTGTGGGAACATGTTACAAGCGTTGTTCTCCATCAAAAGCTAAGTTTTTATTTTCTCTACGTATAATCAATTATACATACATCTTTTGATTCAATCATGATTTTTATGTTTATATAAATAAATTAATTGTCCAATTTTTATCTGCAAATTGTTGCATATCATGATTTTTAAATCATAACTGTTAGATTAATTCTTATTTAGAAATCTGAAAAATAGTGGATTTCATAAATCATAACTTTTTGCTTGATTCTCAAGTTTCAATTTTATATCATGGAATAAATATTTTAAATGATTACATATACCAATATATACGACGGTGGTAAGATTTGATAATTTTCATTATAAATTTTGTAAGATCTTTGATGATTATTCAAATTCCCATTACATTTTTAATCAGAGAATGGGAAAAGGTTAAAGACAATAAAAAGTTTTCTCATGGAAATCATGGCCCAGATCTATTTTCTCTCTCTTCAAGTTTGAGTCTCTTTGCATTCATTTTTATGAACTATATACTTAATTTGGTTCATCTTCCATCTATGTCAATAAAGTCTCATTGATTGATTTTTGATATAAATTTGATAATAACTTCGATCATTCAACATATTTTTATCTCTCCAAATAGGGAATAGGAAAGGATCAATATAAAAAATAATTTTCTGTCACTTGAAAAACCATTACCCACCTCTTGTAAGAGAGGATCAGTAAAACAATCATGACCATATCAAGACTCTGGCACAAATTTGATATATTGGCCCCTCATTCATCACATCACATGGTTTCTTTATCGGAATCACACGATATAGTGGATTAGATAATTATTCATTTAATTAACATTCTTAATGCTTAAATTTTACATCGAATGTTATTTTTTTGATCTAAGGATTCGAGATATTCTGGTCAGCCATCTATATTGTTGGTCGGCATCATCTTGGTCCATATTTTATTAAAGAGAAGGTTAACCAGACCATTTTTTTTTATCGAAGATAAGATTTGAAGATCCATCAGCAACGCTTAAATAATTTTATCCAACTACGAGGTATCTTATTATTGGTCGGAGCCCTATATTGTAGCTAGGTGGAACCAATTGCAGGTCGACGATTATTTATTTCTTGATCGGCGACATCTCAGTCTTGTTCGGAGGGTTCAATTTACTGGTCGGCAACTATCCAACCATCCACTTTTTGGTCGGTGACATCTAATATTGTTTGGTGCTGTCAATACACCATTTTTGTTGATCGGCGAAATTGCTCAGCTGGTCAGGGACCATTTGCTTTTTGGTCGGCACCATATATTCTATAACTTGAGATATCCTTAAATGTTGGTCGGTAACATCCATGCCGTTTGTCGGCAGCAGTAGAATCTTGGGGTATTAAAAAATACGAAGCACCCCAGATATTTCTTTAAACACGAGTTCAGCTCGGGGACAAACAGGGGCTTAAGTCTTTTTTAACTTGTGATCACCCCAAAAATATTTTTAAAACCAAGTGATAAATAATTTTCAAACAGCAACTTATACCTGATTAGTTGTTGGAGATTAAATAACTTTACAAAAAACTCTACGTCTTATTTACGATGCATATCTGATAAAAATTTGTCCATCTCACACACATTTGGCATAAAAATATTATTTCATATTTTGAAATTTTTATTACTTTATGCTGATACACATCACATATTGTTTGGCTGAATAATTATTCTCATGATAATAATTATTTTCTCTAGTCTCGACAGGTGCTCGGGAAGCTTATTAAAATTTCATAGGAACGAGATTCAATCCCGATGAAAGCTCTCGTAAACCTCTGGAAAAGTATTATTGCTCGACATCAGGCAATTGTGCCTCGACATATCAGCCAACATATATTATTTCATTTTTTGAAATTAATATTTTTATTTTTCAAGCATATACATATCATATATTGATTGGATGAGTAAATTATTCTCACGACTAATCAATTCAGCCTACACAAATGGTAGAGCAAGATATTAATTTTTACAGGTACAAGACTCAATGCCGACGAATGCTCGGAAACAATCTGAAAACTATTATCATTGCTCAGCATTATGAAATTTTACCTCAGCAAGGAACTATATATTTTATTATTGCTTTGATTTGTGCTCAAGCACGAATTATTCTATATATCCGTTCGGATTCATATTCTATATTCATCTCTTCATGGAGCTCGGCGAAATACTTATTATCATATTCAGCTCCGAGGAAAAGCTACAACAGTTATTATATTTCACCCCCAACGGATAGTTGGTCGGGGCAATTCTTATTTATATTCAGGCCCAGATATCGGCTCAAGCACAAATTATTCTATATATCCCTTGGGATTCATATTCTGTATTCATCTCAACATGGAACTCGGCGAGATACTTATTATCATATTCATCTCCGAGGAGAACTATAACATTTATCATATGTCACCCCCAACGGATAGTTGGTCGGGGTAATTCTTATTTATATGCAGGCCCAGCAAAGTTCTCGTCCATATTCTTATGTTCTGGAAAATATTATTCTTATTCGGCATTATGCAATTGTGCCTCGACAAGATACTTATTCAGCTTTGAGGAGAATTACAACATTCGTTGTATTTCACCCCCAACGGATAGTTGGTCGGATAATTCTTATTTATATTCAGGACTGACAACGTTCTCGGCCATATTCTTATGTTCTGGAAGATCTTATTCTTGTTCGGTATTATATAATTCTACCTCGACAGATCAACGAGGCACTTTATTATTTTTAATTATTCTTTATATCTATTTGGATGCATATTTTATTCTTATTTCAGCTCCAAGGAGGTCTTCAACATTTATATTATCTTATTCCCAACAATCTGTTGGTCAGCTCCAAGGATGTCTCCAGTATTTATTATATTTTATTCCCAATAATCTATTGGTCAGCGCCGAGGAGGTCTCCAGCATTTATTATATTTTATTCCCAATAATCTGTTGGTCAGTGCCGAGGAGGTCTCCAGCATTTATTATATTTTATTCCCAACAATCTGTTGGTCAGAGCCTAGGAGGTCTCCAGCATTTATTATATCTTATTCTATTCCCAACAATCTGTTGGTCAGCTCCGAGGAAGTCTCTATCATTTATTATCAAAAATGTATTCCTCCGGGAAGTAAAACTTGTATTCCTCCGGGAAGTAAAACTTGTATTCCTCCGGGAAGTAAAGCTACTTGTATTCCTTCGGGAAGTAAAACTTGTATTCCTCCGGAAAGTAAAGCTACTTGTGTATACCTCCGGGAAGTAAAACTTGTATGTTCCTCGGGAAGTAAAAATATTCCTAAAAATGCCAACTTATGTTGGTTAGGAAGTAAATCTATTCCCAAAAATGTCAACTCAGGTTGGTCGGAAATAAGAAGTTGTTAACTATAGTTGGTCGAAAACATTTTATGAGTATGTGAAAGCGATCAAGCAAAAAGCATTCAAAGTTCACATTCCACACTTGGGGGCTTCTATTACAGATATATTTATTCATTCGGTGGCACATTCTTATAACATCATGCAGTCGAGCATCAAATTCAACTCCACAAACTCACACTGTCGGGGCCCCGACTAATTATCATTCAGGAGTTGTTTTTTCTTGCTCAGGAATTATTTTTTATATTGAAGTTCAGGAGGCTATTGAAGTTCAGGAGGAATTCATAAGTTCAGGAGGCATATTCAGGAGTTATTATGCACATACTATTGAAGTTCAGAAGTCAAATTTAGCATCTACAGCACTGAGATCTTTACTACTACTGTCCCGACCAACATTGAAGAAGAAGTTGTATGATAATGTTTCGAAGTCCACCACTAGCTTGGTACTAATCATATTGAAGCGTTGGGTTCAAAAGCTAGTATGTTACTCGACAAAGTATTCAGAGAATCATAAATCAGAAGAATCAAGCACGTGAAGTTAGCACTCAGTTGCTCAGCACAGGAGGCAGTTGGTCGGCTAGCAAACCAATCAACATACTTGAAGATTATAACAAGCTACAAGCTGCATACTATGGCATGGCTGCATCCAAATTCCCAGGGGTGATACATAGCACACGGAGTTCCTCAAAAGAAAGATTAGCAACCATCGATCAGCCTGCATTATATGTCGTCCAGGAGATAATGCACTTTATGTTGAACAAATCAAGAAGGTAGATCAAGAATTTCACGAGCACCGAGCAACACTGCAGAATAAATACTCCATCCTTTCAAGTAAACCATCAATCATGGAGCATTGGGGGCTTCTGTTAATGCAAAAATTCTCCATCTACGAGGACCAATCAGAAAAGGACACATGTCATCCTACGTGGCAATATTCGACATCCGAGGAGAGTTGGTCAGTACCCGAGAAAAATTAGTTGGCACTCGAGGAGTATTAGTCGGCACCCAAGGAGAGTTAGTCGGCACCCGAGGAGAGTTGGTCGGCATACCAACCAGGAAGATCAAAGGATAACTATGCATTTAATGTGCATTAATGAAGATGGCAGCGCATTTAATGAGCCTTAATGTACATTTATACTGTATTAATAGATGACAACACATAGCATACCAAGCAATTCAACAATTAGATTCGTTGAATGTAGACATAAATGTCTACATACAATGAATCTCTTTATCTCCCATCACTATAAATACATGTATTCCCTTAGCCAAAAGGATGAGATCCGAGAGAACTAAGAAACACCATACACAAGATACACATCCTTTCTCTCTCTACACCCTGTGGTGCTATTGTAAACCCCTGGGAATAAAATAACAGTGGACGTAGACTTTTTCTTATAGCCGAACCACTTTAAAAATCTTTGTCTCTTATGTGCTTGATTGGATTGCTTTCATTTATTTATCTGTGATCATAAAAATGGGATTCGGTCCAGTTTTTTGCATCCACAACGGGTGATGCGACATCAAGGCTTGCTCGTCTAGTCACTGGACCCTTGTTCGTGCCACAAGAGTACAAAAAGTATCGATTGAACGGTTACGTATTCGGCGCAAAAGTGTACGAGGAAAGTACAAATGTACAGAACTCGGGCATTTCATACAAGGCTCTTACTTTCTTTCGAGCGAGCGCAAAAGATAAAAATATTGTTGAAGCTGAAATGACTTATTATGGTGTAATTCGAAATATATTTGAATTGGATTATATAAGCTTCAAAGAGGTTGTATTTTACTTTGACTGGGTAAGAGTTGAGGATAAAAATACTTGTAAAGTTGATCCTGTCACCAATTTGATCATGGTTGACTTGTCCAAGTTGAAGAGCAACGACCACGTGAGCGATGAGCCGTTTGTTTGTGCATTTTAAAAAGTTAACCAAGTGTTTTACTCAAAGTGTATCAACAACGAGTCGTGGTCTTACACGCACTAAAGCGTTTAAATAGTAATGTGGATGACTTGGCTGCTCCTACCGAATATCAATCCATTTTTTATGATAACCCGAATTTAAAATAATTTTTCAATTTGTAATAACTATTCGAATGAGATCGGGGAGCAAAAATTGGCATCTCGCCAATCGGGGAGGAAAAATCGGGCAAAAAAGACGGACGTGCACTACTCCGGCCGGACGTCTTACGCCGAGGTGGAGCATAGGATGATGGTAAGATTTAATTTTTCTATAACTACAGAAATATATTATTCTGCATTATTTTACTTTGCGGGACCGATACTAATTTTACTTTATTTTATTTTAGGGGACAGGGAGTGACCATGGGGGTAGGCCACATAGACTCGATACTTATGTGGCTATTCGGACGAAGAAGGGGAAGGATAAGAAGGTGTCCCCAATCGTTGCGGACACGATTGTAAGTAATCCAACAGTTTACTTTTTGTTAATTACGTTATAATTTTTTTATTTACTTATTTTACTAATCATGTGCTTTTTGTCGTTTTAGGCAAAGCTTAAGAAAGTGCATGAGTCGCAGTCTGATGCCGACAAGGCATCTTTGTCCACAGACGCACTTAGCCAAGTGCTTGGCACTGATCGTAAGGGGAGGACAAGGGGGTGAGCTAACGGGTGGCCAAATCTAGGATCATCTGATTGGAGACGAGCGACACCGGATTGGCTCAAACGGTGGACTCGCATGATGCGAAGCTATCCCGTTTGGAGGCGACGGTCCAAGATATGTTCTCATTCATGAAGCGTTCGTTGGGCGGAAATCGTAAGGGGAAAGGGAAAGAGAAGGTGGTGGAGGAAGAGGTGGTGCAGGATGACGAGGATGTGAACCTCGCTGCTTCATCGTCGATATGTGCGGACTTTGATGATCCACTCTCCTATTTGGCTCCCTTCAACCGACCGATGTCGACACTTGGTTGGCCGAGCGTGTTTATACTGGACATATTTGATGGACAATGGATAGAGCGGGGGTTGAGGGACCCGAATACCATTCAGGGTATGCCAGTTCATGGACGTTTGCTTCAAGACATCGAGTCCAAGGTGCTCGTCACGCATATGATACCCGGGAAGGAGAACTCCCCCTTGTGGTTACGCGAACAATGAGGCACGATGTATATTACTGGGTGTGTCAATTCATATATTGTGTGGCCTACTCACCTCCTCAGAGCTAACCTTACCCCAGATATGGCGCGCCCAAGTGATGTTGAACTTTCACCCTTTTTTATTACTATTTTTGGCATTGGGATTCTTAAACCAGGATAGCCGAAAGAGAACACAAAAGTCTTATTTTTGTTTTCCTAGGGCCTTCTGATTATTTTCCTGGTGGTCGATTTAGAGTTTCTAGCATGACTTCCTTTTTTCCCGATTTTTGGTAATGATACAGTTTGCATGGATCACATAATTTCTCTCAGGGCCATATGCGGTAATAAGATTGCATGACTAGCAATTACTTAGTTCGGATTGTTTAGTTCCACTTTTTTGTGGATTCACAATTGGCAGAAAATCATTTAATGGTTTTGATCGTGTGCATTACTGTTTCGTATGATAAAAATCCCATTCCTCTCTCTCCAGCACTATTGCGAGATGGCCCAAATATTGTATTATGTGATATAATTTTTACTATATTAATTTATTTATTTTCTTTCATTCTTAATGTGCAGGAACAAATTTTGGATTCCAGTGAATTTTTTAAAGATATAAGGTGGGCTTCCGAAGGAAGATGTTACTTCATCTCACCTAAATGATTTAAGAAGAAATAATAATACCAACATCTAACTTAGGTGGTATTTGATTTTTACCTTTTAGTCTGAATCTGAACCATATAGATAGATATAAGAGATAACAAATAGTGTTCATTTTTTAAATGATTAATAAACATTTTCTTCTCACATTTAGTATATGGTGAGATGTATTTCAAATTTTTGATGGTAGGTTAAACTTTTGTTCAAGAAATAAAGATTAGAGAAAAGAATTGTTATTCCCGTAACAAGAAGAAATTGCAAAATCTTAAGCTAAGAGGAAGAATATATATTGTGATGAATAATTATTATCTTTTATTTTTTTTATCAAAATTATGCAATTGTCCGCACATCGCGCGGGTCTGCACCCTTCAACATTTCATTATTATCTTCACAATACAATTTAAATAAAGTCGGACACGTATCGCGTGACATGCATGCTAAATTTTTTTTTTTTTTAAATGGGGTTGCTTGATTCAAATTGTGTTATTTGGACTTATTAAATGTAGAGGCATCAAGAAGGTCAAAAAATCTTGATCTCAAAAAACGCTCCCCCTTGTACGAGTGAGATAGGCATCTTGTATGAATGAGAACAAGGCTTTATACGTGAACGTATGCTTATAGACATAAAAGTTCTCGTACGAAGTCAACTTTGTATGAGGGTTACCTTGTATGCAGTTACTTTATACGAGAAAATCTATTTTAGATTTGAATTATTATATGAAGAAAACTTCGTACGAGTGCATCCTCGTATAAACTCCACTTCTTATGAAAAGATTCTTAAAGAACTCATGTGATCCTCATGTTGAACTGTTTTATGAACGATCATTGTAGGAATCTCTCGCCCGAATGATGGTTCAATTAAAAAAAAAGGCTACTTTAAAAAAATAGGTTTAAATGAGCAGCAAAATCAAATTGTAAACCTTAAAAATATTTTCCAAAAAATGATTTCCATGTCAACCCTTTATTCCTAAGAATCCAAGGAAATCATAAAGGCCTCATGTATCATATCCTGATGTTCAGGTGCTTTAAGATATTGAATATTATTGAAATCACCCGGGGTGGCAGTGAGCTACTAGGATGCGTTTACACGAGTTGGTTCCGAAGTTCTTGGGAAAGCTTCCTCCACTAGTCCATCATGACAACTAACAAGCTTAAGATTGAGTTGTGGTGAATTTAATTAATATGACAATTATATTGAGAGATTGACATTGAATTCGATCCAAGATCAAAGTGTTGGACAATGTATCAGTCATCTCACCTTGGAAAAAAGTAGTATCCAGCATAATGTAAATGTACTTTTCGACGGATAATAAGTAGGTAGAAAATATTCGTTAACTATTTCAGAGTATTAGACCATATAAGAATATAATAATCCAAAAAACTTGAAAGACATATATTAAATTAATTAATTTCAAACAACTAATATCCATTTAGAACTAATTTAGAGCCCCCAAACAAGGATTTTTTATAACACAACACTTGTAGTCGAGAGCTTAAAAATAGACATCTCTTCTTACTAACAATAAACAAATGCACTTGTAGGGAATATTTGGCGAAGCTTAAGCAAAGACACTAACACTGCAGGAGAATGTATCAAACAATTTCCCATCATTTCAAATTTATCAACCACCCCCACCCCACCATATTCACTTAGCATCCCAACACATAATTTGAATGCCGCCTCCATGTAACTTCACGGGCTCTGTGTAATTAGCACTAACTACCAAAAGGAAAAAAGACAGCCAGTGACCCACATTTTATCATCCCCCATGTGTTCTAGAATATAAACCACTATATCAATCTTGTCCATTTCCTAAACATGCCACCCTGTACCATCAGAACCTTCCCCCAATCACCTCCTCCCACGTATCATTCCACCTTACAATTCCTTCCTTTTAAACCTTCAACCATATCATCTCTCTCACAAACACACAAAACAGTTGTTACAGTTCTTATCATTTAATGGCTTTCATGTGGTCATATTATTATTATGCAGTGGTTATGGTCTTCATGTTCTTTACATGTTCACTAGCTTTGCCAACCTCTACCATTTCAGCTGCACCAGCATTTCTACCAAATCCCAATCCCCCTACTTCATCTCCAACTCCAAATCTCTCTCCTGATATAACTCCTCTATTTCCTTCATCAGGCCCAGCTGCTATTGGGCCTTCTCCAACTGAGCCCATTATTCCCTCAAGCCCAAGCCCGCCAAACCCAGATGACATAATGGCCCCTGGACATGATGTGGCATTACCCCCATCTGGGTCTTTGCCAACTTCATCCTCATCATCTTTAAGTGTATCTATGGTGGTGGTTGGTTGTGGGTTTGTTACGTTAATGAAGCTTTATGGCATGTGAAGGTTTGTTAGTGGAGAGTTTCAATTATTGTTTATTGTTAGTTTTTTTTTTTTACTTACCCTCTTTGTGAGGTAATAGTGCAATTAGACATATCTCCATAGAATTTCAAAAATTAGACTTACCCCCGGTCCTAAGGGGGGCAAATCTAATTTTTGAACCAGTACGGGTATTATTTATTTTGCTATATTGAGTTTGCCCGCCCAAAAATTTCATCTTTTTTACTTGAACCCCTCCATCGAATTTATTTTGTGATGTTTGATAAGTATTTTGGCATTTTGGGGAGTCAAAGTCCAAAATATAAAGATCATGGGGTCAAACTCAAAATAGCAAAATAGAGTGGCTAAATAACTTAGATTTGTTTTCCTCTCAGGTATATAATATGTTAGTGTGATGTTACGTATGGCATTGCTGTATGTTGTCACTATATATATCTTAAAACAGATTTGAAGTTAATAAAGTGTTTATTTTCTGCACACTTTCCCCTTTCTTCTTTTCTTTTCATTTTTATATTTTTTTGGTGAATTTTTCATTTTTAGATAAATTGTGATTTAACAGACTGAAAAGCACTGTGTTTTTTCCCACTACTTTAATAAACTTTGGCTTTAGTTTAATAAATTGTCGCGTAATGACTGCAGTATGATTAGATGTTATAAAAGGTCTTGATGGTGTTAATCAGTGTAGATTCCCTAACTTTGGTTATAAAAGATACGCAGAAAGCAAAATGAAAGGGGAAAAAAGGTGCTACAGCATTTATTTATTTTCCTTTGGTTCACAGCCACAATCCACAATTCCCCCTTTCACTTTTGAAAATATATTTTTTTAACCAAGTAGTCATACGGAATTTGGCCGCCTTTTTTGGGCGGGAGAAAAGTAAATAAAACTTTATCATGTTGCATTTCATTACAAAGCTATAAAACCTTATTTTGGTGGAATAAAAAGAATAAAACTTTGAAAAATGATTTAGCGATCCGGTTTATTGACATAAAGTCCCAACTTAATGATGTGGACTTGCCACGTCATTGTCCACATCATCAAGTTCCCTTTTTAAGACTAAATACTTTTTTATCCTAATAAAATTAGAAAGACTTGGATTTTGAATATAAAAATTAAAACTTAACATCATTAAAAAAACACTTATTTATTCGGTCATCCTACAAATTTATTTTTCATCAAAATATATCAAGTTAAAAAAACAGCCCAATCAATTAAAAAAAAATAGCCCGATCCAGTAAAAAAAATTTAGATACCGCACCAGCAATATTATTATTTTTTTTTAAATAATTCTTTTATATACGGTTGGCACGTATCATTTTTTTTAAACAGTAAAATAATTTTTTTACAGTTTTAAAAAAATAATTCATGCCAGCGGCACCCCTTATTTTTAACTCGTTTAGTCCCTCAAATACCCATTTATCAAATATTCTTTTATTTTTAAAGGTCCGCGCCAGCGGCATCCCTTATTTTTAAACATTTTTTTAAAGGTCCGCGCCAGCAGCACTTTTTTTATTTTAATTATTTTTAACTTATTTAGTCTCTCAAACACTCATTTACTCAATATTCTTTTATTTTTAAAGGTCCGCGCCAGCGGCACCCCTTAAAACTATTTAAAGGTTCGCGTTAAAATACTATTCTAATAATAAATTTTTTTAAAATTATTTTTAACTTATTTAGTCCCTCAAACACCCGTTTACCAAATATTCTCTTATTTTTAAAGGTCCGCGCCAGCGGCACTCCTTAATTTTAAGCTTAATTTTTTTTAAAATTTTTAAAATTTATTTTTTGTATTTCTTAAAATTGTTTAAAGGTCGCGTTAGCTGCACATATTCAGTGTTTTTATATGGTGAAAGATTTTTTGAAACAAAATAAAAACGCTTGGACTAAACGTGTATTTAAACTATTTTTAAGTTAAATTTTTTTATGTGGTATTTAAATATTTTAGGTGAAACATAAATAAATCAACTCAAAATAAATTTTTCAAAATTAATTAACTATTTTTTTTAATTTAAAAAAGATTTTTTGAAAACAAATGAATTTATAGTTTGATTAAATAAAGGAGTGTGTCGATGGATTAATTTCTATTTTGTGAAAACTATCACACAAACAGGAACATTCATATTGAATTATCAAGAAATATAAATATTGATTTTGGGGAAGCGTACCTGAATCCATGACAGAAAGTTAAAATATCTGAGTGTGAGGTCTTATGCTCTTTCAGATCAACACTTTTATTTCCTCTCTAAATTTCTATCTGACAATGGGAATCAGAAGATTGGTGTTGTGTGATCTGGGGACCATGACCCCTATTTATAACACAATCGTGTCTTTTCATATTTCGTATATTTCTATTTTAACCCATCATAAAAATAGAAATTACGCTTATCTCTACACAATAAAACTCACACTTTAATAATACATTAGTAAGGCCCAAAAACTTAAATTAATCACTTTAATTGGCCTACTTTTATTTGATAGCCTATAATTCATATTTATTTTATATATAAGCCCATATATTAAATTTTACTCTAACAATCTCCCACTTGGGCTATATATATATGTAACTTTATAAATTTGAATTATACTTTATGAGCTCATGAGTTTTAGCTATCAAAACTTTATGTATCTTAACAATCTTGTCCATTGATTGCACCAATATAGAATCAAAGCGATCGTCATTACATATTTCGTAAGTAGACCCATCAATGATCACATATATCAATGCAACTAATGACAAAGATCAAGTGTGGATGGGTAGCATGGAAATTTCATGCAATGTGATCTTAACATGCCTATTTCCAACTGGTTCTCCTTAAACCTTAGTGATATCAAACCATATAAAGTCAGAGTGAATATAAACTTAATACTTTACTACAGTAAATAACCATACAATATCCATTAAATCAAATATGTCTATGAAAGCATATAAAATACAAACTCCCACTAAACTGACATATACTGAAAAGAAATTACACCCATATGAGCAGTGTGCTCATGAAAGACCTTGGGTGGTAATCCCTTAGTCAGCGGATCCGCAATCATGGAGTTTGTTCCAATGTGCTCTATAGATATAAGTCAACTTTGAACTCTTTCTTTAACAACTAGGAACTTAATGTCAATAAACTTTGACTTCGTAGAACTCCTGTTGCAGTACTGCTGATTTATTGTCACAAAATAACTTAAGTGGTCTTTCAATGTCATCCATAATATGCAGCCTCGTGACAAAATTTTGCAACCATATTCCTTGATTGGACGCCTCATAACAAGCTACAAACTCAGCTGCTATGGTGGACGAAACTATAATAGACTGCTTAACACTCTTCCACGATACAGCACCTCCAGCAAGTAAGTAGATATAACCTCAAGTAGATTTCATGCTATCTTGGTATCCAGCAAATTCGGAGTCAGAATATCCGATGATCTCTAACACTACACCAAAATGGCCAAATTGTCACCTTTCAGCCGACCACCCTTGTCAAGGTCATTGATCGTGACACAAATCTCGCGTTTTGTGTCACGGTCATTGATCTTGACACGACTGTGACAAATAATTGTCACGATCCTTGACCGTGACAAGGCGTGACAAATTTACTTGTCACGGTCAACGACCGTGATAATTATTTGTCACGGTCGTGTCAAGGTCAATGACCGTGACACAAAACGGGAGATTTGTGTCACGGTCAATGACCTTGACACGACCGTGACAACTTTTACAGCAAAAAAAGTCCTACGATTCTTTTTTCCCACCTTTTTTGGTTTTCCCCCTCTCTCTCTCTCTCATCCGCGATTTCTGCTCTCTCTCTCTTTAAGGTATATTTTTTTTTCCTCTCTTTCTCTTTCATTTCTATATGTATGTGTATGTGTATGTGTGTATATATATGTGTGTATATGTATATGTGTATGTGTGTGTATATATGTGTATGTGTATATGTATGTGTATATGTGTGTGTATGGTGGTGTGTGGTGGGGGAGGGGGGTAGTGGGGGTGGGGTGTGGTGGGGGGAGGGGGTGGGGGTGGGGGTGGAATTTTCTAACTAAAAATATGATAATATTTTGTTATAATTTGTTAAAACTATGTAAACCTTAGTATGAATGCAAGGTTAGTGATAGTTAGAATTATGTAAATGTTAGAAAAGTTCTAGAATTCATATGTTAAAATTTAATTATATAAATATTTAAATTGATAATAATTTTATTCATGAAATTAATTCAATTAGGTAAAACCCTAGATAATTTTTTAACGGAATTTGATAATATTATATAAAGTTTAGTAAATTCACAAAATGTTGCCAATTGTATGTTTTGAGGAATATCATTAGTTACTTTCGTGCTCAACTATGTAGAATCCATACACATGCATGTTGTTAGAAAGCCTTAAATTTAATTCTCACTTTAATTTGTAGAATCTCTGTACTTGGTTGGATTTATCCCTTTATGATAATGAAATTTATGCTTCAATTATAATTATCTCATGTCATAATTTTATTGATAAACAACAAATGTAGTTGTCACGGTCGTGGTGGGGGGAGGGGGTGGGGGTGGGGTGGTGGGGGTGGGGTGTGTGTGTGTGTGCGTAGGTGTGTGCGTGTGTGCGTGGCGGGGGGAGGGGGGAGGGGGAGGGGGTGGGGTATGTGTATATGTGTGTGTATGGTGGTGTGTGGTGGGGGAGGGGGGTAGTGGGTGTGGGGTGTGGTGGGGGGAGGGGGTGGGGGTGGGGGTGGAATTTTCTAACTAAAAATATGATAATATTTTGTTATAATTTGTTAAAACTATGTAAACCTTAGTATGAATGCAAGGTTAGTGATAGTTAGAATTGTGTAAAGGTTAGAAAAGTTCTAGAATTCATATGTTAAATTTAATTATATAAATATTTAAATTGATAATAATTTTATTCATGAAATTAATTCAATTAGGTAAAACCCTAGATAATTTTTTAACAGAATTTGATAATATTATATAAAGTTTAGTAAATTCACAAAATGTTGCCAATTGTATGTTTTTAGGAATATCATTAGTTACTTTCGTGCTCAACTATGTAGAATCCATACACATGCATGTTGTTAGAAAGTCTTAAATTTAATTCTCACTTTAATTTGTAGAATCTCTGTACTTGGTTGGATTTATCCCTTTATGATAATGAAATTTATGCTCCAATTATAATTATCTCATGTCATAATTTTATTGATAAACAATAAATGTAGTTGTCACGGTCGTGGTGGGGGGAGGGGGTGGGGTGTGTGTGTGTGTGCGTAGGTGTGTGCGTGTGTGCGTGGCGGGGGGAGGGGAGGGGGGAGGGGGTGGTGTATGTGTATATGTGTGTGTATGGTGGTGTGTGGTGGGGGAGGGGGTAGTGGGGGTGGGGTGTGGTGGGGGGAGGGGATGGGGGTGGGGGTGGAATTTTCTAACTAAAAATATGATAATATTTTGTTATAATTTGTTAAAACTATGTAAACCTTAGTATGAATACAAGGTTAGTGATAGTTAGAATTGTGTAAATGTTAGAAAAGTTCTAGAATTCATATGTTAAATTTAATTATATAAATATTTAAATTGATAATAATTTTATTCATGAAATTAATTCAATTAGGTAAAACCCTAAATAATTTTTTAACAGAATTTGATAATATTATATAAAGTTTAGTAAATTCACAAAATGTTGCCAATTGTATGTTTTGAGGAATATCATTAGTTACTTTCGTGCCCAACTATGTAGAATCCATACACATGCATGTTGTTAGAAAGTCTTAAATTTAATTCTCACTTTAATTTGTAGAATCTCTGTACTTGGTTGGATTTATCTCTTTATGATAATGAAATTTATGCTCCAATTATAATTATCTCATGTCATAATTTTCTTGATAAACAATATATGTAGTTGTCACGGTCGTGGTGGGGGTGGGGTGTGTGTGCGTAGGTGTGTGCGTGGCGGGGGGAGGGGGGTGGGGTGGGGCAATTTTAACAATTGTATATCTTTAATTAAGAAATTGTATAGCTTTAATTGTAATTTTAATTGTATAGTTTTAGATGAAAGTAAATTAATAATTAGTGCCAATTTCATATGAAAGTAGGATTGTCCCTCATTGTAAATTAGTAAATTAATAATTGTATACTTTAATTGTTAGTTTAATTGATGAAATGTTGGGTTGGTTAGTTTTAAAAGTGGCATGATGTGTGCGTGTGTGTGGTGGGGGTGGGGTAGGGGTGTGTGTATGTGTACTATTAACATTTTTTTTATCTGTACTAATAATATTTTTTTACAGCAAATGTCTCCTTCAGATATTAAGGCGAAGATGATGATGTTGTTTATGATGATGTCGTCTGGGCTCGGTGGTAGCGGAGGCGACGAGGGCTCCTCCGCCCCTAGGCTCCCCAAATATGGAAAATTTGGGATTACCGTCGAGAACAAATCGGAGCTATTAGCGAGATCCCTCAAGCTGCTAAAGACGGTCATCGCCCCGGGGTTTATGAGTTGGAAGGAGGTGCCATATGAGCTCAAGTTAGCTGTTTCGGCGGCACTGCAGGTACTATATTTATATTTATATTTATATTTATATGAATATTTATATTTATATTTATTCGCAACTAACATTGTATTTGTTGGACAGGAACAATTCAACTTGGATCCAAAGCTACGCGATCCCGTGTTGGAGCAGATTAGGGAGCAACTCAAGTCGTGGAAAAAAAATATGCGGGCACGGTACTTTGGGAAAACACGAGAGTCGATTATCCAATGGCGTGAATCTGTCCCTCCCAAGGAGCCGATCTCATTGGCACAATGGCAGAAGTTCATTGACAATGAGATCGAGGATCGATAATTGACATCTAGCCAATCGGGGAGGGAAAATCGGGCAAAAAAGACGGACGTGCACTACTCCGGCCGGACCTCTTACGCCGAGGTGGAGCATAGGATGCAGGTAAGATTTAATTTTTCTATAACTACAGAAATATATTATTCTTCATTATTTTACTTTGCGGGGCCGATACTAATTTTACTTTACTTTACTTTATTTTATTTCAGGGGGTAGGGAGTGGGCCAAGGGGTAAGCCACATAGGCTCGATACTTATGTGGCTCTTCGAACGAAGAAGGGGAAGGACAAGGTGGTGTCCCCGAGCGTCGCGGCCACGATTGTAAGTAATCCGACAGTTTAATTTTTGTTAATTACGTTATAATTTTTTAGTTTACTTATTTTACTAATCATGTGCTTTTTGTCGTTTCAGGCAAAGATTAAGGAAGTGCATGAGTCACAGTCTGATGCAGACAAGGCATCTTTGTCCACAGATGCACTCAGCCAAGTGCTTGGCTCTGATCGCAAGGGGAGGACAAGGGGGGTGAGCTCGCGGGTGGCCAAATCTAGGATCATCGGATTGGAGACGAGCGACACCGGGTTGGCTCGAACGGTGGATTCACACGACGCGAAGCTGTCCCGTTTGGAGGCGACGGTCGAAGATATGTACGCATTCATGAAGCGTACGTTGGGCGGAGACCGTAAAGGGAAAGGGAAAGGGAAGGAGAAGGCGGTGGAGGAGGAGGTGCGGGAGGACGAGGCGCAGGATGACGAGGATGTGGACCTCGCTGCTTCATCACCGACACGTTCGTACTTCGATGATCCACTTCCCTATTTGGTGCCCTTCAACAGACCAATGTCGACACTTGGTTGGCCGAGCGTGTTCATATTGGACGTATTTGATGGCCAGCGGATAGGGCGGGGGTTGAGGGACCCGAATATCGTCGAGGGTGGAATAGTTCATGGACGTGCGCTTCAACAGATGGAGTTCAGGGTGCTCGTCACGCATGTCATACCCTGGAAGGAGAACTTCCTATTGTGGTTGCGCGAACAATACGGCACGACGTATATTAGTGGGTGCGTCAATTCGTATGTCGTGTGGCCTACTCACCTCCTCACATTTACCCAAGACATGTAGTAACATTATTTTTAAGTTTGTCCATTTTAATTATATTTGGATTATATCGTCATGTATATTATTTCTATTTTGAATATTTGGATTATATCGTCATGAATATATATTTGCATTATCTTTAGTTTGTTTGGATATATGATGTTTGGAACAGGTACAACGTTGCTATAACAGCCAAATATACTGCTGGGCAGTGGCAGTGGCCATACTACCCAGCAGATTTTTTTTAAATTCTGCCCAGAATTGTCACGGTCAATGGCCGTGACAATTTTTTTTTAAAGGGTCACGGTTATAAACCGTGACAAACGTGTCACGATCATTGACCGCGACACGAGCGTGACACAAAACGCGAGTTTTGTGTCAAGGTCAATGACCGTGACACGACCGTGACAAAAAAATTTGTCTCACCTCGAAATGTCACGGTCATTGACCTTGACAAGTTGGATTTGTCAAGGTCAATGACCTTGACAATTCGGCATATTTGGTGTAGTGTAACTGTTCTGACTTCCGATAAGTGAGCATGTAGTCTTTTGTTCTCTGTAAGTACATCATGACTCGCTTGGATGCTATCCAATGATCCTTTCCAGGATTACTTAAGTATCTTACAAACATGCCAACAATGTACACAATATCCAGACGCGTACATACTTGAGCATACATAAGACTTCCTACTGCTGATGCATAAGGAATCTTTTGCATCTCCCGAATCTCAAAATCATTCTTGGGACATTGACTGAGACTAAATTTATCTCCTTTAGCTACAGGGGTGTCACCTGGTTTACAATCATGCATGCCAAATCTTTTAAGAACTTTCTCGATATAGCTCTTTTGTGATAAACTAAGTGTACTCCGAGAGCGATCTCGGTGTATTTGTATACCCAACACAAAAGAAGCGTTACCAAGATCTTTCATCTCAAATTTCTTTAAAAGAAATCTCTTGGTTTCGTGCAACATACCTATATCGTTGGTGGCAAGCAAAATGTCATCAACATTTAAAATCAAGTAAATATGCTTACTCCCACTGAACTTGTAGTATATACAATCATCAACCAGATTCATCTCAAAACCAAACGATATGACAACTTGATGAAACTTGTAATACCATTAACGAGAAGCTTGCTTAAGCCCATAAATGGATTTCTTTAATTTGCAAACTGTTTTCTTTGCATCTCCCGACACAAAGTTTTCTGGTTGCACCATATATATTATTTCATCAATGTCACCATTGAGAAACGCAATCTTAACATCCATCTGATGAAGCTCAAGGTCAAAGTGCGCCACAAGTGCCATTATTATCCTAAAAGAGTCTTTCGATGAAACCGGAAAGAAAGTCTCTTTATAATCGATACCTTTTTTCTGTGTAAAGCCTTTAGCGACAAGACGGGCTTTGTATCTCTCCACATCACCTTTCGAATCCCTCTTGGTTTTAAATATCCATTTGCAACCAATGGGTTTTTTTACCTTCAGGTAATGGGACAAGATCCCAAACGTCATTGTCCCTAATGGACTTTATCTCCTCATTCATGGCATCAATCCACTCTTGAGATTTAGAACTTTCCATGGCGTGACGGAAGGTGATCGGATCATCTTCCACTGCACCAATGTCAAACTCATGTTCTTGGAGAAATACAATGTAATCATCTGGCACAACACTTCTTCTTTCTCTAGTGGATCTCCTTAATGGCATAGGTTCTGGAGGTGGTAGAGTTTGTTCTTCTAGAATGGGAGATTCTTGGATATTATTTTGATTAGGATCTGCTTTTTGAACAATGTCAGGAATTGGATCCTGATCAATGTTAATAACAGTTGTGGGAATATCAACATATTCCTCTTCAAAACCAAAATCCTTAACCTTATCCCCTCGGCAAACTCAACATCCTCAAAGAACCGGGGATTTCCAGTCTCAAAAATTATTTTGGTAGTAGGATCATAAAATTTGCAACCCCTAGATCTTTCAGAGTATCCAACAAAATAGCAACTAACTGTTCTGGAATCCAGTTTCTTTTCATGTGGCCTATAAGGCCTCGCTTCATCTGGACATCCCCAAATATGAAGGTGCTTCACACTAGGTTTCTTGCCTACCTAAAGTTCAAAAGGAGTTTTAGCAGTTGCTTTAGTTGGTACTCTGTTAAGGATATACACTGCAGTCTTTAATGCTTCACCCCAGAGTAAATCTAGTAAGTTAGAGTAACTGATCATACTCCTTACCATGTCTTTAAGCGTTCTGTTTCGCCTTTCAGCAACACCATTCATGCTTGGAGAACCTGGTATGGTGTACTGCGGGACGATACCGCACTCCTCTAGGAATTTAGCAAATAGTCCTGGGCGTTGTTCACCTGAACCGTCATACCTACCGTAGTATTCACCACCACGATCAGATCTGACGCTTTTGATTTGCTGAGTTGATTTTCAACTTCAGCCTTGAATGACTTGAACACGTCCAGAGATTGGGACTTTTCATGGATGAGATAAAGGTAGCCATAACGTGAAAAATCGTCTATGAATGTGATAAAATATTGTTGACCGTTCCATGAAATCGTAGGGAATGGTCCACAAATATCTGTATGTATTAGTTCTAAGACGTCTGTAGCCCTATTAGCACCAGATCTCCTTATGTTTGTCTGTGTTTCTCTTTATGCTATTTTTGCAAATTTTAAAATCTGAAAAATCAAGGGAATCTAGAATTCCATCTGACACAAGTCTTTCAATTCTCCTTTGGGAGATGTGACCTAATCTCTTATGCCATAATGATGCAGAATTCTCATTGGTTAATTTTCTTTTAATACCTCGAGTACTTAATTGCAAGGTTTCATGATATGAAGCAATAGTATCAAGCATATAAAGGTTATCTACATAAGATAAAGAACCAGTACCAACCAAATTTGAATTATGAAGAAGACTAAATTTATTATTTCCAAAGGAACAAGTATAACCAAATTTGTCCAATACAGAAATAGAAACCAAATTTCGTCTAAATGACGGTACGATAAATGTCTCATTCAAATCCAAATAAGTACTAGACTTCAATAATAACCTAAATATCCCAATTGCTTCAATTTCAACCTTCTTGCCATCGCCCACAAAAATGTATCTTTCACCATCATTTGGCTTTCGGCAACTCAGGCAACCCTGCCTAGACACACCTTTCAAAGTCCTTTTTGTCATTAGAGGAACTTTTATCCGTAAGAGGTGCAGGAGAAGGAACCCTTAATGCAAGGTCCAGATCCATGACACCGAGAACTATATGAAGGTTCTCTTGCCATGACTTAAAGTTTATGCCATTAAGCATGGGAATAGAATTAATACTAGCAGTAATGTTGGAAGCAGAACTGATAACTGAATCAGATAACAATAAACAAATAAAACTAGCTCATATAAGTCTTAAATCAAAAATAAATTCAAATAAAGGACAAATCCCATTTTAAGATATCGGACACTCTACTAATATTTGATCTTTGAAAAAAATATTAACTTGAAAGTGATATATTGCCGTAATAATCAAACACTGATAATAAGAACATATTGAATAATAATTCTTCCTTTGGGCCGATTTATTATTCATATGTAAAACTAAATAATTATCACGTGCTTATTATTAAAGTGGCACGTGTAATTTTGTTAAAAGATAATCTTTTTTTGGCCGATTAATATCCACATAAATTACATGCACATAATTCTTTTTATATTTCGAAATAAATTTTTTTTTTTTTGAACAAAAGAGATCACTTTGGTGACATATTGTTTAAATTAATTTATCTCGAAATATATATAAATACACCAAAATTTGAATTTAAATTTGTATGGTATTACAAGCATGAAAGTAATATTCAACTTGAAAGGTCATGGGTTCAAAACTCCTTTGGCTCCACACTTGAAAGGTCATGGGTTCAAAACCTCTCGAGATCCTTCATAATTTTCATCATTTAAGAGGCTTAAATATGAAACACCAAGAGTCGAACCTTTAACCTTCCACTACCATCAAATCAACCTTTATACTTAATTTTTTTTTTTAAAAATCATATAAAATCAACCGCTAGTCCAAATTTCATGAATTTTATATCGTTGGAATTGTAATGAAACGAGAATATTTCTGAATCCAAAAATTTTCTGAAATATTAAACCTTTTTGAAAAAATATTTGCAGCGGAAAATTAATATCAATACATTCCTAATATATTCTCAACAATTCAACATTAAATAGCTCTGATACCACATGATGGATTAATTTCTATTTTGTGAAAACTATCACACAAACAGGAACATTCATAGTGAATTATCAAGAAATATAAATATTAATTTTGCGGAGGCGTACCTGAATCCATGACAGAAAGTTAAAATATCTGGGTCTGAGGTCTTATGCTCTTCCAGATCAACATTTTTATTTCCTCTCTAAATTTGTCTCTGACAATGGGAATCAGAAGATTGGTGTTGTGTGATCTGGGGACCACGAACCCTATTTATAACACAATTGTGTATTTTCATATTTCGTATATTTCTATTTTAACCCATCATAAAAATAGAAATTACGCTTGTCTCTACACAATAAAATCCACACTTTAATAATATATTAGTAAGGCCCCAAAACTTAAATTAATCACTTTAATTGACCTACTTTTATTTGATAGCCTATATAATTCATATTTATTTTATATATAAGCCCATATATTAAATTTTACTCTAACATGTGTTTCTTAATGATGTGGCACCTGTCACATCATTAAGTCCCACTTTTAAGTTGAGTTTGCAAGTCGCCGTAGTCTTGCTCTAAAACTTTACCATGTTACATTTCGCTTTAAAAGCTAAAACTAATTTTTCGCCAGCTCTAGAACGTTTTTTAATTATATATCTTCTTAACTGGGATTTTTAGACTTTTATTTTGCACTAATATTTATTGACTTGAGTGATTATTTAGAAATTTAAATAATTAAAAAAATAATTAAAATATATATATACACACACAATGGACACTGTCCCTCTACCTCTCTGTCACATTATCACATACAACGAATGAAATTATTTAAGTTCTTTAAGTAAAAAAATTAGTGAAAATATAAGTCTAAAGGCCTAGAAATAAAAAAATATAAGTCTAAAGGCCTAGAAAAATGAAATTATTTAAGCTGGAGGATAATTGAATATGTAGACCAAGAAGATATAGCACAGTACGGAGCAAGATTAGCATATAAAAGTGGCTTGCGACACTAGCGAAATAAAATAAAACAAAATATAAGACTTATTACACACGAAATTTATAGATTAGAACTTTAAGAAACATCCGGAACTTAAAAATATCTTACATCGAGCTAAAGTGCATAGAAAAAGGAAAAGTAGACTCCGACTTTTAAATTTTGCAAGACCTCTTCAACTATTTGTAACACGAGAATTCCCCTAAACTACGCATTTTTTTGCAAAGACTTCATGTGTAAAAACTCTTGTTTACCCAAAAGGGCTATATGCATGCATGGTTTAGGAGGTCGCAAAAACAGAAAAATGGTTAGGGGGGGATTTGCATCCCTCCTGAAAGAATATATAGAATGACTTGAGGAGTATTTTGAAAAAGAAAAAAAAAATTATGACTCTGGTCTACAAATTACTGACTGTGTAACTAACTAGATCTAGAGAGCGACAACAATGGGTTGAGATTTAGGTGTCCCATTGAACAGCTTCCCCCAAAACACCCCCTTTAATTTGTTGAACTCAAAGGGAGAAGTGTCTTTCTTGGGAGAATCTTTAGCAACTCTCTTTTTGAGCTTCACATTCTCTTCCTTAAGCATATCCACAGCTAAACTCAGCTGTCTTATGGCCTCCCTTTTCTCTTCATCTTTCTCAATTAACTGCTCCTTTTGAATTTTATTCTCCTCTCTCAATCTTTCTATTTCATCCCTCATCTTCATCACTTCTTCATTTCCTACCCCACTTGAAACTTCTTCTTCATCATCATCTTCTACTTCTTGTTCCGGATCGTCAACCTCAGACTCACCAGATGATTCCTCGGGCCCATAGGTCTCGGAGTAGCTATCATAAGATTTTTCACTCGTTAACTTTTCTATTCGATGTTTGGAGAAGGATAACGGGGACGCCCATGGGGTTAAGAGGCGGATCCCGGAGTCTAACTTGGCTTGATCATATCGCTCGGCTAGTGAGCGATGGGCTCGATAAAAATCCTCAACCATGCTGGTTAGCTCAGGTCGCTTCTTGTAATACATCTCCGCACGTTGAGCAAAGGAATCTGCATCTTCCTCTATTACTTTTAGCATCGCCTCCGTCTTTTCATCCAGCTCTGAATGTACAAGTTTGAATTTCAGGAGGAATGTATACAAATCTCAAAAAATTCAAATGTTAATGGCCTAAAGTGCAAAAGAACTGACTTCCAGTTTCTGCAACAACCATGAATTTTGTTGCAGAGAGCACCCCCTATGTGTTGATAAAAGGTGTATGCAACAAAACACATAGTTCTGGAGCTTCTTGCAAAAGCTGAAAAGTTCAGGAAGGCTCAAAATTTAACAAAAGTTGAGAGAAATTAGAGTTAACAAGGGGGTATATTTTCAAATAAGCATATTGGAATTGAATGTCATAGTGACATCTAATTAAGAAAGGAAAAAGAATGGACCAATTCTTTTCTTTTATTTAATGTGATCGACCATGGTGCTAATATGAATTAATGTTTTATGTGGTAACTGATAACACATCAACAGCCCTAATTCCGTTTCTCCTTTCATTTCGATAAACTTAAGCTGTTGAACATAGTTGGGAGTTCTGATAAAACGAAGATGATTGTACAATGATTTTTTTTTGGGTGTGTTTGGGAACCTCGATTCCCAGGTGTGTTTGGGAACCTCAATTTCCGGCCATGGAATTGGAACTATGAATTTCCAAATATTCCCAAACATACCCTTACTTTTACACTGAGATAATTGCATAATTAATATTAGACTTCTAGAAGTTTAAAAATTAGAATTACCCTGTATAATGTACAAGCGCATGAAAGCACATGAGCAGGAGGGGGTGTAACTTCTACGGCTGCAAGTCTAATTATGCAATTATCTAAGAGGATAAAGTAAAAAAGAAGAAGAAGAAGAAGAATTGTTGGAGTCCCATGCAGGATAAAGCATCCTTGGGGTGTTTAAACTAAAATCTAAAATCTAATGGGTGGGTCCAGCACATTATTAGGCTATGAAAGGTTACTTTTAGAGGTACAAAAACAGTCCTCACACCATTTACAATGCTTGGAGGGGGCATTATTTTAGAAATTTTGAAGTACTCCCAACAAAATCAAAACACCCGAAATAATTTTTTAGAGGGAAAAAAAAAAACTTAGAAAATTCCTAATAACCCTAGTTTCGGAAAAATTGGATTGGCAACTTCATGTCAATCTGATTTTATTCGGAAAAATTGTGAACTCAAAATCGAATTCCAAAATCAGAAAAGATCGGATCGAATTCTGGAATCAGAAATTCCGAAAAATGCACCACCCCCCGACCTTTCTAATTCTACTCCATCAGTTCATGATGATTGTGGCCCGTCCACCATCTTAGGTCATAATAGATTCAACATTTGTTTTAGCATTCCTGGATGTAAGTTGTAGGGAAATCAGCAAGTGGTGGACCTTTTCTCTAGTTACAGTGAGACAAAACAACAGCAGATGCACTACAGTGGGCCACCTCATGTATTGGTAGTTTGTGAAAAAGGTTCTCATCACCTAACAAATTTTGGTTGAGTTTTCAAAAAGGACATTTTAGTACCCCACAACTTGTTAAAACATTTTAGCCCATCATTTTACCGCATACCAGGGCATCCCTGCAGATAATTTTTTCTATGGACCAAAGTTGTGCAGAGCAGGGACAAACACCGATTTTTCTTATTATATATAGATCACTAATAAAAAGTTGCAAATTAAAAGTGTAATGCTTTTAACTAGTATTCTGAGAAATATTACAACTTAATCTGATATGAGATTTCATACTACATTTTTACTACCACATTGTACTATCATACTCCTAGTTTAGCTGTTAAACTAGTCTTGTATGGGTGTAGAATCGCACAAATTAATTCAATATATCTCTTTTCTTCCAATTCTCTCTCTCCCCTCTCTCTCTCTCTCTAATATCGTAACATGGTATCAAAGCACGAACAGTGTTTAGGAACAGTGTTTGCATTCGGCACGCCCTTTTTGTTGGGAAGTATCGGGACATGACCGATGAGGAATGGTACTCTGTTGGTGTAGAGAAGTAATGACACGTGAATCGGTATATTCAACGGCATTGTCAAAACGAATACCTTAATTTTACGCGAAAATTAAGTATTGACCATAGTAGCAAAATTTATGTAGAGTTACGGAAGTTCAGAAAGATTTTGCATAAGGAACAACTAGATATAGCGAGAAATTAAGTCATGGTAGCAGTGGGAAATGGGCCCCATACATGAGAATGTATTAAGTCAAAAGGAGCATGAGAAACAGAGTCACTTTTATTAAACGGAAAAGCCGATTGTTTTGCAAATTGACAAGGAAGACAGTCAAACTTCGCATTATTAACAGACCCGAAGTGACTACGAGAAAGCAAAGACTTAAGACTACCAACGGAAGCATGGCCCAAACGGTCATGCCACAAGCTAAAAGAAGGTGTGGAGGATGTAGAGGCTACTGATGGAAATCCATTATTATTTTGCTTTTAATTTTCATCTTATTTCTATTTTCAATTTTAGTTCTTTTAGGCATTTTATCCATAATTAGTCTCTAAGCATGTTTGGGACTAATTAGGCTTTCGTTTATTTGTAGTTGGTCATTTTAATCATTTTAACTAATTACTTGATTAGCAAGTAATTCACCCCGTATAAATGCCTCATGTTATCTCATTTGTACTTACTTTATCATTTTTTAATATAAGACATCCTTTGATTCTCTCTCTAAAAATTAGGATTTGGTTTATTTCTTTTTAGCCATTGATGTGTGTACAGTCAAATTGGTATCATAGCTCGGTTTGTTCTTGGTGCTCATCGGGGCGTGAAGTGGGTCACGAGTGGAGATTTCAACTCCAGCAACCCTTCAATCGAAAGATTGATAAATGCCCAAATGAGAATCAAGTGAACGAAAACCCTAAATTCTATCACCACACTAAAACAGGAGATACCAACTCTTTTAGCTCCTCCACCCTCCATCCTCCACCTCCACCTCCTACAGCCACACAACCACCACCCCGTTTACATAAATCTCCGTCTTCAAATTTTTTACCCAAACCCTAACCCAAGAAACCCACCAAAATAAAAATTCAAACCCTAACCGTATCTACCAAAATATACCTACCCATGCGGGCAACCATTTCCATCCCTCTACCCCTGAAAAAAAATGTTATTCTTCAAACCCTAGCCTGCAGCCTTGAAGAACAGAGGAATTCGATTGTCACGACAACCCCGAGTGACGAATTCCAGGCCGATCGCGATGGTGAACCGCCGTCGACGGCCTTCATTCGGAAGATTACCAGCCCAGCCGAAGGGCAGAAATCGCCGGGTCAGGAGGAAATTGACGGCTCTAGACCTGCTAATGAATCCGACAGGCGACAGCAATATGAGTTGACCGCCGATGTGAAGGCACAGAATCTGCCAGGATTCAGGCCGGGGCTCCTGTCGAAGTATTTACCCATCAGACCCAGGCGGGTCTGCCACCGATCATGTCCGTTCCAACCCAATTACAGACTGATGATCCAATCTTAGGGGATCAAGTCACTATCGAATCCCAAACAACTCAAGATTCACCGAAACTTCAAGAAATTGTTACCCCTTCAAGAACCGGTGTTTCTTTACACCTACCCATCCAAGATCCATCCGGACGTATCCAAGAACCATTCTTCCACAAATTCAATCCAATTTCGACCCATTTCGGCCCAATTTGGATTGTACTAGGGTTTAGCAGCCCTAATTTGGTTTTTGACCAAGGTAGAAGTTATTTTTATTAGTTGACATGAGAGGCAAGAAGAAGATGATGAATCTTGAAGCAACAATTGAAGGATTCTTCCTCAAATTTTCAAAAGGTTATATTTTTGGCCTGATAAGTCTTTGCTTATAAGCTTATCTTTTTAAGCACATTTTGGGAATTTGTCACACGGTTCTCCAATTCTGCAAGCTCGAGGACGAGCTTTTCGAAACCGGGGAGAGTGATGGGAATCCGTTGTTATTTTTCATTTTAATTCTATTTTCTATTTTAGTTCATTTAGGCATTTTATCCTTAATACTCCAAGCATGTTTGGACTAGGCATTCTTTCATTTTTAGTTGGTCATTTTAGTCATTTTAGCTAATTACTTGATTAGCAAGTAATTCAACCCATATAAATAACCCATGTTATCTCATTTGTACTTACTTTTACATTCTTGAATATAAGACATCTTTTGATTCTCTTTCAAAAAATTAGGGTTTGGCTTATTTCTTTTTAGCCCTTGACTATCTACGTCAGCTACTGCTACTCTCAGAAACAGTAGCCCAACCTTACGGCCTAGCAAGTACTTCACCCCATATAAATACCCCATGTTATTTCATTTGTACTTACTTTTACATTATTGAATATAAGATATCTTTTGATTCTCTTTCAAAAAATTAGGGTTTGGCTTATTTCTTTTTAGCCCTTGACGTGTAGTCTACGTGCGCTGCTGCTACTCTCAGAAACAGCGTGGTGAGTGATTGTGGAATATGAAGGTTAACGAGCTCAAAGAGGCGCCCAACCTTACGGCGTATCCCAAGAGTCTATACTGACAATGTCATGCTGATAATGTCGCTGAATACACCGATTCACGTGTAATCACTTTTCTACTTCCATTCCTCATCGGTCATGCCCCGACACTTCCCAACAAAATGGGCATGCCGAATGCAAACACCGACATATCCTAAACAATGTCCATGCTCTACTCATCTCCGCCTCATGTCCTGAACCTTTTTGGGGAGAAGTTGCTCTCACTGCCGTTTACACTATAGACTGTGTCCCCTCATCCACTATTAAAAACTTGACCCCCTATGAGTGTCTTCATGGACACCCTTCTGACTATATAGTAACCTCAAAATTTTTTGTAGTATTAGTTTTGTTCTTCTCTAACCCTACGAACGCACAAAATGCTTTTTGGACTATGGGGTAAAACACAAAGGACACAGGTATTGGGATCCTTACTCTAAACGTCTTCGTGTATCCCGTCATGTTATCTTCTGCAAACACAAGATGTTTTCCTTATTGTCCAAATTTTATTTACCTCCTTCACATATTCAAAACTAGTCCCTCAATAAACTTATTTCCTGATTCATCTAACACTAAACTCGATCCCTCGCTACATACTCCTCAATTAACTGATACGGTCTCCTCATCTGACCTGACTTCCACTATACTACTGGTACCTCTAGTTTCCTCATTTGATTCTCTACCCGAGCTTCTCTTCGAAGACTCTCTCGAGTCGTCTGCTCTGCCTGATGGAATTTGTACCAATCTCCAATCCAAATCCCCTCCGTAAAAGTGTAAGACCTAAAATCACATTTGTATTCCGTTCTTCTTGAACAAAATGTAAATGGATTTATAGTAATCGTTACAAGGCACGCATTATCGCAAAGGGGTTTACTCAGGAATACGAAATTGACTACGAGTTGACTTTTGCTCCAGTGGCTCAACTTATTTCTATTCCTAGTCTCATTGCAGTTGCTTCAGTTCGTCGTTGGAAACTGGTTCAGCTGAAGGTAAAAAATACCTTCCTCAATGGTGAATTATCTTAGGAAGTTTGCACGCGACCACCTCCGGACTAGCCTCCTACCACTCATCAGGTCTGCAAACTTCGTCGTGCCCTTTATGGTCTCAAAAAGGCTCCCCTTGCTTTGCTTGCCAAGTTCAGTACCATTACTACTGGTTTGGGGTTTACGGAGTCCTTACAACTCTGCGCTTTTTATCCGTAAATCCAACCATGGCACTATTCTTCTCCTTCTCTATGTGGATGATATGATTATTACTGGCGACGATCACTCTGGTATATCTGATCTCAAAGTCTAAGAAAGTCAACATGTTGAAATGAATGATCTTGGAAAGCTGAATTATTTTCTTCGTCTTGAGATCTCTTCCAACTCCGATGGATATTATCTCCCTCAAACAAAATATGCTTCAAATCTTCTCCCTCGTGTAGGACTCACGAATAGCAAGACCTCCACCACTCCTCTTGAGATGAATACCAAGCTCACTCCCATGGATGGTACTCTTCTCGATGATCCGATTTTGTATCGATAGTTAGTGGGGAGTCTTGTCTACCTTATTGTCACGTGCCCAAATATTGCATATGCGGTTCATATTGCATATACATCAAGGCCACTATCATTCATTGTGGCAATCAGAGTGCTGTTCAAATTTGTATTCCGTTCTTCGTAAAAGTGTAAGACCTAAAATCACAATTGTATTCCGTTCTTATTGAACATAATCACACCTGGAAATTAGTGGATCTACTAAGTGGGATGTAAATGGATTTATAAAATTAAAACTCAATTTGATGACTCTATTAATCGTTACAAGGCACGCATTATCGCAAAGGGGTTTACTCAGGAATACGGGATTGACTACGAGTTGACTTTTGCTCCAGTGGCTCAACTCATTTCTATTCTCAGTCTCATTGCAGTTGCTTCAGTTCGCCGTTGGAAACTGGTTCAGCTGGAGGTAAAAAATGCCTTCTTCAATGGTGAATTATCTTAGGAAGTTTACATGCGACCACCTCCGGACTATCCTCCTACCACTCATCAGGTCTGCAAGCTTCGTCGTGCCCTTTATGGTCTAAAAAAGTTGCTTTGCTTGCCAAGTTCAGTACCATTACTACTGGTTTGGGGTTTACGGAGTCCTTACAACTCTACGCTTTTAATCCGTAAATCCGACCACGGCACTATTCTTCTCCTTCTCTATGTGGATGATATGATTATTACCGGCGACGATCACTCTGGTATATCCGATCTTAAAGTCTAAGTAAGTCAACATGTTGAAATGAATGATCTTGGAAAGCTGAATTATTTTCTTCGTCTTGAGATCTCTTCCAACTCCGATGGATATTATCTCCCTCAAACAAAATATGCTTCAAATCTTATCCCTCGTGTAGGACTCACAAATAGCAAGACCTCCATCACTGCTCTTGAGCTGAATACCAAGCTCACTCCCATGGATGGTACTCTTCTCGCTGATCCGATTTTGTATTGATTGTTAGTGTCACGCGCCCTAATAATGCATATGCAATTCATATTGTTAGTCAGTTTCTCTCTGTTCCCCGTTCGACTCATTATTGTGTTGTTCTTCACATTCTCAGATACATCAAGGCCACTATCATTCATTGTGGCAATCAGAGTGTTATTCAAGATTGCTCACAATGATGTTTTTCATGAACGAACGAGGCGCATTGAGAACGATTGTCACTTTGTTCGTCAACAACTTCTCCATGAAACCATTGGCCTGTTTCAACCACTGATCAGACTGCTGATGTTTTCACCAAGGCCTCCAGGCCATCTTCAAAATTTAGTACCAAACTCAAGTTGGTTTCCATCTTACCACCTTAAGTTTGAGAGGAGTTGTTAGTGTACTTAGTACATCTGTACTGCCATTATACTACACCTGTACTACCATAGTACATCTGTACTGCCATTATACTATTGTACTCTTAGTTTAACTATATATACTTCATGTATTTCCTTGTAGATTCACAAAAATTACTTCAATATATTTCCTCCAATTATCTCTCTCTCTCTCTCTCTCACTCTCTAATATCGTAACATTATTAACACTATCAATAACGGAGATATGACATTACTCAACAAGATGTTACAATATTCTTCAATCTAGGCCATGGACACCTGTACTACCATAGTACATCTGTACTGCCATTATACTATTGTACTCTTAGTTTAACTATATATACTTCATGTATTTCCTTGTAGATTCACAAAAATTACTTCAATATATCTTATTTCCTCCAATTCTCTCTCTCTCTCTCTCTCTAATATCGCAACATTATTAACACTATCAATAACGGAGATATGACATTACTCAACAAGATGTTACAATATTCTTCAATCTAGGCCATGGACACATCGACCATGTAATTTAATATATGTTGGTAAAAGATAAAAAAAAATTACATTATTTAAATTTCAAAAGAAACAAATTATATTAATGTTGTGGACAGTTATAACGGGATGAAGAACTAGAAAATTTGTACTTTAACCCTCCTCTTTCTATTATCGTAACATTATTAACATTAACCTATCAATAACGGAGATATGATATTACTCAACAAGATGATGCAATATTCTTCAATCCAGGACATGGACACATCGACTATTGGTAAAAGATAAAAAAAAATTAACATTATTTAAATTTTAAAAGAAACAAAATATATTAATGTTGTAGACAATTATAAAGGGATGAAGAGCTGGAAAATTTATACTTTAACCCTGATACAATATTTTTCAATCTAACATGGACACATCGATTGTATAATTAATTTAATGTATATTGGTAAAAGATAAAAAAATCAACATTATTCAAATTCTAAAAGAAACAAAATATATTAATGTTGCAGAAAATTATCCCTCCACAAATCATTTCAGGGTTTTTTTTCATTCCTACCAATGACATGAGACCTCCAGGAGATCTCTGATGCTCACAAGTGCTGGTCAAGAATGAGATTGTCAGCTCTTATTAGAAGAAGTTGAATGCCAATCTATACATTTTTTACCACTAATTTTGAGCAAACATAATTGAGAAAGGTAATTTTCATTATTCTTAAAGAATCAAAATAAGTACTAATATGACATTCCACTGCATCATTGACGCCAAATGTAAGAAGGAACTCCAAATGTAAGGTACTATCATTGAACAAGACACTAGATTGATTAACTGAACTAATTAGTGGTCCATATCTTCAACATTTAATAAAAATGAAGTCGAATGCCAATCGATACATTTTAGACCACTTAACAAAAATAAGTACTAATTTGGCATTCCACTACATCAAAGAAACATGTGATCCACCATTGATACCAAATGTAAGAAGGAACTCCAATGTTTTAACAATTACACTGACATTAGCAATACATCAATTACTATAAAATGTAACCAAGTTTAAATGTTGATGGGACCTGTAGAGAAATAATCACATAAAACACACCACAAAAGACTCAAAATTTAGATGCACTACCAATGCTGCCCCTGTGACAACGGAAGAATTTTGCTTTCTCATATGTAGGTATATATATATATAGAGAGAGAGAGAGAATTAGGGTAAAAGGCATATTTCTTTCTATATGTAAATTTTTACGATAATATTTTTTAAGATTATAAATCTAATCTATGTGGTACAATAACATTTATAAATCTAGTCCTTATGGTACAATAACATTTATATTTTTGGTCCGCGTCAGCAGCACTATTTTTCACCATTTTTTATGATATTTTTATTATAGGGACTGAATAAATCTAATCTATGTACAATAACATTTATAAATTTAATCCCTGTGATACAATAACATTTATATTTTTGATCCGCGCCAACAGCACTATTTTTCATGATATTTTTATTATAGGGACTGAATTTATAAAATTATATGAAATATCCTATTTTTATACACTTTGAACATTATAAGGACATTTTTTCAAAACTCTCTCTCTCTCTCTCTCTCTCTCTCTATATATATATATATATATGGGTAGCCCAAACGCTATTTACAAGGACACTTTATATTTATACAGAACCCTTTCTAGAAAATATAAATGGCTTATTAGGGCTCATAGTCACGTACTTAATGATGAGATAAAAATATGTAGCGACTTTTTGCTCAATTAAGTGTCAGGTTCCTTGGGTCAAGACTAGGGGTGGCCGTGGGCCAGGCCTGGGCAGGCCCGGTCGGGCTCGTGCCGGGCTTAAAAAATTAAGTGCTATCCCAAGCCCGCTCGGGCTCAGATCGGGCTTATTATGTAATCCCAAGCCCGCCCAGATTTTAAAGCTCTTTACACAGGCCCGCCCGATCGGGCCTTATTATGTTAATTAAAAGATTTTTTTAAAATTAAAATACCTATTTTTTTATTTAAAGACCAATTTTTTTTAATTAAAAATCTGTTCTAAACTCCATATATTACAAAGTCCATATATAAAGTTTCTCACTCTACATGAAAAGACTTGGTGTACGTTTTTATATTTATAAAAGTTCCCCCCCCCCATATATATATATATATATATATATATATATATATATATATATATATATATATATATTATATATATATATTTTTCGGGCGGGCCGGGCCTCATCGGGCTTAAGAACTCATGCCCAAGCCCGCCCGAAAAAAAATCGGGCCTATAAAATTTTGCCAAGCCCGCTTTGCGGGCCTATTCACCTTACCCAAGCCCTATTTTTTTATTGGGCGGCGGGCTTGGCGGGCCTCGGGCCTATGGCCACCCCTAGTCAAGACAATAATAAAAATAAAGCAAAGTAAGGGGGTGGCGCTGTGATCAAAGTCCTAAGATTAAATATTACAATTTGCACCGAAGAAGATGCCATCCACTTGAGCCTTAGGTGGGACAATTGCATTAAGCGCAGTGGTTGAGATGTTTAATGGATAGGATATTATTCGAATTTGAATATGAATTCGATTCATTTAAGCGGATATGGATCAGGTTTAAAATTCGATTATTCGATTATCCAATTATTCGATTATTAAATGAAGCGGATTTGAATTCATATACTCCGATCCGTTAATAATCCGATTCGATTAATATTTTTAATATATATGTATAAATTATATATAATATATTTTTAATGAATATATATTGTATTTAATAATACTTTAAATATATTTTTTAAATATTTATTATAACAGTTCTTTATTTTATTATCTGCTTTTTTTTAACATTTGCAAAATAAATTTTTGAAATAAGAGTTGAAATAAAAATGTTGCAAATCAAGTTTAACATAAACGGATAATCAGATCGGATCCGTTTAACATAAACGGATTTAGATTTGCCTGATCCGATTCGATTAATAAATGGATCGGATCCGAATCCATTTAACATAACCGATCCGTTTACAGACCAGGGTAGCATAATTTAGGAAAAGCTCGGTATTTTAGAAGAGAGAGTTGACCCATTCGTGAGAGTGATTAAGTAGTTTGGCTAAGTGCTCAATAGGATACGTATATATAGAATTGGGGTCAAAAGAGCGCTAATAACTTCTTAAAGGAGGAGCTCAGCAATTCAAGTCTTAGGACTCCCTTTGGAGTTTTGGAGAGAAAAGAAAGGAAAATAAAATTTTATTAGGAGAGAAGAAAATAAGAGAAGAGAAAGGAGTTTGGGAGAGAAAAAATAAGTTTCTCTCCTAATAAAATTTTCCTTTCTCTCTATTTCTTTCCGATTTGGAAAGAAAATTTTGAAGAGAAAGGAAGGAAATTTTTTTAAAACCTTTCTTTTCTCTCCTTTTAATTTAAAACTCCCAAAAGAGAGAGAGTCATTTTCTTTCCTACTTAAACTACTCCCAAACGAAGGAAAGAAAATATACTTCCAATTAGAAAAGGAGAGGCTTGGCTAGACTAACAAAAGGAGTATAATGATCCCACATTGTTGCTTTTAATTTCATCTCTTCAGGGAGCAAACCACTTTCCTTGATTGTTATGGGCTTCAATTATGGGTACTTTTGTCAAAAAATTACGAGGGGTATAAAGTCTAATAACAAAATGAGGGGGTTTAATCGAAGATTGAAGACTGATGATGTTCAAAATGTTAGGGGGTTAATTGAAACTCAAGGATTATGTCTAATAAATGAAATAAAGTGGTATTAAGGTGTTGTTTGATTTTACCTCTTAAGTCTGAATCTGAACCATTCAGAGTTAAGAAAGAACAAATAGTGTTTGCTTTTTTAATTGATTAAGAGGCTAACGGCTACATTTGTCTCTGAATGATTAAGAGGTAAAGTTACGTTTGAAGTATGAATCTAAAATTTGAATCAGTCAAAATACATTCATTCAGAGGTCAGATTCAGACTTCAGATCAGATGTAAAAACAAACGCAACAAGTAAAAAAAATCCCTTTTGCAAAACCGTCTTTTAAGTTTTAAAAGGTTATGGTTGAAATGCTAAAATGTGATTCGAACATCATGGTAGGCATTTGTTCTCAACGAGAGACAAAAATAAGTACATCTTATGAACATGCTGACAAAAATATGTACATCTTACGCAACCTCTTTCATGCCTTGACATTTCCTTAATTTCATAGGAATGTGACACCCTCGAGGTCTCACTTCCTCGATAGAGCCGTCGTGACCAAGGGTTTAAACCTTAGCAAATCGTACATGCAACTCCATATTTGAGTTCTTTGAGCTTCGGTGATCGACGTAGCTGGTGATTTTGAGTTTCGTTAGTGAGCAGCTTGCATTCTCCATGCAAGGATTCCTAGAATCAAGTTTTTTTTTTCTCTCTCTACATTCTTATTTTACTTGATTGTTGTTGAAAAATGTTAATGCTTGTTGAATCCTTAATTTAAATGATGAAAAGAGAGTAAAATTTTGTAGATTCTTTTTGGTAAAAGAAGTATAAGAAGGAAAATAATTGGAAATTAGTAATTGAAAAATATGAAGTACTACGACACTCCACAAGAGTACAATATGGCTCGAACACTTCTCTAATATGCTACGAGGCATGAAGGTAGTCTCTCACTCAATTTCAATGACGAGTACAAAAGGAATGAAGCTAGTCTCTCACTCAATTTCAATGACTTGTGATTTTATAAAACATCTAACCGTGTTCTTTTAAAAATAATGAGTTTGACAACTACATTTTGTTTTTGATGTGAAATTACTTATATGAATATGTAATTATAAAATTTATCTATTTATCATCGCGTCTCTGCCGTGGCCTAAATTTTTAGATTTGTTGTGTTGGACACGTGGCCGAAGTGACATACCCATGTCGAAGTGTCCGACACAATTCTGACACTTTTCTTGGTTGGGTGCCAAAAAATAATAAACATTACTAAATATATCATGAAAAATAAAAAAATTGGAGTTTCTAAATAATAAAAAAAGTTAAAAATGATGATGTTAGTCACTCGCACGATTTCAACAACTTACGACTTTATAAAACATCTAACCATGTTTATTTTTAAAAAATTAGATTGACAATTAAGTTTTGTTTTTGAAGTGTAATTATTTACAAGAATGTGTAATTATAAAATATTGTCGAAGTGTCCAACACAATTCTGACACTTTTCTTGGTTGGGTGCCAAAAATTAATAAACATTACTAAATATATCATGAAAAATAAAAAATAAAAAAATTGGAGTTTCTAAATAATAAAAAAAGTTAAAAATGAGGAAGTTAGTCTCTCGCTCGATTTCAACAACTTACGACTTTATAAAACATCTAACCTTGTTTATTTTAAAAAAATTAGATTGACAATTAAGTTTTGTTTTTGAAGTGCAATTATTTACAAGAGTGTGTAATTATAAAATATATTTATTTGTCATCGTGTCTCTGTCATATTGTGTCCTAAATTTTTAGATTTGTTGTGTTAGCGTGTCCATATCGTGTGTCCATTAAAGCATTTACAATTTTTCAAGGATTATTTAATTAAAAAGGTTTTATGTTTTAATCCCTTCCCTCGTTTTTTATTTAATTAATTAAAATGTTTTTGACACACACACACATATTTGTCTGAGTGTGATATTTTAGCGATGTCACGTCATTTGGTATCTTTATCTATATCGTTTCTATTTAATCCCTTCCCTCGTTTTCTTTATTATTGTTTATTTTTTAGCATTTTGCCCACATCGAAGAATAAGGGTTAGAAGATAGTGCATCTTCACAAATATTAAAACTTTTTTGCTCATGAGTCTAGTGAAACCATTCATTCATATGTTGAAAATAATAATTAATGGTGCATTTATTTTTCCATCTAAAGTCTGAAATCTGAAATCTGAAAAATATATTTATTTTTATATCTAAATGGACCTCTGAATGAATGTATTTATACTGATTCAGACTTTTTATATCTAAATTTTATTTTTTAATCATTCAGAAGCAAACATAATTGTTAGCATCTTAATTATTTAAAAAATTAAACACTATTTGATACCTTTCACGTATGAATGGATCAGTCAAATCTATGAAATTGTTGATCTTGTAGCGATTGAATGAAAATAGCCTGGATTTCGTGCAAATCTATGGTTTGCTATTTTCTCTTCTTTTCTTACCGAGTTTCATTTTAATAGAATATTAAATAGACGGAATTCATAATTATCCCGTTATGATTGATCTAAACCACTCTCAACCATCATCAATTACATAAAAATCCCAGTCATCCAAGCTTAGCATTTAAACAGATTAATTTAATAAATAAACCTGAATGTGTAACACCAAAGTAGTCAGGTCTTCGGTGTAAGGCTTATGGTTTTAATTTGTCCTCCTTTTGATACCCATGGACCTTTATGAATTATTAACGCTCCCTAATCTAGAATTATGGGTCGGGGCGCCATAGATACGTTGATGCAATATTCTCTCCTGTTTCGATTCATGTAATGTCCAAATTTTGCCAAGTCAAATGAAAATTGGGTAGCGTTTCCACCAAACTAAAGAACCAAGGGTCAAGAAATAATCAGTCTCCTTACATATCTATCTCATGTTAGATAATCCCATTCTATTAGGTCATCCCATGTTAAGCCTCCTTTTAGGTCATCCCCTTTTGCGTCAAACCTCTTGGAGGTTCCTCCTTTTTTGTGCCAAATGTCACGTCATATAGGGGGATCCCATTTTGTGGGGTCATCTCCATTTAATTGATCAACAACTTTGTCTGGCAAGACCCGTGGAAAAATAAGTAGGACACGAAGCATGTGTTGAACTAGGATTCACTAGGGACATGCTTAGACATATGCGTGTCATTGACAATCTTATTTCCTAAATTTTTGAACGACAGACACTCGGTATATACTAGACACGATCACGATATGTTGTATTGTAACACGTGGACAAGCAAAAAATACAGTTTTAGACACATGGGGTAACTTTTATATTTTGAAACTGAATAATGGGGTCAAGTGTAAAATCACACTAAAACATTAGTCTTAAAAAGGAAAAGAGGCTAAAATACACCATTCATTGGGTGGATTTTCGTTGGAGGAGCTTTTTTGCATCTGTTGTTCTCCTCACATCATGTTCTCTTTAGTAGTAAATACTTCTTCAAGTGTGTAATAACATAAAAACATTAGTCTTAAAAAAGAAAAAGAGGCTATAAAAACACACCATTCATTGGGTGGGTGTTTCCGTCGAAGGAGCTTTTTGGCATCTATTATTCTCCTCACATCTTGTTCTCTCTTAGGCAACTAAATACTTCTTTAAGATGTTTTTTTCTTTGAATCAGTAATTTGGTCTCTTCTCTGTCGTATTTCTTCTTTTAACCACTTTTAAAGTTATTTCACATTCATACTACATACTTAACCTTTCCCATTTCAAATTCCTATTTATTGTGTCATCTTTTATTCTTTTACATAAAAAATTTTCTTATCTAGTTCAAGGTTTTCCTCTTTTATAGACAATTAGTGTTATCAAGTTTCATTTTATTGAATTCTTTGAGTGTTAATAATTTGTATTTCATTTTTATATATATAATATAGATAATATATATATATATAATATACGTATCCAACATTTTATAAAAGTCCATATCTCGTGGCCCGAGTCTTGTTGTATTGTGGTGCCAAACCCATTTCAATGACAAGAGCCCTTCGTGCTCTTAAATCTAGTCAAGCCGTTGAGTATATGTGGGGCATAAAACTTACGTACCATAAAGTGGGTTCATCATCACCTATGCCTTCTCAAATTCTCATTTTTTTTCTTTAGCACATACTGATGAGGCACATTGTTATATATTTAAAAAGTTGTTGTGAAAGTTTATATGGATTCCTCACCCTTTGTTTTGCCTACACGAATCAATAGCAAGGCCAAGGTGCTTGCATCTCCTTGTATAGTTATAATAATAGTAGTTTTAATGTGAGCAACATGCTAGAGTTGAAAGTTGGATAGTCAGAGTAATTTGGATTTAAGTGTTTAGTAAAGATGTATGTGGAGAGAGTTAGTTTGGAAGGCTCTTTAAATTGTCAGTACCTTGTACACATGTTTCAATTTATGAGAGCTAAAACAATTGGTTGAATGAAACGCTCATGGCACCTCAAGTGGCATGTTTCAATTTGCTAAATGCCATCAACGCTCTTGCTCTTTTGTTCACTTACAACACATTGGTCTTTGACAACTTGTAAAGTTTAATCCTTAGCTTTTTGAAAGTTTAGCTAGCCTTAGTCCTTCGATAATTGTTTCTAATAAGACCATTGGCCCAACAATTCAAATTTTTTCGTGAACTTAGGCCCAACACTTTCTCCAGTGAACATAGATCCAACATTTTTGTTAAACCACGTAAATCACGACAATCATTAGCATTACCTTATTTATTTGTGTTGCTATCTTTATTTAGCCCACTAACTTGACGTGTACAGGGAAAATCCACTATTTGATTGGCAAAAGAACGAGGGGTGGTTACCGCCCCACTCTGTATCCACAATCGGTGTGAGAGCCTAATCTTGTAATTAAGATGGATCGAGCCAGATTGGCCCTAAAATGTAATCTAAGTGAAGTTTTTCGTCCCATCTTTGCATACCCATATAAAAATTGAATTTATTTAATATAGTATGCCGAAATCTAGTATAAGCGGTGTCGTGGCGGTTGTGGTGACACATTTCATTCACGTGAAAAACTATTTTCCCACATCAGAGGCATAATTGGTCCTCTGGCTTTTTTAGGCTCGTGACTTGTTTAAATCATAAATTTTCCATATATAACAAAATTCGTATCGTGTAGCGTGTAGGTGGTGTTAAAACTGAAACCATTAAGTTGTGATTTGGCTCACGGGTTGGTGGGAATCTGGTTTGAGGCAATACCAAAACCGTAAGCTACTCCTTCCTTTAAATACTCACTTGTAACCCTCATTTGAGGTAGACTTGAATTTGGAAATAGAAAATAGTGTTTCTCTCTCTAAATTGGTGTTTAGATAATTTTAGGAACGTTTTGACGTGTGGTTTACGTCAAATTGGTATCAGAGCGGGTGAAACTCTACATTGGTACTAGTGTATTGGTGCTTTTTTTTCTTTTTCAAATAATACACTACTCTTCAAATTCATGTGAAAAACTATTTTCCCACATCAGAGGCATAATTGGCCTATGGCTTTTTTAGGTTTGTGGCTTGTTTAAATCATAAATTTTCCATATATAACAAATTTGTATCGTGTAGGGTGGTGCTGAAACGGGTTGGTAGGAATCTGGTTTAAGGCAATACCAAAACCGTAATAATTAGTTTGTATGGTTAGAGATTAAGTTGTACGAGAATGTAGTTTCAAAAAATATATTACCTCTTATGTGGAAAAGTAGGTGAAATCAAAATTCATGGCTTTCCCATGTTAATGCTTAAAAAAATAAAATAGAAAATTCATAGTTCTACAACAAATTTTCAAAAAACATGTGAATTACAAGTGATGATATGGGTATTTTTTTAGGGTTTTTTAGTCATTTTATTTTATTTTGTATATTCTTTCATTTTCTTATGGTATTTTCCTTAATTTTTGTTATTGTATTTAGAAGCTAGGAGTAATAATGACATTTTTGTAATTAGTGTTTTAGCTTGGAGCCTAAGCTACTCCTCCCTTTATATACCCACTTGTAAGCCTCATTTGAGGTATGCTTGAATTTGGAAATAGAAAAAAGGGTTTCTCTCTCTAAAGTGGTATTTAGATAATTTTAGGAGTGTTTTTACGGGTGGTTTACGTCAAATTGGTATCAGAACGGGTGAAACTCTACATTGGTGCTAATGTATTGGTGATTTTTTTTTCTTTTTCAAATAGAACTACTCTTCAATGGCTCCCAAGAAATTCAAACAACAAGAAGATCAAGAGTTGAGGCGACAAATGGACGAGATGAAGCAACAAATGGCCTAAGTGGCCCAATTCCTCTCTACCCTAAGGCAAAACCCTAACCCTAGTCTTCCCACCACCATCTACCCCCACCAAAATGGCCTAAACCTTAACTCCTTTGTCCCTGTTGCCCTAACCCTACACCCCCTCCCTGAATCTCAACCCACGACATCTCCCACACACCCTGCGACCCACGTCCCACCAACCCAGCCACCCGCCCCACCTCAACCCTTCAAACTATATCCACACATTTCTGGCACCCTAAACCCTTCCCAGGTGCCCCAACCCCCTACTGAACTCCAAAACAGCCCGAAAAACCTAGAGTTTTGCCCTAGTTATGCCCAAAACTTGTTTGGGCTGACAAATCCAAATTCAAACCCATTTTTATGCTTCGAAATCATGATTTTGGACCCGGATGGAATTTTCGAGGGTTGATTTAGGTGAAGAAAGAGAGAAGATGAAGAAATGATGTGCCCCTCAAGTTTCAAATTTTAATTTTTAGCCCCCACAAGTTTTTGGCACAATTTTGGATTTTCCTCACAAATCCCTAATTTTTTTTTAACGCTCGAGGATGAGCTTGGTTTTAAGCGGGGGAGAATGATGGAAATGAGTACTTTTTTAGCACTTTTTAGTCATTTTATTTTATTTGTATTTTCTTTCATTTTCTTATTATATTTTTCTGTATTTTCTTTCATTTTTGTAATTAGTGTCTTAGCTTGGAGCCTAAGTTACTCCTCCCTTTAAATGCTCACTTTAGAAAGAGTGTTTCTCTCTCTAAAGTGGTGTTTAGATAATTTTAGGAGCCTTTTGACGGGTGGTTTACGTCAACATGACTTCCAAAACGATTTACCAAACCGATGCAAAAATCGAAAGATTCCCTAAATAGATCCATAAATGACTCCTACAAGTGCTCTCACTAGAGTCGAAGGAGAATGTGAAAGATATTCCAAATGGCTCATACATTGCTGATCAATTTACTACATTCTTTTGGAGGTGGACTCTTTTTAATTCAAATAAAAATATAAAAAATTATAAAAACTATACTTAAATTATAAACGAGTGTTTCTTTCTCTAAAGTGGTGTTTAGATAATTTTAGGAGTCTTTTGACGGATGATTTACGTCAACATGACTTTCAAAACAATCTATCAAACCGACGCACAAAAGATTTCCTAAATAGATCCATAAATGACTCCCACAAGAGGCTCTCACTAGATATTCCAAATGGTTCATACATAGTGGTGATCGATTTGCTACATTCTTTTGGAGGTTGACTTTTTTTAATTCAAATAAAAATATAAAAAATTATAAAAACTACAGGCTGGTCCTAAGATTGGGAGTGTCGCGTGCGAAAATCAATTTAGAGTCCTTCTAAAAAATATTGTACAAAGATATTAAATATCTAAAATGAGCCCCTAAAAAATTAAACTTATTTTTTAAGAGCCCATTTTAGTTGGGTGAGATTTTTAGATAGTTGAATCATTCTTCGTACAGATTGTTTTGAGTGAGATTTTTGGATAGTGGACCTAAAAAATTAAACTTCTTTTAAAAATTGACATTTTTAATATACAAAAAATATTTTTTAACCCCTATAATATACATATATAAGTGACATGCTCTAAAATGCGACATGTGTCATTGCCCATAAGACCGGCCATGCTACACTTAAATAACGAGGATCAATTTTAAAAACCAACAAACTTTTTTAAGCATTTAGCATTTAGCCTTTAGGAGTATAAACTTTATAAAAACTACACTAGAAAATTAAGTGCAGTTATTTATAAAAACTACACTAGAAAATTATATTATAAAAATAGACCATAGCTTACATACTATTAATATAATTTTCTAGTTATATGATATAAGTATAAATATCTGTCTCCGGCAGATGGACATCAAGGTCATTCCTTCCTGGTTCGTCGTACCGGTGCACTAACCAAATTAACTATTAAGCGTTGTGTTAAAAAGTAACATTGGTCCGTGTTTTAAGTACACCTTTGCAAACACTCGCTATTCTAATGCAAAGCAAACACTTGTTATTATAATAACAAATAAAATTTCTTATCATTTAAAAAAGAAACACAACTCCAACGGTCAACAGAAGTTCAAAGTTATAGTGTGGAAAAATGAATCTAATCTCCGATTGCTATCATGAACACAAGAAAAGTCTGAATTACCTGCAAGTGTAGATTGTAGCCACGGGGACCGTTTTGCTGGGGTGGTGTTGTGACTGTCAAACCACCACAAAAGCTTCTTCTTTGACTCCACCATTTTCTCTTACCTTTCACAAAACCCAACAAAACTTACATTCTCATAGAACTTGTATTCTCCTGTATACTACTAGTTATTAAATGAAACCCAAAAAGACCCACAACCCAAATAACTTGTATTCTCCTGTATACTACTAGTTATTAATGAATAAAACTAAATACTACAAGATATATATAAATAGAGATATGGTACCTCAATGATGTCTCTTTGGTTTTCTTTAAGAAGAGAGAAACGCCAATGGCGTAACTAAGCTCTGTGTGTGTGTGTGTCTGTGTGTGAGAGTGTGTATTCAAAAAGAAGAAGAAACTGTGTATTTTAAACACTACGTCTACAACCTAAGCAGTTCACGCAAATCGAGGAGAGAAATGAGACGTGAATGAAGACATTTTTATAAAGTAAGTGTGTTTACTATATTAACCTTGTCACGTCCTTTCGTTGACGTCCAACGGGAAACAATTGCGTGAGATTTAAGAAGGTTGTTTTGGGGATATCAGAAATTAATGTGTGCGCGTACTTGTAGTTTGTCAGTACTAGAGAGAGCGTGTATGGGTTCGGTGGCCCACAAAGAAATAATGTCTGTAACGGTCAAAAATTCCAACATCATAAATAGTTAATTTTTTTTTTTTTTGGTGATATCAAAATTGAAAATGATTTTGTTTTTAGTGGCAGCTAGACTTTGGTCTTTGGATGCACTTTTCAACTGTCATAATTTCCGGAAAATGAACTTGAAATTAGCAAGATATTGAATAAAAGGTTGACCATGATTAAGTATTTTGTATAATGTAGTTTAGAGTAGTTTTAAATTAGGGGTAATTATATCTAGGTTCTATTTATCGGGTCAATAAGCTTATAAGACCTATTGATTTTTTAATAATTTCATAGGTCCTATTCCAACTTTTTAGGAATTTTTTTCACAATTTTACCCTTTTAAAATCAATCATCCGTAACTTCCTTGAGGAAGTTACATAAGTGGTTGGATTTTTTTTTTAATCATTAAATGATCATAACTTTTGATTCACAAATCCGTTTTTCGCAAAATTACTATTTTTGAAATCTGCTCGACGAGATCTATCAAACAAGATCCATGAAGACTATAAAATTCCAAAGAAATTTTTTTACACAAACAGTAAACTTTACTGTATGCACTAGAATATGAAATAGTTTTATATATGTGACATTTCACAAACAGACAGTAACATTTACTGTGGTAATACTACACAGTATATATATATATATACACACATCCGGTGGATCCAAACCCTCTTTTTTCAAAAATACCTTATATTTAAAGGTTCGCGCTAACGGCATCCAATCCTTACCACCATTGTTGGAGCTTCAACGACCTTCCTCAGCGCTCCGATTTGGGGTGGGTAAGGGTGGCATGTGGTGCCGCTGGCGCGGACCTTTGAAAATAAGAGGCTTTTGAATAAATGGGCTTTGGATCCACCGGAGTATCATGGGGTGCCGCTGGCGCGGACCTTTGAAAATAAGATTGGATAAATGAGATCGGGATCATTTGGAGCGCCAATTTGGGGTGAATAGGGGTGGCACAAAACTTTAAAAATAGGAGCATATTGGATATATATATATATATATATATATAATTTGTAAAAATATCATAGATGTTAAACTTTATTGTATACACCAGAAAATGAAATAGTTTTATATCTGTGACATTTTCACAAACAATAACATTTACTGTGATAATATATTTATGAAATAGTTTTATATATATAACATTTTCACAAACAGTAACATTTACAGAGTTAATATTACATAATATATATATATATATATATATATATATATATATATATATATATAGAGAGAGAGAGAGAGAGAGAGAGAGAGAGAGAGAGAGACACGGTAGATCCAAACCACTATTTTTTTTTCAAAATTACCATATTTTTAAATGTTTACGCTAGCGACATTCAATCCCCACTACTACCCACCCCCATTGTCGGAGCTTCAACGACTTTCATCAGAGCTATGATTTGGGTTAGTAGTAGTGGCATAGGGTGCCGCTGGTACGGACCTCTGAAATTAAGAGAATGTTAGATAAATGGGGTTTGGATCCACCGAAGCTCCGATTTGGGGTGAGTAGGGGTGGCATTGAGTTAGGTTTATATATATATATATATATGAGGCAGGCTGCACACTAACTTTGCACACTAAGTTTGCACACTAACTTTGCACATTACTTTTTAAAAGTGGTAAAAAAAATATTTTTGAGTTGATTTTTTTTGTGTGATCTTTAAACATTTCAAGGAACCCATATAAAAAAAATCAGCTCAAAAAAACTTTTTTTGCTATTTTTAAAAAATCGGTCAAACTTTCGCAGTTTTTAAGCGCTTTAAAAACTGCGAAAGTTTGACCGATTTTTTAAAAATAGCAAAAAAAGTTTTTTTGAGCTAATTTTTTTTATGTGAGTCCGTTGAAATGTTAAAATATCACATAAAAAAATTGGTGTGCGCCAGCACTAAGTTTGCACACTTTTAAAAGGTAATGTGCAAACTTAGTGTGCACAGGAGCCTGCCTCATATATATATATATATATATATTCAAACCTCTTTTTTCTGATATTATCTTATTTTTAACGGTCCGCGCCAGCGGCATCCAATCCCCACCCCCTTTATCGGAGCTACAACAACCTTCATCAGAGCTCTGATTTGAGGTGGCATGGGATGCCGATGTAACATTTTCATAAACAGTAACATTTATTATTTGTGAAAATATTACAGATATAAACCTAATCCAATGCTACCCCTACCCACCTCAAACTGGAGCGCCGGTGTATCCAAACTCCATTTATCCAATATTCCCTTATTTCCTAAGGTCCGCGCCAGCGACACTCCATGTCATCCCAAATCAGAACTCTGATGACGGTTGTTGGAGCTCCGACAATTGGGGTTGGTGGTGGTCAAGATTAGATACCGCTAGCACGGGCCGTTAAAAATAAGACAATATCATAAAACAGAGGTTTGGATCCACCGTATATATATATATATATATATATATATATATATATATATATATACACTGTGTTATAACACAGTAAATGTTAACATTTGTAAAAATGTTATAGATATAAACCTAACCCGCTGTCACCCCTACTCACCCCAAATCGGAGCGCCAGTGGATTCAAACTCCATTTATCTAATAATCTTTTAATTTCAGAGGTCCGCGCCAGCGGCACCCTATGCCACTATTACCCACCTAAATCATAGCACTGATGACAGTCGTTGAAGTTTCGACAATTGGGGTGGGTAGTGGTGGGGATTGAATGTCGCTAGCGTAAACTTTTAAAAATATGATAATTTTAAAAAAAAGAGGTTTGGATCTACCGTGTATAAATATATATATATATATATATATATATATATATATATATATATATTAACTCAGCAAATGTTATTGTTTGTGAAAATGTTATATATATTGTGTAATATTAACTCAGTAAATGTTACTGTTTGTGAAAATGTTATATATATAAAACTATTTCATAAATATATTATCACAGTAAATGTTATTGTTTGTGAAAATGTCAGAAATATAAAACTATTTCATTTTATGGTGTATACAATATAGTTTAATATCTATGACATTTTTACAAACTATATATATATATATATATATATATATATATATATATATATATATATATATATCCAATATGCTCCTATTTTTAAAGTTTTGTGTCACCCCAAATTGGCGCTCCAGATGATCCCGATCCCATTTATCCAATCTTATTTTCAAAGGTTCGCGCCAGCGGCTCCCCATGATACTTCGATGGATCCAAAGCCCATTTATTCAAAAGTCTCTTATTTTCAAAGGTCCGTGCCAGCGGCACCACATGCCACCCTTACTCACCCCAAATCGAAGCTCTGACGAAGGTCGTTGAAGCTCCAATAATGGTGGTAAGGATTGATACCGCTAGCACGAACCTTCAAATATAAGGTAATTTTGAAAAAAAAAAGGGTTTGGATCCACCGTATATATATATATATATATACTGTGTAGTATTAGCACAGTAAATGTTACTGTCTGTTTGTGAAAATGTCAAATATATAAAACTATTTCATATTCTAGTGCATACAGTAAAGTTTACTATTTGTGTAAATTTTTTTCTTTGAAATTTTATAGCCTTCATGGATCTTGTTTGATAGATCTCGTCGAGCAGATTTCAAAAATAGTAATTTTGTGAAAAACGGATTTGTGAATCAAAAGTTATGATCATTTGAAGATTAAAAAAAAAGTTCAACCACTTATGTAACTTCCTCAAGGAAGTTACGGATTGTTGGTTTTAAAAGGGTAAAATTGGAAAAAAAAGTTTCAAAAAATTAGGAATAGGACTTATATGTAAGAGAAAAACATGATGGGACTAGAATGTATATAAGAACGTCTAATAGGATCTAAACGTAAATGCCCCTTTAAATTATGTATATATTAAATAATAATATGGGTATATAATGTGTATTTAATCTTTTGTTAATGTATACAATACATTTATAATGTAGTTTAGAGTAGTTTTAAATTATATGTATTTTGTATAATGTAAGTAAGTGAATTTTTTATAATTTTTAAAAAATATATATATAATTTATACGTCAAAATTTATAACTATATGTAGGTGGTAAAATTCTACAGATATAGAAACAACAATGTGCCTACGTTCACATGTGATAGGATTAGAGGACACGTGCCACCTTCACAGGTGTGATCAACTAATTCTCCCACAATTGCCCCCAAAGCTTTGCAGTTGATTAGCGTGAAGAGGTTTGCTCGTCTTCTGGATAGAGTCTTGATCGCAGTCAGTGGTGAAACGTGGTCGTCCAAAGGTACTATGTTCAGAGGAGGTTGACAGTTGTATTTTGAGTTATAATTTTTTTTTTCTTTTTCCCATTAAACTTTGAAGGCATGCACTTAATTTTCCCTTGTGTTTTGAAAAGATACTCTTTCGAATGATTTCATTATTCTTTTCCCTTTTTCTTATTGTAAAGATGATTTATACCATCAATGAGAACACAATAGAATACTTTTGAAGTCGTCACATTGATAATTACAACATCGAAGCCTCATTGAATATTCTCTCAATTCGTTGTAAAGGTCGGAATCACCTTTTCCCCAAACCAACTCTTCCTTAATTTTTGTGAGTTCTTTGGTGTGGTCCCTATCCAATGTTCTCTGAACACTTAGAGATTGTAAACGGGGTTCATGGAACCAATAAACTATATGGTACCAAGATTGGAATCCCAGAAATCCGCTACTGCTATATGTGGGTTAAGTTAAATGATAATATTTATTATCTGAAAGCAAGGAAGGTCGAGAGAATTCGTCGTATATCTTCAGCATAATTCTTCTATGGGCCTATCACTGTAAATTTCATTGTCTAAACTTGGTATGATGATAACAATTAGTCTTAGCTTGATTATACTAATAATTATGTATCACAAATAAAATATGAGATGATATAAATTAAAGAGAGATGGGAGACAAAGAGACAGAGACAGAGACAAATTTTTACGTGGTTCAGTCAAATATGGCGCTTACATCCACGGATGTAATGTCATTAAGTATTTAGAATTTGAGTAAAGCTCTTAAGAACTCTCTATGATTAGGTGTATATCATTTTTTCAATTGTTTCTTAACTCAAGAGTGTAATGAGTTATTTATACTAGTGAGAAGGAAAAGAGGCGAAATACTTGTATACATTAGGCATTTATACCTTTTTACATTATGTAGACACCTTATCTTAGGACCCCCTTGAGAACACACTATATAGTTTACTTACTTGAGTCTATATTATATAGGAATTCCAACTAGTTTTGATATTGAGACAAAGTATGTTAGATTTTATGAGTTGCTCCATATCCCAAAGGTTCGAGAAGAACAAGGAAAAAGAAGCAATCAAGTTCAAGGAATCCTAATAGGGAAGTTAATTCTATCCTTAAACCACCATAGGACACTCTCACTGCATAATATTTTATTCCTATTTGCATTGGTGGTTTTTTTAAAACACTTTAACCTTTTAAAAAATTAATTTAATTCATTTACAACATTTTAAAAACATTTTAAATAATTTTTAGAATTATTAAAATTTGGTTTTTAAAAGTGTTGAGGATATAAATTGAATTTCAGGAAGTGTTTTATCTCATTTAAAGTTAGCTTGGGTAGAATGTCAAAGCGCTAGAGACTTCAGGGTGTGTTTGTATTTATTTTCGAAACACGCATTTTTTGGTTGATCTGCACCGTCCACATGTTGGCTCCTAAGGCCTTCGATTTGTGTTTTCTCACAGACACAAACCCACCCGACCAATCTCAGCCCTTGGATGACTTTAATCGACGATCTGCATGTCTTTGGTTACAATCCCAGTGCTTACCTTTTAACCAATGAGATTACGTCATTCCACCGCTTGTTATAAGCTATTAGATCTTCTATCAAACTTAGAAGACCAAATCTCAGCCCTTGGATTGCAACTGATGTTCGAGATCCTTCTTCACCATGTATAAAAGACAACCAAGTCTCAGCATTTGGAGACTTTTGCCAGCAACCTTTAAAGAGAAAAAAGAGAAGAGAGAGAGAAGAGAAAAAAAAAGAGAAGAGAGAGAAGAGAAAAAAAAGAGAAAGGAGAGAAGAAGATAACCTATCTTCGAATCCTCAAACCTCTGAGTGATTTCCCACTACCCATACACCTTAACCTTTAAAGATCCATTTACCAGCAACCAAAATGTTGAGTGTTAGAATAGTTCTAGGGTTTCTGTGAGTTTGGTGGTAGGGTTGACGTCTGGAATAAAACCTCTTTCTATTTGAGTCTCTCTCAGAACTCTTCTCTAAGAAAATAACAAGTTTCACATATTGAAACTTGAGATTTTCAACATCACACGCCTATTTTTTAAATTCTCGTTTTAGATCTCTTATTTTAGATCCGTCTGATTTTGAAAAATAAACTTCTAAGATTTCAAGGCCAAATCAGATCCTTAAGAGCGTTTGTGTCTCCTGATCCATATTTCACATTTTGTGAAATAAAATTGTACAAAAATAAATCGAGTCACATAGGTCCATGGCTATTTTTAAAAGCAAGGTTGTTTTTCTAAATCTGATCTTGAATAAGAAGTTTCTTTTACAGAATCATTTGAATCAGATCTTGCATGTCATATAGACTTTATTGATTCGTAGGATATTGTCTGTATAAATTCTTTGAGAGGATGAGTTGCATAAATCTGCATATAGATCACCTCACAAATACTTCTCACACGAACACTTAGACACAGTGGTTCTGTTTGAGACTTAAATTTGAAAGAGTTGTTGGAATCACAATTCAAAGAGAATGAGGTCAAGGAAAAGGCAAAGATACAATAAAGAAGAGATCAGCTCTAGTCAGAAAACCTTTGGAGTGGAGTAGCTCGTGTAGGTATAACTCTGAAATTAGATTTAGGATCCTTGTGTGTTTGCTTAACTATTGTAACTTAATTCTTTATTCTAGTGAACTTTCGTTTTGTGCCGTAGAGGGCACCGTGGATGTTTTCCTTGATTAAGGGTTTTACCACGCTAAAAATTCCTGTGTATATTCCTTTGAATGTTCTTAACTGTTGTTGTGATTGGGAATGCATGGTAGCTTTAGTAGATGGTTTTTAAATTTTAAAAACTAAGGTAATCAATTATCAAATCTAGACCATATGTTCAAAAAAAAATTTACAACACATCTTGTATTTGGGAAAAGAGTTTTGCCCAAAAAGTTTATTCGGAGTTTACTCAACTTATAACATTCTGTTATTAATCTAGTAAACAAGCTTTTAGCATTAAATCTTTCTTCAACTGGTATCAGAGTAGAAACATCTTTTGTATTCCTAAAACTTGAGAAATTATTTTCGAAACTTATTTCTGAAAGTTTCTGAATATGGAAGAAAGATTTGAGAAGTTAGGTAACTTATCCAGACCACCACTCTTTAATGGAAATAACTTTTCATACTGGAAGGTACTAATGGTTTCTTTCATTCAAGGAACCCTTGGTGATGATGTCTGGGACATGATTGAAACAGGGTATGAACATCCTACTAAACCTATATCTGAAAATGATCCAACAAGGATTCAGAAACTTCTCAGTGAATTTACTAAGGATGAGAAAAAAGCATCTCTAGATAATAAAAAGGAAAGAATGCCATTTTTATGTCCATTAACGAATATGAATTTAAAAGAATATCCATATGTTCTACTTCAAAAGAGGCATGGGACACGTTAGTCATTGCTCATGAGGGTGATGAACGTATCAAAGCTTGAAAAACTCAAATGCTCATCCAGCAATATAACACCATGATTATGGATGAAAATGAATCCTTTGACGACTTCTACATTAGGTTAACTGATATCTTTATAAAACTTCATGCAAATGGTATAGCCTATAGTAGAAAGGAAATTGTTTAAAAGATTCTTAGGTCATTGCCATCCAAATTTGACAACAAGAGATATGCTATTGAAGAAATGAATGACCTTAATATGACTCCTGAATTACTTAGCAGTAAACTGAGGACTGTAGAATTGGAATTAGACTTTAAAAAGCAATTAACCAGATAGACTAATAAAGCCTCTAGTTCAAATGTTGTGTTTTCTTCTAAATTGCCAGTGCGAACACTTTAGATTTTGACACTGACTGTCTTGAAAACTGTGATTTGGAAAACCTTGATAATCAAATAGCTCTTATGAGTAAGCATTTCAAAAATATTTTGAAATATAGAAATGTTGTAGCCTCTAAACAAGGGAAATCAAATTATCAAGGTAATTAATTTCGCAAACCTCATGACAGAGACAATACCACCAAACACACTTATGACAATAGGAAGTTCTATGACCCTAACAGACCTAAGCCTGACATGAAAGATGTTAAATGTCATCGTTGTGGTAAAGTTGGTCACTATACTAGTAAATGTCCAACTAGTCTTAATAACAATAACAAGGCCAACATATGTAAGACATGGGACGACTCTAGTGATTCTGATGAGGATGAAATAGAGTCAACCCAGATAGATGAGTATTGCATGTCTTTCTTTGCTAAGATTATATATAGTGATGGTGCATGGATGCCTGCTCATGAACCTTCAATGCCTGTTGATGTTGTTAATGATATTGCTAATAACTCTGTTCCTATTACTGCTGAAGAATTATTTGTGAGTCAAAGTGATGATATTGATGATGAATTGAACGTGTGCATGAGTAAATAACCTATCAAAAACTTAGTGGACACTCCAAACGATGCACTTAGCGAGTCTGATGATGATTTGCCTGATTTACATGAGTTATACACGAAAACGGTTAAGAAACGTGCTCGCTTAGAAAAAATGATAAAAACTTTAAGTGAGCGCATCGACTTGCTTAACCACACCATTAGGAAGAACACTGAAGATTATACAACCCAATGTATTGCCCACGAGACCGAGATTCAAGACTATGCCTTGAAAATAAAAGATTTGACTTAAAAGAACTATAATTTTGAACAAAGGTACAAGGCAACCCTTGTTGAACTAGAAGAGTCAAAGCAAATGGTTTTAAATGTGTTTAAAAAATGCCAACACTTTGAAGCATAAACTAGGTCTTATGAAACAATTGTTATTGGAAGCAAATTTGACTCTGAAGATAAGTCTGGCCTAAGCTTTGGAGAAATAATGCACACCAGTATGACCAAAGTTTCTCCTGAAAATGTTACTTTTGTAAAATAAGGCTAAACTTGTCAAAATGTTCAAAAAGGTGAATCTAGTTTCAATGTCTCTCAAGCAAAAAATAATCAGTACAATCAACAGTTGAATCGAAATAGTCAGACCAAATATGTTTGTCCTTCTGCCAGAGACCAGAGATAGAAATCTAAAACCAATGACAACTGGACTACCGTACCCCATTGAGCCAAGGTAATTTTCAAAGACTTTAGTAATAAAGTCAAGTCCTATACCCATCAGTACTGTTATTACTGCGATATTTTCGGCCATACTCTTGATGAATATTTCTAGAAAAGGTTATACACCCCGGCCTACCTTAACTTTAACTATTCTAGTGAAGCAAGAAATACTTATGTACTACCTAGATGGGCCACAAATAACTCTAACTCTAAAAATAAAAAGGAATGGTCTAAAACCAAGAAAAAATCATTTAGGAAGACCAAGGTTCTAAAAAACGCGGGGCGTGATCGAGGCGTGGAGGCCAAGCCTTAAGCCTTAGAAGCCTAGGCGGGCCTAGGCATAAAAAGGCGTGAAAAGGCGTTTAGGCCTTTTTAATATATTTTAATATTTTTTAACCATAACAAGGCTATTGAAATACTAAAATTGTACATATCATAAAAATATGTCTGAATATTTGCAAATAAAAATACTATTTGATTATTTTGGATGAGATAATGGTCCGGTTTGTAAAAAAATCTTTAAAAGGCGATACCGTTTCACTAAAGTGTTGTTATTTATAGAGAAAAAGTACGCCTTAAGTATTTTACCAAGCATAAGGCGTCAAAATCTTAAGGCGGGGCGTTTCTCCCAAGCCTCAAGCCTAGGCGTGCCTAGGCGGAGCCTAGGCGGGTTTTTTAGAACAGTGAGGAAGACCCCTCAAACCTTTTCTAAATCAAAAGGTCACAAAACTTTTAAAATTAGGCCTATTTGGATTATAAAAGATGATCTATTACCCCAGTTCAAGTGCAATATTTTCATTTCTTCTTTAAAGGCACAAAGCACTTCAACTAGATGGTATTGAGACTTTGGATGTTCTAATATATGACCAGAGATGAAACTAAATTGAAAAACAAGACAGACTTCCTTGGAGGTAGTGCCATGTTTGGAGATGGTGTTTCATCTCAGATCATAGGTAAGGGAATATTGAGTGTGCATGGGGTTCCTGAACTAAATGATGTACTCTTAGTTAAAGGACTTAAAGCTAATCTCCTAAGTATATCACAATTTTATGGCTCCAATCACTCAGTTACCTTTTCAAAAAATGATTGCAAAATTATTGATGAAAAAGGCAATTGTATTTTAATAGGAAACAAAAACTATTACAAAGTAATCCCCAATTTTGAATCTTGTCATGTTTCCAGATTAGAGAATTCTAATTTATGGCACAATAGATTGGGACACACAAATTATGATAATCTTAGAAGATTGAGTTCCCAAGAATTAGTTAAAGGATTACCTAAAATTAAAAATTCTTTTAATCCTATATGTGGACCTTGTCAGGAAGGCAAAATAAGTAAATCCCCTCACAAGAAAGTTAAAGATGCCCTGACCAGTAAGCCTCTAGAACTTATCCATATAGACCTTATGGGTCCCTCAAGAACTGTTAGTTTCTATGGAAACTATTACATACTAGTTATAGTGGACGACTATACGAGATATACATGGGTAGCTTTTATGAAACAAAAGTCAGATACCTTCAATGAATTCTTAAGAATCCTCTTAAAAATAGAGAATGAGAAGAATACCCTGGTGTGTCGAATTAGGACTGATAGAGGTGGAGAGTTCAAATACTTCGGTATTTTTGAGTATTCTGTAGCTAATGGCTATAAATATGAGTTTAGTGCTCCCAAACCCCCGCAACAAAATGGTATAACTGAGCGTAAGAATAGGACTTTACAAGAAATGGACAGGGTCATGTTACATGCTAAGAATCTCCCTAGATATTTTTGGGTAGAAGCTGTCCAAACTGCGTGTCACATTATTAATCGTGTCTACCTCAGAAAAAATTCCAAACAAACCTCTTATGATCTTTGGATCCAAAAAAGGCCAAACTTAAAATATTTCAAAGCCTTCGAGAGTATTTACTACATCTGCAAAGATAGAGAGCAAGTTTAAAAATTTGATACCCGAGGAGAAAAGGGAAATTTTCCTGGTTATTCCCAAAATAGTAGGGCTTTGCGTGTTTTTAACTATCGAACCAAAATAATTATGGAATCCATTAATGTAATTGTAGATGACACTAGTGTAAGGAGAAGTGACAGTCAACTAGTAGCATTCAATAAGGACTAACCTAATTTATCCACTAATCCTCAAAATGACACTAATTCACTGCCACGTGAGAGTCCTTCAGTACCCACTTGGGTTTTTAAGGATCATCCCATTGAAACCATTGTTGTTAGAAAAGAAAATCAACATTTCTTAATCGCATAAGTATATGTGGATGATATTATTTTTGGTTCCACTTGTTTTAAACAAGCCAAGAATTTTTCTAATATTATGCATGTCGAATTTCATATGTCACTTATAGGTGAACTTTAATATTTTTTGGGTTTACAGGTAAACAAATATAGTGATGGATTTTTTATTTCTCAGTCCAAGTATGCTGCAAAACTAGTCAAAAAAGATTAGAAAACGCTAAAACTTCTAGAACCCCCATGAGTACTTCAACTAAACTTTCTAAGGATGATAATGGGAAAAATATTGATCCCACTCTATAGAAGTATGATAGGGACTTGGATGTATCTTACCGCGTCTCGACCCGACATTTCCTTCGCCGTATGTATTTGTGCTAGATAGCAAAGTAACCCTAAAGAATACCGCTTATTAAGTGTGAAAAGAATTATTAAATATGTTAAGGGTACTCTAAAATTTGGCATTTGGTACATGAAAGATACAACTAGCTCTATTGTAGGGTACACCGATGCAGACTGGGCCGATTGTTCTGACAATTGTAAAAGCACTTCTGATGCTTGCTACTACTGATTGGACATAAATATTGTATATTTATTCCCCTAATTTCTGTGCATTTGTGAACCCGAGTGATGTAACCTATATGGATTTGACGCTCATTTGTGCTACTAATCTTCTTTGGCAAGTATTTCATGTTTCGTGCTTCTCTTATTGGTTTTATAGGTTAATTATGCAAGAAGTGCAAAAGAGAAAGCGAGTTAATGAAAGAAAAGCTAAGGAGGCAAGTTCAAGGGCATTTTGGTAATTCTGCAGCTAGATCCCGAAGGAGGAGACAACTGAAAGTTGAATAGCTCGGAACAATGAGAACACTGGAAGAAATGACACCCAAATCCGAGCTACGGTTGATGAGTTATGACCAGTTGAAGTTGAAGAAAAATCCAAGGAAGAAAGGAAAGAAAGCAAGAAAAATTCTAAGTGTTGAATGAAAGAAAAAGCACCCCAAACCAGCAAGCATTCGTGAACCCAGGGGCGAATCGGTTTGGGGGGAGAACCGGTTCGGGGTACATGCGAACCGCTTCGAGGGGCCTGATGCGCGAATTTTCTCCTTCATTCTGATTGGCTCAAAAGTTTCCTATTAGGTTAAAACTCTCCAAGAGGTGGAAAAACAGGGAGAGGAACTTAGGAACAACCGTTCTGAATATTTTTAGGTAGTTTTTGATAGATAAAAAGAGAGGAAAACATCTAGGAACATAACTTCAATTAATTGCTGCAAGATCAATACATTTCCGGGTTTGTTTTCGAGTATTATTCCACGCTTTATTTTTATGATATTTGGTATTCTTGCATGGTAATTTCTATGTATGATTTGAATGAATTTTTGCGTTTATAATATTTAGCTACGTATATTGATCTAGTGTTATCATGAATTTATTCGCATGCAACGTTATTATTTCATGCATCGTTCAGTTTAAAATGTCCGGCTAGGTTTAAAAGGTTGGGATGCATGAACCCAACCTAATGTGTTAGTGCATGTGTATAAAATTAATTCGATGAATTTAATGATTGAATATGATCGTATTGCGTAATTACATAATAATTGCGGATCTTTATATCTCGTTTACCTTTGGGTACTCGTGATGATTTAGAGTACAATTTGAGTGTCATTACCGCGATACCGATTTACTCATCCTCAGATTAGGTATGACGCGGGCTTGAACCTCGTATACATAATGCTTGGGAGTACTAAATTCCGAGTCAGATTAACCAGATAAATTTATGATTAACATTATCACTGCACTACACTAGGGTTGGGGGATTGTATTCCCATCCTGTTTCTCTTATAGGTTAAAATAAAAAGTTTTTGAAATCATCAGTCATTCTCCATTTCGGTAGATTAATTTAGTTGCATCTTTGCTCATTTTCATTATCGCATTTAGTTTAATCATTCCCAAAACCAAATCAATTTTCCTTTTTCTTTAGAGTCAAAGTTAGGATCTTTCTGTCTCGTCCCGTCGTCACAACTTCGTTGTCCTTCTTCCCTGTGGATTCGATACCCGACTTACCGGGATTATTACTTGAGCGACAGGCTTACACTTGAGCCTAGAGTGAACGCACTTCTGAGACACATTTTCAGTCGCGTCAGGTTTTTGGCGCCGTTACCGGGGAATTAGGTAGACTCAGGATTAGATTGAGTCAATCCAAAGCTTTGACCAAAAATTTCAAAAATCCAAAAACATAAAAAAAAAATAATAAAAAAAAAAGATTCACCATCATCTCTCTTAAGCTTTAATGCAAAATTCTGAAACCACTCCCACACCCCATAATACTCCAACCAATATTCACGAAAATCCACTTGTTGAGTATAATCCTAATAGTCCCCACACTCCAAACGCCCCACAGTTTTGGATCCCACCTCCCACACAGTCGCACTTAGTCTCCGATAACATTCCCTTTCCCTTCTTAGGACACACTTCGAGCACACCCAGTGAGAACATCGAGTCAGTAAGTGAGAGAGGGATGTCGCAACATAGTAATGCACCCACCGGTGAGGAGGAGCCTCCGTACCGCCCGTTGAGAGAATTCTTATATCCCGAGCGCACTGTCACTCCGGGATGCATTATACTCCCGTATAATGCCGGGCATTTCCGTTTCAAAAATGGAATGATCCAGATGCTACCGCATTACCACGGTATGGATTCTAAAAATCCATACCTCCATATTAGGGAATTTGAGGACGTGTGCGATACTCTCAACGATCAAACCTTCACACAAGAAGTAATTCGCCTCAAACTTTTCCCCTTCTCGCTCAAAGATAAAGCTAAAGCCTGGTTATGGTCTCTACCTCCAAGCTCGATTCCATCCTGGAATGAGCTACAGTCGAAATTTCTCAAGAAATTCTTCCCACCACATCGAACAATCTCTATAAAGGCTCAAATTCAAGTGTTCAGACAACATGAAAATGAGCCATTCCATCGATGTTATGAACGTTTCAACGAGTTAGTTGCTTCATGCCCCCATCATGGATTTGATCCATCGCAAATCATCTCCTTTATCTATAATGGGTTGAATCTTAACTCCAAACAACTTGTTGAAACTATGGGAAGCGATCCGTTTATCGATCTAGATGCCCACGATGCTGATCTTCACATGAGGTATGTCGCCGAGACTACCCAATCCTGGGATACATCCGACCCGAACGCTCAAAATCGAAATCGACAAGCGACCACTACTCCGTCAGCATCCGGTCTATTCCATGTAGATAAGAATTCTATGACGGATAGCCGATTGGAGACTCTTGAGATAGGATTTCGAGACCTATGCGAGATATATGGAAAAGGACCAGCTGGACCCATTCCGAACCCTGTCGTGAAGGTGTGTGCGATTTGTGAGGCGGGACATTCAATTGAGGAATGTTCGACGATACCCGCCTACAGAGTAATGTTGCAGGAGCAAGTTAGTGGTATAGGAGGAATTCATACAACCCTTCGTGGAAAAATCATCCTGGTTTTAACTACGGGCAATAACATGCCGCAATGAACCAGAGGTGGTAGTGAAATCACCCTCCGCAGCACCATTTCCTCGAAGATTGATTCCCGCTCAAAAAGGGAATCCACGTGATGAAGTGCTAGAAGTACTTAAGCAAGTAAAGCTAAATTTACCCTTTCTTGATGCCATCAAACAAATTCCAGCTTATGGCAAAGTTATCAAAGATTTGATGACGGTAAAAAGGAAGATGAAGGTAAAAAAGAATGTCTTTCTAGCCCAGAACGTGAGCTCCATTCTACTAAACGATCTCCCGCCTAAATTCAAAGATCCCGGTGCACCCACTATATCCTGCATCATTGGAGATAATAGAATTGAGAAAGCCTTACTTGACTTGGGGGCGAGTGTAAACATACTCCCTTACCCCATTTATAGGCAACTTGATTTGGGCGACCTCAAGCCCACAAAGGTCACTCTCCAATTAGCGGATCGATCAGTGAAGATCCCACGAGGCATAGTCGAGGACGTGATCATCCAAGTTGACACTTTCTACTTCCCGGTAGATTTTGTCATTTGGGACACGGAGCCCTCCTTCAACTCGAGCAATCATGTTCCCATCATCCTTGGGCGCCCTTTCTTGGCTACGGCTAATGCAGTCATCAATACAAGGAATGGGCGAATGCAACTCACTTTTGGGAACATGACCTTGGAAACTAACATCTTCCACATAAACCAAAATGCAGGGGAGGAAGATGATCTTCACGCGGTGAGCCTCATAGACGAGGTAGTAAAAGAGTACTTTGAGGAAAATTTCTGTGGCGACGCTTTAGAGTCCTTTTTAGCGACGAGATATGAGTGTGAGGGGACGTATACCAACTTCGAGTGGGAGGTTGGAAAGTTGAGAGAATTACTCGATGAGAGTGGGTCGGACGAGGACGTGAGAGAGATTAATTGGGTTTCGAGATTCGAGGAATTACCTCCGAGGGAAATGCACATGGTTCCCTCCAGTGAAAAATTTCCAACCCTCGAGTTAAAGAAACTTCCTGCCCATATTAAATATGCATATCTAGGAGAGGATGAGACATTTCCTGTTGTTATCTCCTCTAGCCTAAATGAAGGGCAGGAGGGCAAATTATTGAAAATTTTGAGGAAGCACCAAGGTGTCTTTAGTTAGTGCATCGCTGATTTGAAGGGGATAAGTCCTTTGATTTGCACTCACAAGATCCATCTCGAAGAGGATGTCAAGCCCTCTAGAGAAATGCAAAGAAGACTGAATCCCAACATAAAAGAAGTTATGAGAACTGAAATAATCAGATTATTGGATGCCGGGATCATCTACCCAATCTCGGATAGCAAGTGGGTTTGCCCTATTCAAGTTGTCCCGAAAAAGTCGGGTATGACTGTGATCGAGAATGCCAAGGGAGAGTTAGTTCCCCAACGTACCACCACTGGGTGGCGCGTTTGCATTGATTATCGAAAACTCAATGCGGGAACCCGGAAAGACCATTTCCCCTTGCCATTTATTGATCAAATGCTTGAAAGAGTAGCGGGCCACCCTTACTATTGCTTCCTTGATGGTTATTCCGGGTATAACCAAATTGAGGTAGATGTACTTGACCAGGAGAAGACGACCTTCACTTGCCCTTTTGGTACGTTTGCCTACAAACGTATGCCATTTGGCTTGTGTAATGCACCCGCGACCTTTCAGAGGTGCATGTTGAGCTTATTCAGCGACATGGTCGAGAGAGGACTCGAAGTGTTCATGGACGATTTCAGCGTTTTTGGCACCTCTTTCGATCATTGTCTAGACAAACTGGAAAAAGTACTTACCCGCTGGGTGGAAAAGAACTTAGTGCTGAATTGGGAGAAGTGCCATTTCATGGTCACCGAGGGAATAGTTCTTGGCCACATTATTTCATCCAACGGAATAGAAGTGGATAGGGCAAAGATAGATGTCATAGCTGACCTTCCCCCACCGAAATAGCTGAAAGACGTGCGCTCCTTTTTGGGTCAAGCGGGGTTTTATCGAAGGTTTATTAAGGACTTTAGCGCCATCGCTAGGCCCTTAAGCAACTTACTCATGAAGGACTCCCCATTTGAGTGGACTGAAGCATACCAAAGCCCTTTCGACAAATTGAAGAACATGCTTGTGTCCGCCCCCATCATGCAAGTTTCGAATTGGTCCTTACCATTCGAACTTATGTGTGATGCCAGTGATTACGCGATCGGGGTTGTTTTGGGACAACGTCAAGATAAGCAAGCTCATGTCATCTACTACGCCAGTCGGACTCTTACCGGACCTCAACTCAACTACTCTACCACGGAGAAGGAGTTACTAGCGATAGTCTTTGCCCTCGATAAGTTTCGGTCCTATCTCATTGGTTCTCCTATTACTGTTTTCACCGACCACACGGCTTTGAAGTATCTACTTGCGAAGAAAGACGCCAAGCTGCGCCTCATAAGGTGGATCCTACTCCTACAAGAGTTTAATCTCTCCATCAAAGATAAGAAAGGAATAGAAAATGTTGTTGTCGACCATTTCTCTCGGCTTTCATCCGACGTGCCTAGTGATCCCGTACCCATAGACAAACATTTTTCGAATGAGCATATTTTTTCTACCTCTTCATATCCCTGGTTTGCGGACATAGTGAACTATCTTGTCACGGGAGCCGTCCCTCCCGACTGGACACCGCAAGATAAGAAGAGATTTCTTAATTGGCCGCGCATGTTCTTTTACGATGATCCCTTCCTCTTTAAATATTGCGCCGACCAAATAATCCGACGATGTGTACCGGATGAAGAGATCCCGAAAGTCATCCAGTTTTGTCATTCGGAAGCGTGTGGAGGTCATTTTTCGACGAGAAAGACGGCCGCTAAAATTCTGCAATGCAGCCTCTATTGGCCCACAATCTTCCGGGATGTGAACGACGCTTGCAAGTCATGCAACAGGTGTCAACGGATGGGAGCCATCACTCGACGAGACATGATGCCTCTTACCCCTATACTCATCATTGAGATATTCGACTGTTGGGGTATTGACTTCATGGGTCCTTTCCCCCCATCCTTTGGTTTCCTATACATCCTTGTCGTGGTAGACTACGTTTCTAAATGGGTGGAAGCTAAAGCTACCAAGACCAATGACAACAAAGTGGTGATAAAGTTCCTGCAGGAACATATACTTTCCCGCTTCGGTGCACCGAAAGCGATAATGGCACGCACTTTTGCAATAGGCCATTCGAGAAGCTCATGATAAAGTACGGTGTCGTCCACAAGGTTGGAACGACATATCACCCACAAACGAATGGGCAGGCCGAGCTAGCAAATCGGGAGATCAAGAACATTCTTGAAAAGACCGTCAATCCTATCCGGAAAGATTGGTCCCTTAGATTGACCGATGCACTATGGGCCCATCGTACAACATTTAAGAACCAACTTGGCATGTCCCCTTTCCGTTTTGTGTATGGAAAGCCTTGCCATCTTCCTGTGGAGCTCGAACACAAAGCGTATTGGGCGATTAAGCAATTGAACTATGCCTTGGACAAGGCCGGTGAAGCCCGCAAGCTTCAATTGAATGAGTTAGAAGAACTACGCAATGATGCGTATGAGAATGCCAAAATTTAAAAAGAGAGGATGAAACTCGCTCATGATAGCATCATTCGACGAAAAGAGTTTCTCCCCGGGCAAAAATTTCTTCTCTACAACTCTCGGCTTCACCTCTTTCCGGGCAAGTTACGGTCATGATGGCCTGGCCTGTTCGTCGTGAAGAACGTATTCCCCCATGGAGCTGTTGAACTAGACGATTTAAAAGGGGAAAAAATGTTCAAAGTAAATGGACAACGCCTAAAGCCATATCTAGAGGCGTGTGCAGAAGAGGTTGACACAATTTGGTTGTCGGACCACGTTTACGGGGTCAATTGAGCTGAGAAAGTGAGGTCGTTGCACCCCCGACGCGTATGGGGTGAGTTTGTGTGTATAGTAGTCGTGTGTGAATAGGTTAGTTAGGAGTCAGGAGCATGAGTCACGAAAGAGATTGGTTAGCACGCACTTCGAGGGAGCTAGCACGCTATCCGAGGTTGAGTTCGAAGAATTTTTAAGGAGCCCGAGGGTCTAGAACATTTTTAGGGGCCTTACGTACAAGTTAGAGGATGAGAGAACGCCTTGAATTGGAGAGAAGATAGAATCCTAGCATCCGGTCCAGCCTACTCTCCCGAACCCCATCCAGAACCGGTTCGGGGGGCGAACCGGTTCGGGGTACCTCCGAACCGGTTCGGGGTACCTGGCAGATTCCCCCCCCTTTAATTCCAAATTCATCCCCTTCCCTCCATTCTTCCCCCCATTCTTTCCCCTTCGTTTTTCCTCCCTCCAAATTCTTCCCTCCTTCCAATTTTCATCCTAATTCACTTCCTCCATTATTTCCTTCCCACCCATTCACATTTCCCACCAAAAACCCACCCCTCTACACCTATAAATTACCACTCTCCCCTCCTCCATTTCTCACACCAAAAATTTCCCTCACTCTCTTCTCCACCATATCCTTTCCCCTCTCCCTCTCTCTTTCCTTCAACATGCCGCATCCTCGCTGCACCAATCTCCGCCCCAAAAAATATGATGATACCACTGTCCTTGATGACGAGGGTAAGGGGGTTTTTCGAAGCGTCCAAGAACGTCATTGGGCCGAGAAATACTTCTCGGCTACGCGCCCCATCCACATAGAACGCTTCGTTAATTGGGACCAACTTCCGGGCGATGTCACCGCCCTATTTGACCGCCGCGGGTGGTGCTCTGTCCTCGCCCCAACGAGCACTCACGTGTTTGAACTGCCATTCGCCAGTTTTATGCGACCTTAGTTCGCAAATCCTCTACACTTCACGAGGCATACCTTGACGGTATCACCATTCCATTTTCGGCGGCCATCATAGCACGCAAAATGCGTGCTAAAGGGGTGATCCTCCCCGTACCTTTCCAATATCCTAATAATGGTACTCCCCACACCAAAGACGAATGCATTGCTCGTATGGAACCCAGGGAGGAATGGGTCCGCGAATATTTTCCCATTGGTGGTTTGGCCGCTACGGTGCGCTTCACGCACCTCATTGCTTGTGGCGCCATCCACCAAACCACCAATGACTCGGTGGTCCGGTTACGTCACGCCAATTTCCTCTACCACTTTTTCGACCCCGAGAGCACCATCAATCTTGCCCATATTTTCTACGCGGACATCCTCCATGCCGCTTACGACGAATGGGGCAAAACTGCACTCCCTTACGCCCGTTTCATTACGGAGCTCTTAATGGAAGCCTGAATCGATGACCCGGGGCAGCAAATTCGACTTCCTCGCCCCATTGGAGGCACGTCCACCACTCGGAGCGAACTCCAAATGCGAGTAGCTCATCCTGACCGTCCCATTCTCGACGAGGATGCGGACGATGGGGATCATGATGCCCCAATGATGGACGTCGATGCGGACGAGTTTGAGGAAGATGAGGAGGATTCGGATTTTGAGCCCCCGGGGGCCAACTTTGAGCACTGCCTTTCGGCCGTTGAGTCCCGCCTTGATGGGTTCATCAACCAATATAATCAAGATCAAGCGGCTTACCGAAGGGACACCCGGATGATGTACCAACTCCAAGTCCACCTTCACTAACTCAACTTCGGCGGACCTCCACCCCCCTTCTTTTATGACCCGTATGATCCCAATGCACCCGGGCCCTCACATCCACCTCCACCATGAACCCATGACTGTTTTTATATTTTGGTGTGGATGTTAGGTGTTGTAGTGATTTAACCTTGCTCACAGTTGCTATCCAATCTCTTATGTAACACAGGTTGCCCCATTGTTATTATACAATCTTGCATTTTTCATATTTGTTTGTTTTATTTTTCCGCACTTATTATTCGCTTTGAGTTAGATTTTCGTCATTTTTGCTTGAGGACAATGCAAAAGTCTAAGTTAGGGGGGGGGGGGGGGGTCACAAGTGCGTATTTCTAAAACTTCACAAATTTCAAAATGCCCAAAAATTTCCAAAAAAAAATCATAAAATTTTGAAAAATCCAAAAATATTTTTGTTCAAAATAAATAAAAATTGGAATTCAAATTTTTCAAAAATATCATTAAAAGTCGAATTGGAGTCTCAAATTGTAAAAATCCAACATACACAAAGCCGAAATTGACCAAAGATGGAAATTGAGCGAAAATTGACGACTTAACGAACGAATGTGGAGATTAACAAACCCAGTGAGATTCGAGCCTATCACGTTTTACGAGTTTTTAAATCAATTCGAGTTAATTGTTAACTCAAAGTTCTTTTTAGCGCCTAATAAGTTGTCAAGGATCTCAATCCTTACATTTTGATCGGTTTTAAAAAAATCTGTGCAATATTGTCTTGAAAAACGTGCCAAATCATCCTCTAAACTTAAATTCACCTCGAAACGCATATGGTAACACAATTGGCATTTTGGACAATGAAGTAGGCCCTCGTTTGTCACCCAAAAATTTTGGCAAAAAAAAAAAGTAGCGAAAAATCACCCTTTGCAACCCAAATTGAGTCGAATAATTTTCCCTTTCGTTGACAACCTGAAAAACCCAAAATAGCCGGAATTGTGAAAAATGGAAAAAGTCATAATTTAAGTCCGAAAAGTGCAACAAAAAGGGGCAAGAAACAAAATAGTATGCTCAACAAAAACAACAAGAAAAGAAATGAAAAAAACAGAAAAAAAAAAGAAAAAGAAGAAAAAATGAGCAATAGCCCGAAAAAAGCACAATTGGACATCATTAATGACTTTTCCAATTCCAACCTTCCATACCTCCTTCATTTTACCCAATGCAACCTTCAACCCGAAAAATTCCTAACCGAGTCCAAATTGCGAGAATTGATTACCGCGTGAAGAGTTAAGACACCAAAAGATAACATAAGAGGTTAAGTGCGCAAAATAGAGGCAATGTTCCCGTTTTTTAAAATCGTAATCCGTTGATGAGATCCTTTCACCATAAAGTTTTCGTCTTTCTAATTGCAGGCGTGAATTCGCTTCCATTACATTTACTCTTTATATCATGCATGCCGAGAGAATAGCCATAATCCGAGAGATTCATTTGTGAGAGCGTTCCGTGAGAAATTGAAATCAAAACGAATTTTCGAATAAGTAACGTAATGATCAATCGGTGGAAATTAGCGGTTATATTTTCGGCTTCGCACACACGCACTATGATTTGAGACTTGTACATATGACTTGATGATGACTATTTTCTGGAAAAGTTTGAATTGCTCAATTTTTGCATATTTTGAATTTTCTTTGTGTCAATAACGAATTTTGTGGGTATATTCACTACAAACCCTCACGAGACACAACTCGTCCTACTAGGGTGACCTAGGTGTTTAAAGGCTTGTTGCATACGCTAAATGCAATCGCTTGCCCGCGAAAAAGGTATTCTATCCCAATAAAATGTGATGTTCAAGAGTTAAGCCTTACTAGGATTCTTTTACATTGCTCGGGACGCGCAAAGTTCTAAGTTGGGGGGGTTTGATTGGACATAAATATTGTATATTTATTCCCCTAATTTTTGGGCATTTGTGAACCCGAGTGATGTAACCTATATGGATTTGATGCACATTTATGCTAATAATCTTATTTGTCAAGTATTTCATGTTTCGTGCTTCTCTTATTGGTTTTACAAGTTTATTATGCAAGCAGCGCAAAAGAGAAAGCGAGACAATGAAAGAAAAGATAATGAGGCAAGTTCAAGGGCATTTTGGTAATTCTGCAGCCATATCCCGAAGGAGGAGTCAACTGGAAAGTTGAAGAGCTCAGAACAATGAGAACACTGGAAGAAACGACACCCAAATCCGAGCTACGGTTGATGAGTTATGACCAGTTGCAGAAAAATCCAAGGAAGAAAGGAAAGAAAGCAAGAAAAATTCTAAGTGTTAAATGAAAGAAAAAGCACCCCAAACCAGCAAGCATTCGCGAACCCAGGGGCGAACCGATTTGGGAGGCGAACCGGTTCGGGTTACATGCAAACCGATTCAGGGGGCTTGATGCGCGAATTTTCTCCTTCATTCTGATTGGCTCAAAAGTTTCCTATTAGGTTAAAACTCTCCAAGAGGTGGAAAAACGGGGAGAGGAACAGACGTTCTGAATATTTTTAGGTATTTTTTGATAGAGAAAAAGAGAGGAAAACATCTAGGAACATAACTTCAATTAATTTCTGCAAGATCAATACATTTCCGGGTTTGTTTTCAAGTATTATTCCACGCTTTATTTTTATGATATTTGGTATTCTTGCATGGTAATTTATATGTATGATTTGAATGAATTTTTTCGTTTATAATATTTAGCTACGTATATTAATCTAGTGTTATCATGAGTTTATTCGCATGCAACGTTATTATTTCATGCATCGTTCAGTTTAAAATGTCCGGCTAGGTTTAAAAGGTTGGGATGCATGAACCCAACCTAATGTGTTAGTGCATGTGTATAAAATTAATCCGATAAATTTAATGATTGAATATGATCGTATTGCGTAATTACATAATAATTGCGGATCTTTATATCTCGTTTACATTTGGGTACTCATGACGATTTAGAGTACAATTTGAGTGTCATTACCGCGATACCGATTTACTCATCCTCAGATTAGGTATGACGCGGGATTGAACCTCGTATACATAATGCTTGGGAGTACTAAATTCCGGTTCAGATCAACCAGATAAATTTATGATTAACATTATCACTGCACTAAACTAGGGTTGGGGGATTGTATTCCCATCCTGTTTCTCTCATAGGTTAAAATAAAAAGTTTTTGTAATCATCAGTCATTATCCATTTCGGTAGATTAATTTAGTTGCATCTTTGCTCATTTTCATTATCGCATTTAGTTTAATCATTCCCAAAACCAAATCAAATTTCCTTTTTCTTTAGATTCAAAGTTAGGATCTTTCTGTCTCGTCCCGTCGTCACAACTTCGTTGTCCTTCTTCCCTGTGGATTCGATATCCGACTTACCGGGATTATTACTTGAGCGACATGCTTACACTTGAGCCTAGAGTGAACGCACTTCTGAGACACATTTTCAGTCGCGTCAAGGTACACCGATGCAGACTGGGCCGATTGTTCTGACAATTGTAAAAGCACTTCTGATGCTTGCTACTACGTAGGAAATAATCTCGTAGGTTGGTCGTGTAAGAAATAAAATTATATTTCCATATCTAGCGCCAAATCTGAATATATAGCAACTGGTAGTTGTTGTTCACAACTATTATATATTAGACAGATGCTTAGAGATTATGGTATCATCGAAAATCAGTTAACCATGTTTTGTGATAACCATAGTGCTATTAATATTTCCAAAAATTCGGTAATGCACTCTCACTAAGCACATTAAGATTATACATCATTTTATCCGTGACCTTTTCGAATCCAAAGATCTCGTCATTGAATACCTGAACACTCAAAAACAGCTCGCAGATCTCTTTACCAAACCATTAGACAACATACTAGTTGAGTATTTGCGAACAGCTATTGGCATGATAAATCTCACTTAAAGTTCATCACATTTATCATAACATAGGTAGTATATTTCTTATAGTTGGTTTCTGAGGTTTTAGGGCATGGTTGTTTGATAAATGACTAAAGACACCTCCTAAATACTATTTTATGTAGGAGACCCCTGATTCTGCTACGCTTATGATCTATTCTGTGATAGACTCTATTTATATACAGTGATTGACTCTGTTTTTCTGTTATATACCCCTTGTATATTTGAGAAAAATTGGGGGAGAATATCTTGAGTATTTACTGGCGATTACCTATCTATTCCCGATTCTAACTCAACAAATATGTCATTCAGTGTTTACTTCTTCTTAAATTTTTGTAGGGTATTGGTCTATATTTAGTTGAGTAATATATTTTTTCATCTTATTTTCGGTTCTAGGATGGGAATGGGTAGTTAGAACCTTTTGTATAGGATAACTAGAATTTTTCATTTTTCACCCACGAGTTCACAATACCCAAGGGAATATTATTTCCAATATCCAAAGGGGGAGATTGAGAACACATTATATAATTGACTTACTTGAGTCTATATTATATAGGAGTTCCAACTAGTTTAGATATTAAGACAAAGTAGGTTAGATTTTATGAATTGCTCCATAGCCCAAAGGTTCAAAAAGAAGAAGGAAAAAGAAGCAATCCAGTCCAAGCATTCCTAATAGGGAAGTTAATTATATCCTTAAACCACTATAGGACACTCTCACTACATAATATTTTATTCCTATTTGCATTGATGGTTTTTTTAAAACCCTTTAACCTTTTTAAAATCAATGTAATTCATTTACAACATCTTTAAAACATTTTAAATAATTTTTGGAATTATTAAAATTTGGTTCTTAAAAGTTTTGGGAATATAAATTGAATTTTAGAAAGTGTTTTATCTAATTCAAAGTTAGCTTGGGTAGAATGTCAAAGCGCTAGAGACTTCAGGGCGCGTTTGTATTTATTTTCAAAACACGCATTTTTTGGTTGATCTGCACAGTCCACATGTTGGATCCTAAGGCCTTCGATTTGTGTTTTCTCACAGACACAAATCCACCTACCAATCTCAGCCCTTGGATGACTTTAATTGACGATTTGCATGTCTTTAGTTACAATCCCAATGCTTACCTTTTAACCAATAAGATTTCGTCATTCCACCGCTTGTTATAAGCCATTAGATCTTCAGTCAAACTTAGAAGACCAAATCTCAGCCCTTGGATTTCAAATGATGTTCGAGATCCTTCTTCACCATGTATAAAAGAGAACCAAGTCTCAACATTTGGAAACTTTTTCCAGCTTGTCCAAAAGAGAAAAAAAAGAGAGAATAGAGAGAAGAGAAAAAAAAGAGAAACGAGAGAAGAAGATAACCTATCTTCGAATCCTCACACCTCTTAGTGATTTCCCACTACCCATACACCTTAACCTTTAAAGATCCATTTATCAGAAACCAAAATGTTGAGTGTTAGAACATTTCTAGGGTTTCTGTGAGTTTGGTGGTAGGGTTGACATCTGGAAAAATACCTCTCTCTATTTGAGTCTCTCTCAGAACTCTTCTCTGAGAAAATAACGAGTTTCATATATTGAAACTTGAGATGTTCTAAAGAGAACATCACACGCCTATTTTTTAAATTCTCATTTTGGATCTCTTATTTTGGATCCGTCTGATTTTGAAAAATAAACTTCTACGATTTCAAGGCCAAATGATATCCTTAAGAGCGTTTCTGTCTCCTGATCCATATTTCACATTTTGTGAAATAAAATTGTACAGAAATAAATCGAACACATAGGACCTTGGATATTTTTAAAAGCAAGGTTATTTTTCTATATCTGATCTTGAATAAGAAGTTTCTTTTACAAAATTATTTGAATTAGATTATGCATGTCATATAGACTTTATTGATTTGTAGGATATTATCTGTATAAATTCTTTGAGAGGGTTGCATAAATCTACATATAGATCACCTCACAAATACTTCTCACATGAACACTTAGACACAGTGGTTCTGTTTGAGAATTGAATTTGAAAAAGTTGCTGGAATCAGAATTCAAAGAGAAGGAGGTCAAAGAAAAGGCAAAGAAGCAACAAAGAAGAGATCAGTTCTAGTCAGAAAACCTTTGGAGTGGAGTAGCCCATGTTAGTATAATTTTGAACTTAGAATTAGGATCCTTGTGTGTTTGATTAAGTGTTGTAACTTGATTTTTTATTCTAGTGAATTTTTATTTCGTGCCATAGAGGGCACTGTGGATGTTTCCCTTGATTAAGGGTTTTACCATGTTAAAAATTCATGTGTCTATTCCTTTGAATGTTCTTAACTGTTGTTGTGATTGGGACTGCATGGTATCTTTAGTAGATGGTTTTTAAATTTTAAAAACTAAGGTAATCAACTATCAAATCTAGACCATATATTCAGAAAATTTTTACAAAACATCTTGTGTTTTTTGAAAAGAGTTTTGCCCAAAAATTTTATTCAGAGTTTACTCAACTTATAATATTCTGCTGTTAATCTAGTGAACAAGCTTTTAGCATTGAAGTTGTCTTCACCCCTTAATCACCTCTTTAAGTCCCTAGCACTCACCCATTTACCATAAATATAAGGTCTTACTCCGACTATCGATTTATGGGCCACCAGATGATCTCGGATCCCATTTGACTCTGGTTAACTCTCCAACTTGAGTGAAGCTCAATGAATCTTCAAAGGACTCTGAATTCCCTTTCCAACGGTCCATCCCATGTGTGAATCGGCCTTACGGTCCGGACGAACGATCCATTATACCCAGAGCACTAATCAAGAAGCCACCGAATGATCTAGAGCCCCGTTCGACTCTTGTAAACTCTCCATCTTTAGAGAAGCTCAATGAATCTTTGAAGGGATAAAAAACCACTTTCCAATTATCTGTCCTGTGAACGAATCAGCCTTACAGTTCGAAAGAACGATCTGCTTTGCTCTGAAAGGTCATCGAGCGCTTTTGGGCCCCACTTAACCTTGATCAACTCTCTAAACTGAGCAAAGATCAATGAAATCTTGAAGGCAATGAATTACCTTTCTATCGGTATTCCTCGTGCATGAATCATCCTTACTGTTCAGATCCATTTTCCTCCGAAAAACTCTCGTCTAAAGACTATTGGGTGCTTTCGAACCCAATTTGACATCGGTCAACTCCTGGACCCGATAGTGGCGCAATGGATTGATAAAGGGCACATAATTATATTTTTAATAGTCCACCCCATGCTTGATTTGAATTTATGGTTTGCATTTTATGCCCGTTTTAAAAAAAAAACTATCCCGAACTGCCCATTGGCATCCCAGACACCCTGCCTATCGGTAGAGTATACTTTTCCTTACTAGCAAGGCAGGCCTTATATTGATAGGTAGGCCAGGGTCCATGATAAATTGCACCTTCCTTGACCTTATAAATAGGTACCATGACCTCACCTTAAAAGGGACAAGAGATACCCCTCTCATAATGTCAGAAAATATTTTCCTCGAATTCAGAGCCTTTTTCTATCCCAAAAATCCCATTTTCGACATTTCCTTCCATCACTTTATTACCTCACTTTGTTATCCACCCCATCTCTTTATACAACTTCCATACGTTTCAAGATCAACATATCAGCATCTCAAGATCACTAACAAGCATTCATAAGGAGGTCTACTTCTCCATCCCTTTATCTAGTCTTTCCTTTTTAGTGTAATTTATCTTATTTTTTATTTTATGCTTTCATTTTATTACATCACATCCATTAATATCTACTCTTTATTAGTAGTATTTCACAAAATCTATTTTCATAAAAATCCCAAAAAGGATAAAAAGAGGGTTCATCCGTGAATTTTAAAAGAGGGATTCGCATTTCACACTCTCACTCTAAAGACATATTTTCTCTACACATACATAAGAGAAATTCCACATTTGGATTTATGGGTTGAACCCCACCCTTATGCTATTTTTGAACTATGTGGACTTTGATGCCCCCTTGGTCTACGTAGGCATCTTGGTCCAATCCCGAGATTCAAGTCCTCCATTTTTATTTCCATATACTTATTTTATACCTTATTATATATATATATATATATATATATATATATATATATATATATATATATATATATATATATATATATATATATATATATAATCTTGTGAAGATTGTCCCATATTTTAACTGTGCGAACTGTACATGTGTTACCTGACGGTGAGCCTAGAAATTATCAACTAAATTAAAGGTTCTCTCTCTCTCTCTCTCTCTCTCTCTCTCTATTAAAATGCGATTCGATCTTTTATATTGATTTCGGATTCGATGACCATTCCTATGGATGAGTCTTCTCCCTCCCTTCCGTGACATGAGTTGGATGATTTCATTCTCCCATTACTTATATTATATACATGTACGCACACATCACGGAGTCTAAAAGGAGAATATTAACATTAGCCAATGAGAGATTGAAAGGGAGGAATGGGTTCCTAACACCTTTTTATTTCGTAACTTAATCCCCGGACCCTCGAACTACTTGGTTTCGCATGCATCAGTTTGAACTTGATGTCGTTCTCTTGAGGCGGCAACATTCTTTTGCTTATTTTGAGAAAAATAGGCTAGCAACTCTATCTCTTTACATTATCCTCCGTTTGACGACGACTGGCACCTGTATACGCACGTCGGAGGGAATACGACCACGGATGGATGCACATTATAGATAACAAATTAGCATATCTTTACGTACATGTGCATGGGTGACTGTAGAAATTCCCACATGTGACTGTTCACTTTACTGATGGTTCACATTCCTAAAGGTGGTCACCCAGCCTGCCGACCTAAGGGGATAAAAAAGTCAACCACATTAATTTGTTGGCTAGGGCCCACTGGGTACTATGATAGGTGTCATGTTATTATTGGTCCATGTAGCATTGTTATTTTATAGGTCCAACAAACAACCCCTAATACTTCATTCTTAATTGAAGTGAGTAATAACTGAAAGGATGGAGTATTATCCACTGGGTTTGTTTGGCATTCTGAAGGCGTCTGGTCGGTTGTCGACATCCGAGAGTTTGTAAATTTCTTAACTACATTATTTAAATCAATGATATTTTTTTTAAATAACAGTAAAAATAGCAAATCGTGTAGGGATACATTGGTCATTTTATTTCTTGGGAACTGACACTCATCGAAGGATAAAACAGTGGGTACGTTTAATCATTTCACTTCGTGCAACTCAGGAGACATCACTGAGTTTTTTAAAACAATAGTTTTCTTCTTTATTAATTTCACCCTGAATTCCAAACTATTTTCTTCCCTTTTAATCTTTTCTTTCACCATTCGTGTGAGTTGTTCCTCCTTCCCATTTCTTTTTCACTGTAATAATCCTTCTCCTCTTATATTTCCTTTATCTTTGTTACAAAAATGGTGTATACTGCTGATGAGAGTTCCTTGGAGCTTTTTACGGTTGCCCACAGAATTCTTGCTTAGGTAAAAACAGAGTTACAAACAGGTCCTTGTGACCTTTGTGCATTAAAGGAGGGTCATTGGATCCGCACCATTTTCATTGCTAAGTGTGGGGTTGCCTTTCATCCCAGTCGCTTATTTTTAGAGTTTTGTCAATATTTTGATGTGGTTCCAGTCCAAGTGGCCCTAATCACTTAGAGAGTGGTTAATGGAATGAGCTTTTTTAATAAACCTTGTGGGTCCAACATAGGAATCAAGGAGTTAATGTACTATTACATTTGGGGAACCACTAACTAGAACATTTATTATCTAGAAGATAAGGTTCTTCAACAGTGGTCTTGTAGTGAATTTGCCTGATTCCAATAAAGATTATTAGGATTATGATTTGATATTGAAAGATTGGCAGTTTTCCCCTTAACGTGAGGGTGAGGTATACACAGGGCCTTGTTTACCTCAGTAAGTCCATGGCTTACGTCGACATTCACACATATTTACATATTTTTCATCTTTTTGGTCATCCTTCTATTCTGTCATTAATTGCATTTTTTTGTCTTTTTATTTTATAAAGAAGAAGAAGAAGAAGAAGAAGAAGAAGAATAAAGATATCCCTCGTGTCTCAAAAGTCAATTTTATCGACCCGAAGATTATCTGGTCGATACATGTTTGATCAACTTTACGTCTTTGACAATGTTAAGTTCATGACACATAAACTCTGGATCAATCCCTATCATATCCTCGTGACTCCAAGTGAAAATGTTTTCTCGATGTTTAAGGAAATTCACTACTTTTTTTCTTACGATCGGGCCCAAGGATGAGCCAATCTGTGTTGTCTATTCTGGGTGTTCATCATCCAAGACTATAGTCGATACTGCTTCTATAACTTTCCCCTTGACTAATTCAACTTCCTCATGAGGGTTTATGGTCTCTATCTGATAGTTGGTGGTGATCTTCTTCAGTTCCTCTTGGTCTGTTGACTTGTAGTAGCATTCTCGGGCTTTAACTTAGTTTCCTTTCATAATACTGACCCCATCGTGTGTAGGGAACTTCAGGCACTAGTGTACGGTGTAAGGAACATGTTCAAAAAATTTTAGGCTGATAATCACCCAAAAGTGTTTAAATAAAACCCATAATAAATAATTGTTAATTGTTAATTCTCGGTTATACGCGTATATGTCTATCTTGTAGGTCAATGTGTCATTTGTGGGTTCAAACGCTTCAAATCAAGGCAAATATGATATTGATGCGGTTAAAAGAGGGTAAACCCTAAGTTCCATAGCCTAAACTTGTTCCGGACCAAACTCAGTCCATCCCTAGCATGTCCTATACATGCTCAGTGTGTGTGTGTGGTATTATTATTTTTCTTATTTTTAATATAGATATATATTTTATTCAGGTTGTGTCATTTTTATTATTTTTATTTTTATTTATTTTATTTTAGTGTCTTTATTTTTAGTATTTTATTATTTTATGTATAAAACGTGTGTGTCGTCATGTCAATGTTTGTATAAATTTAGGTGTATATTTTTAATATTCTCTTTTCTTATATTTTTAGTGTTCTTCATTTTATACCCTCCACCAAATTGGCAAAAATGTCACTCTTCACCCGCCAAGTTTGTCACGGGAAACAACCGTGACAAAAAATACGCATTTTTGTCATGATCTTTGACCATGGCAACTCAGTTGTCACAGACGTGTCATGGTCAAAGACCGTGATAAAAAATAAGAAAGTTGTTACAGTCTTTGACCGTGGCACATCCTTGACAACTTTAATAACTTAAAACCTTTGTCGTTCATCAGTTTTCATTTCCCTCGTTTTATTTCTCTCGCTATTCTCACTCTCTCTCCTGTGCGAACTCTCTCTCCCTTGTGCGACCTCTTTCTCCCCCTCTACGATTCTCTCTCCTCCCTCTCTCATTGGTACGTTTTTCTCCCTCTCTTACAGGTATGTCTCGGAATGTGTGTGTGTGTGTGTTAGGGTGTGTTTCAGTGTATGTGTGTGACCGTGTGTGTTTCAGTATGTGTGTTTATGTGTTAGTGTGTGTGTTTATGTGTGTTTCACATAGTGTATTAGTGTGTGCATATGTGTGTATGTGTGTGTATGTTTCAGTGTGTGTGTGGGGGGGGTTTAGTATGTGTGTTTCAGAGTGCATGTGTGTGTGTGTTTCTATATTTGTGTATAAATTGAAATTGAGATTGGTATTATAAATTGAAATTGAGATTGGTATTATAAATTGAAATTGAAATTCATATTTGGTATTTGGTATATAGCGTGTATTTGATTTTTGGTATAAATTGAACTTGGTATTGAATTCTGAAATTGGTATTTGGTATAAATTGAAATTGGTATTTGTATATAACAATTATTAATTCGAAATGAAACATAACTATGTATAAATCATCTCTATAAACATTACTACCGAATAAATGAAACATACTTACCATGGTAATTTATAACTACTTTGAATTACATATAGTGCGCATAGATACTAGCCTTATAATTCTTACTTTCTTTTTGGCTTGTATTTGTTTGACAGGAACAATTCGGCCTGGCCCCACATGTTCGCCACTCCACGTTAGAACAATTGAGAGATCAATACAAAACATGGAAGAAAAACATGAGGGCATGGTACTATAGGAAGGACCAGGAGTCCATATTGAGGGTACATGACACCGTGGCACAGTGGTCAATGAGATCCAAGAGTGACATTTGATATCTCATCAATTGGGGAGGGCAAACCGGGAGACAAAGGTCGACGTGCACTACTCTGGGGGTACGTTTTACGCCGAGGTGGAGCACAGGATGGTAAGTTTTTAATTTTTTTTCATTCTAGTTTTATGTTATTCTAATTTTGCATGACATTGCATTACTTACTAATTTTGTATTATTTTATTTCAGGAGGCGGGGAGTAAGCCACATAAGCTCGATGCCTATGTGAAAATTCGAATGAAGAAGGGCAAGGAAAAGGAAGTGTCCCCGAGCGTGGCAGCCACGATTGTAAGTTATAAAAATATCTTACAATTGTCTTATTTTTTGCATTACACTATTATTTTTTATTTACTTAACTAATTGTGTATTTTTTGTCGTTTCAGGCTAAGCTTAAGGTAGTGCACAACTACCAGTCTGATGCTGACAAGGCATATCTGGCTACGAACGCACTAAGACAAGTGCTCGGGGAAGATCACAAGGGGAGGACAATGGGGTGAGCTCTCAGGTGGGGAAGTTAAGGCTCACCGGGATTGAGAAGAGCAACACCAAGTTGGCTCGTAAGGTCGACGCCCATGACGATAAGTTAGAAAGGTGAGAGGCGACGGTCCTCAATATGTTTGAGTACATGAAGCGTTAGTTGGGGTCCACCTCATCTAAGGGCAAGGGGGAGCGGTAAACGAGGACGCCACTGCTTTATCTCTCTCACCCTCATCGTTGATACGCACCCACTCGCCACCTGCATATGATCCATTTTCCACCTTAACCCCCATCAAACGGACTATGTCAATAATGGGTTGGCAGAGTGTGTAAATAATATACATCTTTGGTGGCACACCTATAGTTAGGGGGTTGAGGGACTAGGACACACAACCGGGTAGTGTGGTTCATGGATGTGTGTTGCAAGATATTAATACAAAGGTTCACGTCACGCATATTATACCCGGAAGAGAGAATTCACCTTTGTGGTTGGAAGTGAAATACGACGTTCAGCGAATTGATGGATGTATCAATTCATATGTAGTGTGGTCCACCTTCTTTCTCAAACATGTTCAAAATCTAAGCCCTTGACATTATTTGTATATATTTGATTTGAATATTGAATATTAAATGTTGGATATTTTTGTATTTATTTGATTTGAATATTGAATGTTGGTTGGTTATGAATTGTTTAATGTTTCTTGATATATATACTATTTGAATAGGTTTAAATATGCTCTAACAGGTTAAAATATACTGTTGGGCAGTGGGAGTGGCCATACTACCCAACAGTTTTTTTTAATTCTGCCCAATTTGTCACGGACTCTAACCGTGATAAGTCCGTGACAAATGAAAATTGTCACGTACTTATCACGGTAAAAATCTGTGACATTTTTTATTTGTCACGGTCAATGCCTGTGATAAGTTTTTCTTTATCACGATTAAAGTCTGTGACAAGTTAATTGTTATCACAGACTTTGACCGTGACAAGTCCGTGATAATTTGGTTTTTCATTCCCAAACTTGTCACGATTTTTTACCATGATAAGTAGGAAGTTTTGGTGTAATGATAGTTCTATTTTATCTTTATTTTATTATGAGTCTTTTTATATTTTATATGTGTGTGTTGAATTTTTAGATTTTTATTGCGTGTGTATTGTGTGTGTATATATATATATATATACACACTATTATTTTTTACATATAATAAATACCTACATACACAATATAATCCCATACACTCGCATACAACTAACTCACTCCCTAACCTACACCCCATTCCATACACCTCACCTACACGAAATACTCCCTTAAACCCAACAACCCAATCAGATATCTCTCCTATCTCCTCCATCACTATCATCTTCTTCACCCATATTCTTCTCTCTCTCCAACCTCCATAACCAAAAGCTCAAAACCAATTTCACCCTAACACCATTAACCAACCTTATCACTTTAACAAACCCAACCCGTCATCCTATGGCCCAACCAAATTCCTTAAACCCGCCTCTAACCCGAACCAAACTAGAAAACCCATCTCTATACCCATAACCCCATCCTCCGCCTGCTCGATTTGACCCTTGAAACCAACCCGATAACCACATGTTCTTCTACCCAAAAAACTCAACTCCGATGACCTTAACCCTTAACCATTAGGTAACCTCCACTCAACCCATTACCCAATCGATCTATCACCCGAAATCAGTAGCCGCGACCCACCTTAACTTGACCTCCACTTCCGGAGAAAATCCCACCAAACCGGAGATATTCAAACTAGGGGTGGCCATAGGCCCGAGGCCCGCCAAGCCCGCCCAACCCGCCCAATAAAAAAATAGGGCTTGGGCAAGGTGAATAGGCTCGCAAAGCGGGCTTGGCAAAATTTTATAGGCCCGATTTTTTTTCGGGCAGGCTTGGGCATGAGTTCTTAAGCCCGATGAGGCCCGGCCCGGCCCGAGGCCCGAAATATATATATATATGTGAGGGGGGAACTTTTATAAATATAAAAATGTATACCAAGTCTTTTCACGTATAGTGGGAAACTTTATATATGGACTTTGTAATATATGGAGTTTAAAACAGATTTTTAATTAAAAAAATCGTCATTAAATAAAAAAATAGGTATTTTAATTTAAAAAAAATCTTTTAATTAACATAATAAGGCCCGATCGGGCGGGCCTAGGTAAAGAGCTTTCAAATCTGGGCGGGCTTGGGATAACATAACAAGGCCCGATCTAAGCCCGAGCGGGCTTGGGATAGCACTTAATTTTTCAAGCCCGGCCCGAGCCCGACCGGGCCTGCCCAGGCCCGGCCCACGGCCACCCCTAATTCAAACCCAGATCTTCTAGAAATAACCCATACCCCTATCGTCCATTCCTTACCTCTTGACCCAATCCGGGCAAACCCGAGACCAATCCGGTACCAACATTACCCGAGACCCATAAACCTGGAGCCTATCCACTTTCAAACCAACCAAAATCAATTATGCATAAACCCAAAACATAAAAACCTCATGTTTTAAATTGTCATTTATTATATTTTTCCAAAATTACCCCCACACTCTCCTTACCACACTTCTCACATGCTCGTGTGTGTATTTTCTAAAATTACCCTCACTCAAAATCAAGTACCCATTTTAGCCTGTTTACATGTCCATCCAATTTCAGGAATACTCCTAGCCTCATTTTACCTATAAATTGAAGATTTTGAGGCATTTGAAGTGGATCGCCATTTTAGTTTTAAGCTTGGCATAAATTCTTCTCCACCCCTCTATAGTGATTATTTACATCTTTAGCATAAATATCACTATAGAGTGGTGTGGAAGAATTTATCTCTATGGGATAAACTCTTCTCCACCCCTCTATAGAGATTGTTTGAATTTTTGCAAATATTTCAATATAGAGTGGTGTGGTAGAATTCATCTCTATGTAATAAACTCTTCTCCATCCATCTATAAAGAGTATTTTCATTTTCAGCAAATATCTCAATATAGAGTGATCTGGTTGAGTTTACTCTCTAGGATGAGTTCTTAGGTACTAATTTTTAATGAGAGAATTTATAATTTTTTGCAAATTTCCCTCATTATTTTTTAGTGCATTAAGAATTCATACATTGCACATATTGTAAATAATTTTGTTCTTTCTTCTTTTGTAATAGTTTTTTTTTTCTTTCTCATTGAGATTGTTACTTTTTGAGAGGAAACTTGTAAATATCAAATTTAGTTAGTTTACTTGTTAGAATAATTATTATTTATCTCATATTTCTTTAATTAGATTTTACTTCTTAGTTAGTGACTTTAGAAATTAGCATAGTTAGTTAATTAATAATCCCTTGAAATTTTTTTAAAAATGAATAATATGAAAATGATTCTACACTTGTCTTCACATATTTTCTTCTTCACACATGAAAGGTAGATTGATACCCGTACTTATCATATGCATATTTTTAGTGTGTTTGTAGGTTGAAGGGATTTTGATTGGAAAAAGCTTTGGAACAACGATTGCACTTCAATTCAATTTTTTTCCATCGGCGTCATTTTCGGGGAATTCTTGTATATTTCAGCATTTTTTTCCATCAAATGGCGTTGTTGCCGCTTTCTTAAAGTTGAAGACTCGTGTGAAGATTTGTAGATTTCATCTTCATTTTTTTAGTTGTATTTGTTATCTTTTCTATTCATAGAAGGGTTGTATTAGGAATTATTGATGTGTGTATTCATTTGGGTGTATTTTTTACACCATTTATTGTTAATAATAATAATAATAATAATAATAATAAGGGAAATTGGACAAGTTAGAGAGAGAGCGACCTTGGAGTGAAATTTTGAAGCCTCTCTACTTTGGGTTCGTGGGACTCCCGGGGACGACTGCAATTAGGCAAACTTCCCCCTCGGTCGACTCAACTCGGTCTGTACCCTATGTGTGTAAAAGTCGTGGGAGGTACATTTTTTGTCACTCGCGAATCTCCCGCAAGTGTGTCCATTCTTTGTGTGCTTATTTGTTCCTATGTGATTTTTATTATCGCATTGCATTTCTTTTGGACGGTTTGATGAATTATTGAACCTAAGACCTAGACCCGATCATTAATACGAGTTGGAATTTCATCACTCACTCAATCAATTTATTCCATTTGTTTGTTACCCATGCCATCACATAATTAAAATCAATCAAATTGGAAGCCAAGTAGGATTCGATGTTCATTAGGAAATTTTTAGAACGAGACCTCTAGGGTACTTCAGTGAGTCCTTTCCACCCCTACCAATCTTTGATCGACCTTCTTAAGACAATGTCTAGGGAAACTAGGTTTTAAGTGAGGTTGCCCAATAAAATGGGTTTGTTCTTTCCCCAGCGTGATATCAGACGATCAATCGTAGTAGTAGCTAGTGTGGGGAGACTTATCTAGTATGCCTCTTGTTCGCTCAGGAAAAAAGTAGGATCACATTTTTTCAAAGGTGACGTATAGCACTCCGTACTTTTCTCGTTCGCAGATTAATTAAAATTTGAGTACCCCATCACCTAATTGAAGATTAAAAAAATTGACTACGTGCTAGCTAGGAATTTTTCTTTGCTTGTACGTGTCTAATTCAAATCCTCTGGTAGTCAATTTTGAGTGCTCCGTCCTTTGGAGTTTCAACGAGAGTCTATTATATCCCCTTTTTCAAAAAAAAAATAATAATAAAAAATCCAAAAATATTTTTCAATTTCTTTCCCATCTTTAAAAAAATCCAAAAATATTTTTCATTTTTTTTACGAAAAAAAAATCCCAAAACTCCAAAAATATATTTTTTTTGATGCCTAATATCTCCATATTGTCCAAAAATCACAAAAATATGTTCTTTCCTTTTCAAACTATTCTAAAACCACCAAAATATTTTCTTTTCTCTTGGAAAAAAAAAACAAAACAAGATTTTCTATTAGGTCCCTTATTGCCCTTACTTTTACGCTCAATAAGGCCCGTGATCGGTGCTTCTTCACTCACATCCTTGTATTTCTTCCCCATACACTCCTACCCACCCACCCTTGGTCCACCAATGCGTTATATTGTGTGAAATATTTTCCCATGCAAGTGCATTGACCTTTTAGCATATACTCAACAAGGCTAACACTTCAGTCTTGTTTGGGGGTGATTATCATCACCCAATTTTTTTATCTCCCTGTGCTTTCACAGTTCTTATCCTTAAGGTGAGAACTAGGGCTGTGTTTCGGCTGAATCGGATCGAAAAATGACCTTTCGGAAAAAATTCCAATTTTTTCGAAAATAAAATATTTGTTCCAATTTCCTATCCAATTTTTTCGAAAAATCAAAAAAGTTTTCGAATTCGGAAAAATCAAAAAATCGAAAAAAACTCGAAAAAATTCAAAAATTCAAAAAATATACTAAAAATTCAGAAATTTAGGGAATTCCAAAATTTCAAAAAAAATAATATAGGATTTTCGATTACTCGAAATTCTCATTTTAAAGAAATCAAAAAAAATATTTAACCCCACATGTAAATATGTAAACCATTTTTTTCATTTGTGTAGAGGATAGAGAGATATTATCTTTTTATATAGGACTTTTTGGGCCTCTCTTCTTCTCCTAGCCGATGTGGGACACATGAGAATGTTTAAAAAATTAGAAAATTGGAAATCAGAAAATATTTCAAAAAAAATCAGAAATAATTCAAAAAATCGGATCGGCACAGTTTTGAAAAAATTGGATCGAAAAAATCGAAAAATCAAAAATTCATAATTATTTCCAATTTTCGATCCGATTTTTTCGAAAAAGCAAAAAATCGGAAATCGAAAACCTCATATACGTTCCAAAATTGAAAAATATCGGATCAGATATCGGAAAAATCGGAATGTTCGAAAAAAAGACACAGCTCTAGTGAGAACCATTCGGTCTGGCTAAAGGCATCAAACTTCGTGTTTCCAAGAGGCAACCCGTTATTTTTTAGTATGATCATTATCCTGTTTGGGGCTGGTGTTTCATACCACCCAAAGCTTTACCATGTTTATAGATTTGTACTTTTTTTCTCATTACTTATTGAGGTTTCATCTTGGATACGTATGGTCCACCTCATTAGCGATTGATTATGGTGATTTATTTCCTACCTTATTCTCTCAATTTTAAAAATAATTTTCTTTAACATCGAGGAAGATGTTCCTTTTTTGTTTGGGGTTAGAGAATTTTATCAAAATCGAACCTCTTTTGAAAAAATTTCATAAAAAGTACTTTATTTTATAAATTTTTATGCAGTTTGTTTCATCTCATTCATTGAAGTGAATTTTCTACCATCTATCTTTTAAGTCTAGGAATCAAGCTAGAGGATATTTTTTCTAAATAGCTTATGTAATACATACCAAGGCATTTTGCACCATGAATTTCTAGACTCAACCAAATTTGCACACTTATCACGTCACTACGATTTTGAGTAGAAGAGTACTACAATTCTCAAGAAAATCTTAAGGAACACCAGTGGAGACTTTTGCTTATGAGATTCATGTCTTTCACCCTTTTAAGATAGTTTTACGCAATCTCCGAGTCACAAGTTGATTCAACTTCTTTTGGGTTCGCACTTAATCGTTGTATGATCTCATTATTCTTCACTATAATTTGGGCTTGATCACTGAGAACGACACCATTTTCGAGTTGTAAGAAACATGTCTTGATGTTTGTCCCGATCACCAGACATTCACCCATACACTTACCAAATTTCATCATCCATTTATCCACATCCATACACCTTTCGTTTTTTATATCATCATCACATACCATCCCTATTTTCATACCATCAATTTTCCACCCACCATTCTGAAAAAGAGAAGTGAGTTGAAAGTATAAAAGAGAAAATCCATCATAGAGAGTGTTTTAATTTTTTGCAAATACCTCCCTCAGAGTTCATTTAGATGGAGAAAAACTTAAATACAAATCTATGTTGGGGTTATTTGTAGTTTTTAGCAGATTTATCTCAGACATTGATGAGTATTTAGAAAAAAGAAAAGAAAATGAGAAGAAGAAAAGAAAAAGAGAAAAGAAAAAGGGAAAGTTGCAGTTAAGTTAATGTGAATTAAAGACATTTTCTCCTCAAGTGTAATATATTTCTCTCAAACATCCAACATCCAACATCCATCATATCACCATCCCACCTCATCTCATCTCATATCATCCTTTTCATTTCATTTCCCCCTCACCGATAGCCATCCATATTTTCCCCTTACGTGTTCGGGCAAATTAAGGTTAACGTGGTGAATAACTCAGCGTTCTCACTATAGTGATTAACATTCCTTCACGAGATCATTATTCTTTCTTATATGTGTGTGAGACGTCTGACTTTGCATACATTACTCACATCCTCATACACAAGAGCGATACACTTACCCAAATCTCGTTAGTTCGTTTGAGAGATCTAAATTTGTGAGATTTTGAAGATGAAGTATTGATTCTAAAAAGGCAATCTAGGAATTACTCTTATAATTCTCAACCCGTTTTGAATGATTCAAACTGAACAAGTTGAGATCTAGGAAGGATGTGCTTTAAGTATTCACTTAGATAAACTTTTTATACACTTCTAGTTTATATTTTTCAAAATATTTATGTCGTGATGGAATGTGTGATTGTTCAATGTCTAAGAAGAGATTGACTGTCGTTTGTAAACCCTCACAAGGCAAAACTCGTCCTATAAGGCAACCTATGGGTTTAAAGGCTTATTGCACATGCTAAGTGCACAGGGCAACCCCGCTGAGGATGTTGTTATATGCTGAGATAACATTTTTATCAAGGATGTATAAATGGATCTTCTTAGTTCTGCAGGTCGGCCAATTGCCAGTTATGACTTCCAGGTTGACAGTAATTATAGGATACACTTTCTATCATGAAAAAACAATAAGGGGCCAGTGATGGGGCTCAAGTTTGCTATCTCGCAGCCCTAATCCATTGAAGCGGTCATAAAATAATATGTCGATGGGAGTTGCTATTGTTAACCAACACTCTAGCTACTATTCCCTCGTGTACTACATTATGATGACCAAGGGATCATCGTGGGGGAAGAGTACTCCTTATAAGTTATCTTTGGAGAACCCTGCTATTAATCTTTCCTTGTTTACTTTTCTTAAGAGATTATCAATGTCGTTAAATAAATCAATCTTCTAATTGTAGGAGCATGCTTTGGCTTTATTGAGATAGGATTTCAAGTATTTCGTCACCGTTACCAGCATCACCACCTGTAATAAAATGACAGCCAAAAGAGATCATTTTCACCTCACGCATAGGATCTTTGGGTCTCCTAAGCAGATCTGGGTCATCTTTGGCATTATCATCTCTACATCTTTTCTTATTGCCTCCTCCTCTATAAGGGAATTTCGTTCGTCTTCGCCCATCTCATTCTTCCGAATCATATATTATTCCCTCACTATCAACGAACTTGGATAATTTTCCTCTCTGAATTAGGCTTTATATCTCATTCTTTAGGGATATGCAATTGTTCATATTATGCTCGTGGTTTTTGTGTAATTCACAATACTTGGATTTATTCCTTCGATTTTGGGCAGATTTTAACTTCCCAAGCCAGTTTTGGTCCTTACTTCCCCATATTTCCTCTAAAATGTTATGTATACCAATAGTGAGAGTGGTATATTCATCGTACCTCTTGGGTTTCTCCATATTCTTATCTTTCTGCTCTTTCTTCTTAGATCCCTTGCAGTTATCGGCCTTAGGGTTAAGAGTTTTCTTAGCAGCCATGGCCTCCTTAGCATGCATAATCTTGCATGCATTCTCCAGTAGTTAGATCATGGTCTTCAGAGGATCTTTAGGTAAATCATAGTATAACTTTTTCAGGGAGAAAGCCACTCATCAGTGCAGTGATCGCCATATTTTCTTTGTAATCAATGATCTTCAATTTTTTACTATTAAACCCGGTGATATACCGGCGCATGGTTTCTCCAACTCTCTAGTGAACACTTAGTATATAAGTTACCCTATTAACTGGTTTAGATCCAAAGTATAAGTTGTCGATGAAAAAATCAGCCAACTGTTGAAAGCATGAGATTTTCCCTTTGCAGTAAGTTATTGTACCAGATATGTTCTGATCCAGTAATAGTGCTAGATAATTACCTGCAACGTATCTCATCGGGGACTGAAGAACTATCGACAATAGCTTGATATTGTTCTACGTGAAGTACAAAGTCTATCTTGTCATCATATTTTGGGGTTACCATAGATGGTTTAAAATTGGCAGGTGTAAGGTAGTTCATAATTGCCGGAATAAAGGGTGATCCATTTACGAAACTATTGTGAAGGGGATTATTTGATTTAGCTATTTCTCCCAAGCGATCATCTAACATTTGAATTTAGCCCTTCTAGGGATTCTTATTAGGATCAACCTTAACTAAAGCAGTCTTAATCGCTCGATCATGGGTCGTTGCTGAGCTCTTTTCCTAGGAAATCTGCTCAACATGCACTAACCCTCATATGTTGGTCCTTAACCTGACAAATCCTTCTCGGTGATTTTTGGACCTTGAGGTGTCTTTGTGATTATGACCCCTTATAACGTGGGAACCTAGACGATCAATTATTAAGCCACGGCTCAACCTTTCTGCACACTCGGCCAAGAGAATGAATACCCATCATAATAGTCAATGGAACTTAGAGATGAGGTAGCACCGAGACGATAGGTTCGGTCATTAGTTGATCTAGAGTGCCTAAACTTGCTTCTCTCATGCCTCCCGATTGGGTTTTTGAGTTTCATATCCCTGTAGGAGTAGGAGGCAATAATTCTCCTCTTGCGATGGGGCCTGCTATAAGCCTGGTTTAGAGCGTCTGAGTCAATTATTTGACAGTCTCTTTCATAGCCTCTTGACCTTTGGATATGCTTATTAAGATTCTTTAAATATCTTATATTCCAGGGGGGACAAAGGGAATATAGGCATCAACTGCATAACTAGTTCGGGATTGTCTTCCATTTTTCTATATTCACGATCAAGTGACTGGAAAATAATTTTGGATTGAAAATAGGTAAAATATAACAATGACTTGTCGATTCACGCAAAGGACTCCAATCTGTTAGTGTTTAAAATCGGTATGATGATCATAATTCGTCTTAGCTTAATTATACCAAAAATTATGTATCACATATAAATATGAGATGATATAAATTAGAGATGTAACACCCTGTAATTTTGAGAATATTTAAATTGAGAACATTTAAATTACACATGTCACGTTAATTTAATTAATTTGAGAAATAAAGGGAATTTATATAAATATTAATTAGCGGGAAATGAACTAATATTTATGTGGTATTATATTCACTTGTGTGTTAAGTAAATGAAATTGCACTATTTTCTATTATGTCATAAGTGAGTAAAAGCGTGGGGTTAATAATATCTTATTCGAGATGCGCATATAGGGTCGTGTTGAAAATAAGATGGTAAACTGATGATGGGTGACTCAAATAATGATTTTGAGTGAACGATTGATCCGAAAATGATCAAAATAGTCAAAATTAAATACCCGGGGGTAGTGTTCTGGTCTCGGAGACTTTTTAGACTAGTCAGGACTAGTATATGGGCGTTTTGGTCATTTTAATGGAACATGAAGAGGCAATTTCGGGATTAATGTGATAAAATGAAAGGTTTAAGGGAAACAAACAATTACTTTACAAATATAAAAGGTTTATTTGTGTAAAACAAAAGATTAGAGAGAAAGTGAAGAGAAAAGAGGATAAAAACTCAGAGTTCAAAGGAAAGCTAAAGGAAAATTGTAGAGAAATCAAATTAAAGAATAAAGAAAGGAACTTTTTAATCAAATTCAGACACTACGAATCTTAAGGCAAGTGATTATCTTGCTATTTATTTATGTGTTCAATTTCAAATCTTGTCATGATTGGGAATTGATTTTGGATGGAATTCATATACAATTTGGGCTTTTGACAAATGATTTCAAAAAAATATATGTGTGATTATATAATATGATTTCAGAAAATTTGAATTTGAATCCCATATTAATAGATGGATTATGAACATTAAAAATTGAAATTGATAAATTTTTATGATATAGGGAGACTTTTACCATATGTAGAGAATTATTTTAAAGTCCATAAAATGATCATATATAGAGAGATGTATGTTCAAAATATATCAATTCCATATTTTAAATTGTTGGTAATTGAATTTTATGGAAGAATATGATATTAAGACTTATGGATTTGGGGTTGAACTTGCTGAACAATGAAATTGGGATGCACTATTGCAGTCTGCAGGGGTGAACCAGTTCGCCCTCAAGTCGAACTAGTTCAGCTGCCTTGCTACGTACATGTTGGCTTATTTGATGAAAAATGTTCGTAATTTAAATTCAGAAATTAGAAATTGATATCCGGGGATAATTTATGACTTGTGAAAAATTATATGAATTGATATTATGGCTTAGATTAATTGGAATTTTTATCCGAGGAGAAAATTAGAGTATTTGGGGTGAATTATACTTCGGGATTTATTAATGAATTTGTGATGGGGAATTCAAAAAAATAGGAATGCGGGCTGATTGAGAGTTGTAGGTGTCTAGAATTAATATTATGAGAATCAATTAACTAATTAAGGGGATAATTAAGTAATTGAAATGGAAATGATATTCGAAAAATATAGGGCTAGCGCCACGAGTAATAAGCATGATTAGCCGAAATTATTGAGAAAATATATACGAGTATAGAGACAATATATATATACTATTATATATGTGTGCATGATATAATTATGTAAACATGCCACTCTAGTACTATAATCGGAGGTTGTGCGATTTGGATGATCTTCCTTGACGAAAAATAAAAGGCTAAGTATGAACCCCAAGTCATAGCACCACACATATGCCCTTTGAGTTTTAAGTTCGAATTGAGGTAATTTGGGCTTGGTTATGGCTTGCTATAGAAGAACCTGTGACCGCCACCAATACATTTACGATTTTTATTAAGGTTCGTTATGAGAGCTCGACCCGATGGCCTGGGATGATCTGTGTTCGCCCTGATGCATTATAACAATGTTAGAGATTCGTATCAAGTGATATGGCGAGTGATATATATATATATATATATATATGTGTGTGTGTGTGTGTGTGTGTGTGTGTGCAGAAAAATATATACGAGCATGAGATATTAAATTGTGAATATTAATTTAATAACTAGTGAAAATTATTTGGAATGAATCGATAAATTATAATTGAGAATTATAATTGTTGAAAGTTATCTGATATGAATTGATTAACTCTAATTGAGATTTATAATTATTAAATGGATGGGAAAATTAATTATAAAATACACGTGACACAGGGTAGCGTATGGACTTAAAGATCTTAGAGACTAGTTGGGGAGATAGCATAACTAGGGGTTAAAATGCATACTTTAGGTGCACACTATAGTTGATAGGTGAGTATCATCTCATGTGAGTGCGATACCAATTTAAATATCAAAGAATGCACACATATTTATATATGCATTTTAATCACTTGCAAAATATTTTTTAAAAGGTTTTGAACTCCGACTGGTGTCAAAATATTTTCAAAAACTTTTAGGTGTCCAGCCAGAGAGACGCCAAGCGAGATTATCATTCCCCAATCATCGGAGCTGCAACAGCTATGGAGTGTTGTAGGGATTATTTAGTCATTTTCTACCTTTAAGATTCTAGATAGGATCCAGTCAGTTATTATCCGGGCATGTTGCACAATGTCAGTTTTATTTAATTATGTTGTATTGGATTATAAATCGATGGTTTGTTCGGTTAATGTATTTTATTATATTCCAGTATTTAGATGTGTTTGTATGATTGTGGATTTAATTATTTATATGGCATAGTTGATGGTGAATGTTTTTATTTATGTGAATTTAATCAAAGTTTAAAATCAACACATAACTTGATAAAATAATAGGTGGTTAGCAATAAATTGGATCTTCGATAGTGATGATAAGAATGAGCTATTTTAAATTTTGGTTTTATTTTAGTAGAGGGTTGGACACCCGTTATTTTAATAAGTGGGGCGACACAGATGGTATTCGAGCATTAGGTTCTAGTGACCTTAGGATCTGTGCACACTTACTACGTTTTCAGCGTTGCTTTTCTTTGATATAGAGCTCTATACTTAGGACTATCAATTCATATTATGATTTAGATTCTCCTGTTATTACATATAGTTTAAGTGAATCATATAAGAGTTCGGTTAGATTGCGTAAGCCAAACACTCGAGGGAAACCAACCAGGGCCATTAAGAGGCCTGCAGGAGGAGAGGCTCCGTCAAAGCTGCAAACTATTCGAGAAATGGTGACTAAAGCAAAGGACGCCACTACTATTGCACCAACAGTTAATGCTGCGAAGACCACCGTGGCACAATTGTTTTCCCAAGTGCCGCCACAGAGGATGATGGTTCTATTCAGACTCACCCAGTTCAGTAACTATAAGAGAGAGTCAATAAGGCCATTCAGAAGGGCCATCTGCCGAAGTCTCTAGGAAATGCGGAGGTTGTATTAACTAGTCAAAGTAAGGGGAACATCCAAAGGAGTTTGAGTATAGTGGAGTTCAGTGAAACTCAGAAATAAATTTTGGTAATTTTTAAGCTCGTAGGCTAGCGTTGCAGTGGTGGGATTCTGTCACCACATTTGATTAAAGATATACTATAAATATCAAGAAATTTGGGTGTAGTTTGATAGCAAATCCTTTCATTTGCTGTTCAAATAGACATGGAAAGAAAGCTTAGGGTCTTATCATAAGAGGGTCGGATTGGGGCTGAGTATGAGGAAGAATTTTCTTTTTTAGTTAACTTCATCTCGAAGAGGTGGATACAGTACAAATAGGGTCCCTAAGTTGATGATGGACTCATGAGTAAAATTCTCTAGCACTTATTTGGAAATCTATCTTGGACGACTTATGTCGATGTCGTTAATGTCGTAATGTTACCATGTAAATATCAATGCTTCCATGTGAAGGGAGATAATAGATTGGAGAGTCTAATCAGTAGATTAAGGCTTGATATAATCGATGCTAGTGGGACACCATAAGGGGAATATCCAAGAGAGGTACCCTTTTATAATATTCAGAAGAAAATTTCGATTGGGTGAAGGTGGACCCAAATAAGGCCATCTAGTCCAGCAACGTGATCCACAGAGCCAGCGGAGCCAAGGGAACAACTGGGGTAGCCATGAAGACCAATACTACCAGAGCCAGAAAGTAAGGAAACCCCTACATGGCCAGTGGGGCAACAAATGGGGGTATTATTCGGAACGGTGTTTTATATGTGGAGAGTAGGACCCCATGCATAGAACTTAACCTTAAAGAGATAGGGTAAAGGTTCAGGGTGCCCATCAAGGACAACAGTTACCGTAGTTTTTGGTTTAGATTAGACATGAGTACTACATAAAGGAACTATTTTAACAGCCAATGCCATTGGCAATGGAAGGTACGATTTTTATCCTTGGGTAAATTGGGCACGTTTTGCGCAACATGAGTGTGTCACATATTTTGTTAGCATTAGATTTACGCGTGATATGGGTCTAGTAGATATACAGTTTGTATCACTACTATGCATTTATACTTATCATTGAGTAGCGGGAATATCTTTGGTCCCATCTTTAGGGGAGTGGGCGCGAACACCGAAAGAGTATGTTTTATATGTTATGAGAGAATGATGTTATCCTGGGTATGGATTGATTAGCGATGGTGGAATGTTACAGTATGGCTACTGTATCTAGTCTTCCAGGACAAGATGTGTTTTTTTTGCGACGTCTTATCTGAAAAAGGGTCGAGCCCGCATATATACTATATTGTAGTGGAGACTTTAGAGAGTATAGTTGTATCACGTCAATCGATCCCGATGCTTAGGGAATGAAATGATATGATTCAGGGTATATCGGATTTACCGTCGAGTAAAGAGATTTAACTCGTTAGTAATTTAGCATTGGGGACTGACTGCTGGTGCATCGTCATATTTTAAGACTCCTTTAGAGATGTGAGATTTGAGGATTAGACTTATACATCTAGGGATAGGATTTTGAGTGTCCTGGTTATGTGTTTTGGGTTAAAGGACATCGATAACAGATTATGCTAAGTGATAGGGCATTGGGGAAATTTCTTAGTTGGATTTTAGTTACATGACGTTCCATGCATGACCCCTGATAAATGTCAAGAGTTGGGAGACATTGGATGTTTGAGTATCAACGTTGCACGATAATCATTGTACATGTGGAGAAAACACTTTCAGCTTAGAGATATTATACGATATAAGGCTAGTGGGGTCGGGTAGTGCTCTGCAGGAAGCACTAAGGAATTTTTTACACCACAAGTGGATAGGTAGGACAATCTTGAGGATAATTAAGTCACTATTAGTAGGGTAACTGTGTTTAACCTTATGTTATAACCACGCCGTTTAAGATAAATATATTACATCTATGATGTTTGTACAAATATGCACGGGATATAGGGTATATGGGTGCCCTGGTTAGTTTGATTTTCAGAATCGTCGCAAATAAAGGGATGTGGTAATAAATGTGTTGTACCGTATGCATGTAGGATAGTAGCAGCAGATTTGGAATAGCAAGATGAACTGAACTTCGGTTAAGGAAGGACATAGTCCATATATATACACACACACACACACACATCAAGGAGAGCTATCACACTCGAGATAGGTTCAAAAACTGTGGAAATATAGGTAAAAGATATATTTTGACAATGGAATATCCAACAGTGTTATGAAATAGATCAAAGTCTTACTCAGTCAAGTGTTGAGGGTGTCTTGCATATAAATAGGATGTTAATTTTAACAAGCAAGGAGGACCCATAAAGTGCTCAGTTTAAAGAAAACGCATGGGTTATAATTTTTAAAGTACCCCATGAATGGGAGTAAGATGTACCACGTGACATGGGATATTGAACTTTTGAATCAGTGTGGAGTGAGACATAGTGAAGTTTCCTCTAAGTGCACTACTCATGGATGAGAAAAGGGTTAGTCCAAGGTGATCCACTAGAAATTTTCAATGATTGATGATTCCAGTGATGGAGTGGATAGGTTGACTAATTAAGTTCATTGTGAGTTACCATTATCGTGGAACGATCGATATTCCCTATGGGTTGTTAAAATGGGTTAACTGAGAGGGATCATTTATTATTAATTTGCTGGAGTTATACTATTGAGCAGTGTGTCCATCGTTTCATTAATGAATATGGTATAATTTAGCACAAGGTGTCGCCCAACATTATTGTGAATTAGGACGAGAGCTTTGAATCCCACCTCTGATTGGAATTATCAGGAGCCGATGGGGGAAAAGTTATAATTTGATCAAGACATATTACCCATAGACCGAGGAGTAAACGGGAAAAGTGACTATGATGTTGAAGAATGTGAGAAATGCATATTCTAGATTTTAAGATAATTGAGAGGAGTAATTACCATTGGTACAGTTACATGTAATAACTCGTGCCAGATTTAATTAGAAAAATGCCTTTTATGGATTAAGACAGGAGGTCTTGTCATCCTCCCTATGATTCGTTGAGGGTGGGAAAATTATAAGTTTCACAAGTCAGACGTGAGGGAGATTTTAAGACCAATATGACTTGGCCCGCCTGACCCTCGGTTACGAGAGATTTTAAGACCAATATGACTTAGCCTGCCTGACCCTCAGTTACAGGAGATTTTAAGATTAATATGACTTAGCCTATCTGACCCTCAGTTATGGGACACTATAAGTTCAAAATGACTTGGCCCGCCTGACCCTCGATTATGGGAGATTTTAAGACCAATATGACTTGGAAAAACTAATAATGTTTAAATATAGGAGATGCATATAATAAAAGCATACCTATGGATGTTGGTTACCAGTAAACTGTAGGGTAGACATCTATGCCACATCTTATTCCTCATGTAAATCAGGCATCACCAAAAGACATTGTTCTGGATAGCAACCATACCACCTCCTACTTCAGTAACTTCCTCCTGCCCCTTCTCCCTGGACTGTAGCAACTTCGACTTGCTCCTGATCATGGATTGAGGACACAAAAAGCGTAGCAAGAACCTGGTCATAAGAGGAGGGGGGACTAACGGAACAATGGGTCGGGTAAAGAAACCTGCGAAGCACGACGGAGAGAAAGTAAGAATAACAAGACAAAGGGGTAAGAAACTCAGAAGAATAGGAGGAAAAGCTTACCACGGATGATGGAACAACAATAGCGAGGGACTTATGAACAGATTCAATAACACGTGCATCAGGAGCACCTATCTCGAGACCAACCTCCTCGCACAAAAGAGCAGCTATCTCCTTCTGCGTAACTTCCTTCGAAGTAGGTGAAACTTTGACTAGCTTTTCCAATAGATCGGTTTCATCAACACTATCGTGTGCACCACTTTGCACACCAACCTGAAAAGAAAAAGGGGGTACAAACATGAGTCATCATCACAAGGGAAAAGAGGAAATATTATCGACTTGAAAGGTGAATAGTAGATATACCTCTTCTTCTTCATCCAAAACACCCTCTAAAATCTCATAATCTCGAAGAGGTGAAGCAGGCTTAGAAGAAGAAACCATTCTTCTCAACCTACACCTCTGAACAAGAAGAGAATACTATTTTTCTTCCTCTTTCTCTTCTTCATCCTCCTCTCCTTCCTCCTCCTCCTCATCATTATCATCTTCACAAATATATTCATATTTATCAAACTGCCCTTCCTCACTCACCTCACTTGATTCCTCCAATACAAGTTTAATTGGGCTAATAAAATTCCTCTTCTTGCTACCTTAGATAGCTGGGGGAGCATAGAAAAACCCATGAGAGGCCATCTGGGTTAACATAAAAGCCCTATCCTCCTCGGTAAAATTCTCCTAACTCTACCTGAGTTGGTCAAACATCAAGCTAACTTCTTGGGTAATATTTGGATCAGGAGTTTGGATTAGAGAGACTTATTGGGTAACCTTTGGCTTCTTTATTGGGGATTTCCTAGTGGCCCTTACTAGGGGTGCACATGGTTCGGTTCGGTTCGGTTCCACTACGGAACCAGAACCAGAACCGAAATTGATCGGTTCCATGGTTTTGGAACCAGAACTAGAACCAAAATTGATCGGTTCCATGGTTTTGGAACCAGAACCAGAACCAAAATTGGTCGGTTTGGTTCGAAACCGAACCATCGGTTCTCGGTTTGGTTCGGGTTGGTTCATGGCTGTGGTTTTTGGTTCTGGTTTGCGGTTCTGGTTTGCGGTTTGGGTCGTGGTTCTGGTTCGTGGGTTGGTTCTCGGGTTGGTTAATGGTTCTGGTTAATGGTTCAGGTTCATGGGTCGATTCTCGAGTAGGTTCTTTGGTTCGGTTTTTTTGGTTCGGTTCCATGGGTTCGGTTCTCGATTCGGTTTGGTTTGGTTCAGGTATAAAATCGAGAACCGAATCGAACACTTCGGTTCTCAATTTTTTAGAACCAGAACCAACCCGTGGAGAAAAAAAACCGAACCAACCCAACCCACAAAGGTCGGTTTGGTTCGGTTCTTCGGGTTAACGTTTTTTTTGCACACCCCTAGCCCTCACAACCTCTCTAGTCGAAGTAGCATGGGAAGTATCACCCCCCCCCTCGCCAGGCCTGGAGGTACTAGGAGCAATGGCAACTGCCTCGATCGAAATAAAAAGTTGAGCAACTTTATTTTTCTTCACTACCGTTTGATCTACAGGGGTAAGTGGAGGTAGTTGAGAGGGAGCATAACTATTGGTGGTGTTGAGAGGGAACATTAAATTGAAGGTAATAAAAATTTTTAAACCCAACCCCGTGAGAGGATACCTTTCAACCTTTGGATACCGAGGCTCCTTGAGAAGATTACTCTGAAAACGACCAAGTTCATTCTGCTAGAATACTATAAGGTACATCGGTGACCTACCTCCTCGAGCACCTTTGCTTGGGATAATAGGGTTGGTAGAGTAATTCGAGCAAAGATTAACAACACTTAAAGTAAGGAAATTTTTGCATGCAAACGAGAAGTTGGTGGGCTTTTCTCGAGTGAAATGGCTTAACATAGGATCATAGTCAAACTGCATGGCTACACGATGCCGATTGTAAATGGAGTGAAAAGAGGTACATTATGTATAAGAATCCAAGTAAGAAGGATTCAATAACAACGAAACATTGATCGCTGGAAAGTTCCTTGCCAAAGCTTCCTCGACAGGGGTGATGGTACGCTCCTCGTCTGCAAAGAACTGATTTGAAAAAAATTGGGCTAACCTAATGTAAGGACGAGGAATAAACCTTTCAGCTATTGTGATTCTAACAACAAACTCGAGGGACTCTGATGGGATGAGAGCTGGGATAGCTACCGGTTGGGGCATAATCTGGAAAGTGGGCGTATAAGAAGGTTGTCAACAACACATGGTTCGCATAATTGGAGACATCAAACCTAACGATTCTCTTAGATGAGTCAGCTTATACTCGATCCAGCCAAGTATATAGCAAACCAAGAGAAATAGCAGTAAGGGGCAGTTTCACACCACTGACGATGCAAACGACGATATTGATTTGATCATTTCTTGGGAAATCGTGGGGCTTACTTGGGAGAAAGATCTTTGATAGCACAACCCAGATGTAGCCACCAAGTTCAATTTGGGAGTTAAACCCCTTTCCAGTTGATGGTTGCTTGAACACTTGCTTCTCGCGAGGGTTCTCTTTGGCTGCCTCGAACACCTTAATCACAACTTTGTCCCCAATAAAATAAAAATGCCTAATCACCTCCGAATAGGTACATTTGTTATATATTACCATACAATCTTTCACAACCGCCTCCAACTATGCCCGTAAATCTTTTCTTTGATAGAAATAGCCTCCTCGAAGAAGGTGTCAAAATCTGACACATTCAAACCCAATAGCTCACAAACATCCTCAAGGGTGATGATAAACTCACCCCAAGAGCTCACAAAAGTGTGCGACCTATGACTCGAGCGAGATACAAGCAACTAGAGGGTGGCGTTGTTCTTTGCAAGGGTGAGATCACCCAACCAACTATTACATAACAGACCAATCAGATCTAGTTGCACATGATACTTGGAGTGTATATAATCGATCCAAGGACCCAAACCTTCACATGTTCCGAAGGAGGACTCAAACTCCACCTTTAAAAACGGATAGTCACGACGCTCAATACGAAACGTAGTAATAGTGGCAGTGGGGATATATATGAAATCTTCAGCATCATCACTTTCTTCCATTAGTAACCTTGCCTATTCTATTGGCACCAGTTCACCAAGGAAATTTTCAGCCATCGGCCAAAAACGATCGAGCTCACCAAAGTATGGGGCACGACAATAGCGTTCCTACTGATTCTGGCGTGCCTGAGTAAGGGGGAAGAACCCCTAGTAGATTGAGTCCTTTTCACAATGGGTTCCGTGGGAGAAATTAATAGGATAAGGAAGGGGAATAGATTAGAAGAAATGAAGGTAGAAGGCAAAGCACTAAATATCTTCTCTCACAAACACACGCTCACTTTGTAAACAAAAACCCACGGGTGAAAGTTTGAGATGGAAGTATACACTTTTTGTAGGGGCAACACAAACCTCAACAAGCGGTAAATAATAATGCTTTAGGAAGTGTAAAGACGGTCAAATCAGCTTTCATGACCAGCACACGCGCGTAGGGGAAGGATTTAAGGGTTGTAATGATGAAGGAGAATGCTCTTGCCCTAACTTCGACACGTGTTACACTCAGAAGCACAAACTTGGGGGAGATGAAGAGCGTTGGGGGAAATTTAAATAAATTCCTTCACTTCCCATAAGGTATCTGGCACACGCAATCATGAAGTCCCATTAAAGAAAAGGTGCTATCACAAATATTACAAGGCATTTGAACAGATGAAGCCGCTTGAAAGACAGAGAAAGATATAGCTCCTCCTTTACTAATAACTTATTGTTTATTTTAATTATGTGCCCATGGGTTTAGTATACTTTTTGCAAAAAAGGATTGAAGGCTAAGAAAGGGTTTTGTACATATATTTCTTCATGCAATAAACAAATATATCTATGAAGGGTCAAATGTAGGGAGAGTCCCCACCAAAGAATCATTAACTTAGTTAATTTGATGCTTAACAGACAAAGAAGGAAGATAAAGATTACCCGAGGGAGTTTCCTCGAAGATCCTCCACAGACGTGACTCGAAGAATCTAGCTCGAAGATCAAAGTCACTCGAACAATGATAGTTTGTAATATGAAACATAATGTAATTTATCTTATGCTACATCACGAGTGACGTTGTTTGGTACCCACGAGGGACCACGCCTGGAAGGGCATGATATAGCTAACATGCTCTATCGAACAACCTCCTCTTGGGAACCTCGTAGGGACATGATTTGGAGGATTGGGAGCAAGGAATCGTTGGGAATAAAATAACCAACCCTCTGGCAGACTTAGGTAAAACTTCATCCAGTATATATGGTTGCTCGATCTAAATATAGTCGAGCTACCATAACTTTTACTCACTCGAGGTACCTCAACCTTGCAGCCTTGACCTAATGATAGTTTTAGCCAACAAACAAAAGACTAAACACTCGAGCTACTTATCAGTAGAGCAACCTCAAATCAAACACCATTCGTATGACTGATGTGACCATACGCCTAGTGGGGTTACTGTTCACCCACTTTCTGACGTCATAACATCTAGCATTTAGGGACTCAAAATTATAACACTCAAGTGGGTTTATCCTTAGGATGAGAGGCCTAGTCTACCAAATCTGACTTCTTTACCATTCTAAGATAAGCCTTTGAGCTTCCACGTTACGTCTCCCATTAATGCCCACTATGCTTCCAACTGGTTGAGCAGTTTCCCGCCAAATTATAAGATCCCATGAATTTAATGTTGTATCTCCCACATTAATGAAGGGGGTACTTATGCATTTAATGTTGTTAATCAAATTGAATACCAGTAAGGTTACTCGAGTAACCTTGCCTCCATATAAATACACTAACTAAATAGTTTTACGACGATGGTATTCTGAACCTAGAACTGTTGCCCGATTTCCTTCATACACGAGAGATCCTGTGAGAAAATTCTTCCCACACTCATTTAATACCTATATCATTGAGCATTTACTGGACTTGAAGTTCATGCCTTGCCTTTATTGTTCCCAGAGTAATTGATCTTTCTCCCTCTGACCAAGTTATCTACTGGTACCATCTATTTATTATACTTGTAGTGTGTGCACGGTGTAGGAATATCATTCAATACAAGTCTGAATATTGAATCTCATTGTCCCTTTTCCTTTGTATTCATTGTCATTATTAAATACTGTCTTGAGCATTAATCTCGATCTTGATAAGGGATTACGCCTCACTTGATACTAACTGTATTCCAATAACCCACATCTTAGAACCCTGTAGGCCTATCAAATAAAATCAATGTGCATATCCTTGAAACAAAAAGAAATCTTTAACTTAGCTTTTTAAATCCCTCAAATCTCTCCTCTGTAAACCAAAAATCGTGGCTTATAAAAAATAAAGGGAGCAACTCATTTGGAAGGGACTCTCACACATAGGGAATTGAGAGAGAAATTACACTGCATTGCAATGTCATTTTGTATATATTAGGAATAAAAAATAGGTTTACAAAAACACATAAAAAAATTATGTTAAGTTTAGAATAATTTTTAGTTTTTTTATTCTTGTTTGTGTAATCAAGTGATTTTATATCTGGAAGAAATAGACGCCTTTCAAGATAGCGTTCAAAAGGACACATTTGTAATGTAATTTTTTCTCTTATCTTCTAATTTTTATTGGGATTATGCTTAATTATTTAATTATGCTTGGCTAATCACCCCGTTCAAGGGGTGGGATGAAATCACATAAGACGTTAATTTAATTAATTAATCGAATTGCTTGTCATATTTCTAGGAGAATTAATTCTATATTCTCGCAAATTAATTTACATATCAAGAGATAGTAAATTAATTTGATTTTAATATTTTATTTTAGGAATCAAACTAGAGATAGGTTTTTCCTAAATTTTGAATATTAATTCGGTGTTAAAATTCGAGGATTCATATAATTTTTATTAAATTGATCTTAGCGGGTGATTTATTAAAAAGGGTATAAATCTTTTTTTTTAAGTGTGACATTTTTAATTTAGCTTTCTAAAAAAGATATTATTTAATTTATAATTGTAACTAGAGTTAGATTATGAATTTTATATTATCTCAAAATATTTCAATTCAATAAATTAAGAAATTAATATAATTGATCACGCAGTGTAATCCCATCTCTTAAAATCTTCTCACATTTATCACACTCGGTTACGTGTAGTTTATTTCATTTGTTCACTTCGATTTTAGCAGTAATTCATTCATTCTCCCTTGAAGTTGTTTAAAAAATAAAAATATAGGAAAAAATATAGAAAAGTTTTAATAAAAATTAGAATTGCAAGTATTCACATTATTTGTTTCACCTTGAAAGTTGGATTGATACCCGTACTTACCATGATACGAGTTGTTTAAACAAGTTTGGTAGGTATTCAAGGGATTTTGATTAGCTTGGATTTTAAGACAATGACTGACACGCAATAAGCTAGTTATCAAATGGTGCCACGCGCCATCCTAGTGTCCATAGCGAGTTATGCCCACCTCAAACACCATCGCCACCCGTCGATAATTCACCACCACCTTGCACATACGCTCTTGAAAGCATATTACAAAAGTTCATACTCAAACAAGCGAACACTCTTCAATCTCAGAATGACGCCCTTCAATGGCTTGAACAGCGATTAAATGAATTTGAGTATGTGAACGAGTTGGATTTCACCCCAAGTCAACCCATTGTTGCACCGACGTAGAACGATGATGAGTCATCCTTTTCCACTGATTTTGAGTGTGACCAACCCTATCATCTCAAGAATCTCGAAGTTGAGACCACCCAGTGGTCCGGGCCCCAAGTTGACAATTGTGTTGACTTATCCATCAATTGTGAGACCGATCCCGACCTTATCGTGTTCAAGGAACCCACCATTGAAGTTCATCTTTACCCTCTCATTGAATCCAAAAATACACCCGAGTTTACACCCATCGAGTTCACCATGTATGTTCCAGAGGCACCAATTCATTATAGGTTAGCTCCAGCTGTGACTGGTCACCAAAGCCCCGAGCTTACATCCGAGATGGTTTCTACCTCTCCGGATATGGATCATGCCCACACATGATTGGATCGCTTTATGTCTGATTTTGGTGTTGATTCTTCTATCTCGGATTTGAATGCCATGTTAGATTTTTCCACCACTTCGAATGGTGACTTACGGTTGGATAAGTTGATCACTCAATCATTTACCTCCACACCTCCTCCTACGAGTGCCCTTGAGGATCACTCTGAGCCTCACGAGGAGTGTGTAACTCTTACTCTTGAGTTGGATCATCTTCACCCACCCTTAGTCCCACCCGATCCACCCATTGTCCCTCCTAACTCCCCACCTGATTTGGACCTTGCTATTAAACTTCCTTGTTCCCATATAAGAATTTAAGTCTCTACCTGAAACCTCCCTCCACCCTAGGTTTTCATCCACCCCGAAATCTCTGAGAGTATTTGTGTTACACTCAACTTTCATGACACCGAGCTTGTTCTTTCATGCCCACCACTCATTTATTGTGGTGATTGTTATCCCTGTCAGCTCATTGACGTGTCACGACGCGACCATTATCACCGTCCATTTATAGAATGATCGTGTGCTTTCTCTGAGGCCCACCCCATCTCTATTGCTAAACCATTTTATCTCCCCAACTAATTAGAGTATCATGCTTATTGGGCCCTATTTGCCCTTACGTTTACGCTCAATAAGGCCAGTGATCGGTGCCTCTTCACCCTCACCATTACCTGTCTTCGCCCTACCCTTCTCCCTACCCACCCTTGGTCCACTGATGCTTTGCATCGCATGAAGAACTTTACCCTACAAGTGCATTGACCTTGTCGCCTTTATCCAACAAGACTGACACTTTCATCTTGTTTGGGGGTGATTATCATCACCCAAATTTTCTGCCACCCCGTGCTTTCATAGTTCTTATATTTAGGGTGAGTTTCGATCAGTCTGGCTGAAGACGTTAAACCTAGTGCTATCGAGAGTCAGCCCGTTATTTTCGAGTATAAGTCTTATCCTATTTGGGGTTGGTATTTCACACCACCCAATGGTTTATAATGTTTACAGACTTGTATACATTTTTATCTCATTATTTATTCAGGTTTCATCTTGGATACATGTGGTCCTCTTCATTAGTGATTGATTATGTAATCTCTTTCCTCCCTTCTTCTCTCAATTTTATTTAGCATCGAGGACGATGTTCCTTTTTGTTGGGGGCTGGGGAATTTTATCAAAATCGTATCTGTTTTGAAAAAAAATCATAAACAAGATTTTATTTCTAAAATTTTCGTGCAGTTTATTTGACCACACTCATTGATGTGAATTTTCTATCATCCATCTTTTAAGTCTAGGAATCAAGGTAGAAGATATTTTTTTTAAATAGCTAATGTAATACGTTCCAGAGCAATTTGCTCCATGAATTTCTAGACTCAACAAAATTTGTGCACTTATCACATCACTACGGGTTAGAGTTGAAGAGTACTATAATTCTCAATAAAAATTTAAGGATCATCAGTGAAGAATTTAGCTTGTGAGATTCATGCCTTTCACCCTTTTAGAGATTTTTACACAATCTTCGAGTCACAAGTTGATTCAAGTTCCTTTGGGTCCGCACTTAAATTGTTGTATGATCTCATTATTCTTCACTAAATTTTTGACTTGATCACTGAGAACGACATCAGTTTCGAGTTGTAAGACACATGTGTCTTGTAATTTGTCTCGATCACTAAACCGTTCTTTACCATATCACATTACCATTCACTTCACCTATTATCTTTTCATATTTTATTTATCCACATACATTCCCCACACCATCCCTATATCATTTCCAGTCATTGCCATCCATCAATTTTTTTGAGAAAAAGAGTGTTTGAAATTCTAAATGTATATTGTCTTCATTTGTGATATGAAAAGAAAAATGCATCGTAAAAACAAATAGAGAGAGAGAGAGAGAGAATTTGAAAATTAGAAAAGCAAAAAAAAATTTGAGAAAAGTTTTATAAAATGAAGACAATGATTATTCAAATTGTGTTCCACTCTTCTCAAAAGCCCTACCATTATGTCATCTATATTCTTCATTTCATTTTCCCATCAATCCTTACACATACACCATTTTTTCATTCTAGGTAAGGTGTTCGAACAAATGAGAAGTCTATATGGTAAATGGCTCGACGTTCTCACTACAACATTCTTTCATGAGATCATTTTTCTTTATAAAATGTCCGTTCTTTCTTATATGTGTGTGAGACGTTTGACCTTGCTTACATTTACTCACCTCCTCACACAGAAGAGAGATACACTTACCCAAATCTTGTGAGTTCGTTTGAGAGAGATATATTTGTGAGATTTTGAAATTGAAGCATTGATTCCAAAAAGGCAATCTAGGAATTACTCTAATGATATTCAACCCATTTTGACTGATTCACATGACACACGTTGAGTTCTACGAAGGATATGCCTTAAGCATTCACTTAGCTGAACTTTTTATACACTTCTAGGTGGTTTTCCTCAAAATATTTATCTCATGATGGATTATTCGATTGTTCGATTGTTCTATGTCTAATAAGAGATTGACTGGCGTTTGCAAATAAAGAACATTGTGGGTACATTCCCTACAAACCCTCACGAGACAAAACTCGTCCTATATGTTTAAAATCTTGTTTCACATGTTAAGTGCAATCGCAAGTGCCCGCTAAAGTGGCATAATTTTTGTTTCTTATATTTCTTTCTCTCTATTTTTGCTCGAGGACTAGAAATGTTCTGTTTGGGGGTGTTGTGATAAGCATCCAAAAGTGTTTAAATAATTTCCCGAATAGGCAGTTTTTAATTGCTAATTCTTGATAAAATTGGGTCGTATTCACATATATGTTTATTTTGTAGGTTAAATGTTTGTTGTGAAGTTTAAAGAATCACCTCAAGGAAAAATGAGGCATAGATGCAGTTGCATGAGCTAAACCCCAATCCCCGTACCTATTACCCTTTCCCCTAATCGAGCACATACCTCCCTAATCCTGTCCCGAGCCTCGTGTGTGTTTAGTTTGAACAGTTTATATTTTTTAGATTTTTATTTGAGTCATTTATAGTTTTTATAATTTATTTTATATTTTGTTTTGAGTCATGTATATTTTTAGGATTTATTTGTACATCGCCTATTTTTATATAGGTGTGAGTTTTGTTTTTATTTAATGTTTTTTATTTTTTATTATTTTAGTTTTATTAATATTTTATTAGGATAGATTTGTTTTTGTCTTTTATTACAAATTTAATTTCTATGTTTAATTGATTTTAATTTTTAGTTTTATTACTTTTTATTTATTTATTTAGATAGTGTTATTTTAACTATTAGGTATATACTAAACATACACAAACACACACACTAACCTACACTCACCCATACACTAACAAACCCATCACCTACTATTAATCATTTTCTCAAACCCACCAATCATATTCTCTCTCCCCTTTCGATAACCAAATATCCATGGCCACCACTTCCAGCTCTACCCATTTACCTAAAACCCATCGCTGCCTAAACCGCCTTTTACCCAAATCACAACTTCAACACGACCATACCCCAAGACACGACCCAACTTCCGACCACAACCCGATCCACATAGTTGCTACCTGAAATAAAGATCCACACCGGCAGCTTCCAAGATTGCTCCTGCTCCCGGATTGCCTTCTCACTAACCGAAAACCCGTCCACCTACTATCCATCTTTGGTCAACAACCATGTCTAACCCATCATTCATTTACTCACATTTTTAAAACCCATTACGACCCAAAATTCTGGCCATCTCTTGAACATTCTGGCAAACCCACCTTAAACCCCGACCACCAGCTCCATTCCTGTAGCTGTCCAACCCGGAGCAACCCAACTCAATATTCGACCCGCCTAAAAACCCATTGCCATACCAAACTCTAATTCCCCATTTTACCTGCTAACCCAAAGCTGATCCATACCCGTAAATCAAAAACTTAAAAACCCAATTTAGATCCATTTCTCTCAACTCGAATTACCCATAACCTTTACCATATCCCATAAAATTTGGAGCTTTATTACCCCATAGGCCTATCAAATAAAACTCACGTGAATATCCTCCAAACAAAAAGAAATCTTTGACTTAACATTTTAAACCCCTTAAATCTCTCCTCTGCAAACCAAAACCCGTGGCTTATAAAATAGAGGGAGCAATGTATTTGGAGGGGACTCTCACATAGAGGGAATAGATAGAGAACCAACACTGCATTGCAGTGTCATTTTTCACATATTAGGAATAAAAAAATAGGTTTAAAAAAACACACAAAAAAGCATTAGTTTAGTTAAGAATAATTTTTAATTTTTTTATTCTTGTTGGTGTAATCAAGTGATTTTATCTCTGGAAGAAAGAGACGCATTTCAAGATAAGCAATTCAAATGGAGACATTTGTATCGTAATTTTTCTCTGACCTTTTAATTTTTATTGTGACTATGCTTGATTATTTAGTTATGCTTGGCTAATCACCCCGTTTAAGGGGTGGGATGAAATCGCGTAGAACATTAATTTAATTAATTAATTGAATTATTTGTCATATTTCTAGGAGAATTAATTCTAAATTGTTAGAAATTAAATTTACGTATTGAGAGATAGTAAATTAATTTAGTTTTAATATCCGATTTTAGGAATCAAACTAGAGATAGATTTTTCGTAAATTTTGAATATTAATTCGGTGTTCAAATTCGAGGATTCATATAATTTTTATTAAGTTGATCTTAGCGGGTAAATTATTAAAAAGAGTATAAATCTTAGTTTTTTTTAAGTGTGAAATTTTTAATTTAGTTTTTTGAAAGAAAATATTATTCAATTTATAATGTAACGAGAGTTAGATTATGAATTTAATATTATCTCAAAATATTTCAATTCAATAAATTAAGAAATTAAATTAATTGATCACGCGTTGTAATCCCATCTCTTGAATCTTCTCACATTTATCACATTCAGTTACGTGTAGTTTATTTCATTTGTTCACTTAGATTTTAGCATTAATTAATTCATTCTCCCTTGAAGTTGTTTTAAAAAATAAATAAAAGAAAAGAAATATAGAAAAGTTTTAATAAAAATTAGAATTGCAAGTATTCACATTATTCGTTTCACCTTGAAAGTTGGATTGATACCCTTACTTACCACGATATGGGTTGTTTAAACAAGTTTTGTAGGTATTCAAGGGATTTTGATTAGCTTGGCTCTGAAGACAATGACTGACACGCAAAAAGCCAGTTATCAATACTTTTAAAGGTTATGTGGATTCAACATGCTCCAATTTTGATGATCCCGGTAATGGAATACTTAAGGAATGTGGACTTATCGTCATACGACCAGGAGGACCACAAGTTAAAGATTCATTCAACAAGGTTTTACCTTAACTCTAAAGGAAAACTTTACCAATTATCGTTTATGGGTCATTTACTCAAGTTTGTTCATTCGAATCAAGTGGAAGGAATCCTTGGTAAGATTCAAGAAGGCAGTTGTAGACCTCATGCGCACGGAAGATCACTCACTAATATGGAAATATCCTAAGGATACTTATGGCCTTTAGTCCAAAAGTACTCATTTACTCCATTCGTAAGTGCACAACATATCAGGAATTATCCCCCATCATTGAGCAACCGATCGATAATTTTAATCCCTTCATAACCCCCTGGCCTTTGGCGTAATAGGCGCATGAACCTTGTAGTTCCTTACTTGTAGCACTAGGAAATCATAAGTGTAAGGACATGATTTTATTAATGTCCAAGTTAGAATCTAGGAATTTTCTGTGTGTCCTATATCACAGTTAGTATGTCTCATACTGTTACATTCAGCACGTCAACACGATCATCCATGACGGTCTTGATCTGAATCCTCGTATTCATCATCTTCATACGTGCATCATTCAACATGCAACGTACTCTTCAACCGTTCCAACTGTAATACCCCGTAATTTTATTGATTTTTATTTAAGAGATTAATTAAATTAAATGAGAATTAATTGGGAATTAATCCGGATGTAAATACTACCTAAATGTGAGTTAGTATTTGAGTATAATGTTAAAATAAAATATTACTGAGAATATATGGTAATATATGAGTATTGAAAATATTAAAATTGTCACGAGGAAGAAATACGACAATTTGGGAAATTTAGTTGGGACGCGCGTGTCAGTCGCGTCAAGAATGAATTTATTTAAAATTAAAAAGTAAATTATATTTTTATTAACCAAATGATCATTTTGAGTGCGCCAACGCGTCTAGAAGGGTCAAAATAGTCAGAAAACTCTAGCCGGGGGTTTAGTTTGGGTCCCGGGGCATTTTTAGGCCAAACCGGCAACCTAGAAGGGTATTTTGGTAATTTTAAAAATTGAGGAATTAAAACCCACGAATTTTAGAGGTTAATTATATATTATTGGAGAGTCCACTAAGGAAATTACCAACAAAAGAAAAGAGAGTGGGCTACGGAGGTTTTGAGAGAAGTTAGAAAGAGGGTAAAGGAGGTTCCAAACTAAACCATCTCCTATCACCCGACATTTGAAAGGATTTGTGATCGGAAAGAAGAGAGAGAGCCAACCTTGATCATCAACAACGAACCAGAACATCAGATTTAAGGCAAGTGATTTGATGTCATTAATTTCAATGAATATTTCCTCCAGGTTTAGTGTAGTAACTTTATAGGCTTTGAAAGTTTTGGTGAAAACCCAATGGGATTGTTGTAGAAATCCTTAATCTTGGTTAGGAATTGCATGTAGAATGATTATGGATGAAATTAATATCCAAAAAATTACCTTTGATGATTTAAAAACGGATTAATGATGAGTATTTATGTACAATAAAATTATGGGTTCATGTTCATAGGGTTTGGGGTAATATTTGGGGATTTATGATAATTACATGTTGATTTAGAGGTTTTGACCCCAAAAATATGTTAAGAAGCGACCTAGGAGGACTTAGAGTAGTTTACAAACATTAAAACGTTATTGGGATGATTTTAGAATGGAATTAGAGAAGAGAAAAATGAAGAAAAACGAGTTGGGAAATTTCTGGGCGTTTTCTGCCATCTCGTTAGAAGACTGCCCAGGTCATTCGAATGACCTCATTCGAACAAGCTTCTAATGAGATGACATTATCCCTTCTAACGAGTTCGTTCGAAGACTTCGTTCAAACGACCCTCGTTCGAACGAGATTTCTAACGAGTTGACAGAATGGCCTTTTTAGGCCTGATCTTATTTAGAACAGTTATTTAATTGAGTGTTAACCTTCCCTTGTCGACTAGTGGGTATAGTTGTGAGATTGGAGTACGTTGAGGAGTAAAAACTTCGAATTCTATAGTAAACCGGATGGCATTTATGGGTTAGGAAATAAGTACCTAAAATTTCGACGTGAGAAGGGTTGACAACTTTTAATGTATATTATTCGGGGATTTGTAAACGTGCAACATTTAATGACGGTATAGGAATGTAAAATATACCTATATTAATATTATAAGATATCTAAGATGTGTGAATGCTTAGTATATGTGGTTATCTATGTATAACATACCTACCATACTTGCTATCACGGGAGGGGAGCGTTCGATCAGGGCCATCTAATCTTTACGTGCCTACAGGGGGGGATTTAGATTGGTACCTCGAGGATATAAATAAGAGAATGACCTATTGAGGAGTTAATAAGTCTACTGATCATGGGAGAGTAGGTATGTGTGTGACCCATGTGATGTGAATTATGTTTGCCTCCATTATGTGTGTTTGTTTCTTGTGAAACGATTCCTGAGAGATTCGGCATACGTGATCCTTATGTACGTGATGTACCGGGATTTGATAGCAGAGTATGTGTGCACCACAGCTTAGTCTAGGGGTGCCATTATTGTATATTATGATGAGATTGATATACTAAATTATTAAAATGAACTGTTTATATAAGTGCAAGTGTGAATTAATGTAATATCCTTGTAGAGTTAAAAATGGGAAAACACTTAGTAATTATTGTAACTAATTTCGAGGAATGAAGGTAAAACTCTTAGTTTATATTAAGACATGGGGAATTAAACCATGATTAGTATAGTAAAAATCAGATATTGAATTAGACTAGTTTGATAGTAGAATAACTAGAACGGGTACGTATACGATAGGTGTGCACAATTAGTTGAGAGGTGAGGAACTCATGTGAGTGCATGCACTATCATGTATTTTATATTCACTGTTTAATGATATTAAACACTTGCTGTATTTTAAACTGTTTTCAAAATTGGGCTCTGACCCATTTGCTTTCAAATCTATTTTCTTGTAAAACCTTTTAGGTGCCCAGCCACAAGGACACCAAGCGTAGGAGTTCCATTCCGGTGACGTGCTGTAGCTGCTGTGGAAGCTACAGGACCTCGATAGTAGACGCCTCCACTTCCTATCTTGACTCTACTTCAGATTTACTCATCTATAGGGCATGTCGCCCCATTTCTTTTAGAGACATCTTATCTATTCAGTTTCATTTCAGTGTTGGATGTAATTAATTTATGATTCAGACTTTGTACAGTTTTATTCAGTAGTTCGGATTATTTTCGAGGAGTGTTCCTCCAGATTTATTTATTCCTTTATCATTGTAATGTGGTTGTGATATCTTTATTTCTTAATTTAATACATATTGCATGTTAATCGGATTTAATTAAAATTGGCAACTCACTTTTTAAATATTAGGTGGCTACATATTATTAAAACGTTTTTCGACAGTGATGCTAGTGATGGTATGAACTGAACCAACTTGACATTTTGTATTAATTTGAATAAAGGAGTATCTACCCGATATTTAATTAGTCGGGGTGGCACAGGTGGTATTAGAGCATCAGGTTCTAGTGTCCTTTGGATTTGTACGGCTTGTTATATTTCCGATGAGCTTTCTTTGATGTAGAGCCCTATATTTTAGGATTGTTGTACTCTTTTGTGTATGTTTCGCTCTTCAGCTATTTTGATATAATAATTGTAGACTTATAATACTTCTCTTTCATTTCAGATGCCTCCACGGCGTGCACATCGAGTTCCCAGGGATGCTCAACCCGAGCCACAGCCTGCACCAATTCAGGGCTCCATGAATGCCGCAGAGGTTGCCGCTATTGTAGCACAAGCGGTAAATGCCGCCCTAGCAGTTGTGCAGCAGGCACCGCCTCAAGCGCCGGTAGTCACTCCAGTATAGGATCATGCATTCCCGTCTGTTTGGGAACGTGTTCGTGATGCTTTTCAGAAAGCACACCCTCCATAGTTTGCAGGTAGCTCCGACGTCGTTGTGTCCAGTCAGTGAAGAAGGACATCCAAAGGCACTTGAGGATGTACAAGTGCACGGATGTACCAATATAGATACTGGCCACTTATAAGTTGGTGGGGTCAGCGTTGCAGTGGTGGGAGTCCATTACCACAACGGAGGAGAGAGACATCCTTTCTATTCAGGAGTTCTGGGTGAGGTTCGATCGTAAGTATTTTTCATCAGCCGTTCACACCGAAATGAGGAGGAAGTTAATGAACCTCAAGCAGGAGGGAAAGAGCGTGGCAGAATATGAGATATAATTCATTGATCTCTTGAATATCGTTCTCGATGAGATTCCGACCGAGGAAAAAAAGATTCAGAAGTTCATGGATGGGTTGACTTGGAGGGTCCGTCAACACTTGTTGGGTAATCTCTCGTTGGCCACTTATTCTGATGTGGTTAACGCATCACTGCTTCACTGCCAGGTGCACTGCTTTCACTTGTCAGAGGATAAGCGATCAGGAGAGTCCAGCCATCAGGGCAGGACAGGGGGAAATGGTGCCAGCGGGACACAATCTGCTCAGGGTCAGCACAGGCAGGGTGATCAGGGTTCCTAATAGGGGGATTTTAAGAGGTTTAGATCTGCGGGTTTCAGAAATAGTCAGGGAGGTTTTCGTCAGGGCCAGTAGGGTCAGCACGGCCATCAGGGCCAGCATGGCCAACAGCAGCAATTTTATCATGGCCAGCACGACCCGGGGAGGAATGGCAACAGCCACCGGGGCCGTAGGCAGCAGGGCCGAGAGGGGGGAATTTTCTGTGGAAATGCTTTACTTGTGGCAAGATTGGCCACAAACGCCAGGAGTGTCCTGATAGGGGCAGGACCCCACAGCAACAGCAGGGTGCTCGACACGAGCCCCAGAGACTTATATTTTCTTCCGCCCTCCCAGCACCACCACAGATGCTATCTTTGCCACCCATCCCAGAAGTCCCAGTCTAGTAGGGACAGCTTCAGTACGGGCGAGTTTTTCAGCTTTAGCAGGCCGCAGTCCTATAGGATGCACCTGCTATTGAGGGTATGTTCTCTATTCGGGGGATTACGGGGCATATTTTATTTGATACGGGAGCTACACACTGTTTTATTGCCATGAGATTTGCACGCACTTTGGGGTTGTTAGACACTGCAGAGAGCACAATTACGTGCGTAGATTCACCATTAAGTAGGGGTTCAATGATTTCTCTTATTTTTAGAGGTGTGGGTATAGAGATCGGGAGATTTACTTTACCTACTGATATGTTAGTATTAGAGATGACTATGTACAATGCGATTATTGGTATGGATTGGATAGTTACGTACCGAGCCATAATTGATTGTTTCAGTAGGAGTATCATTTTTGCCATTCCCGGGCAGGAGATGTTCTTAGTGGCGATGCCTCGCCCTGAGGGAGAATCGTCCACTTACTTGTATTGTATAGAGGAGGAGACCTCTAAGGAAGTGGTATTACCACTCGATTAGATTCCAGTTGTCAGTGAGTTCACTGATGTATTTCAGGATATACGTGGATTACCTCCTAGTAGAGAGATATATTATGTTATCGATTTGACGCCGAGAACTCGGCCAATTGCCCGCGCACCTTACCGTATGGCCCCAGCGGAAATGAGAGAGCTAAGGGATCAAATAGAGCAATTATTGGGTCAGGGGTTTATCCGAAGGAGTACTTCGCCATGGGGTGCCCCTGTGTTGTTCGTAAAGAAGAGGGATGGATCATTGAGGTTGTGTGTAGATTAGCGGGATTTTAATAAAGTCACGATACGAAATAAGTATCCGTTTCCCCAAATCGATGACTTATTCGACCAACTGAGGGGAGCTTCCTTCTTCTCAAAGATTGACTTGCGATAGGGATACCATCAGTTGCGTATCAGGGAACAGGACATCTCAATGACTGCCTTCTTGACGAGATATGGTTCTTATGAGTTTTGGGTTATGCCTTTTGGCCTAACCAACGCTCTAGCTGTGTTTATGGACTTGATGAATAGGGTGTTCAGAGAGTTCCTAGACCAGTTCGTCATCGTCTTTATTGATGACATTCTATTTTACTCCCAGACAGAAGAGGAGCATGTCGAGCACTTAAGACAGGTTTTGCAGACGTTGTGTCAGAACGAGCTATATGCGAAGTACGAGAAATGTGGGTTTTGACTGAAGGAGGTTTAGTTTTGGAGGCATATCATTTCAGACCGGGGGATATCTTTTGATCCGGGGAAGGTATCCGCGGTGAGGGAGTGGGGACATCCCATGACACAGACTGAGATTCGTAGTTTCTTGGGGCTAGCAGGATACTACAGGAGGTTTATTCGGGGTTTCTCAAAGATAGCGGGTCCTTTGACACATTTGACTCGCAAAGGTGTGCCATTCATCTGGAGCGATGCCTGTCAGTTGGCATTCGATGAGTTGAAGGTCATGTTGACCTCAGTGCCTGTCTTAGCATTTCCCAGACCGAGAGTTGAGTATCTAGTCTATACCGATGCGTCCTTACAAGGACTTGGAGGTGTAGTGCAGCAGGAGAGTCAGGCTATAGCTTATGCCTCCCATAAGCTTAAGCCTCACGAGAAGAATTACCCCACCCATGACTTGGAGTTAACGAAAGTCGTATTCGCTCTTCGAATTTAGAGACACTATCTCCTGGGGGAGAAATTTTGATTGTTCACAGACCACAAGTCTTTACAATACCTCTTTACACAGAAGAAACTAAATATGCATCAACGTCGGTGGCTTGAGTTTGTGAAGGATTATCAGTTTGATATCCATTATCACCCAAGGAAGGCTAACATGGTAGCAAACACGTTGAGCCGTAGGCCATTAGAGGAGGTGGTCGAGGTGTGGAAAGCTAAGTGGAAGGAGTTGGGACACCAGGATGCAGTGGCCCGATCATTCATGTCTGTGATGACTGTTACACCTCAGATTGTTATGAGAGTGATAAAGGCCCAGGCAACAGACTCGTTCTGTCAGGAGCAGATAGTTCGATTACTAGCAGAGGGAGCCGCGTCCTATACCGTTAGTTCAGACGGGGGATTACGCTTCAATGGGAGACTGGTCGTTCCGAAAGGGGAAGACTTGCGACACGAGGTAATGACAGAGTCGCACGACTCACGGTTCGTGGTACACCCTGGTGGGTATAAGATGTACCAAGACATGAGATGACAGTACTGGTGGAGCGGGATGAAGAGAGATATTACCGTGTTCATTTTTAAATGCGCCACTTGTCAACTAGTAAAGGTGGACCATCAGAAATCGTCAGGACTTCTACACCCATTAGAGGTTCCGATGTGGAAATGGGAGAGCATATCCATGGACTTTATCACGGGGTTACCTACTTCGCAGAGGGGTCACGAATCCATATGGGTAATCGTGGATAGACTGACCAAAGTTGCTCATTTTCTGCCAGCCCGAACATACTACGCTACAGGACAGTATGCCCAGATTTTCATAGCGGAGATAGTGAGACTCCACGGGGTGCCTCTCAATATCATGTCTGACCGAGACAAGATATTTATTTCACGATTTTGGGAGAGTTTCCAGGAGGCAATGGGTACGGAGTGACGATTAAGTAGGGCATATCACCCGCAGACAGATGGGAAAACCGAGCGGACGAGTCAGGTGTTGGAGGACATGTTGTGTATGTGCATCATAGACTTTGGAGGTGGTTGGGAGCATTACCTTCCACTGGTGAAGTTTACTTACAATAACTCCTACCAGTTCACCATTGGCATGGCTCCATTCGAGGCATTGTATGGTAGACCTTGTCGTTCCCCAGCATGTTGGTTAGAGGTTGGGGATAACAAACTCCTTGGGACGGAAGTGATTCAGGATACTTCGGCAAGGATAGAGATGATACGGAGCCGTATTCGAGTAGCTCAGGACCGACAGAAGAGCTATGCTTATGCCAAAAGGTTCTTCAGAGAGTTCAAGGTGGGGGACTAGGTGCTACTCAGGGTATCTCTGATGAAGGGGATTATGCATTTTGGGAAGAACGGGAAACTGGCACCAAGATATGTGGGGCCATTCCTATCATCGAGCGAATTGGTCCAGTAGCGTATGGACTTGGGTTACCGGAGCACTTGCATAGGATTCATGACATGTTCCATATTTCCTCGCTAAGGAAATATCTTAGGGACGATTTCGCCCATACTCACATTTCTTTAGAGGACATCGATCTTCAGCCTGATAGTTCCTATGAGGAGGGGCCGATTGCTATTCTAGACCACAACGAGAGGAAACTGAGGTCGAAAATAGTACCGTTAGTACATGTTCAGTGGCGGCATCACAATGCCGAGGAGTCCACTTGGGAGCGCGAGGATGAGATACATGAATTTTATCCCGAGCTATTTTTAGCAGGTATCTATAATTCTGAATTTCGGGATGAAATTCTGTTATTAGGGGGGAAGTATGTAATACCCCGTAATTTTATTGATTTTTATTTAAGGGATTAATTGAATTAAATGAGAATTAATTGAGAATTGATCCGGATGTAAATACTAGCGAAACGTGAGTTGGTATTTGAGTATAATGTTAAAATAAAATATTACTGAGAATATATGGTAATATATGAGTATTGAAAATATTAAAATTATCACGAGGCAGAAATACGATAATTTGGGAAATTTAGTTGGGACGCGCGTGTCAGTCGCTTCAGGAATGAATTTATTTAAAATTAAAAATTAAATTATATTTTTATCAACCAAATGATCATTTTAAGTGAGCCAATGCGTCCGGAAGGGTCGAAATAGTCAGAAAACACTAGCCGAAGGTTTAGTTTGGGTCCCGAGGCATTTTTAGGCCAAACCGGCAACCTAGAAGGGTCTTTTTGGTAATTTTAAAAATTGAGGAATTAAAACCCACGAATTTTAGAGGTTAATTATATATTATTTAAGAGGCCACTAAGGCCATTACCAGCAAAAGATAAGAGAGTGGGCTACGGAGGTTTTGAGAGAAGTTAGAAAGAGGGTAAAGGAAATTCCAAACCAAACCATCTCCCATCACCAGAAATTTGAAAGGATTTGTGACCGAAAAGAAGACAGAGAGCCAACCTTGATCATCAACAATGAACCTAAACATCGGATTTGAGGCAACTGATTTGATGTCATTAATTGCAATGAATATTTCCACCATATTTAGTGTAGAAACCTTATAGGCTTTGAAAGTTTTGGTGAAAACCCAATGGGATTGTTGTAGAAACCCTTAATCTTGGTTAGGAATTGCATGTAGAATGATTATGGATGAAATTGATATCCAAAAACTTAATTTTTATGATTTAAAAATGGATTAATGATGAGTATTTATGTACAATAAAATTATGAGTTCATGTTCATAGGGTTTGGGGTAAATTTTGGGGATTTATGATAATTGCATGTTGATTTAGAGGATTTGACCCCAAAAATATGTTAAGAAGCAACCTAGGAGGACTTAGAGTAGTTTAAAAACATTAAAACGTTATTGGGATGATTTTAGAATGGAATTAGAGAAGAGAAAAATGAAGAAAAATGAGTTGGGAAGTTTCTGGGTGTTTTCTGCCATCTCGTTAGAAGACCTGCCCAAGTCGTTCGAACGCCTCATTCGAATGAGCTTCTAACGAGATGATAGTATCCCTTCTAACGAGTTCATTCGAAGACTTCATTAGAACGACCCTCGTTCGAACAACCTCGTTCGAACGAGATTTCTAACGAGTTGACAGAATGGCCTTTTTAGGCCTGATCTTATTTAGAACTTCCAGTAGACTTATTTAATTGAGTGTTAACCTTCCCTTGTTGACTAGTGGGTATAATTGTGAGATTGGAGTACGTTGAGGAGTAAAAACTTAGAATTCTATAGTAATCCGGATGACATTTATGGGTTAGGAAATAAGTACCTAAAATTTCGACATGAGAAGGGTTGACAACTTTTAATGTATATTATTCGGGGATTTATAAGCATGCAACATTTAATGACAGTATAGGAATGTAAAATATACCTCTATTAATATTATAAGATATCTAAGATGTGTGAATGCTTAGTATAAGTGCTTATCTGTGTATAACATACGTACCATACCTGCTATCACGGGAGGGCAGCGTTCGATCAGGGCCATCTAATCTTTGTGTACCTACGGGGGGATTTAGATTGGCACCTCGAGGACATAGATCAGAGAATGACCTATTAAGGAGTTAATAAGTCTGCTGATCATGGGAGCGTAGGTATGTGCGTGACCCATGTGATGTGAACTATGTTCGCCTCCATTACGTGTGTTTGTTACTTGTGAAACGATTCCTGAGAAATTCGGAATATGTGATCCTTATACACGTGATGTACCAGGATTTGATAGCAGAGTATGTGTGCACCATAGCTTAGTCTAGGGGTGCCATTATTGTATATTATGATGAGATTGATATACTGAATTATTGAAATGAACTGTTTATATAAGTGCAAGTGTGAATTATTGTAATATCTTTGTAAAGTTAAAAATGGGAAAACACTTAGTAATTATTGTAACTAATTCCGAGGAATGTAGGTATTAGTTTATATTAAGACGTCGGGAATTAAACCATGATTAGTATAGTAAAAATCAGATATTGAATTGGACTAGTTTGATAGTAGAACAACTAGAACGGGTACGGGTACGATAAGTGTGCACAATTAGTTGAGAGGTGAGGAACTCATGTGAGTGCACGCACTATCATGTATTTTATATTCACTCTTTAATGATATTAAACACTTGTTGTATTTTAAACTGTTTTCACAATCGGGCTCTGACCCGTTTGATTTCAAATCTATTTTCTTGTAAAACCTTTTAGGTGCCCAGCCACAAGGACACCAAGCGTAGGAGTTCCATTCCGGCGACGTGCTGTAGCTGCTGTGGAAGCTACAGGACCTCGATAGTAGACGCCTCCACTTCCTATCTCGACTCTACTTCAGATTTACTCATCTGTAGGGCATGTCGCCCCATTTCTTTTAGAGACATCTTATCTATTCAGTTTCATTTCAGCGCTGGATGTAATTAATTTATGATTCAGACTTTGTACAGTTTTATTCAGTAGTTCGGATTATTTCCGAGGAGTGTTCCTCCATATTTATTTATTCCTTTATCATTGTAATGTGACTGTAATGTGGTTGTGATATCTTTATTTCTTAATTTAATACTTATTGCATGTTAATCGGATTTAATTAAAATTGACAACTCACTTTTTAAATATTAGGTGGCTAGATATTGTTAAAACATTTTTCGACAGTGATGTTAGTGATGCTATGAACTGAACCAACTTTACATTTTGTATTAATTTGAATAAGGGAGTAGCTACCCGGTATTTAATTAGTCGGGGTGTCACACCCACTACTCCCCTCTCGATTATGGTAAAATAATTTACTTGGAGTGTTTAATATTTACATAAATATTTGAAAAACTTTTATAAAATATTTCTAAGGGTGTGGAATGTTTTTACTTCGGAAGAAGAAATTTTTCTAAGTGTTGAGACGAAGAGGAAAAAGTAGTTGAAATCGTTCAAGCGAGACACGCCTGTCGTTCGGGCAACATTGGCATCTCGCGTGAAGTCGTTCGAGCGACATGGCAGTCCGCTCGAGCGACGTGCCACCTCAATTTCTGTATAAATTGCAGTGCTCATTCTACACGATTTTTAGTCTTTGGTACTCACCTTTTTGCAGATCTACTGCATTATTCCAAACTTCGTTTTTCATGGTTTTTTAATATTTTTTATTCTCAAATCACTCCCAAATACATATGTGAATCTTTATAAACCCCAGATACAATTATTCTATTCACCTGGAGTAATATTTTGGAGAAGAAGGTTGTTATCCGTTGTTGACTTCTAGCTCTTGCGGGATCTCTTGCTGAAAACACCGACGATAACGAACCGACGCCTGCGGGTATTCGTATATGACTTTATTTCTCTGTAATTGTAAGTTTTACGAAATATAGTGAAATAAATATGGGTTTTCCCCTTTGGTGGATTTTTCCTCATATTGTGATTGGCTGTGCATACTTGGTTTGATTTAACTAGTCTGTCACAATTAATTTGCAAGAGTTAGGAATTTGGGGATTAAAAATTGGAATTTAATTAAACAAGTTAATCATTGATTGCTGGCGCACTCTAAATAAGTATTTGATAACTACCACCAATTGACTCTGATTGGGGAAGTGAATGTCATGATATTTGTTTGGATAAACACCATTACTAGGTTTGGAATTCGTAGATCTCTAGTGACAAATAATAGGACTTAGTTCGATAATAACATTTTCAGAGACTTTTGTGCATAATATAGGATTAGGATTCACTATCCCTTATTCATATTTCCACAATGCAATGACCATTCTGAAATAACCAATAAAACTTTCCACTTATCGGCAAGAGCTCGCCAAGAAATATGATAGGAAAATCGAGATCAAATAATTCCAGGTTGGGAATATAATTCTCAAAATATTCCTACCAGTGAAGAAGAAGATTTTAGATGATAAATAAACACTAAATTAGCAAGGCCCATACATAATATAATCAAAAGGAGTGGATGGATCCTATCACTTGGGAGAACTAAAGTTCATATTAGCACTAGGGTCATGCAATTCCATGATGCTTAGGAAATTTTATCCTAGTTAAGTAGCCTTCTTTTGCATAATTTCTCAATCAAGTGATTCGTGTTAATAAAGCTTTTCCTTTTCTATTATGGATTTAGTATCCTTAGCTACCATAAAACCCACATGGTACAACCCAAGTTGGGATGATCATCCTAGAATATGCATAAACCGGCCGAAGAATTTTGTAATACAACTTAGAACTAAATTAGTAATCTAATTTTGGCATAAAACCCACTTGAAATATTAGTACAACCCAAGTTGGGTTAGTCAGCCTGGAATACACATAAACCCATTTGACAATTGGGTGGTACGACTTAGAAATAATTTTGTCACCTAAGTTTTGCATAAAACCCACCTGAAAATGAGGGTATAACCCAATTTGGGTTCATCAGCCTATAATAAGCATAAAGCGACTTAAGAATTAGGTGCTACATCTTAGAAATAAGTTAATCCCCTATGTTTGGCATAAAATTCACTTGAAAATGGTGGTACAAGACAAGTTAGGAAGGTCAGGTTAGAATAGGCATACACCCACCTAAGAATTGAGTTGTACAACTTAAAAATAAAAGGAAATCCCCAAAAGAGAGTGACATTAATATAAAAGATTTGAAATTTATCTAGGGGTTGCATCGAGAAATAGCTGGGGAACACGTGAGGTCCGCTTCCTATTTGCTGCAATACAAGAACGCCACTTCTTCTTTTATTGCTCGTCCTCTTATTCCTCCCTTAGTGATTAACCTTGAGCAAGCTCCAGCATCTTCTTCATTTGTTGAAGAAGCTTCACCTGACTTGGGTACTACTATTGTTGACCTAATGATGTAGAAAAGGAAAGTGCCTAACCTCTTTGCCAAGTCTGCTCCTGGTATTGAAGGGGCGAAGAAAATCAAAGATGACGCGCTAGCTGAAGGAACTAAGAAAAAAGGATGTTGTTCCTCCTACCAAAGATATTAGCAAGAAGCCCCCTGTTGACCCTAAATAGGTAGCACTTTTGATTGAAGGGGTTTTCCTCATTCAAGAAGAGACAGTACCTTTAATTGAAGTTGATCCTTTAAGGAGATTGAGAAGGAGTCTTGCTAAAAAGACTTTAGATGCTGCTGCCCAACCTTCTGGGGTTGAGGTTCCTTCTTTAAGATCTAGTAATCCAGCTCTCTTTGCTCCTAGCTTGGATAAAAATTTGATCAAGTCCTGGACTCTTCCTGGCTGCCGAGAAGCTGAGACTTCTTTTCCTTGGGAGAAGGCTACTGATTTAGCAGCCCAACATATTGCATCAGTAAGTATCATCACACTTACTATTTTACCTTTGTGTACCATGTTCATATTCTGACCTGGGCTTCTTTCCTTTTACAGTTTATGATGTATTTTAATAATATCATGGACAAGGATAAGGCTATCAAGGCTTCAACTTCATCCAGTGGGGTGGAAGAAGCCCTTGCTGGGTTATCAAAATCTTTGACAGAATCCCGGTAGAAGTACGAGGAAGATAAAGCTGCCTCAGAGAATAAAATCAAAACCGCTGAAATAGCTCAACAGAGAGCTAAGGAAGCTGCCAAGAAAGATGTAACTGTCTCCAATAAGGCAGAGGAAAAAATCAAGGTTGCCCTTTCCAGCAAGATGGAAGTTGAGGGCAAGCTTGAAGAGGTTGAATGGTGTAAAAAAACCTTGAATAGAAAGTGAAGTCTGCCAAAGTTCTTCTTAGGGAAACTACTTCCTCGGAGAGGGCGAAGAGAAAAGATACTGTGAATAAAGCATTTAGCTTTGGTTGGAACAAAGGATGGAACAAAGCTTTAGCTTCAGTTTCTTCCCAGGTGGATTATGCGAGTTTGAAGTACTTCAGGGATGGATGGGTTGTAGCTTTGAAGGAGTTGAATGTTGATGATGATTCTGAACTGTTTCAGAAACACACTCATGACCCTCCTACTACTATTGAAAAAGAAGAATATGATGAAGTCGGATCTGATGAATCTTTTATGTTGATAGTAGAACAAACACCTGCTGGTACCATCCATCAATCCTCTGAGAAAGTTCAGCAAATAATAACCTCTACTGAGCAACGCCAATTGCCTTATGTGAAGCTCATTCCTTCCTCCAAATCGATTGATGATGTTGTAGGGAATAAGGAGAAGGTGTAAAGTTATTCTGTAGTTTGTTGTATTTATCTATTTATCCTTTTCATCTTATACCTTTTGGCTGTACACTTTTTAATTTTGATCAATAAAATGGACTTTGTCATTTACTTTGAGCTTTCTCCTTTACCTGTTCAATATAAGTGTATAATTATTGATTTGATTTTACTTTTCGTTGCTAGTTTATTACCAGGATGGAACTATTGTCATCTCATGATACAGAGTTGATGAAGAAATGTAATGATTACTTCAAAGTTGGTCGTGCAGACTTCACTGAGGCATAAATAGTTGATATCCTGGGTGATGCTTCTGAGCGAGCGATTGATGCGTATCAATATTTAAAGTGATTGCTTGATCGAGATGTGTCCAATAATGTGGCTTATTATGAAATGATTGAAGATCTTCAAGGAATGATCGAAGAACTTCAATTGCAGCACAAAAAAGCCACTGCTCTTTTACATGAGGGTTATGAGAAAAAGTACTAACAGTTGAGTGCTGATCGGGGTTATGACAAGTTCATTTCAGCCCATAATAAGAGAGAGAGTGTCCTAAAGATTAAGATTGAAGATCACAGACGCATCGCTAAGTTGCTGGAAGAAGAAAATAATGCTTTGAGAGAAGAATTAAGACAACTAAAATTTGCATCTTCCTCTGGAGCTCTGGTCCCAATCAATGATGAGGGCTTTTCATTTTTGGAAACTGAAAATGCTACAATGAGAGAAGAATTAGAGGCTTTGAAAATATCCAGACCTACATCTTCCTCTCATGGCTAAGCAAGAGCTGGTCAGAGCAGTATTGAAGAGACGAGGACTCAACAGGCCTTAGCAAATCAAGTTGTTTAACTAAAGGCAAAAAATCAAGCCTTGGCTGAAATGTCCCAAAAAATTCAAAGTCTTACTGAGCATTTTTCCAATCAAAGTTCTTCGTTGGAGAGTAAAGAAAACTTGGTGAAAAGGCTTCATCAGCATGTGGAGAGATTGACTTATCAATTCCATAAACAACCCAGAGAGTTTTGGATGGGGGGATACAATGAAGATTTATGCCATCTTGATGCTTGGTTGAAATGATCAAATAATGAGGGATACAAACAGGGATGGTTGAACGCCTTGACTGTGATAAAAGTCGAGGAAGGAACATAATTATGGGATTGGTATGAGCGTGGATTACTTGATCTGCCTGTGCCTCCCTTTAAGCTATATGTCAGTTGGAATCCAACTCGTTCCATTCCTCAGTGTTTCATCTCCAAATATCTTGGTGACTACTATCTTCATGAAGATTTTGAGATATCTCGACCTCAACATCTGCTTGACTGATCTATCTCGAGCAACACCAGAATGCTGGGAGATTTGAATTTTATCGACTCTTCTTATGCGCTAGATGATCCTCCAGCTGGAATGGAGACTGTACCTAAATCTGAAGGAAAGAAACTAATAGAATAGGCTATTTGTATTTTGTTAGTTATTATTAAATGAAACATCATCTTTTGTAATTCTACTTTCCTTAGAATAAATTAATTATATGATGTTTTTCTTATCATGCTATATTGTGATGAGTGTATATATTTATAAAGGGACAATTTGTCCTGTGTTGATTTGATTGCCTAGACAATGGAACTTTGCCCCATTTGTTTGCCTAGTTGTAGTGACTTATCACCCATAAGTGCCTAAGCAATGGAATTATTTTCATCCCATGTTTCTGCTTAGTTGTAGCAATCTTATCTAGATTGCCTTGGTGCCTAGGCAGTGGATATTTTGCCCATTTTCTTGCTTAGTTTTAGATGCCCCTTGAGGTCACCCATAATCAAACAGGCCTTGCCTTGTATGATTGTTGTGCCAATATTATTGGATGCCGACCAATCGTAGTTTGTGGTTGTTGATATATCGACCAACTGTAGTTGGTGGTTGTTGATGTGTCGACCAACCGTAGTTAGTGGTGGTTGATATGCAGACCAATCGTAGTTAGTGGTTGTTGATATACCGACCAATCGTAGTTGGTGGTTTTTGTGTATTATGTAGCACTAGTACTCCGAAAAAAATTGAACCAAAATGAATATGGGGAAATTATCATTTTTATTCAAATGGAAAGAATGGAATACATGCAAATCTACATTACTGATAATATTTGCGCAGGTGCTCTAAATTCCATGCATTTTTGAATTCTTCCCCCTCTAAAGTTTCTATTTTGTAGGTTCCAGGTCAAATAACCGTTGTGACACGATAAGGGCTATGCCAGTTGGCTTCCAACTTATTGTGCTTCTGGATAACCTTCTTAAGCACAAATCTCTTGCTTTAAGATCACACTTCCTGACCCGTTTATTGTAGAGCATGGTTGTTCGTTGCTGATAAGCGACATTTTGGATTGTTACGTCTTCCCAAACTTCCTCGAGCATGTCCAAATCTAAGTGCCTCATCAAATCTAACATTGGAATGTTAAAATTAAGCACCCTGTGAGTAGGTAGGCCTAGTTCAGCAGGTATGTCTGCTTCACTTCCAAAGGCTAACACATAAGGAGATTCCCCAGTTATTGTTTAGGGAGTTGTTAGATAAGCCCACAACACAGAATACAGCTCGTTAATCCAATTCCCTTTAACATCATCCAACCATTTCTTCAACCCGTTCAACGAAGTTCTATTTTTTACCTCCATTTGCCCGTTACTTTGGGGATGACCTGGAGCCGAATGGACCTTTTGGATGTTAGACTGTAGACAGTACATTGCGAACTCCTCATTATCAAATTTGGTACCATGATAAGTGATAAAAGCATGTGGCAGATCATATTTGTAAATAATATTCTTCCAGATGAATTGATAGACCCTTTCATATGCCATATCGATGAGAGGCTCAGCTTCTACCCATTTTGTGAAATAATCAACAACGACCACCAAATATTTGAATCGTCCTCTTATAGTCAGCAGAGGCCCAATCAAATCTATTCCCCACTTGGCAAATGGCTAAGGGGAAGTGATTGGTGTTAGCAATGCCTGAGGAGTTCTTCGTACAGTAGAAAATCATGGAAATGTGTCGCATTTCTTAGCGTAAGCTATACAGTCAGCGCACATTATTGGCTTGTAGTATCCCTGCATCGTTATCCTCTCTAAAAGAGTTCGACCTATTATGTGAGCTCCATAAGATCCTAGTAAATTTCTTCCACTAGATCGTGAACTTCTGCTGGGTGAACACATCTTTACAGACCTGCGATCATACCCCTTCTGTATAAAACTCCATTGTTTAAGACATATCTAGTAGCTTTAAATTCCAACCTCTTGGCCGCAAGATGGTCGACTGGTAAAATGCCTTCTTTGATGTAAGCCCTGATGGGATCCATCCAGGAAGGTCCCATATCCGAAGTGATAAACTTGACCATCAAATCTTCATCGATACTTCTACTAGCCAGTGTCTCAATAGGAATTACTCCTCGTAGCTCAGTACGTGTAGCTGAGGCTAACCGAGCTAGTGCATCAGCCCTTGCATTCTCCAGTATTAGTATCCTAACCATTTTGATATCTTCTAAGTTGGCTATAATCTCCATAGTTTTGGTGTGATACCTAAACATGAATTATCCTTTTACAGTTTACATCCTGAGCATCTGATTTACCACTAGTTATAAATCACTAAACACCGTAACTTTCTCTGCGTTCAGTGATTTAGCTAAATTGAGTCCCATAATTACGGCTTCATACTCAGCTTCATTTTTGTAAGATTTGAATTGGAAACGCAGAGCATATTCTATGTCTAATCCATCTGGACTATTAAGAATTATTCCAGCTCCGCAGCCTTTGGCACATGAAGAACCATTAACATACAAATTCCATAGAGGGATACAGTTATCAAACCCTTGGTCTGATAAAGTCCCCTGATGGAATATCTGGTGCTTCCTTTTATCATCCCTCAACTCTGGGCTTTTCTCAGAGGATTCTTGTTGCTCGATCACTATCCCTTCCCACAGGTCTGCTGATGGGAGTTAATCGGGGACAGTTTTTGATGATCCTCTAACATCCATGAGTTGTTTGGAATTAGACCCCTATTAGTCGGAGGTATATAGATAAGTGAATTCAGCAATGAAATCTGCCACTTCCTGTCCTTTGAGAGAAGACCTTGGCTCGTAGATAAGGTCATATTCACCTAACTCCATTGCCCAATACATCAATCGTCCAGATTTTTCCAACTTGTGTAAAGCCTGTCTGAGTGGCATGTCAGTATATACCACTATTGTATGGGCTTGAAAATATGGCTTCATTCTCTTGCTCGCCTCAATTAATGCCAATGCCAACTTCTCTAATTTTGGATATCTGATCTCTGCTCCCCTGAATGCCTTGCTTGTATAATAAATCGCTTTTTGTACTCCACCGTCTATTCTTATCAAAGATGAACTGGCTGTATTTTTTAAGACAGCCGGGTACAAGTATAACTTTTCTCCCAATACTGTCCTGGACAGTAAAGTAGGTGTCCTCAGATATTTCTTTAACTCCATGAATGCCTTCTCACACTCGTCATTCCACTCAAAGGTCTTTCTGAGCACCTTAAAGAATGGAAGACATCTATCAGTTGCTCGGGAGATAAACCTGTTGAGAGCTGCTACACGCCCCGTAAGGCTTTGTACTTCCTTCTTAGTGGCTGTAGATCATAATTCTAGCAAGGCCTTTATTTTTTTTGGATTTTCTTCACTACCTCGTTGATTTACAATATAACCAAGGAACATGCCTTCCTGTATACTAAAAATGCACTTAGTCGGGTTCAGCTTCATCTAATACTTCTCCAGCTGGTCAAATATTTGGCTCAGGTCAGCTATGTGGTCAGCATGTCGTCTATATAAACCTCCATATTTTTGTTGATCTGCTCTATGAACACCTTGTTCATCAATCGCTGGTACGTAGCACCTATATTTTTAAGGCCAAAAGGCATAACATTGTCACAGTATGTTCCCCGTGGAGTAATGAAAGAGGTACTCTTCCTGTCTTCTGGTTTCATCTTAATTTAGTTGTAGCCGGAATAAGCATCCATGAAGCTCAATAATTCATACCTCGAAGTAGCATCTACCATCTGATCTATTTGGGGCAGATGGAAGTGATCTTTTGGGTAGGCTTTGTTCAGATCTATGAAATCCATGCACATTCTCCATTTATTGTTCTTCTTTTTTACCATTACCACGTTGGCTAACCAATCAGGATATTTGACATCCTCAATGAAAGAAGCCTTTTTTAGTTTCTCTACTTCCTTTTGAATAGCCTGGTTCTTCTCTGGACTAAAGACCCTTCTTCGTTGCTTTACTGATTTGATCTCCTTATTAACATTGAGCTTTTGGCACAGGAAGGCTAGGTCTACCCCCGATATATCTTCATGACTCCATACCAAATCTTGCTTCCTATGCCTCAAAAATGCCACCAACTCTTGCTTTATTATCGGATCAAGTGAAGCGCCAATCTAAGTTGTTCTTTTTGGTCGTTCATTATCCATAATAATGCTCTCCGTCGCTTCCATGACTTGACCCTTCATGAACTCTGATTCGTCTCTGGGGTCTAGTGTTTCAATCTCCGACTCTTCAGACTCATCCACTTGGTAAGTGATGGTTTTCTTCCTACTATCATCCAATTCTTCTTGTTCGGCAGATGAGTAATAGCATTCCGAAGCTACTTTATAATCTCCCTTCACAAGTCCCACCCCAAAGTTGGTCAGGAACTTTAAATATTGGTGTACAGTGGATAGCACTGCTTCAAACTTTTTCAGGCCTACTCTTCCCATGATTATATTGTAAGCCGATTGGATATTTTTATCCATCACAAAGAATCATATCTTTTTCAATCTGCAGGCAGGCCAGGTACCAATCATCATGTCCAACTTGATCATCCCTAGTGGAAAAAAAAATCACCAGAGAAGGGGCCTGTGATACGTCTCCAATAGGGAGAGTTTCAGGTTCAAATTGTCAAAGCAAGGGTAGAACATAATGTCCGCCGAGCTACCATTATCCACCAATACTCTTGAGATGATTACATCCTTCATCCTCATCTTTATTACCAGAGGGTCATCTTGAGGATACAAGAAACCTTCTAGATCAGTTTTGGAGAAATCGATGACCAGTTTATCTTTGTTAACCTTCCTCAGATGATCCTCTTCCACCAGATTTATCCGCTGTATGAGGTAAGCTTTCCTTTTAGCGGTATGATCACCGCCTCCTGCATCTCCACCTGTTATCATATTACAGTCAAATGAACCAAAGAAGAATGAAAATACCTCATATTTTGATTGTCTTGGCTTTTTAGGGAAATCGGGGTCTTCCTCCGATTCATCTTCATGATCCCTTTTCCTGTCATTTCTTGGTCGGTGAGGAGATTTGGACCTTTTCCATAATTTGTTGTTGGTTTTCTCATCGTTCCGGTGATCAACAAACTAGTTCATCTTTCCTCGCCTAATGAGTATTTCTTTCTCATTTTGGAGAGCTACGCATTGCTTGGTCGTGTGACCATGGTCCTTGTGGAACTTGTAATATTTGGACTTATCTCTTCTCTCAGGAGTTATCCTTAATTTTCCCGGCCAATTTAATTCCTCGCTGTTCTTGATCTTTTCCACAACATGGTTTATATCCACCTTTAGCGGGGTATAATTGGCATATTTCCTCAAGTGCTCCAATATTTCCTTACCTTTCGATTACTTATTCCCCTCATTTTTCTTGTGATCTTTCCTCTCAGACCTGCCTTCAACTTTAGTCTCTGCTTTTATCTCACCATTCTTCTTTGCAACCACAGCTTCTTCGGCATTCATAATCTTGGCTTCTTTAGCCATCAATTCCGCCATGGATTTGGGGGGATCCTTGGCCAAAGTGTAGTACAGCTTGTCTGGTAGAAGATCGTTCATGAGGGCTGTAATAGCGGCTTTCTCCTCGTAGTCAATGACTTCCAATTTTTCGTTATTAAAATGAGTGATATAATCTCTTGTGCTCTCTCCTGCCCTTTGCCTCACGCACAACAGATGTGCTACCCTTTTGACTAGCTTCGCACTAAAATATAAGTTTTCTATTAAGAGCTCTGCCCGTTGATGGAAGGTAGCAATCTGCCCCCGAGGAAGATTATTGTACCATGTTTGAGCAGATCCAGTCATAGTCCCCGAGAATGCCCTACACCTAATCTCATCGAGAACTGCATAGATATCTGCAGCAGCTTGGTACTGCTCTATGTGGAGGACAGGATCAGTTTTTTTGTCATACTTTGGTGTAACTATAGGAGCTTTAAACTTCGATGGTGTGGGAAAATCCATAATTTTGCTTGTACGAAGGGTGATCCTTTGACAAAGGTTCTTTGGAGAGGGTTTTTGGCCTTATCCATTTCCCCTAACTTGTCTTCCAATCGTTGAATAAATCCTTTCCATGACTCATTTCTAGCTTTAGATCTATGGGTGTGAGCTACAGATCGCGTTGAGTTCTCCTCCTGGGATCTTTATGGGCGAGCTGCAGGCCTGATATTTGGACGTGATTGGGCAGATCCTTCCCTTAACTCGTTTGGTCATTGAGAATTTCTCAATGCCATCTGAGGGGAATTTATATTCCTCCTAGGACCAAACGATCAAATGGGGAGACTCTGCTCAACCTTTCCAGAACGCTTGTTCATTCTAGAGTCAAAGTGATGTTTTCTTGAGACTCTATAATTCTTATAGGAGATGTTAGGCCAAGATGATAGGATGAATCACTTAAAGTTCCAGTACGATGAGGTTCAGGACGTCTGGTTCGTGAAGACGGTGGTGGCATGACACTTCATTGACCGGACAGGATGGAAGCTCCATTTTGAAAAGTCTGGATGAACTGTCGCATAGTATCTTACATGGTTGTTTGTCCCCTAGCTAAACTAGCCAAGATTCTTGTGATATCGTTTGCGTTTGGAGGAGCGAAAGGGTTAAGAGGACTCCCGTCATTGTTCCTGTTGCTAGATTCTGGGATTTCGACCATTTAGGATGAGTTTTTGGGTGAAAAACGCTACAAATAGTCGTTTCCCACACGTGGCACCAATCTGTTGATGTAAAAAACTAGATTTGATATAATTAATTAATCACAGATAAATATAAATAAAGAAATAAGACAAAGGATTTTAAAGTGTTTCGGCCTTAGGAAAATAGCCTACGTCCACTGATTTGTATTGTTGGGTATTTGCCTTAGTCTTCAGTATGTTCGTTTATCGAAACTTACCCCGCTAGGGGGGGTATTACAAAGTATTTATAGCCCTTTGGTCTCTCAGTATGAATAGACAATATGCCGTTAGTTAATAGACATATAAATCTGTACATGATAAGAATGTTCATTGAATCTATTTTTGTCGTTTGATCTTCCTGACTAGATTCTCCGTACGATTAGTAGCTCGGTGTGCTGAGTAAATTGGCGTGTTGAGTAGCTCGGCACTATGAGTTGCTCGATAAATATATTTTATGCCACGCAGGATGACACGCGTCTTCATATAATTGGTCCACGTTAGCTTACTAAGTTTTGTATCAATAGTGAGATTGATTTTTCTTCTGTAGCTGCTGCTACTGTTACCACCACTTGTAGAGAGGAAAAAAGATGCAGTTTAATCACATCAAATTAAGGTTTATCTTAAAAACTATTTATTTGTAATTAAGACATTTTATGAATCACTAAAGCAAAAGAAAAATTTTAGGGTGACGAAAATAATTTATTACATGTTTTGTTTGATGATTTTATGTTAAACTGTGTTCACTTTTGCAGACCCTATCTATGTTGCTTACCATGATGAAGAATGGGGTGTTCCCGCCCATGATGATAAGTAAATTATCTCTCTCTCTCTCTCTCTCTATATATATATATATATAACATTGAGATTTGGTACTCATCTGATTATGGTTATGCAGGCTGCTATTTGAATTGCTAGTATTAACTGGTGCACAAGTTGGATCAGATTGGACTTTTTTATTAAAGAAAAGAAAATTATTTAGGTGGGTGTGCTTTCAATGCCATAGCTTATACTTCATTTACAAAATCATTTCAATGCCATAGCTCATATATATTTATATAGTCATTTTTAAGATTTCTTTCTTAGTTACAAGCATTTATCTATTTCACTCATTCAAGTTCTCAGCTACTCTTAGAGTTTTAAATCTTTGTGATATATGTCTTGCCACCTTGCCATCTTCAATATGAAAATTAAAATATCTTGGATAACTCAACCTCAGTCAAAATGATTGGGAATCGTTACTTGAATTCGTTTGCAGGTTAAAAAATCAGCAGATGTTGGATTTGATTTGTAATAAAATAACAATCCTACCGCAATCGATGGGAACCTTGGAAAATTTGAGGTATCTCAGCTTTTCTTACTGTTTTTGAACGAGGGAGTTCCACTTGCTTGGGTGTTGTAGATATCATCACAACTGCTCGAAAACTTAATTATCGCACTCAACTTGTAAAAGTCTACAAAGCACTTGAGGTTTTTTCTTCATCCTAGCTCGTCTTGTTTAACAAGGAATCATAATACTTATTTGTTTATCTTGTGAAGAGCTGAAACTAATTATTCGAGTCTTCCTATCCCCACTCCTTTACATTGAATGATTATATTACCCATAACCCATCCGTCACTTTTATTAGTGCAAGACAAAAAGGGTAGAAAAACCCATATATGTATATGTAAAATCAACAAACTCTTTTCAACTGATGAAAAAAATAACGTACATGTTATCCTTCGGTTGATTTTTTTTATTTATTTCAACTAACCTTTTTTTTCTATTGGTAATTTTAAACGACACCAACTCTAGCAGCTGCATATTCTATTTCGCTTGTTGTAAAGATACCTGCTATGTGTTCGGTTAGATTAAGTGTAGTTACAACACCAATGGCCATCACAGCAAGGGCGATTGGTGTGGTATGCAAATTGCCAAATGGAGATGAACAATTCTTAGATTTCCCAAGTTGTCTCGTGTATTGAGATGAATTTCATATGTATTAAGATGAATTTTCTATTAATTGAATTTGGGCTATTAATTTTTATTGAGGTTATTGTCTGAATGTGTATTACTGTTGTTGTTGCGGACTATGTGTATTGTTGTACTATTTTTTTTACCTTAAACATGTGGATAATACTATAAATAAAGGAGATTTTGTCCATTTTTTTAAATTTAACTTATTTGTATTGAAATTAAATCGGATCGACAGTTATTTTGTTGTCATTATGTTAGCATTTTAATATTATATACCCTAGTGTGTTTGTATGTATATATATATATATATATATATATATATATATATATATATATATATATATATATATATTATTTTTTTATTTGTTAATATTAGTAACGGACATATACCGTTACTAAATGTGTTACAAAAATTGTGTTAGAATTGTGTTACGAAATTAGTAACACTAGAAAAGTGTTAGTAACACAGAATTTAGTAATACTTTAGTAACAGTAAAATAATGTTAGTAACACAGAATTTAGTAACGGTAGAAAAGTGTTAGTAATTTGATTCCCCACGCCTTTTTTCTAACGTTTTTTTAGTGTTAGTAATAATTTTAAGAACACTACAGTAGTGTTACTAATTGACTGTTTTGATGTAGTGTACTGTGGATCTTCTGCATCATGTCTTCGATCCCATCCTCTGATATGTAATGCAAGTGGGTTCCATTAAAATCCCTTTGAAGAATGTCTAATCACAGATGATATACTAAGCAGCAAACCTGCTAAGGGTCTCATGGTCTTTCTTATAAGCATCTCGAGGATTCCTACCATGCTTGAGGAGGCGCCAAATGTCATAATACCATAATCCTACCATGTCCGAATCTTTTTATGTAACAATCTCAATGTGGTAGCTGATAAGCACCCAAAAGTGTATAGTTATTGCCCTGAATATGTGCATTTTAGTCACTCGTTTTAATTAAAATTGGCCTTATGTTCGTATTTTATCATTTTATAGGTCAATACACAGTCGTCGTGCTAAATGACGCTAAATCGGCGTGATTGCGGCAAAGTAGCGGTTAAAAGCATGCATCGAATAAATCGAATGAGACCGCGAAGTCAGAGTCCATATTTGAGCCTACCCGATGTGTTCCGATGTCTCGAACCCTGTCCCGAACAAAACCTAAACCTACACCGAGCCCAGTCCATCACCCGAGCCTTCTGTGTGTTTAGTTTGTATTTTGTATTGTTTTTAGATTTTTATTTTAGTCATTTTTATTTTTATAATTTATTTTATATTTTATTTTGAGTCATTTTATTTTTAGGAATTATTTAGATTTATTTAGAATTTTCTAGGATTTATTTTCTATTCTTATATTTCTTTATTCTTATTTTGATTTTTATTAGTTTTTAATCTTTATTTTATTTTATTATTTTTCTTAGGATTAGTTTTAAGGAATTTATTTTATTTTTAGTTTTTAGTTTTAATTTATTTAGTTAGGATTTTTAGTTTTTATAGAGTTTTATTTATTTATTTATTTTATTATTTTTGAGTCTCTTAGTAATAGATTAGAATTTTATTTTTAGATTTTAATTTTTTATTTTATTTTAGTTTTATTTTTTTTGTAGTGTTATTTTATTTAAGGGTCCAAATTAAACACACAATACACTCACTCACACTCAAATACCCTACACCTAACATACACACAAACACTCACCCTCACATTCACTCTAACGAACCTACACCACACAACACCTAATTAACCCCCATCATCTTCAACCTCCATCACCCCACTCTTTCTCTCTCATCACTCACTCCACCATAAACCCATTACTAAATACCTAAAATCCAAACATATACCTACTCCGATACAGCGACCCACCTGTTTTCCCATCTCCATCTCCGGCCAGCTGCTACCCGAACTGTTGCGACCACCACTTGACCAACTTACCCTCTAACCCGGAGCCCAGCTACCCGAAACCCACGAACTCGAACGCTCCTCAAACCCAAATCCCATTTCTCTTATCCGATTTTTACTTGCACAAAACCAACCAAAGAATAAGAACTCCCAAGCCACCTGTCACAATTTTAAATAAACCCACATGCTTCTATTGTTGGTCAAATCCAATTCCACAAAAATCTCTTCTCAACAAAGCAATTAAGTGGTTATAAAAGAAGGTCAGCTCACACAAAAAAGGGGACTCTCAACACAGAGACGAGGGAGACAAAAAGTAGAGAGAAAGAAACACTGTATATTATGTACATAGTAGGTACATAAAAAAATTACAAAAAAATTAGTTTAGCGTTAGAATAATTTTTAGGTTTAGTTTTTATTTTTTTTATGTAATCAAGTGCTGAATTTGTGAAAACAGTGGGACACAGGTGCATGAACGCGATTCAAGGAATCAATTCAAAGGGAGACTTCTGTGTATTGTATTTCTTGCTCTACTCTTTAATTTTGTATTCCATGTTCGTGACTGTGAGTAATTATTTCATTATGCTTGGCTAGTCACTATGTTCAAGGGGTGGGATGCACTATGCAGGATATTAATTTTATTAATTGCTATATTTCTAAAAAAATTAATTTTTAACTGTCACCAATTAATTTATATAACAAGAGTTAGTAAATTAATTGTACAAATTAATGTTCGAATTTAGGAATCGAACTAGAGATAGGTTTTTTTCAAAATTTGAATATTAATTATGTGTTGAAATTTGGGAATTCATATTATTTTTATTAAATTGATCCTAGCGAGTAATTTTCTTGAAAATAGTATAGTTCTTAATTTTTCATCATGTGACATTTTTAAATTAATTTTCTAAAAAATATATCATTAAATTTATAATTGTAACGAGAGTTAGATCATCGATTTAATATTATCTCAAAATAGTTCAACTTAATGAATTGAGAAATTAAAATAATTGATAATGCGGTGTGATCCCATCTCTTGACATTCTCACACTTTTCACACTCAATTGCACATTATTTTTACTTATTAAGTCATTTAATAATTTTTAGCATTTTAATTCTCCCTTGAAATTGTTTTTAAAAATAAAATAAAAATCTTAATAAAAAAAATTGAAATTGCAAGTATTCACATTAATTGTTTCATCTTGAAATTTGGATTGATACCGGTGCTTACCGCAATACGAGTTGTTTTAGATAAATTTTGTCGGTAATTCAAGGGATTTTGATATTGGCTTTTGAAGATAACGACCATACGCAAAAAGTCAATTATCAAATGGCGTTGTTGTCGCTTTCTTGACGTGGAGACAAAGTTAACGACTTGTAATTTTTTATTTATTTTAGTTGTACTATTCCTTCTCCCTCCTCCTTAGATTAGCTGTATAGGATTTTTTAAGCTTTGTATTTATTTGGGTGCATTTTGACACTTATTTAATTGTAATAATTATTCATAAAAAAAAAAAAGCGAAAAGGGAAACTTGACAAGGTTGAGAGAGGGCGTCCAAAGGCGAGGATTTTTTAAGCGTCTCTACTTTGGGTCGATAGGACTCCCGGGGACGACTGAGATAGGCGAGATCTCCCCCCGGTCGACTCAACTCGATCTTCACCCCACGTGTGTAAAAATAGTGGGAGGTACATTTATTTATCCCTCACGAACTTCGTGCAAAAAAATTCAATTTTTGTGTTATTATTTGCTCCAGTGTGCTTTTAATTTCTGCATCACACTTAAATTGAATGGTTTGATGAATTAATTTACCTAAGACCTAGACCCAGTCATTGAAATGAGAAAGTATTTCATCACATGACTCACTCTCACCATTATGTGCTACCCTAGCTGTCATTAAATTTAAAATCAATCAACTAGCTAGCCCAGTAGGTACACAATTTTGCAACAGGCGATCATAAAGATAAATTTCGTGATTTTTGTAGTCCACGGACTTAATTAAAATTTGAGTACGCCTCTCACGAATTTTAAAGATAATAATTGGTTACGTGCTCGTTAGGATTTTTCCTTTACTCGTATGTGTCCAATTCAATTCTTTCGGTAGTCAATTTTCATTCGCTCTTCCAAATCAAGAGTCCCTTTTCTCCCCTTTTTCGAAAAATCCCAAAAATATTTTTTTTCTTTTTTAAAAATATTTCCAAAAATCCCAAAAAGATTTTTTTTCTTTTTTTCCATATTCCAAATGCCAAAAAGATTTTCCTTTTCTTATTTCAAAAATCACAAAAATATTTTCTTTTCTTTTGATAAATATTTAAAAACCCAAAAATATTTCTCTTTGCATGGCCGAAGAACGTCCTATACGGCCATTTCCCATTGTTTGATGTTAAGACCGATTCGAACCTCTATTCTACCCTTGATACTCGTATGTCATCCACGCCCACATATCCTACTCCACCGCCTCCGATGCTGAGTGTCAACACATCCCATACTTCACTGTGCACACACTGCTTTCTTGTCGATCACTAGTCCCATGAGTGTCCATTTATTTTCTCTCCACCTGAACCCACCATGGAACATGTGTATCCCTATGAAACTATTTTGGAACCGCCCTTGGCGTATTGTCACGACATATCTAATGTCGAGGGGTATGAGTACCCTAGCTATTCATGGCGGCCTGATCAACCTTCCATGCAATATGAATCCCAACACCATGTTGTGGATCCTTACGGTTTTCAACAGTCGCCATCGCCACCTCGTGCATCTCATACCTATCAGTCCCCTTACTATGCTCCTTATGATGATCAACCTTTTTTCTCTCATGGAGATGCTTCTCCCGTGTATGACCAACTTGACCCTACTTCAAATAAGTATTCTCCACATCCTAGTGTTTCTAGCGAGTTGTGTCCACCTCAACCACCACCGTTGCCCATTACCACTTCTCCACCACCTTGCACATCTGCTCTCAAAAGCCTCTTGCATAAGTTCTTACAAACTCTTCAATCTCAAACTGAATCCTTTCAAAGGCTTAAACAACGATTAAATGATTTTTAGTGTCCGAATGAGTCGGATTTCACTCCAAGTCAACCCATTATTGCACCTACGTGGGACGATGATGTGTCGTCATGTGCCACTAATTTTGAGTGTGACCAACCCTATCATCCTAAGAATCTTGAAGTTGAGACCACCCAGTGGTCCGGGCCCCAAGTTGACAATTGTGTTGACATATCCATTGATTATAAGACTAATCATACACTGCCCTATCCTTTCGAACCCACAATTTAGGTTCACCTTAACCCTTCCACCTAATATACAATTATGCCCGAGTCTACACCTTTTGACCCATTTATGTGTGTTCCCAATGAACCCATTATTTATTAGTTAGCTCCGGATGCGAGTGCATCCCACTGTCGTGAGATTGAGTCCGAGATGGTTTCTACCTCTCTGACTATGGATCTTGTCCCACCATGCTTGGATCCCAGTGAGTTATATATGCATGTTGATTCTTCTATCTCGGCTTTAGATACCTCATTTGATTTTTCCACTACTTCGGATGGTGAATCTCGGGTGAATAAGTTTATCACTCCCTCGTTCAATTTCACACGTCCTCCTACGAGTGCCCTTGAGGATAATTTCGAGACTCGTGGGGAGTTAGATCATCTTCCCCTACCCTTTGTCCCACCCGACCCACACATTATCCATACCACCCCACCACTTGATCCGGACCTTGCTAGTATACATTCCATGTTCACATATAAGCATTTAGGTCCTCACCTACACCCACCCTCCGCCCTAGTGATCCACGATCCCATTTATGCATTTTTTACTGACCCCACCATCCATGTGATTATTTCTGCTACTCTCCCACTATGTGACACCGAGCTTGTTACTCTATGCCCACCACTTCCCCGTGGTGTTGATTTTTTCCATCTACCGCTCCCTGGCGCGTCACGACGCGACTATTATCATCTTTCATTTATAGAATGGTCTTGCACCTTCTATGAGGCCCACCCCATCACTATTGTCAAACCCTTCCACCTCCCCCCACCAAATAGAGCACCATTCATATAGGGCCCTTGTTTCCCTCACATTTACGCTCAATAAGGCCCGTGACCGGTGCCTGTTCACCCTCTCCCTTACCATTCTTACATATTCCTTTCTACCCGCCCACCGATGGTCCACCGATGCCTTGCATCGAATAATGCACTTTACCATACAAGTTCATTAACCCTATTTAGCCCTTATTCCACAAGACTAACGCTTCAGTCTTGTTTGGGAGTGATTCTCATCACCCCATTGTTCTGTTGCCCCGCACTTTCATAGATCTTATCTTTAGGGTGAGATTGGTTCGGTCTGGATGAAGACGCTAAACTTAGCTCTACCGGGAGGCAGCCAGTCGTTTATTATTTATGAGTATGAGTCTTATCCAGTTTGGGGGTGGTGTTTCATATCACCCACTGATTTTCACATGCTTTATAGACTTGTCTATATTTTTGTGTCGCATCTGTTCTTCAAGTTTCATATATGCTCCCTAATGCGGTACAATTTCATTAGCAGTTCAATATGGTAATATATTTCCTCCCTTGTGCTTTTATTTTTATATACGGATTTAAACATCGAGGACGATGTTCTCTTTTGTTTAGGGGTGAAAAATTTATCAAAATCATACCTCTTTTGAAAATTTTCAGAAACAAGTTCTTTTAAACTTTTTGTGGAGTTAAAAATAAATTTTTATGACATGAATTGTCTATCATCCCTCTTTTAAAAATCTCGGAATACCTGTGTTTGACCAAAAAATTACACCATGAATTCCGAAACTCGACAATTTGCACTATCACGTTTACAATAAAAAATTCAAGAGTAACTATATATTCTCAAGAGACCCTTAAAAGATCACTAGTGGCGACTTAAACCCGGGAGATTTGAGTTTTTCACCTTTTGAGGGTTTTTACGTATCTCTGAGTCACAAGTTCACTCAGCTTTCTTTGGATACCACATTTAGTCGTTACATGATCTCATTATTTTTTTCAAATTTGACTTAATCACTGAGAATGACATCATCTTCGAGTTATAAGAAACATATGTGTTGTAGTTTATCCCGAGCACTAAACCGATTTTATCATACACTTACCATTTTTACTCCGAAAGGCCATCGGACGCTTCAAAGCCCCGATTGACAAAAGTCAACTCCTTAAACCGAGTCAAACTCTTTGGAATGTCGAAGTACATCTCATAAACTTTCCAACGGTCTGCCCCGTGCGTGATTCTGACTTACCATGCGGATGAACGATCCGTTTGCGTCCGACGATCCCTCGTCCAAAGGACCGATGAGCGTTTCCAAGCCACATTTGTCCCAAAGACAACTCCCGGACCCGGGAGAGGTCCAAAGGACTTTCGAAGGTATCTGAAGTAACTTTCCATCGGTTCTCCCCCTATGCAACTCGGATCAACGGTTTGCATTTTACTATCATTTTTTCGAAGGAACGTGAAAGAGACTACCAAACGGCAGGTTCCAAATCCTGCCGATTGGAAGGACTAGGCATATGCCGATCGACAATGCCATGGGCCTATAAAAAGGAGATACTGACCTCATTGCAAGGGAAGACAACATCTAAAATCCATCTCGCTAAGCGAACTCAGAAAACCTCTCTCGAAGTCAGCGTGATTTCCACATCCAAATCCTTTTCCAACCTTCACTTTTCATCAATCGAGACTCGAGTCCTATCCTTTCCAATTTTTTTTATTTTTTTAAATTCTTTAATTTAATTCTCTTAGATTCTATATATTTACATATACATTTATTTGTTCTTAGTGGCGTATTATTCCACATACGTTATCGTTCTATTATAAGGATCAACGTGAGGATAATTGCGTAAATTCTATTTTCTAATACTACTTTTAGGAACATTCCTATGGATAACTCGCTTTATCTCTTCCGTGATACAAGTCAATGATTCCCATCTCCACTACATATAAACATGCACACATATCACGGAGAAATAGAGGAAAATAATAACAATCCATGAAAGACCGTAAGGGAGGAATGGGTGCCTAACACCTTCCCATTCCATAACTTAGCCCCCGAACCCTACTCGAATCATTTTGGTTTCGTATGTCTCGGTATGTCTTTGGATGTTTTCCTTCGAGATGGCTCCACCTTCTTTTATTTGTTTTGATTAAAATAAACTGGCAACTCCACCTCTCTACATTTTTTACCTCACACATCATCGATGACGACCGAAGTGCTCCCGAGAGGGATGCGCGGGACCAAGATCCTCTCACCGCGGAGATGACCCTCATTTTTTCCTCTCTATCTCTCCACGAGGATCGGGGATGGTCACTGTGGCGACTCCGTTGGGGACTTTTGTTTAAAGAGCGCTAGACTCTATTTACATGGGTGTTTTATTTTCTCATATATTCCCCTATTTTGCATGTTCCCCCTTTCTTATTCATGTGTACCTCATTCTTATGCTTCTATTCACACACTTGTAGAAGATTCTCCATGTACACTTCTCACTACATGCACCTAGGATCACATATGTCCACATGTTTCACTCATCACTTATCCATGCTGGCTATACTATGGGTACCTGTACTTTGTTCCCTATTTGGCATGATCGAGAAAGATGCTCTCATCATAAGATACTAATAAGAGAATCATGCATGATTCACATAACATCACCAAAGAGCATTGTTATTGACCAAATTTTATCCAGTAATTGAAGGGTCACTTCGTGACGGGCGTTGGTCCGGCAAGGCGCAGTTAGCCTAAGCGATATGACTTTTACCTTCCATTGGCCAAGTACCTTCGACATATATCGAACGGTTCCCCCGTATCGTACTGTTTGATCGAATTCATGACGGGAGGTATATCACAGGGAACTTATTCACGTACGCCGAGTATATTGAATTCGCTCTCACACGTACTGTCCCCACGAGGTTTATAGTGAGGCAATTTATGTACACTCAGGTATATCAAATGGTTAGTCCACACGTATTGATTTCCCTCAAAAGCAAGACGTATATCCTGGAAGTCACGCCAAAGGGATGAACCCTTTCCAATTCACCCAACCAACTGCATATCCGCATATAGGTGTCAAGACTAGGACACAGATGTTAAATTGTCGATTTCGACCCGAAAATATATCTAAATTTCGGGTCGTCCTGTCGCCTAAATTTTCGTGCATTTTTTAAAACGGGACCCTCCATATGAGCCTGGTTACAAGTCCAACCATAGCTTTGCATATGTTACAAACTCAACTTTTCCAGGCTCGGGTCCCGTCCGAAATTTCATTTTGCATTTAGGAGAATTTAATACAAGTGAGAACATAATAATTATAATAATCATGCAGAGACCTGTCTCCCAAAAAAATATTTCTCCCTTCTTTATCAAAAATCCAAAAACATTTATCCTTTCTTTATCAAAAATCCAAAAGAATTTATCTTTTCTTTATCAAAAATCCAAAAATATTGTCTTTCAATCTCAAAAAGAAAAAAAATATCGAAAATATTTTCATTCTTTTTTTCAAAAATAAATCCCATATTACGCCTTCTTAGGTTGATCACACGCCCTTGGCCTGGCTCCTTATTAGCTTCGGTCTTCAGTCAAATCACCCCGGAGTTCCGTCTGTTCCCTTGCTACTTCTTTCAAGTCCGTAATCCATCCAGTTTCCATGGAGAACACAAATCATTTACCAGTTGTGCAGCCAGATCTGACGATAGTCTTGACTTAGCTCGTATCCAAGATTGACAACCTTGAGACTGAGGTCCAAGAGATGCAATGAAACTAGGTTCATGTTCCTTAAGAGCCTGAGTCCTTATTCCCTCGTGCTATAGGTCCACCCGAGCCTATCTGGGTTCCCGAAGAGTATCAAGACGCTCCATGTGCCCCTCCTGCTAATGGGTCGTTACCTTCCCAGCTTCTTATGCCAAACATTGCTCAGTCTGGGTCTCACTTGCCTATGATCATTGATCCAAAAGAGGAAGAGTTGAACAAGGTCAACGAGGATCTCAAGATGCTAACTAAGAAGTTCGACCAAGTCACAATCTCTATAAATTACATGGACTATACCCACATGTCTCCTTATCCTAAGGCGAGGTTACCCGAGAAGTTTAAAATGCTAAATATCGAGAAATTCGGAGGAACTGGACCCCCGATTGTTCATCTTTGCAGTTCTCACCATTATATAACTCTCCTAGGGGCTTCTGAAGAAGTGACGGCCCGATTATTTTAGCAAACTTTAAAGGATAGCGCCCTCTGATGGTTTTTATCTCTTGAGGAATCTAGAATCCATAGCTGGGAGGATGTAGAAATTGAGGAAGGTCTTGCTAAAATAGAAGTTGAATCAAAGAAAGTGTCCGGACAGTTCACTCCCAAAAAATATGATAAACCTATCAATGTTGCAGTCTCAACCATCAACAGCATCTCTCAACCAACCACCTCGTGGGAACCAAAAAGCCGCCCTATCCCAGTTCGAAAGGAATACACCGAGATTTATGCTCCCCTATCTAAAGTTTATCAAACCCCATTAAGTCGAAACCTTATCAAACCCTTGGACCCCAGTCCATTGTCAAATCCACTCCCAAGAAACTTCAAGGCATATGCCCATTGTGCCTTTCATCAAAGTGTTATCCTTACCACCGACCAATGCTTTCACCTTCAAAATATAATCCAAGGTCTAATTGAATGGGGTACCATTGCCCCACCAGCCAATACTAAACCAAACACTACTCAGAACCCACTCCCAAATCATGCCAATGCCATCTTCCTAGAAGAGAACCCATAATTTTAACCCTCAACTCCAATCACACCCATATACTATCCCAAACCTCTCCAAACTTGCCCATATTTCCTCCTACACACTGCTAGCCTCACTGATCAAGCACTGTCACTCCTTACTAGAGAACGCATCGCTGTTCGTACCCGTTCTAAAAATAGAAGTATGGAATTATCAGAAGTGTTAAACCTACTCCTAGAGTTCGGGCTGCAACTGCCCTCGCAGATGACCATTGATTGCCAGAGGTACAGTAGGCTATTCTTGGAAGCACGAAAATGGGCACGAGAGTCAGACAGTTAGGTGGTACTAACCAATAAAGTCAGCCTAGATGACCTTGTCCAAATCATGGATGAATTATTCAGGCAAACTAATAACATTTGTAGTATGACTAAGTTACTTGATACTCTAAAGCTACAAGGGTGCCTGGTCCCTTTACCCTTACACCTCCTCGCAGAATGGGAGGACCTGTACAAAGAATCCATTGAAGTTGTGGAATGTATTGACTTTACATGGAAAGACATAATTGTTACCACCAGATGGGGGGAAGAATTCGAAGATTCAAATGGAGAGAAAGCTTCACAGAAAACTGGCCCGGTAGCCAACATGTGTGGGATGATATCATTTGAAGAACTCCTAGGAGAAATAAACAAGGTGACAGAAAAACTCGAGATTGACGAGTAAATAGGATTCATGTTCTTCCCTTCTTTTAGTAAATCATATGACCAGATTGGGAAGGCATCACCAAGAAAAGATCGCGTTCATCACCCCATGGGGAACCTTTTGCTACACTGTTATGCCATTTGGTCTAAAAAATGCTGGGGTTACCTACCAGAGGGCTACCACAACCATCCTGCACGATCAATTTGCAAAGAGGTTGAGGCTTATGTGGATGATGTGATTATCAAATCCAAAACTAGATAAGGTCATGTTCCCGCTCTCCGAAATTTCTTCAAACGACTTCGACGGTATCAGATGAGACTTAACCTAGAGAAATGTGTCTTCGGCGTTACCAAGGGGAAACTCTTGGGATTCATGGTCAGTGAGAAGGGGATAGAAGCAGATCATGCCAAGATGAAAGCCATACTTGAGATGCCACCTCCCCGAACGGAGAAAGAAGTCCGTGGTTTCCTTGGGAAATTATAATACATCAGTCGATTCATTAGCCAACTAACTTCCATTTACGAACCTATTTTCAAACTCCTCAAAAAGGATTCAACCAAGGTTTGGAATGAGGCCTGCCAAGAAGCTTTTGACCGAATCAAATAATATCTTACCCAACCTACGGTACTCATGCCACCACAGCCTAGTCTCCCCTTACTCCTATACCTAACCATAACCGACAGTGCAGTTGGGGCTTTCCTAGCCCAATACCTTGAAAAATCCCGTAAAGAAAGAGCCATCTATTATGCCAAATGATAATTAACCGGATACTAAGTCAACTACATTTCTTTGGAAAAGGCATGTGTCGCGCTTGTTTGGGTCACCCAAAATTTACGACACTATATGCTCGCCTTCCCCATCAAACTTGTATCCCGAATAGACCCCATCAAGTACCTGCTTCCAGCCGAATTTCTTGATGATTGATTCTCCTAGCCGAGTTTGATATCATGTATGTCACGTAGAAAGCCATGAAAGGAAGATCCATCTCTGACGACCTCGCTGACTACCCCATGGAAGAAGCTGATGTCTGGATCTCCAAATTCCCAGATGAAAACATCCTCTTCGCTGCTCAAGATGACCTTCGATGGCAAATGTTCTTTGATGACGCTGCCAATAAAAAGGGATATGGCATTGGGATACTTATGATCGCCCAGATGACTCCCACACTCCCATCGCTATCAAATTGGATTTCCCCTGCACCAATAACATGACTGAATATGAGGCGTGCATGGTAGGCCTCAAAGTTTATCTCAAGAAAGGTACTTAATGCCTAGATGTCTACGGGGATTCTTCCCTCATCATCGGTTAAGTGCTCAAAAATTAAAAGTCAAGGACGAGAAACTCCAACCCTTCTATGCCCACTTAGAAGAACTAGCCTCCCAATTTCAAGATATCACCTTCCACTACCTACCTCGAACAAAGAATAACCTAGCCGATGCCCTTAATACCTTAGCCTCCATAGTCGACATTCCTGAAGGAATAATAATGGCCCCCTTCCTAGTTTAAAAGCAAGATAAACCAACCCACTGCTACCACATTAATCTCATCACCAAAGAAGATTCTGAGCTAGCCAATTACTGGTACTCTGATATCAATCACCTCCTCAAGCATGGTAGGTATCCCAAAGGTTCCAACAAGAAAGACCGAACAACCCTCCAAAGATTGGATGCCCATTACATCATCTATCACAAAGCACTTTTCAAGAGAAACTTTGATGGAACCCACCTACACTACATCGCGGGGGCTGACATTAAAGAGAGAATGCAAAAAATCCACAGCAAGGAATGCGGGGCCCATATGAACGGTCATATGCTTGCTAAGAAGATCATTTGACAAGGCTACTAGTGGGCCACCATGATCTGGAATTGCACCGCCTATGTCCGAAGATGCCTCAAATGCCAATAATTTTCCAACCTTCAACACCTGCCTCCGCGAGAATTATACAACATGACTTCTCCTTGGCCGTTCTCCACCTAGGGCATCAACATCATAGGGAAGGTTACACCCAAGTCTTCCAATGGGAATGGATTCATCTTAGTCATCATTGATTACTTCACCAAATGGGTAAAGCCCATGTGGGACCCCAGAGGTAAATTCAAGCCCAATTGGAGTGGCCCATACATTGTGAAGAAGATCTTGTCCGGTGGTACCGCTATGCTTACCGACCTCGACGAGGAAGAAATGGCGCGCCCAGTCAACCTGTACCGTCTAAAAAAAATTTACCCCTAGTCTGAAATCTCGATGCGCTTCGACTCTTATCTTCTCCCTTCTATTCTAAAAAAAATCTTCCGTTCCCTCTACCCAGAACTACGTGGGCCTGATCCTCTGTAAAAACCATTTGCCTTGAGAAAAATTAAAACTTTTCAAAACCCCCAGAGGTACGTAGGCAGCTCATACAGCTTACATGAGCACGATCCTTTCTTTTTCATAAAAAACTATTCTTTTATTATCTCCGAGAATGACAGTTCATTCTAACATATACTTGAACAAAAGGATTATGCATGCCTTAGCAATTGGTATAGATAATTCAAAAATACGAAATTCATCAAAAGGCACAGCTGGATGATCAAAAACTTATTTATTTCACCAATGATAAATTACAATGCAATTACATAAGAAAAGGGACAGATAACTCCCTTCCCCCTACCTTCCAAATAAATTCCCAAATTTATTCCCAATTACAAAACAAACTCCCCAAAAATCCTTACCCACAGCTACCAGAGGATCCCGTTCCATCATCATCATCTACTACCTGAATAGAGTGCCGCAGACGCTCCAAAGACCGATAAGCTCGAACCATCCTTGGAAAAAACCAGAACTCCTCCCTCCATGGTATCGGATAAGATAAGCCACCTTTGTCCAGTATCCACTACCAACATCTTGCTGACTACTCTTATCTACAACCACTTCATATAATCCTCGAAGATGTGCCAAACTCTCGTAAAAGACTGAGAAGGACGGGTCGACGGATGTCGACTCTTCCACAAAGAGCCAAGACGCATGCGTAGGCGCTCTGTCAGATTTTCTACCAGAAATAAGTCTAGTGTCCGAGGTGGCACGACCTGCTCCCAGCCAAATTTGCGCAGAAGCCAACAAGGAAAATAGAAAGAGGTCTGTCTGAGACCAACCAGCCGAACGTATGGGTATTCCCCCAGCTTCATAATAAGCAGTAATTATCCCCACCAAGGCACTAACCAGCGTAGACTTATAGCTCCATGCTCCACAAAGCAGTTCTCCCAGCTCTCGATATCTAGGCCAACATTGATTAAATGGTGCGAAAACAAGTTGGGTATAGACGATAAAGGATATTCCGAAAGAGTCATCAGGCAGAATCTTTCATACAACCACATGAACAACATCACAGGACTACCCCTCAAAAAGTCAGAACGACCTTCTCGCTAGGCATCCAGGCCATTTAAAGTCTCCTCCAGTATTACCGCTGTAGGATTAGGATGGTATGACATCCATAAAGTAATAGGTGCAAGTTGTGGGTCCACCAGCATTTCCCCAGTCACCAGCAGTAATTTCAAAACCAAGCCCAGAACGACGGCTCCGGTATATCCAGCCTCACCAACCTCCTGCAAATGCACAGACCGCAGCACCACCGGAAGGAAAATCATTCCTCCAGTAACCAAAGATCTACCCATCGAGGGCGAGATGCGAAGAAGTCCAGCTAATAACTCCTGGGGAGATCGAGAAAACTCCGGCATAGCAGCTGCCACACTAGGATCTACTCCCAACATGGCAGAAAAATCCTCATAAGCCGGACAGACTTCTTCCAAGCCAAAGAAGAATACATGATCTTCGAGGTACAAAAATTATACTACCTCCATCAGCATGTTCCACTCTATGGGACGATTACGCCATAAAGAGACTTGATACATATTAAAAGCATCGTAGTCGACGTTGTAGGAACACATCGCCTCCAAAGTCTCGAGGTAGTTGGCAAACCCAACACTACTAGGGAGAGACATCTCACAGATAAAGAAAATTAGAAAGTGAAGGTGTGATGAGAACACTCCACCCTTACCCCTTTTTATACTTGAAAACCCTCACAAGAGATACAACCCTTACAGAAATCGGAGAGAATCCTGCCCCACAAGGTACCAACGGCTGAAGAGGGTACCAATCAAAGCCTTAAATTGATGGGATTGGACTGACCTACCGATAGGCAGGACAAGAGGCTTGTCGATAGACAACCTCCTGTTTTAGAAACTTCCTTTTTTCCTCTTTTATCAAAATGAGAAAACTCAATAAAAATAAATTGATATTATCAAACATAATTTCAAAATCCCCTTCCATCTTTATGTAATTTCTCATTGTGAATAAAACCTTCTTTTAAAATTACAAAAATATTTCTTTTTATGGTCTCCGCAGCAAAGTAAAAAGCGCATATGCATGCATTCATTCATTATTAACAGAAGATAATAAAAGAACTCTATTGCATTGCATAGGTATTTTTCTGTGTTACATCAATTTTGCAGGAAAATAAAGAAAAGCAGAAAAATAATGGGTCTCAGCCCAAACCCATATTTTCTCTCTCACCTACCCTTCCCCTCTCTCTCTAAGATCTCCCATCCTTGCAACGCGCTCTTTTTCCCCTGCGGGGAGATGATGCACCACCACTACCTGAACCAGACTCTTCCCCGGATGAGGCAGACAACACCAAGCAAGAAGGAAAGGAATCGCATCCCAAATGTGGGCAGTTACCGAAGATATCCAATCCATAATGTCCCTCAGCCAAGTGGTGGACACCCGAACTTGCTGCAAGAAAAGGCTGAATCAGTATCAGGCAAAGAAGATCAAAAGAAATCAGAAAAGAAATAAAAGAAGACCAAAACGGTTTACCACAGTATGAAGGACCTCCTCTGTCAAGCCCAACTCCCCTGAGTCCATCGCATGAGGACAATGCAGTATAAGCACCATCCCTCCATCATCTCGTCGAATGTTGTATGAAGGGGTATGTAACCACACAAAGGGAACCTCCATAGTCGTCGTCGTCGTAGATGATGGCGGACCACCACCGCTGTGGGATGACCCCACTGGACGACTCGAACCCGCGTGAGGGAAGGGCAGTGTGTCGTATATATTGAGCGCCATCAGCCAACTCATCATGAAGTCCATATAATTATATGGCACAGCTGTGTCGGTATACAATAGATAGGACTCGCCAATCATCGCCGCAATCCTCGCATCCTCTGACAACATTCGTTCTTGCCTCATAGAAGGGGCCTCGCATGTGGCACCACTACCTCCTCCTCAGCAATCTGTCAGACCACCCTCTCCTCGAGATACCAAGAGTGGTCAAACTCATGCGCCAGCAAATGCCTCATTTGCGAATTCACCCCAGTCGACCCCACGTCTTGAACAACCATCCCTCAAGGGTAAAATGTCACCTGAAAAATCCCCAGCAAGATATAATTCAATATGGAATCAGAGCACACAAAGACCCATACTAAGGAAGAACATAGTCTTACCTTATCACTGGTCAAGCCATTCAAGGCTTGACGCACCGCCTCTAAAGAAAGAGACTTCCTCAACTTTCGATTGGCCTTTCACCACCGATACAAATGGCAAAAGTCCCCAACGGTATCATCCTTAAAAGCAATAAACTGGGTATTGCACTCAATCACCTCATAGAACCACACCTGCCTAAGACAAGAATCGACAATCAAAAAATGACTCATAAGGAAAATGTGCAAACTAAAGAATACCTCAAGAAGATACGTGGCTCCAGTGAAAGTCTTCCGGCAGCAGTGGTTAAATGCATCCAAAAAAAAGTAAAGGGTCGCCAAAATTAGGCTCCCCCAATCATAGAGAGGGATGTTCGAAAACATCCTCAAGTATGGCAAAAACCACAAGTGGACAACGTCGCTGCTCGACGACACCGAAAATCCCCCCAACACTAGTAAAATGAACAGCCGAGCCATCTGCCTCACCTACAGCCCGTCCTCCACATCAATCACCCTGCCTAACAAAATATACCTCAGCAGTGACAAATGGATAGATAATATCCTCCCCAAATCACCTAGCGCCGCCTGCACCGCCTCCCGCCTCACCGGCAAATAGCGATCCACCTTTATCTGCTCTCCATCATGTAAGGACATTTTTCTCAAGTTTGATATCTTACATTTGTGTATGTCGTGCGCCGTTATAAAAGGCACGTCACTTCATGATCTCACATGACGGCCTCTATCCAAATTTTAAGGATCAAGCATTCAACATCTCCATCAAGTGTCCCATATCTGCCTCAACGACTCCATGTTCCACAATTTTAGGGATTTTATGCAAGTGGTACGCAAGAGAAGTCAAAATAATGAAAGAAAAGCAAGATAGGAAAGTGTAAGGGAATTTTGGTCATTTTATAGACATATTCCGGAGGTCTGGTCAACTGTAAATTTGAAGAGCTCGACGTCACGAATATACTGGAAGAAATGGCACCCCAATCTGAGCTATGGTGAAGGAGTTATGACCTTTTGAAGATGGAGAAAATTCCACAGAAGAATGCGAATTTTTTAACCCCAAACCAGCGAGGTAACGCAAACCACATAGTGAACAGGTTCGGGGTAGAGGGCGAATCGATTCGGGGTACACGCACATCAAAAGTCCCACCGACTCAAAACTCTTTTGGTTTTCCTATAAAAGCCAACTCAGAGGGAGTTATTTTTTAAGACTTGGAGAGACGTTTTTGAGAGTTCTATTATCTCAAGTATTCATATTTTTGAATCCCAAAAACTAATGTTTTGATTCACACATCATTCTCATATTTTTGTGAATCCTTTTGTAACCTAAAATCCCTACTTTTCTTTTATTCATCTTTGTGGGGAGATCTCTACAACCGAGGGCTGCGTGTTATTGCTGAGGGAGTCTCTACGAAGTTTTATGGTTGCGTGCCATTGAAGAGTGCTGCGGTTCTTCCTTTGCTGATTAGATTGAGATCTATGTAGGTTCACTGCGTGTGGATTCATTACTGACGATACCGACCGACGCCTGCGGGTATTCGTGTGTCGCTGTATTTCATTGTAATCCGTGTAACTTGCGATTTACTTATTATAATGAAATAAAAGGTTTTGTCCTTCGGGGATTTTTCCTGAATATTTGTGTCGCATGCTTTATCTTATTTATGGTTTGACACATGCACACATGTAGTTGCATGTTTAGGGGCTAAATTAATTTGGTTTAAAAATTTACTCTAATTAAATAAGTGTGCCAAATTAGAAACTTGCGATTTAATTTAAATTTGTATCACGCACCTCATCATAGGTTTTACACATCACAATTCAGCCCCAGTAGTTGATGTACATCTATGGGAGTCACAGACATCTCCCCAAAGCCAAAATGGAAGGTGTGGGTAGTGTCCCACCACCTCTCCCCCAGAGTGCATAACACTGCCGTCGAACGAGGCATCTCATCCAGCACAGACGCCAGCCTCCCAAAGCCTACTGATGATACTACCCAATGCACCACAGGTAGAAGGTGCTCCCAGACATCCTTAAACCCCGTCGTTCCACGGGAACGCATAGTCGACAAAGAAATATCAGAATGTCGAAGAAAAACCTTATCAAAATCCAAGAAAAAAAGGAAATCACCAAAAAAAGGGGAATGCCAAAAGTCATTTTGTACTTACATAACCACCAGGGTTCACCATCCTAGAAGAACGATGACACGACGGCTCCTGCAGTAAAGTTTGCTCATTCGCAACTGGCTCAAATGCATCAAAAGAGTTCTCACTCCCCAAAGCAAGAGGCGCACTGGCCCTCCACTCCACATTCGCCCAGTCATCAACAACCACTCCTTATGTATCGCAGTGCTCACAAAAGCGGTCATTTTTTAGATTACGGAATGTTAGAACGATTCGCAGAAGAAAATCGCAGAGAGAGAGAAGGCAAGAAGCTGTGAAAAATGAGGGGAACCTGCCCCCTTTTTATAGGAATCCAAGGGTCATGTCGATCGGCACTGCACCCCCACATATTGATCTACACTGACCTTCCACCTTCTCGAGGCAGTCCAAAAGTCCATGCCACTGCCGAATGGCACCCTCCACACCATGCCGACAGCACCCCCTTAAATTTTCACACAAAACTCCCAGAAAATACCAGAAAATACAAAAAAAACCTGAAAATTCCTAAAAATCCCATAAAAGATTTAAAACATTTTCACGAAGAAATTTCTCACTCCCTCAAGCGAAACTCTCAAAAGCTAAGTGAATCTACCCCCAACAACGTCACCAGAGTACCCCTAAAGTATCTTAAACCTCAGGTTATCTCTTATTCCCCAAAAGTCTCAAATCTCCCCGGGTAAAGCATCCAAACCATGGACCATCTAATCACTTCCCCAGTGGGATTTACAGCATCCAATTGGCTATTCCCCTACAAAGTCTTCGGAAGACACGAAAGTTTCCCCCATTAATCATCTCCCCAGCTCAAATTAAAATCACAAGGTAATTTCCCCGGTAAAGTTCCCCAAGAACATCTCAACTTAAGCCCTCAGAATTGGCTTCGACCCGCAGAATTGGTCATCTCAACTTAAGCCCTCAGAATTAGCTTTTACCTGTAGAATTGGTCATCTCAACTTAGTCCCTCATAATTGGCTTCGATCCAGAGAATTGTCATCTCAACTTAAGCCCTCAGAATTGGCTTCGACCCGCAGAATTGGTCATTTTTAAGCCCTCATAATTGGCTTCAGCCCGCAGAATTGGTCATCTCAACTTAAGCCCTCAGAATTGGCTTCGACCCGCAGAATTGATCATCTTAATTTAAGCCATCAGAATTAGCTTCGACCCGTAGAGTTCGTCATCTCAATTTAAACCCTCGTAATTGGCTTCGACCCGCAGAATTGGTCATCATAATTTAAGCCCTCAGAATTTTCTTCGACCCACCGAATTGGTCATCCCTTGCATTGTTATAGGTCCTCGGAATTGACCTCAATCCTTAGTCATCACTTTCTTTTTGACCATCCCCAGTATGCCCCCTTAGGTCCTTCGAATCAGCCTCGACCCTTTGAATCGGTCATCCTCATCCTTAGGTCCTCCGAATCGGACTCGACCCTCTGAATCGGTCATTCTTAAGTCCTCAGAATCGTCCTCGACCCTCTGGTCATCCTCTTTCAAAGGCATCATGCGGTGTCTATTCGACGACTATCGTTTGTTCTAAACTCACCCATTGAGGGGCTCTATAGACACCTCATTCTAGCACCCCCTAACCTCTCCTTAGGTCCCTAGCACCTCCTTTCATCCTTACAAACCTAAGTCATACCCTAAGTACTGACTTAGAGGCCATCGGGCACTCCTAGGCTCCGTTTGACCAAAAGTCAAACTCTTCAACTCGACCAAGACTGAACGAATTTTCAAAGGGCGCTGAAACCCCTTTCTAACAGTCTGTACCATGCGTGATTCTGACTTACGATGTGGACAAATGACCCGTTTTCCCTCGAAACTTGATCAAGAGGCTATCGAACGCTCTTAGGCTCTATTTGACCAACGTCAACTCTTTAGCTCGACCGAGACTGAATGAATCCTCAAAGGACACTGGAACACCTTTCCAATGGTCCACTCCGGGCCCAATTCTGACTTATAGTACGGATGAACAATCCATTTTACTCCGAAAGGCTACTGGACGCTTCCAAGCCCCAATTGACCAAAGTTAACTCCCTAAACCGAGTCAAACTCTTTAGAATGTCAAAGTACATCTCAAAAACTTTCCAACGGTCTACTCCGTGCACGATTCTAGCCTACCCTGCGGACGAACGATCCGTTTGTGTTCGACAATCCCCCGTCTAAAGGACCGACAAGAATTTCCAAGCCACATTTGTCCCAAAGACAACTCCCAGACCCGGGAGAGGTCTAATGACTTTTTAAGGTCTCTGAAGTACCTTTCTAGTGGTTCGCCCCGTGCGCGATTCAGATCAATGGTTTGCATTTTATGACCATTTTTTCGAAGGAACCTGAAAGAGACTTCCAAACGGCAGGTTCCAAATCCTGCCTATCGGTAGTGTGCCTAAACACACCTATCGATTTCCAGGACCAGGACTATGCCGATCGGCAATGCCCTGGGCCTATGAAAAGGAGGGCCTGACCTCAATGCAAGGGGAGCTAAGTTCTGAAATCCATCACTCTCAGCGAACTCAGAAAACCTCTCTCGAAGTCAGCGTGATTTCCACATCCAAATCCTTTTCCAACCTTCACTTTTCATTATCTTTTTCATCAAACCTGGTGAATTAACTACTCTTGACCATCACCCAAGTGCAAGGGATGCTCTCCAACATTCAAGATCAAGTTCAAGATCTTCAAGAAGGTCCAACTTTCTCAACACTCTCTTCAAATTCTCCTAAATTTGCATTAACTTATTTTTATTACTTATCACTTTTATTCTCTCCATCTCACATATCCTAATATACTTTTTATTTAGTATTATTGTACATCTCTTATTTTCATTTAAATAAAAGCCAAAAACAAGAAAAAGAGGGTTTGCTCATAAATTCCAAATGGGAATTCTCACACTTTTCTCACACATTTCTCATAACTAAAGCACTTTTTTACACACACACACACGTATAAGAGAAGTACCGGTTGGATTTATGGGATAAATCCCACCCCTTGTTTTGCATACGAACTACGTGGACTTTGATGCCTCTATATGCTACGTAAGCGTCTCAGGGTAATATTCGAGACTCGAGTCCTATCCTTTCCAATTTTTTTATTTTTTTAAATTATTTAATTTAATTCTCTTAGATTTCATACACTTACATATACATATATTTGTTCTTAGTAGCGTATTATTCCACATGCGTTATCGTTCTATTATAACGATCAACGCGAGGATAATTGCATAAATCCTATTTTCTAATAGTACTTTTAGGAACATTCCTATGGATAACTCGCTTTATCTCTTCCGTGATGCAAGCCGATGATTCCCATCTCCACTACATATACACATGCACACATATCACGAGGAAATAAAAGAAAATAATAACAATCCATGAGAGAACGCAAGGGCGGAATGGGTGCCTAATACCTTTCCATTCCGTAACTTAGCCACCGAACCCTACTCGAATCATTTTGGTTTCGTATGTATCAGTATGTCTTTGGATGTTGTCCTTCGAGATGGCTCCACCTTCTTTTGTCTATTTTTGAGTAAAATAGACTGACAACTCCATCTCTCTACATTTTTCACCTCACACATCACCGACGATGGCCGAAACGCTCCCGAGAGGGATGCGTGGGACCAAGATCCTCTCACCACGGAGATGATTCTCATCTTCCCCTCTCTATCTCTCTGCAAGGATCGAGGATGGACACACTACACACGCTGAGTTTTAGGAAAGATTATGATTTTGGTATTAAGTAATTTAATATCTCATTTTGATAGTTGAATACGGTGTTCCTTGACGTCCTTTTAAGTTGGGTTGTATAGCTTTTCATTGTCAAATCAGAAACTGCATTTAAATAAACATTTGAATTTTGTGGGTACATTCACTGCAAACCCTCACGAGACATCACTCATCCTGTAGGGCAACCTATAGGTTTAACGGCTTACTGCACATGTTAAGTGCAATCGCCAGTGCCTGCGAAAATGGCACACTTTTGGTTACTTATCTGTGTTTTTTCTCTAATTTTTGCTCGAGTACTAGCAATGTTCTGTTTGGGGTGGTATGATAAGCACCCAAAAGTGTATAATTATTGCCCCAAATATGAGCATTTTAGTCACTTGTTTTAATTAAAATTGGCCTTATGTTCGTATTTTATCATTTTATAGGTCAATACGCAGTCGCAGTGCTAAATGATGATAAATTCACGTAATTGCGACAAAGTAGCGGTTAAAAGCATGCATCGAAGAAATCAAACGAGACTGTGAAGTCAAAGTCCATATTTGAGCCTACCCGATGTGTACTGATGTCTCAAACCGTGTCCCGAACAAAACCTAAGCCTACACCGAGCCCAGTCCATCACCCGAGCCCCGTGTGTGTTCAGTTTGTATTTTATATTATTTTTAGATTTTTATTTGAGCCGTTTTTATTTTTTAGAATTTATTTTATATTTTATTTTGAGTCGTTTTATTTTTAGGAATTATTTAGATTTATTTAGAATTTTCTAGGATTTATTTTCTATTCTTATATTTATTTATTCTGATTTTGATTTTTAATAGTTTTTAATCTTTATTTTATTTTATTATTTTTCTTAGGATTAGTTTTTAGGAATTTATTTTATTTTATTTTAGTTTTAGTTTTTAGTTTTAATTTATTTAGTTAGGATTTTTAGTTTTTTTTAGTTTTTATAGAGTTTTATTTTTTATTTTTTTTATTATTTTTGAGTCTCTTAGTAATAGATTAGAATTTTATTTTTAGATTTTAATTTTTTATTTTAGTTTAGTTTTATTTTTTTGGTAGTGATATTTTATTTAAGGTTCCAAATTAAACATACACAACACACTCACTTACACTCAAATACCCTACACCTAACATACACACAAACACTCACCCTCACCCTCACTCTAACTAACCTACACTACACCACACCACACCTAATTAACCCCATCATCTTCAACCCCCATCACCCCACTCTTTCTTTCTCATCACTCACTCCACCATAAACCCATTAATCAACACCTAAAATCCAAACCTATACTTACCCCGATCCAGCGACCCACCTATTTTCCCATCTCCATCTCTGGCCAGCTGCTACCCGAACCCATTGCGACCAAGCCCACTCCGACCACCTACTGGACCCACTTACTCTCTAACTCGGCACCCAGCTACTCGAAACCCACGAACCCGGATGCTCCTCAAACCCAAATCCCATTTCTCTTATCCGATTTTTACCTGCACAAAACCATCCAAAGAATAAGAACTCCCAAGCCACTTGATATAATTTTAAATAAACCCACATGCTTCTATTGTTAGTCAAATCCAATCCCACAAAAATTTCTTCTCGCCAAAGCAATTACATGGTTATAAAAGAAGGGCAACTCACACAAAAAAAGGGGACTATCAACACAGAGACGAGGGAGACAAAAAATAGAGAGAAAGAAACATTGTATATTATGTACATAGTAGGTACATAAAAAAATTCCAAAAAAATACAAAAAAATAGTTTAGTATCAGAATAATTTTTAGGTTTATTTTTCTTTTTATGTAATCAAGTGCTAGATTTGTGAAAATATTGGGACACACGTGCATGAATGCGATTCAAGGAATCAATTCAAAGGGAGACTTTTGTGTATTGTATTTCTTGCTCTAGTCTTTAATTTTTTGTTCCATGTTTGTGACTATGATTAATTATTTCATTATGCTTGCTAGTCACCCTGTTCAAGGGGTGGGATGCACTGTGTAGAATATTAATTTCATTAATTGCTATATTTCTAGAAAAATTAATTTTTAACTGTCAATAATTAATTTATGTAACGAGAGTTAGTAAATTAATTGTACAAATTAATGTTTGAATTTAGTAATCGAACTAGAGATAGGTTTTTCCGAAATTTGAATATTAATTCTGTGTTGAAATTTGGGAATTCGTGTTGTTTTTATTAAATTGATCCTAGCGGGTAATTTTCTTGAAACTAGTATAGTTCTTAATTTTTCATCATGTGATACTTTTAAATTAGTTTTGTGAAAAAGATATTATTAAATTTATAATTTTAACGAGAGTTAGATTATCGATTTAATATTATCTCGAAATATTTCAAATTAATGAATTGAGAAATTAAAATAATTGATAATGCGGTGTGATCCCATCTCTTGACATTCTCACATTTTTCACACTCAATTTCACATTATTTTTACTTATTTAGTCATTTCATAATTTTTAGCATTTTTATTCTCCCTTGAAATTGTTTAACAAAAAGGATTTTAATAAAAAAAATAAAATTGCAAGTATTCACATTAATTGTTTCACCTTGAAAGTTGGATTGATACCCGTGCTTACCGCAATACGATTTGTTTTAGATAAATCTCGTAGGTAATTCAAGGGATTTTGATATTGGCTTTTGAATACAACGACCACACGCAAAAAGTCAGTTATCAGTAGCTGTGAATGGGTACAACCTATTTCTGGACTAAAAAGGCGGCCACTGATATCCCGACGGGCATATCGACCATAGAGGGTAGGGTTGCTTGTGCATCAACAAGGTTGTTCCTTGAACGTGGAAGGTAGTGGAAAGTGACATCTTCAAATTGGAAGGTAAGCTCTTCGAGGTGAGCATGGAAGGGTAGTATCTTATCATCTCTGACTTTCCATTTCCTAAGGATTTTCACCCACAATGAGGGCTAAGTATCCATAGAAATCAATGCGCTTGATTCCTCTTTTGAGGGCGATTTTGATCCCTACGGTGCATGCCTCATATTTTGTCATGTTATTGGTGTAAGGTGAATCCAATTCGATGGCAATGGGGATGTGGAAATCATTTGGGGTGATCAGAAGTATCTCGATACCATATCCTTTTTTGTTAGCGGCTCTCTCGAAGAACATCTGCCATCTGAGATGCTAATGAGAGGTACATTGGATGTTTTTATTTGGGAATTCAAAAATCCAAACCTCGGTTCCTTCCGTAGGATTATCGGTAAGGTAATCGGAAATGGATCTTCTCTTTATAACCTTCTTCGTGATATATGTTATATCAAATTCATCTAGTAACATCAGCCAGCAGGCCATGCAGCTAGACAAGGTGAGCCTATCTCCTTGTGTAGTAAAAGGTTCCCCACAGGATGATGAAGGCAGTTTTTTCCTGATTGTCAGGATGCATCTTAATATGATTATACCCGGAGAAATCGTTGACAAATGACTTGAGGGCATGACTAGCAGTGTTATCGATGACCATGTCAGTGTTAGGTAGGGGATAATTATCCTTTAGGGATACCTTGTTCAAATCTCGATAGTCGACACATATGTGGGCTTTTTTTCCTAATTTCGGCACATGAACCATGTTTGCAAACCACGTAGGATATACGAACATTTGAATAAAGCTTACGTTTAACTCTTTCAACACTTCGTCTTAAACTTTAAGGGACCACTCTGTTCGGAGCTTTCTCAATTTTTCCTTGACATGTTTGCTTTCTGGGAAGGTGAGGATCTCGCTCTGTGTTATTTCTACGTTAATGTTAGGCATGTCGTCACAGGACCAGTCCACAAACTCTTTTAGAAGCTCTTAAAATTACGATCGATCATGATTGTTGAGGGTGGATCCTATACTATTCTCTCCTAGGTAAATACTAGAACCAAGATTGATAATAATAGTCTCATCATCATTGTTTGAATGCGTTTATATTGTTTAGTTTTTCCTTATTGAGATCAGTTAAGAATTACTCATTTAATAAACCATCTTCACCAATCATTTGAATAACATTAAAGCAATTAAAGTAAGGCACAATAAGACACTAGAAATCATCATTCATACTATTAAAAATATTTTTAAGAAATATAGCAATGAGAACCTCATCAAAGGAGGCCCCGTTCACAATTACATCATAAATATAAGAAAAATAGTAGATTTAGGTGCTTCTTGGAGGGGATGAACAATGGGGTTCAGGTTCACTTATATAAGCCTGTCAGGGATAGCATGTTAGTTAAGGGGTGGTGCATCAGTAGTGGTGATATTATTGGACGGGTCAGATGGTTAGAATTCCAAGTGAATCATGCAGATATCCAGCCCCGATGTATGCAAATCAAACGGCTCCTCAATATCACTTCCCTCAAAATTCTCGATGCTTTCCATAATTTTATCTATTAGAGGATTCACCTCAGGCTTTTGATCTTCATCCCAAGAGATTTCATCTCCATAGAATATTTTTAGTCCCGGTCTCATCTTTTTCTTGATAGGATCGTACCATGGTTCAGGGAATCCGCAGAAGGGAAACTCTTCACCCTCTTTAATAAACCTCCCATTCAGGGAGTCTCCTGGGATTATCTTCTCATCCTCCAAACTTCTCTTCTATTATGGCTAGCAAAGTGCTATGAGTTCAGGCGATGATGGTTAGTAGCCCAGGTCATAGGGGGAAAGGCTTCCTTCAGGATTATTGGCTTAACAATTCCTTGTTGGCGTCGACCCAGCGCCATTTGAGACATAACACATGCTTTTGTAAATTTGATAGACATTAACATTTCCACGAGGACTGTGCTCTGGACACACTCGATCTTTAAAATTATTCCCTGCTGGGATGAAAAGTGGATCGATCTTGAATCCTGAAAGGAACATTTCATTGACCCGTGCTCATTTTTCTAGTATTGGGTTACTTGTGCTCATACTCTGAGTTATTTCCATCCCCGAGGATGGTTATGACTTGTCCATTGGAAAAGAACTTTAATTTTTGGTGGAGAGAAGAAGATAAACCCCGGATACTGTGTGGCCAAGGACGGCTAAGGAGCAGGTTGAATTAAGAACATATATCAATGACTTGGAATTTTGCTTGAGGGAAAATAGGGACAACCCCTAGTGTAAGCCTTATGGAACCCATAACCTTTCGATAAGTATTATTAAAGTCGTACACAACAGAAGAAGTTGGATTAAGGTCATTGAATTTTATCCTCAGACAATTAAGGATTCTAAATGGGCAAACATTGAGAGCAGACCCGTTATCTACAAGTGACAAAAGAATTATCTTTTTCATGACTTCAACATAGATATTGAGGGCATAGTTGTGATTATGATCGATCTTTATAATTTTCTCCTTCGAAGAATGAGAGGAGTTTTATAGAGTCAGAGATCTGACCATAGGCATGGCTTCTTCAGGATTAGTAGTGGTAGGAATCGTGGATCCCGTGAGGAGTTTTATCAGAGCATTTATGTGTAGCTGGGAGGACATAAAAATCCCCCGAAGAGTTATATTAGTCTGAATCTTATTTAGCTGGTCAAGGACCTTACTTTCTTTTTCAATAGTTGGAGTTACCCAATGAATCCTTTTCCCTATTATGTTCCTATTAATAGAGGAATTGGATCCTTTTAGTGTCGCCAAATCGGGACATGTGATTTACAAAGGTGGGGAAAAATACGAACCCCATATCTTCATCTACCTCGAGTGAAACGGATACCTTGTTGGCCCCTCCTTCCTTAAAAGAAATCATTCCGCACAAAGAGGCGACTGAGTTCGCTTCCTTACTGTTCGATTCATTATTTATGTTATCAAAATAATCCCCATCCAGTGGCAATGATATCATCTTTCCATGAAAAGTTGATACATTCCACAACCTCTATGGCCTTATCATATATATTTTTCCATTTAGTTGGGAAGTGTTGAAAGGAAAGGACTAGATGCCCTTGGAGTTTCAAGACCGCGAGCAGTATGGAGACAATGCATACTTCTCTCTTTTTAACAAATACATCAGACATAATTTGCACAATGTCAACTAAATTGAAATATTTCACAGGTACGAACCATTCGTTGAATTATAGGACCCACTTTCGGGCTTCCATGAACAAGGTGAGGATCTTTTAATAGTTTATATTCATCTCTAAGGTCAATTTCGACCCAAATTTTTGAAACTGATCTAAAATTGTGGGCAATTCCATGACTCCCCCTTCTTAACGGGTACAAATGACAATATAGGCCTTGGTATGGAGTGATAGACCTTGGTCGATACGTTTATCAGGATGTAGGAGAAAGGAAGGATAAATTTTGAAGGGTTTAATTGAGATGGTAGTGGGATGGGTGTTTCGATGGGCTTGATTCTAGTGGAAGAGTCGAATTCTGAGTTTTCTTCTGATAGGATGGCCCAATTTGGTATGAATGGAAAGGATTCTGAGTGGTATTGGAGTTTGGGTTGGATAGTGGGGAAATGATCCCCCTATCAATGAGGTTTTGGATAACATTATTTAGATGAAAACACTGATTAGTGGTGTGTTCAATAATTTGGTGGAAGTCACAATGGGTGTCATGTTTGAAATTTCTGGGAAAGGAATTTGGCAATGGTCGCGGTGCTAAAGATTTGATGAGATTTTGACCAAGAAAGGCTTAGTACACTTTTTGCAAAGGGGAATGAATTTTACTACACTCCTTTATGACTGGGTGAGGATTACTTTTGATTGTCCAAGAGGTAGCATATTGGAAGATGTTATTGATGGTTGAGACTGAGATACTAGTTTTCGAGGCGTGATTTGGCCAGTCGACCTTTTGGGTTCAGACTATGCTTTATAATTTGTGACCCCTTCTTAAATATCTACCCTAAAATCATAGAAGGCTTTGAAATGAGGTTATTATTGACCTCCCATTGAAGCTCGAATATGGGGAAATAATTTTTTTTCTTTACGATTCTTACCTGCCCTTTCTCTGATGGCCGATAGGTCAAAGTAGCTTCTTTCTCTCTCCACTTTCCAATAAAGTTGCTAACTGATTAACCCGAGTTTTGTTTGAGTAGTTCCAAGCCTCGATGGGTAACTTCCCTCTCTTCATTATACTCGTACTAAGTCATGAATTGTTGAGATACATCTTCTCAACTACGAAATTTAGATTCTTCAAGGGACACGAACCATTGAATGGCACCTTCCTTGAGATTCTGCTGGAACATGTGATCCATTATCTCCTCTGAAACCCCGAGGAGTGTCTTGACACGATAGTATCTACGTAGGTGTACAACTGGATGTCCAATGGCTTCAAACTTCTCGATGTCCAACACTTTGAACTTGTCTAGTAGTCGGGCTTTAGGATAGGGACACATGTGGATGTAGTCCATATAGTTCCTTAAAATCTTAACCCAATCGAACCTTTTAGATAAAAATCTAAGGTCTTCCTTGAACTTTCTCAATTATTCTTCCTTGGGATCAACTGGAACTGGTAGATTAACCCCTGCCTGGGTATGATTCGATATTGGCAGTTGGGCTAGTGGTGACCTGTTGGGGCAGGCGAGGCATGTTGGTACTCTTCAGAAACTTATAGTGGTTTAGGAGCTGGTGGGCACATATCATAGATAAAGAGGATTTTGGGTTTGAGATATTTGGGAGTCTAAACTTTATGTCATAATATTTCCTGAACTTCTGCCTGAAGGTTGTCAATCTTAGCACTGAGTTGGCTAGGACTGCCATCAGTTTTGGCTGGGTATTTATAGTCTAGTCAATGTTCTTCTTGAATAGCCTTCGAAATCATTGCTTGAATTATGTAGAAGAAACAAAGGAAACAGTGGAGCTTCGGGGTGGCCTGATGGAATAATTAAGTCAATAGGAAGCCAATCCAAGATTGTGGTATGCGATTGTACCTGAGAGAGAAAAATGATTTTTGTTTTTAGTTTGAAAGGAAGAGGAATATTTTTTGTACATATTTTTTTGAAAAAAAGGGAAAAAATATTTCAGGTTTTTTAAAAATGGGAAAAGGAAAATCCTCGACATAGTTATTATTATTAGGTTCCATTTATATTTTGTTTCGTATAGGGTGCAAGTGAGATGCCAGACGGGACCCGAATATGGAGAAAAGATAGGGTACACAATGCAAGACACTATTTGACTTGTTTTCAGACTCACGGATAAAGTCCTATTTTAAAAAAGGGCGAAAAAGCATAAAAAATTGAGTGGTAAGGTGACCCAAAATTTTGACATATTTTCACGTTGTAATCGGCTGACTAGGTATGAGTGTCCTAGGGCAGACGCCCATATGAGGTTGAGGTATTGGTGGGTTAGTGGAAAGTTTCTCCCCTTTGGCATGTCTTCCATGATATATGTCTTGCCTGTAAGGTAAATCATTCATCGGGTGCATGTGGACAAGCCATTTAATATACCTTAGTGTACGTGAATTGCATCACGATATACCAAGTGGGGACGTTACATGTGAGAGCTAATTAGATATAATTAATGTACATGAATGAGTTCCATGATATATACCTCTTGTCATTAGTTCGGTCAAGAGATACTATGAGGAGAAAAAATGTTCAATATACATCGAAGGTACTAGGTCAATCGAAAGTGGGAATCATATCGCTTAGGTTAACCGCACCCATCAGGAAGTGACCCCTTAATACAGGACAAAATTTTGGTCAATATTGCAATGCTCAAGTGACATAGTGCACATGAATGCATAAATCTTAAATAGTATTTTATGGAGAGTTTTATGTATGCTAAGCAAGAGAAATACTATCATTATGAGGGAGAGCATAAAATACAAAAGTAGCATAGGATAAGGGAGATAAACATGGAGTGTAAAATTAGCTAGTATGTTCATGAACCATGGAGACTATACAAAGCATAGTGACATATAAAAAGTGTGAGACATGTGAATATACACAAATGAGTGGGAAATATATGCAAAGTGAGAGTGACTTATGAATATGCGGAAGTGGATAAAGTATTTGGATATATACAAGTGAGAAAATTGCGAAAGTGTGTGCTAGTGTGACTAAGCATGAATATCTACAAGTGGTGTGTGAAACATATGAATGAGCATGAAGATATATATGAGTGAGAAGAACATAAGAGTATCTGCTAGTGAGGCTAAGTATGGATATCTACAAGTGATATGGATTGCATGCGAGTGTAATCAAGTGGAGTGAAACACCGTGACTATACACAAGTGAGTAAAGTGATGATATATACAAGTGATGAGAAAAGAGCATAGTAAAGAGAAAGATATAAACATCAAGATATGAACGAGACATATATACAACATGTAAGTAGCAAGAAGAATATATAAGTAGAGAAATATGTACATTCATGTAGGAGAGTAGAGAGAAAAGGAAACAAAACCCATGCAAAAATAGAGTTTAGTCCTCTAAAAAGTAAGTCCCCGGTGGAGTCACCATTGTGGCCATCCACGGCGGAATTCTTCGGTGCGAGCTGGACCCTACATGGGAGGTAAAGAAAATGAAGAAAAACTCTCTTTTCGGATATGTGGGGATTCGAGGATAGTAATTCTCTTTTTTCCACTCATGCAATCTTCACGGGTTGCCAAGGATATAAATCTCTCATCGTCAAAGGGGAGGTAAATGTAGAAAATGGAGTCGCCAACCTATTTTTCTTAAAAAGGTAAAAGATTGTAAGTGTTCCCTAAAGAACGATGTAAAATGACAAACTGATGCATATAAAACCAAATGAATCAAGGGTTCAGAGACTAAGTTACGAAATGGGCTTCGATCTCTCGTTGTAATTCCCTGACCTAGATTTATGGGTTACCCGTTGTCAACCCGATCTGACCTGAGCGTTAGGTGTGAAGTGCAATGAAACAACCTATATAATCTTGTTAATCCAGTTTTATTATAATTAACATTTAACTTGTTTAGCTTGCGATTTCAGTTTCAAAATAAACTACATGAGGGACCCATGGGGAGCACCCCGAAGTCCAAGCATACAGAGCTATTAACGTAAAATAAATAAAGTACTTACTTGTATAACACTTTCAAAATACAATATCGTTCCCAACCTATCGTAGCAAAGCAAGGGTGTAAGCCAATGCTCGGTGGGAAATATACAAATGTAGTATAGAATCGAAGGGCAGAAAGGAGATTCTGACACGTTATGCATAAGTTCACATGAAGCTACCTTGTATACACATATATATATACATAAATATACATATACTTAATGCATGAAACAATTTTACTTTCGAAAACCTTATTTATCTAGATTAATCTATCTTAATCTTATAAAAATACTTCCTTTTTCTCATTTTAGCATTTCTCGCTTTATTTAACACATACGGTTCAATACTTGAAACCATTACATTTGATTTAACCGAAACCATTACTTTACCGAAATCGCCCTTTTTATTTTATCCAATACATATTAGTATTTTTGTTGAAAGTCACCCTTTCAATACTCGTGAACACCGTGTTAGAAAATACTTATTTAATCTTCGAGAACCTTTTGCAACACATTCTTGTGTTAATTATGGGTTTAACAGCTTAGGTTGCTTATCACCCATTTAACCACTTACTTTACCTTTTTCCTTACCTTATGGATATTAATCAATTATACATTTACTTGTCCATTTTAACCTTTATCGGAACATTTATTAATCCATTCAAGTTAGGTTGTATTAATATGTTTCACAACACAACACATATCTTGACACGTTTATTATTCCTTTATTTTTTCTCAGAATCTTCCAAATACGCATACTTCAACGGGCTCCACACTGTCGGTTATGTGCACCATATGCTTTGGCTAGTTGTTTTGGGCCTTTCACCCCAGGGCTCCGAGCCCTCCTTAATTATTCCGGTGTCATCCGAGTTCCTTTTTATGTGTTTTAACATTTTACAAATGTCCACATTATTCCCTTTTCCCTTTTACCTGGCCGAAGCCAAAACCCGGAGTTACACCCCAACTCGTGTTATACTTTGAAAGTATTATTTCATGTCCTTTACACTTTAACTTTGATGTTATTCCAAAAATCATATTCATTTAGGATCAGTTTGTGTAACACCCCTTGCAACATTTTTATTCCATAAAAATATTTCACTTTAAGTAAAATTACCATTTTACCCATTTGTTTCCAAACTCACCCTTTTACTCAATTTTCTCAAGTGCTAATTTTCCCAAAAAACACTATTAAATTAACACCCTTTTAACCTTGGAGTAATATTCTTGGAAACATATTTATTTTATTATTTCTTTTCCAAATTCATAAGTGTTATTCTTTTACAACATTATTAAGTTACACACTAACTTTCTAATGTTTATCCATTAAGACTTATTCAACATCATTAATAACAATTTTTCCAAACTAGACATTTCTTTACTTCCTACATTCAAAAGAAATCCATTTACACTTAAAGAGTACTTTTATAAGAAAACTACCATTTTTCTTTATTTTACATGTAGTCTTGCAACTTTGTACTTATCACACTTTTAACCCTTTTCTCACACACTTTAAAGACAAGAATTTTTACTGTTCATTATTTCATGTTTGAACCCAACAAAATCTCTTTTAAACTTGCTTATAAACTTAATGCTAAAATACTACAAGTTCATATACATGAGAAGATGGATTTTAAACCTTAAAATCCTATTAAATGGATCAAGCATATTTTTCATTTTAAAATTTTCTCATACATGTAAAAATACATTTTTAAAGCAAAGGGACATTTAATTTCTTCAAACTCACAAAATGTCCATTTTTCATAAAATCTTCATATTTGCAAGAAACTTTAAAACTTTATTTCACCAATATTTAAGAAACCAAATCATCATTTCCAAACATTTTATATCATAAAATGTTTAACATCAGTATTTCTAGAAATTACACCATTTTCATAAAATACCAACCTTTAAAATTTCAAAACTTTGAAATGTTTATTCATTCTTTATTTTCAACAAAAATAACATCTTACCAACATTTTTATTTCATGAAAATACTTATTAATTCTACACATCAATTTCATCATTCATTCAAATTCACCCTACTCATGTAATCTAACTACAAGACTACAAATATGCAAAATAGAGTCTTAATACTAAGACTAAGGATTTATCATCTCTAATAGCTCCAATGGTGGTAGAATTATTGGTGTAGTAGGAGCAACCCCTACCTCCAAAGGTGGCCTCAAGGGGTCACCAAAATGCATCCTTAAAAAATGCTCCAAAATATGCTCCATCCAAGATTCCAAGCAAGACCCACTTCAAACATTATGGAAGCTCCATCTTCATCTTCTCCAAAAAAAAACCAACACTTCTCTAAAATTCGTAGCTATTCTTCAACAATGCTGGAAATGGGTGTAAATACTTCAAACCTGGTGGAATATGTAAAACGTGAGTTTTAAATACTTAAGGGTCTGATACCACATGTTGGAATATATGGTCCCCAATTTTAAAATTCTTTTAAAATGAATTTCCTTTAAATGCGGAATAGGATGGTTCAACACAACGCACACAAATTTCAAAATTTAATTTCTTTCAAATCAAAATTAAACTAAACTAAAAGTGACATAAAATTAAACAACAGGTAAATTTTCACTTAAACCCAATTAATTTAACCCAAGTCCTAGAATTTTTCTAACAAGATTAATTCATTTTTCTATTTAAGCCAAACCCACTTTTATCAAATTACAATTATCTTGACTTGAATTAAATTAACTTAAACATCACCCAAACTAATTTTAGCACCAAATTACACTAGTTTGAGATTTAAACCAATTTTATCTTCGAGTGGGAACACCGCAGCACGAAACAAACTCCTCTTGGGTGGAGAAGAACCCAAACTCTCTTCTTGATGGTGTAGAGAAAATCAATGGTTACCACACAAGCTCCAAGCAATATATATATATATATGTGTGTGTGTGTGTGTGTGTGTGTGTGTGTGTGTGGTTACTTGGATTAAAACAAAACTACATGGGTGTATGTGTTTTTAAGAATTTATTCCATGAAAAATAAAACACACAAATATGAACTTTTGATTGATGAATTTTTCTCTCAAATTGTCTCTCCAAAAAGGTCTCAAAATTTGTCTTTAAAATACTTATTCCCGCACTATGTAAAGGCGGTAAAATGTAGTGGGAAAAAAGTAGTGGGAAAGTGGTTAAAAAAGAAAACTGTCCGATTTTTAGCTTTCCCACCAAGGTCGTTCGAACGACATTCCCAGGTCGTTCGAATGACTGTACTAACAATAAAATAGGGATTAAAAGGCAAAGTTGTTGGAAAACTCGTTCGAACAACAATCTAGTTCGAACGACACTTCGAACGAAAATTTAGAAATTCCAATTTTTTCATTTTAAGTCCAAAAACTTTTATACAAAGTTTTAAAATCAATTTATGAACATTAAAGGTCATTTTAAACAAAATTACACCCTTAAAATATTCCAAGTCTCGTACATATATATAGTGCATTCAGACCTTTTGGGGACAATGGAATCATCAACTTGATGACGTAGAAATGAGGCACTAGAAATGAGGCACTAGAAACTCGGCAATGATGAAGCTTTAAAAATTGGGCCACTACATCTTCGACACAAACTCGTCATAGGCTTGGATGGATACACTTTACACTCTATCCTATGACTCAAATCGTTTTGTCCGGAATTAAGCCAATACTACAAATTGACTCGATTAGAAATGTGTCCTTACAAATATCCCCCTTTGGCTATTCCGGAACAAAACCAAACAAAAAATCCTAAAGGGGCGTCAAGCTCGTCAAGACACAACATCCCACCTAAATAAAGTAAAACGAACATACGCTATTGACACGACCCAAGGATGTGCTTTGCCGCTTTAAAATAAATTTCGCTAAAAGAAATTCCTGCACACTTAAACAAACTATTAAACGCATAGGGAATATCAAATTAATAAATGAAATTTAAATAAATACTCCACTAACTTAATTCTCCCCCTTTATCAACTATGATCTACCTAAGAAGTTCGCAACTCCCCCTAAAAGTTAAATCTCCTAAACTAAAGGTTTATATACCATTTATCCCCTTTTTTGTTCAGGAATAAACAAAGGTTAAAGAATTAAAACATTACTTATTTCTCCCCCAATTAAAGCATATACTATTTCTCCCTCTGAAAAACTACACAAGGGATATAAAATAGGGAAAACAAGTAAAACATGATGGTGCATAAAGTGATAAGAGCATTAAAGTATATGGGTGACGATAAAAAGTAACTAATCCACAACAAGGGTAAATAGATACCAACTTATGATGTGATAAAAAATTATACCAACTAAAATGTATTTAACATAAGCATGGTAGATGTCAATTATGAATTAAAAGCATAAATGGATTAGCTGACATGGCAAAGACTCAAAACAAATAACATATCATATATATGAATACACAGTAAATACAAAATAAGCACACATATATAGATAAAAACACACAAATGACACAAAATAAAATAACATGAGTTTTCCACTCTCTTATAGCATACATGTGTCATATGGAAACGAAAGTGAAGGGGTGTGAACAAGATACCAATGAATTAAAACCCAATCACTTAAACATTTTCATGGATTTCTCATTTGATTGCAAAACTTTGTCAACTAAGATTTAGCCTTATGTGACAAGATAAATTCAACTCTAAGAACAAACAAGCACAATGCATACAAACCTAGCAAATTGATGACTCTACAAACCAATAGAGTCATGACAATGATAGTGCGACTAGGAAACAAAGACATTGTGCAAAACCGTTGATATAGCGCCCAAAATCCCTCAAAATATGCACATAATACTTTTGAATGAATATACCAAGCTAAATAAAATAGGCCTTGGCAAATATTTTTCTTTTAATGCCATATTTTTTTTAGGCCTTTGGACCACGTATTTCTTTTAGATCCTTTCCAAACGGTGACTTACTTACAAAGGATAATTTTTCCTTTCGTAGCCCCTCCCCGTGCACATCAATATATCATTTTTTATCACATAAATCTCACGTGCAACGGATTTAACGTGCATAAATCCTCCTAGGTCACAAGATAGTAGATGACTATATTGGTAGGAGAACACCTCACAAAGCTCAAATATACATGTGAAGTTAAAATTTTAAAAGAGCTCGTGCATGTGTGTGAAAAGGCGTATAAAGGCGAATCCATTAAGCAAGTCAAAATTAAATTACTCCATGTAACCATGACAAAGAACATTTTAAGGATTTAAAATTTTAACCAAAAGTTCTAGCCACGTGGAAGTGATGCGACTAAGAATGTGTCTCGGGAGTGCGTACTCTCTAGGCTCAAGTGCAAGACTGTCACTCAAGTAATAATCCGATAAGTCGGGTATCTATCCTTAGGGAAATAGGATGAACAGAGTCGTAACGACGTTGGATAGACGAAGGAAACCTAACTTTGACTCTAAAGAAAATTAAAAGGTGATATGATTTTCGAAACAACTACAACTATATGCACTTTTGAAAATGATTAATAATGAAATTATGAATGCAATTTTTCTACTGCAGAATTTTGAATTACTAGACTTAAACTATAACTATGAATGGAGAAAAATAGGTCGGGTTACAATCTCCCACACCCTAGTAATTCACTTCGTAAGATACTAGATTTAGAATCAAAACTTTAAATGAATCCGGCTTTTTAAAACTCCTAAATATTACATATATGAGAGATCATAGCCCGCACAGTACGTAAGCAAAGGTTGAATTAAAATTCGGTCTTTATTTCTCCTAAGTATTACACATATGAGGGATCCTAGCCCGCACAGTATGTAAGCAAAGTCTAAAATAAAGTAGTATCATATTAATTACGATACAATTCATCCAATGTATTGATTCCAACTTCTATTTCCACTATCGTGAATTACCTCGGGTGGAGTTCATGCACCCCAACCCTTGAAAACTTAGACAGACATATGAAAACTGGAAGAAAATGCGTTTGGAATGAAAGAAAACATTTTTACTACTGAATGAAGATGAAGAGCGATGAAATTGCTATTAGAAAAGTAACTATTGCAATAATTAAAACAAGAATCAGAAAGGTATTACTTGAATTGCAAAACTATAAGCAAACTAGGGTTTCTTATTATTCTCCTTCTCTAAACTAATTACAAAGCTTCCAAATGAATCAGAAGCCCCCTCTCATGTTTGGGAGGAGTTTACAATTTATAATCTACGAATACTAAGAGTTTGAACCATGTAGGATTCTAATTTTACAAGTGGATAAGTTCAAATTTTCGAAACCAGAACCGATCCTATTTGGGGGTTCGGTTCGGTTCCATCTTTGCCAACCTTTATAAAAAGTTCTTTGAGCATAGGATCGGTTCATTTTCCTTCTTCTTCGGTTTGGTTCCATCTTAACATTACTTTACAGGAAGTTTTCCAGGTGCAGGTTCGATTCGTTTTCCTTCTACTTCGGTTCGGTTCCATCTTTGTTAACTTTTTACATGAAGTTCTTTGAGCATAGGATCGGTTCATTTTTCCTCCCCTTCAATTCGGTTCCATCTTAACATTGCTTTATAGGAGCTTTCTCAGGATGGGATCGGTTCTTTTTCCTTCCCTTAGGTTCAATTCCATCTTTTCAGGAACTTTCCTCCTTGTATTTCCTTAAAGCTTTTGGTATGGAAATCGGATTAGGATGCTGGTCCTTCCTAAACACTGAATACCTGCGAAATAGATGGAAAATATACGAAACTCGGCGTACTCATTAGAAACTTATCAATAGCAATGATATGATATAAATCCACTCGAATTATACTTTGTGGAGCGATAAAAGCCTCTAAATTAAGGGGATAAATGGGAAGAATTTATGCCTAATCAAACCCCCTAACTTAGAACTCTGATCGTCCCGAGCAATGTAAAAAGAATCAAAACATGGTCTAACTCAAAAATGGGATAAAATACCTCTTTTTCGAGCGAGCGATTGCATTTAGCGTATGCAACTAGCCTTTAAACCCCTAGGTTATCATAGTAGGATGAGTTGTGTCTCGTGAGGGTTTGCAGAGAATATACCCATAAAATTCGACTCAAAGAAAACTCAAAATACGCAAAAATTATATAATTTAAACTTTTTCAGAAAATAGTCATCATCATTTCATGTTCAAGATTCTCAAATCATAGTGCGTGTGTGCGAAGCTGTAAATTTAACCGCGAATTTCCACTAATTGATCATTACGTAACTTATTCGAAAATTCGTTTTGATTTAAAAATCTCACGAAATTCTCTCACAAATGAATCACTCGGAATGTGGTTATTCTCTCGGTATGCGTGATTTATAAGAGTAAATATATTGGAACCAAGTTCACGCATACAAGTAGAAAGACGGAAATTTTATGGTAACCGGATCTCATCATTGGATTACGGATATAAGAAAACAGGAACATTGCCTCTAATTAGTATCTTTGATCTCTTTTATTATCTTTTTGTGTTTTTGCTCTCCACGCGGTAACCAATTTCGCAATTTTGGACTCGGTTAGGACTTTTTCGGGCTAAAGGTGTATTGGATAAAATGAGAATGGTACGAGAAATCTGGAATTGGAAAGTTTTCTTATGATGTCCGTTAGTGCGTTTTCGGGCTTTTGCTCATTTTTTTTCTTTTTTTTCTATTTTTTCTATTTTTCACGCTTTTCTTTTCTTGCTATTTTTTTTAGCATAGCTATTTTTTTTTTGCCTTTTTCTGCACTTTCCGGACTTAATTTCTGGAATTATCACTTTTCACAATTCCGGGCCAATTGAGAATTTTCGGGTTGTCAACAAAAGGGAAAAATTTATTCGACTCAATTTGGGTTACAAAAGGGATAATTTTTCGCTACTTTTTCTTGCCAATATTTTTGGGTGATAAACGAGGGCCTACTTCATTGTCCAAAATACTAATTGCGTTACCATATGCGTTTTGAGATGAATTAAGTTTAGAGATCTATTTTGGCACCTTTTTCAAAGCAATATCACACACATTTTCCATAACTGATCAAAGTGAAAGGATTGAGATCCTCGACGACTTATTAGACGGTGAAAAGAACTTTTGAGTTAACAATTAACTTGGATTGATTTATAAATTTCACAAAAATGAAAGGCTCAAATCTCACCGGGGCTGTTAATCTCCACATTTATTCGTTAAGCCGCTTACGTTCGCTCAATTTCCATCTTTGGTCAATTTCGGCTTTGTGTGTTATGTTTTTACAATTTGAGACTTTAAACTGACTTTTAATGATAGTTTCGAAAATTTTGAATTCTAATTTTTATTTATTTTGAAATAAAAATGTTCTTGGATTTTTCAAGACTTTATGATTTTTTTTTTTTTGAGATTTTTGGGCATTTTTTAAAATTTGTGAAGTTTTTAGAAAGACACACTTGTGACCCCCCCTAACTTAGACTTTTGCATTGTCCTCAAGCAAAAAGGACTAAAATCTAACTCAAAGCGAATTAAAAGTGCGAAAAAATAAAACAAACAAATGAGAAAAAAATACATAATCTTTATAGAAACTGAACAACTATGTTACAAAGGGTAGGATAGAACACGCAAGAAACAATGTTTAAACAACCACCACAACACACAAACAGCAAAAAAGCAGACAAGGGCTTCATTGGGGAGGCGGATTTAAGGGACCGGGTGCGAGGCGGTCGATGCATTGTTGTTTTGGAATGGTGGGGGCATTAGTTGGGTAGTCATATATTTCCGGGTGGGGGACGCCCTTGGTAGCAAGTTTGCGAGCGAGAATGGCCAAGGAAAATCGGATGGGGCGACCGTCGACAAAGGCTTGGCACTCGAACTCGCCCGTTCGGACGAGAGAGCCATAGAAAGATCAGACTTCGGTCTCCCACACTACATTGTGGGGTTCTTGAAGGTATTGCACCCACCCCCTCCTGCTGAAAAGGTTGGTGACTGAGCGGGGAAGCTCGTCCCAATTGACGACGTGCTCAATATGCAGTTTGCGGGACAGGTTGAAATTTTTTTCGCACCATACGCACTCCATGTGGTAGCGGTATTCCCCACTGCCGTTAGGCAGAATCTCGGTGGACATATATTTCGTGGGAAGAGCGGGATTTGACATGGGGAAAGCTGGGAATATTGGTAATGAGAGAGATAGGGTTGTAGAGAGGGAGGATAGAGTGGAGGTATGAGGGAAATGGTAAGGTAGAGGTGGGTTTTATAGGTGGTGGGGAGGGATGGGGGGAAATAATTTGGAGGGAAAAGGGAAATGGATGTTTGGAAGGAAAGGGGGGAATGAATGGAGGGAAAGGAGGGGATAGGGGGTAGGAATGGTCACCTCGGGAAGAACCAAAATCGCAGAACCCGAACCGATCCGGTTCAGGGGCGATTCGGTTTGGTTCTATTTTTTTTTACAATATATCAAAACTGAACCGATCTGGTTAGGGGATTCGGTTCGGTTCGGTTCCATCTCAGGCAGAACCATCTTACTTAGCAAGCTGACTAGAATATCACGCCCTTGAATTTCTGGACACTTTCTCACTTATTCTCCCACTTGGATTTATCGATGCCCTCATGAAGTGCGTGTTGGTTATCGTGATCCTAACCCTAACCTCACGTAACCTACCTACGAACTCAAGCAAATCTACCAAAGAACAGGGGTGCGACGACCTCTCAACTCAAGCTCATTATACCCCGTAAACGGGGTTCGATAACCAGATGGTGTCGATCTCTTCTATGCATGCCTCAACATATAGCTTTAGGTGTTGTCCATTGACTTTGAACGCGTTCCCCCCTTTTGGATCTTCCAACTCTACTGCTCTGTAGGGGAATACGGTTCTCACAATGAATGGACCAGTCCATCGGGATCGCAATTTACCTGAAAATAGATGAAGCCGGGAGTTATAGAGGAGTACCTTTTATCCCGGTTGAAACTCTTTTCATCGAATAATCTTATCATGCGCTAGTTTCATCCGGGCTTTTGTAATCTTGGCATTCTGATGCGCATCATTGCGCATCTCCTCTAACTCATTCAGTTGAAGCTTACGAGCTTCACCGGCTTTATCAATATCATAATTTAATCTCTTAATGGCCCAATATGCTTTGTGCTCCAACTCAACGGGAAGATGACAAGGGTTTCCATACACAAAGTGGAATGGGGACATTCTTAGTGGGTTCTTGTATGCAGTATGGTAGGCCAATAGCAAATCGTTCAATCGAAGGGACTAATCTTTCCGGTCGGGATTGACAATCTTCTCTAGTATGTGCTTGATTTTATGATTTGCCAATTCGGCTTGTCCATTCGTTTGTGGGTGATAGGTTGTTCCAACCTTGTGAACGATGCCATATTTTCTCATGAGCTTCTCGAATGGCCTGTTGTAAAAGTGCGTGCCATTATCACTAATTATCGCTTTCGGAGCATTGAAGCGGGAAAGTATGTGTTCTTGTAGGAACCTAATCACCACTTTATTACCATTAATCTTAGTAGCAATAGCTTCCACCCATTTAGAAACGTAGTCTACTGCGACAAGGATGTATAGGAAACCAAAAGATTGGTGAAAAGGGCCCATGCAGTCGATACCCCAGCAGTCAAAGATCTCAATAATGAGTATCGGGGTTAATGGCATCATGTCTTTTCGGGCAATCGCTCCCATCCTTTGACACCCATCATAAGATTTGCAATAATTGCTTACATCCCGGAATATTGTGGGCCAATACAAACCGCATTGAAGAATTTTAGTTGTTGTCTTTTTCACGGAAAAGTGGCCTCCATATACTTCTGAATGACAGAATTGGATGACTTTTGGGATTTTATCATCCGGTACGCATCATCGGGTGATCTGATCGGCGCAATATTTAAAGAGCAATAGATCATCATAGAAAAACATGCGCGACCAAGTGATGAACCTCTTCTTATCTTGCGGTATCCAATAGGGAGGGACGGTTCCCATGATAAGATAGTTCATTATATCTACAAACCAGGGAAAAGAAGAGGTGGCAAAAAGTCATTCATTCGAAAAATATTCGTCTATGGGTTTAGGATCACTAGGTGCATCGAATAAAAGCCGTGATAAGTGATTGGCAACGATGTTTTCTACTACTTTTTTATCTTTAATGGAGAGATTAAACTCTTATAGGAGTAGGATCCACCTTATGAGGTGCGGCTTTGCGTCCTTCTTCGCAAGTAGATATTTTAACACCACGTGGTCGGTGAAGCAAGTGATGGGAGAATCGATAATATAGGACCAAAATTTATCGAGTTCGAATGCTACTACTAGCATCTCCTTCTCCATGGTGGAGTAATTTAGTTGAGGTCCGATAAGGGTCCGTCTAGTGTAGTAGATGACATGAGCCTTATTGTCTTTTATTTAGCCCAAAACAGCCCCTTCGCATAATTGCTAGCATCACACATAAGCTCGAATGGAAAGGACAAATCCGGAGCTTGCATAATAGGAGCGGACACAAGCATATTTTTTAGTTTTTTAAAAGCACTTTGGCATGCTTACGTCCACTCAAATGGGGTATCCTTCATAAGAAGGTTGCTTAAGGGTCTAGCGATGGCGCTAAAGTCCTTAATGAACCATCTATAAAATCCCGCGTGGCCCAAGAAGGAGCACACGTATTTCAGCGATTTATGTGGGGGTAGATCGGCTATGACATCTATTTTTGCTCGATCAACCTCGATCCCTTTGGATGACATGATGTATCCAAGAACTATACCCTCAGTTACCATGAAGTGGCATTTTTCCCAATTCAACACTAAGTTCTTTTCCACACATCGGGCTAGTACTTTCTCAAGATTAGCTAAACATAGGTGGAAAGAGGTGCCAAAAACACTAAAGTCGTCTATAAACACCTCTATCCCTCTCTCAACCATGTCACTGAATAAGCTCAACATGCACCTTTGAAAGGTCGTCGGTGCATTACACAAGCCAAATGGCATACGTTTGCAGGCAAACATTCCAAAAGGGCAAGTGAAGGTTATTTTCTCTTAATCAAGTATATCCACCTCAATTTGGTTATATCCGGAATAACCATCTAGGAAGCAATAATAAGGGTGGCCTGCCACTCTTTCAAGCATTTGATCAATAAATGGTAAGGGGAAAAGGTCTTTTCTAGTTCCCGCATTGATTTTTCGGTAATCAATACAAATGCACCATCCAGTGGTGGTACATTGGGGAACTAGCTCTCTCTTGGCATTTTCAATCACAGTCATGCCCGACTTCTTCGGGACGACTTGAATGGGGCTCATCCACTTTCTATCCGAGATTGGATAGATAATCTCGACATCCAACGGCTTTATAATTTCAGTCCTCACCACATATTTCATTATGGGGTTTAGTCGTCTTTGCATTTATCTTGAGGGCTGAACATCCTCTTCGAGATGAATCTTATGGGTGAAAATTAGGGGGCTTATCCCCTTTAAATCAGTTATACACCAACCAAAAGCATCTTGGTGCTTCCTCAAAATCTTTAATAATTTACCCTCCTGCTCTTCATCTAAGATAGAGGAGACAATAACAGGAAATGTCTCACTTTTACCTAGGAAATCATATTCGACATTAGAGGGTAGTTTCTTCAACTCGAGAGTCGGGAATGTGTCGCCATAGGGCACCATGTGTGCTTCCCTTGGCAGTAACTCTTCGAATTGAGAAACCCAATTAACATCTCTCGCGTCCTCGTTCGACGCTCTCTCATCGAGTAAGCCCCTCAACTCCTCTATCTCCCTCTCAAACTCGGTATAAGCGCCCTCACTCTCATGATTAGAATCTAGGAAAACTTCTAATGCATCTCCACAATAATTTTCCTCAAAGTTTTCTTCTACGACCTCCTTAATTAAACTCACCGCGTGAAGATCATCTTCTTCCCCTGCTTGTTGGGCTATGTTGGAGATGTTTATTTCCAAAGTCATATTCCCAAAAGTGATTTGCATCTGCCCATTTCTAGTATTGATCACTACGTTAGCCGAAGCTAAGAATGGGTGTCCAAGGATGATGGGAACATGATTTTTTTAGGCGAAGGAGGTATCCGTGTCCCAAATGACAAAATCTACCGGGAAGTAGAAAGTTTCAACTTTGACTATCACGTCCTCAACTATACCCCTTGGTGTCTTCACGATTCAATCCGCTAACTGGAGAGTGATCCTTATGGGCTTAAGATCATCCAGATCAAGTTTCCTATAAATTGAATAAGGGAGAATGTTGACACTTGCTCCCAAATCGAGTAAGTCTTTTTTAAATTTGTTTTCTCCAATGGTACAGGAAATGGTGGGAGCACCGGGATCTTTATATTTAGGGCGGAGATCGTTAAGAAGGACTGAGCTCACATTTTGTGCTAGAAACACATTCTTATTTACCTTCATCCTCCTCTTGACTGTCAACAAGTCTTTTATGACTTTTGCATAGGATGGAATTTGCCTTATTGCATCGAGGAAAGGTAAATTCAACTTTACATTCTTAAGTACTTCTATCACTTCTTCACTTATGGTCCTATTATGGGCAGGAACTAATCTTTGAGGAAATGGTGCCGCGAAGGGTGGTTTCACTACTAACTCGGGCTCACTAGTGTCTTATTTATCACTCTCTTTCAAGAGGACACCTTCGGCCTCTTTCGTGCCGGGCGAAATCTCCTTATCTTTGGTTAAGTCATGTGGAGGAGATGATAAATCAATGACTCTTCCACTATGAAGAGTGGTCACAGCTTGATATTGCTCCTGATGTTCTGTAAAGGTGGATCTAACACTAGTTTGACTTTGGGGAGGTCTTTGGCCCTGGGCAGGAAACTTTTCCTTCTCTTGGATACTCAACTCTGATTGCAACTTTGAAATATTCACATTTATGTCGTTAATCATGCGCTCATGTCTAGCAGTGGTTGCATTTTGGGAAGTGATGAATTGGTTTATCGTATCCTCAAGATTTCTTCGCGGTTGAGTGATATATGGCCCCGGAGGTGGTGGTGCCTGTACATGTCCTTGCATGTGTGGTGCTTGTTGAAAGTGCGATGGTGGAGGAGGGTCAATGTGAATTAGGATTCATCATATCATTTAGTTTCCCATAGATAAAACCAGGATTGTTTTTCCATGAAGGGTTGTAAGAATTCCCGTGTAGTGCACCAAAATTACCCTTAAATCCTCCTATACCACTCACTTGCTCTTGAGGCATAACTTTGTAGGAGGGTATTATCGGGCATTCCTCTGTTGAATGTCCCACCTCACAAAGAGCACACACCTTCTCAATGGGGTTCGGGATGGATCCAGTTGGTCCTCTTGCACATATCTCAAGTATTACTCGCATTCCTTTCTCAAGTATATCGAGTCGAGTGTCCATCATAGTATTATTTTCTATGTGAAATAGGTCGGACGCCGATGGAGTGATGGTCGTTTGGTGAGTTTGATTATGAGCACTAGGGTCAGATGTATCCCATGCTTGGAGGTGAAGCTCAGCATCGTTGGCATCTAGGTCGATAAAGGGGCCCTCAACATGGTTTCAACGAGTTATTTGGAATTTATATTCAGCCCATTATGGAAGAAGGAAATGATTTGTAGTTTATCAAGTCCATGATGAGGGAACGAAGTGATTAACTCATTAAAACGCTCGTAACATCGATCGAACGACTCATTTTCTTATTGTCAGAAGGTTTGAATTTGAGCCTTGATGGAGTTCGTTCGATGTGTAGGAAAGAATTTCTTGAGAAATTTAGATTGCAAATCGTTCCATGATGCAATCGAGTTTGGAGGTAAAGACCATAGCCAGTTCTTGGCCTTGTCTTTTAGCGAGAATGGGAAGAGTTTAAGGCGGATCACATTTTCTGTGGAAGTTTGATCACTGAGGGTCTCGCACGCCTCATCAAATTCCCTGATGTGGAGATATGGCTTTTCTGACTCCATTATATGGTAGTTGGGAAGTATCTGGATCATCCCATTCCTAAAGCGAAATTGCCCTGCACTATACTGGAGTAAAATTCATCCCGGAGTGATGGTTCGCTCGGGATATAAGATTTCTCTCAAAAGGCGGTACGGTACCTCTTCCTCACCTGCGGCTACACTACCGTGTTGTGACATGGCTCTCTCATTTTATGACTTTGTATCCTCAGTTGGTATGCTCAGAGCGTGCTCTGTGGTGTGTCCTAAGAGGGATGTCGGAGGGTAACATGCAATTGAGTGTGGAGGTGTGGGAGGTAAAACCCAGAATTGTGGAGCGTTTGGAGTGTGAGTGAGTTCAGGATTTTTCATTAACAGGCTTATGATAGATGATGAAGTTTTTTTTTTTGTGTGTGTGTGTGTATTTTCAATTTTTTTTATGTTTTTGGATTTTTGAAAATTTTTGGTCAAAGTTTTAGATTGACTTGATCTAATCCTAAGTCTACTTGAATCCCCGGCAACGGCGCCAAAAACTTGATGCGACTAAGAATGTGTCTCAGAAGTGCGTACTCTCTAGGCTCAAGTGCAAGTATGTCGCTCAAGTAATAATCCGATAAGTCGGATATCGATCCTCGAGAAAATAGGACGAACGGAGTCGTAACGACATTGGACAGACGAAGGAAACCTAACTTTGACACTAAAGAAAAGGAAATGGTGATTTGATTTGCGAAACAACTACAACTATAAGGACTTTCAAAAATGATTAACTAATGAAATTATGAATGCAATTTTTCTACTGCATAATTTCAAAATACTTGACTAAAGCTGTAACTATGAATGGAGAAAAATAGGTCGGGTTACAATCCCCCACACCCTAGTAATTCACTTCGTAAGATACTAGATTTAGAATTAAAACTTTAAATGAATCCGACTTTTTAATATTCCTAAGTATTACATATATGAGAGATCATAGCCCGCCAAGTACGTAAGCAAAGCTTGAATTAAAATTCGGTCTTTATTTCTCCTAAGTATTACACATATGAGGGATCGTAGCCCGCACAGTATGTAAGCAAAGGCAGAAATAAAGTAGTATTATATTAATTACGATACAATTCATCTAATGTTTTGATTCCAACTTCTATTTCCACTATCTTGAATTACATCGGGTGGGGTTCATGCACCCCAACCCTTAAAAACTTAGCCAGACATATGAAAACTGGAAGAAAATAAATTTGGAATGAAAGAAAACATTTTTACTACTGAATGAAGATGAAGAGAGATGAAATTTCTATTAGAAAAGTAACTACTGCAATAATTAAAACAAGAATCAGAAAGTTATTACTTGAATTGCAAAACTATAAGCAAACTAGGGTTTCTTATTGTTCTTCTTCTTTAAACTGATTACAAAGCTTCCTAATGTATCAGAAGCCCCCTCTCATGTTTGGGAGGAGTTTACAATTTATAATCTACGAATACTAAGAGTTTGAACCATGCAGGATTCTAATTTTACAAGTGGATAAGTTCAAATTTCCGAAACCAGAACCAATCCTATTAAGGGGTTTGGTTTGGTTCCATCTTTGCCAACCTTTACAAAAAGTTCTTCGAGTATACGATCAGTTCGGTTTCCCTCTTCTTCGGTTCGGTTCCATCTTGACATTACTTTATAGGAAGTTTTCTAGGTGAAGGTTTGATTCATTTTCCTTCCACTTCGGTTCGGTTCCATCTTGTTAACTTTTCACAGTAAGTTCTTCGAGCATAGGATCGGTTTGTTTTTCCTCTCCTTCGGTTCGGTTCCATCTTGACATTACTTTACAGGAGATTTCCCAGGATGGGATCGGTTCTTTTTCCTTCCCTTAGGTTCGGTTCCATCTTTTCAAGAACTTTCCTCCTTGTATTTCCTTAAATCTTTTGGTATGGAACTCGGATTAGGATGTTGGTCCTTTCTAAAGACTGAAGACCCGCGAAATAGATGGAAAATACACGAAACTCAGCGTACTCATTAGAAACTTGTCAATAGCAATGATATGATATAAATCCACTTGAATTACACTTTGCGGAGCAATAAAAGCCTCTAAATTAAGGGGATAAATGGGAAGCATTTATGCCTAATCAGGAAGCGAAATGATAGGATTCAACACAAACATATGCCACAAAAGGTGTGTCAAACTAAAATACAAAAAAAAAACTTTTTAAGTTTTTGAAAATTTTAACCAAACAAAAATAATTTACTCAAAAGACAAACAAAAATCATTTGTATTTTTCATTAAGCTCAAATAACTCAAAAAAATAAAATACCAATGATAAACAAAATCTTTTTGTATTTTTCATTTAATGAAAACTAAAATGAAAAGAATATAATACAAAAGATATACACAAATCATAATTCTATCATGTGATTAATCATGGAGCTTAGACTAGAAAAATTACTAATAAGCATACAACTAGCATGAAAATATAGCATTAAGACCGAAAGCTAGAGTATGTAAACCAAAGCTAACACATTTAACCTTTTGATTTAGCAGGGGAGGTTTCACATGCAAGCAAATGAGAATCATAAACCCTATTTTATATAGCAACCATGTCGGATCTCCTAACCCATACAAGTGAAGAGTGACAATCTTGAGATTTGGGGATCTTGGCTACCTTTGTTACCTTACATTTGGATTTCCTAGTAATTCTTTTAAAATCAAAATAAAATTTCCTATGATGACCTTTTTTACCACAATCTGAGCAAGTAAAGACACGTCAAAAAGTAGTATCTAAGGATTGACTTTTATAAGCTTTCCTAGGTGATTCTGTCAAAACATTGGTTTTGGCTTTATTAGTGGACTTGTTACAAGAATCGAAGCCTAAACCACAAGTGTCATTTTTTACTTGAACGGTACCTAAAATTTTATCTAATTTAGAGGACCTACATTCCAAATCAAATTTGACATCACTAAAGTCTCTTATTTTTTCTCCTAATTCTAAAATTTTATACTCTGATAAAATATTTCTCTCTTCAAACATGAGAATCTCTTTTTTCATTGACTCCATCAAACCTCTAAGGCTATCTCTCTCACCTTCTATATATTCAAGCTTCTCTCGAAGAGCTCTCTCACGTGTCCTAAGGTCTTCTACTAAGGCACTCTCATCAACGACCTTGCCACGCTCTCTTAAACTAGCTTCTAAATTCAAATTATCCCTTTTTAATTTAATAGATTCTTCATATAATTCTCTAAATGCAATTTGAAGTTTACTCTAACCAACCTCTTCATTACTTTCACTTTATTTCTCTTCTCCACTCTCACTACCATCATATTTTTGGGATTCACAAACAAAGGCCTCGGAAGAGTCATGTAAATGTATATCTTCATGGGAAGATTCATTATCGGTGCTCACATGACTTGCCATGAACGCGGTAAAGTTGCGCTCAATGGGGGAATCGGGTCCCTCTTCCTTTTCACTATTGTCACTAAGGGTGGCATTATAGGAAATTGGTTGTTTTCCTTCTCTCCTTAGTTTAGTGGGGCACTCTCTCGCCCTATGGACATAACCCTCACAACCATAGTACCTATTTGACTCATCCCTATTAAGATTTTCATTATATGTTTTAAGGATCTTTTCTTCTATGTCATGCTTAGATTTTTCAAATTTCTTATAATTATTTTTAAAACTTGTCTTTGTTAAATTTAAGAAATTTTCAAAATTTCCTAGCAAACATAGCCATGTCCTCCGAGTCACTATCACTCTAATCCCCAACTTGTTTCTCCTCGTTTCGGGCTTTCAAAGCGATGCCCTTCTCTATTTTCTTTTTATTTTTGGAGGGGAACATATCTAGTTCATAGGTTTACAAATCACCTACTAACTCCTCAAGTTTGGTAGAGTGCAAGGTGGGTAAAGAATTTAAAACGGTCACTTTGGGGATAAATCTATCCGGTAGTCACCTTAAAATTTTCTTTACAACACGATCGTCGGGTATTTTCTCTCCCAAATTAAATGATGAATTAACTATATCAAAAAGTCTAGCATAAAATTCATCAAAGGTTTCATTTTCAAGCATTTTGATGGTTTCAAACTAAGTGGTGAGGTTTTGGAGTTTTGAAGCTTTAACGACCAGTTCCTTCATGAGTGAGTTGTAATATATCCCAAGCTTCTTTAGCGGTTTCACAAGTCATGATACGACGGAATTCATCATGTGTAATTGCACTAAACAAAGTGTTCAAGCCTCGGGAATTAAAGATAGCTAGTTTTAGTTCATTATCACTCTAACGCTCGACGGGTTTGGGAACACGCTCATTTTCCACCAAACATGTGGGTGGGGTCCACCCGTTAACAACTGACTGCCAAACCCTCTCATTTATGGACTTAAGTGTCAATTTCATATGCGCTTTCCAATACTCGTAATTGGAACCATCGAGAACATGAAATTTGGAAAATGGAGAAAATTCCATTTTTGACAACGAAGCAACAAAGGACCTTAACGCAATATATTAGCGCTCTGACTCTGATACTAATTTGTAAAACGTGAATTTTTAATACTTAAGGGTGTGATACCACATGTTGGAATATATGGTCCACAATTTTAAAAAATTTTTAAAATGAATTTCCTTTAAATGCGGAATAGGATGGTTCAACACAACCCACACAAATTACAAAATTTGATTTCTTTCAAATCAAAATTTAACTAAACTAAAAGTGACATAAAATTAAACAACAAATAAATTTTCACTTAAACCCAATTAATTTAACCCAAGTCCTAGAAATATGCCTAACAAGATTAATTCATTTTTCTATTTAGGACAAACCAACTTTTATCAAATTACAATTATCTTGACTTAAATTAAATTAACTCAAACATCACCCAAACTAATTTTAGCACCAAATTACACTAGTGTGAGATTTAAACCAATTTTATATTGAATTATCCTAATAATGCATTCTAAGTGATTATTACAAGATAAAATAAAATCACAACCACTACACGGCGATGTACGAGGAAAACCCAAGTGGGAAAAATCTCGAACTTTTTAATAAATCCACTAAGTATGGAATTATAATTACAAGATAGTAGACTTACACCTAGTAGATAACTATGGACTCCTCCACGGTCTCGAAATCCATCGATGAGGCTCTTGGTCACCGTCACCCTCACGCGAAGCCTTTCTTCAACTGGGAACACCGCAGCACGCAAACAAACTCCTTTTGGGTGGAGAAGAACCCAATCTCTCTTCTTGATGGTGTAGAGAAAACCAATGGTGCCAAACACAATCTCCAAGAATATATATATATATATATATATATATATATATATATATATATATATATACTTGGATTAAAACAAAACTACATGGGTGTATGTGTTTTTAAGAATTTATTCCATGAAAAATAAAACACACAAACATGAACTTTTCATTGATGAATTTTCCTCTCAATTTGTCTCTCTCAAAAAGTCTAAAAAGTTATCTTCAAAAGACTTGTTCTCGCACTATGTAAAGGTGGTAAAATATAGTGGGGAAAAAGTAGTGGGAAAGTGGTTAAAAAAGAAAACTGCCCGATTTTTAGATTTCCCGCCAAGGTCGTTCGAACTACTTTTCCAGGTCGTTTGAACAACATCGTTCGAATAAGGGATTAAAAGGCAAAGTCGTTGGAAAACTCGTTCGAACGACACTTCGAACGAAAATTCAAAAATTCCAGTTTTTTCATTTTAAGTCCAAAAACTTTTATACAAAGTTCTAAAATCAATTTCTGAACATAAAAGGTCATTTTAAACAAAATTACACCCAAAAAATATTCCAAGTCTCCTACATATATAAAAGTGCATTCATACATTTTGGAGACAATGGAATCCTCAACTTGATGACATAGAAACAAGGCACTAGAAACTCGATAATGATGAAGCTTTAAAAACTGGGTCGCTACATCTTAAACACAAACTCGTCATAGGCTTGGATGGATACACTTTAAACTCTATCATATGACTCAAATCATTTTTTCCCGGAATTAAGCCAATACTACAAATTGACTCGATTAGAAATTTGTCCTTACAGAATATATTAAGAAGATGTTGTTTATAGTTGATATATGGTGGAGGAGGAGTGGTTTGTGGTGGGAAGAGGTGGAAGACCACCCAACAATTGTGGAAAACCAACCTTCTCCCTCTCTCTCTCTCTCTCTGTCTCTCTCTCTCTTAGTGCAGTTTTGCCCAATAAATGGCCCAAACAAGCCTTATACAAACCTCCCTTAAGACCAAAAATCTCGTTTTTCCCAATCTGGACTGATCTGGGCTTGACAGCACACCATATTAATGGCCAGAAATGTGACAGTGCACAAAGGCAATCTGATTAATAAAATTCGATCTATGTCGTTCGAATGATAAACCCATGTCATTCGAACGAATTCTCCACCTTATTGGAAGCTTTCTTTGCATGACCCTTCGCGCGACATGCCATTGTAAATGTAGTATATCATTTGAAGCCCTTCTCGCACGACCATTCAATGTCGTTCAAATGACCTACAATTTTTTCATTCTTTTACTTATTCTATTTTTGACCTACAATCCTCCTTATAATCATCATTAACCCCTCTTCAAAATAGTTTATACATAATTTAATTGGATTATTAGGACATGGTATTACACTCGTCGGCTATAACGATGTTTTCCTTTTTTATCCAAGATATGACTTATGTGTACAATGTGTGCGGTGAGAAAATAAGCGTGAAAAAAGGAATCATCCTACTCACGTCATGGGGAGGACGGAGATGAGTCGTCCTGAGGAGTATACGAAAGAAAGAAAAATGACAAAAAATATGATGTCAGTTACCACCAAACCACAATTCACTATGAGAAAGTGAATGTGCATGTCGGGTGGGAACACTAATATGTAGGCGTGAGAATATGCGCAATAATATTAAATATGAGATATAAACAAAGTAGCGCAATGAACGAAATAGGACTCGAATCCTGATAATGACTCAAGACGCCTACATAGCCACAATAGGCATCAAGCCCACGTAGTTAGACATATCGTAAGGGTTGGGTTTAACCCATGAACCCAAATTCAGGACTCCTCTTTAATTATTTTTGAAGAAAAAGTGCTCAAGTGTAAAAGTGTAGAAAACTTAAGGAAATCCTACTTTTCGAGCTTATAAGTAAACTCTCTTTTTTGTATTTTTAATTTTGTGAAAATATATTATGTGAATACTAATAATAAAAAAAGAGATATTAGTTGATGTGAGATAATGGAGTGAAACTAAAAGAGATCAAAAATGAATACAAAGTAAACAACACTAAATAAATGAATTAAAAAAAGTAAGGGTAGACATCCTAGATGAATTTTCTAGTGACACTTGGAGGCAAGTAGGTTGATCTTATGGCGGTGGAATGGTTGGGAAGTATGGGTTAGGTAAGTGGCCAAAGGTGGTATGAAAGTGAGGTAAGAAAGATGAAAGTAATGTTGAAAAATTGGATTTTTTAGAATGACGGTGCAATGATTTTGAGGGAATGTTTCTAACTGTTGAAAGGCGATATCCTTGGGAATGAGGTCATGGCATGCTTAAATAGAAAAAATTAGGGTTTCAGGGGATGATGATCGACATAGTCCCTGGCTTGCCTATTGTCTTGCCCCGGCTTTCTATGGTGCCTATAGGCAGGGGGTCTGTGGTGACTATAGGGAGTTCGGAAATGAATTTTTTCGAAAAATGAGAATAAATGCAAACCGTAAGTCTGAATCACACATGAACAGGACCTTTGAAAGGGTATTCAATGCCTTGTATAAATCCATTAAGCCACCCTTGGGTTCGAGAGTTGACCAAAGTCAAATAGGTCTCAGAAGCACTTGATGACCTCGAGACGAGAGTTCTTAAGGTAAAAAGGCAACTATGTGCAAACCGTAAGGCTGATTCGAGCATGGCATAAACCGTTGGAAAGGGGATTCAGAGACCTATAAGAATAAAATAATATCCTATCGAGTTGGAGAGTTGAATAAAGTCAAATGGGGTTAGAGGAGGACTTATAATAGAAAGGTGAGAACCCGTGAACCGTTAGACCAATTTGTTCATGGTATAAACCAATTTGTGCATGGTATAAACCAATTTTTGCATGGTATAAACCATTGAAAAGGGAATTCAGAGCCCTGTGAGAGTGAAATGAGCTTACCTCGAGTTGGAGAGTTGACCAAAGTCAAATGGGGATCGAATGCGCCCAGTGGCCTTTGGATGAGGGCTTAGAGTAAAAAGGTGAGTAGGTGCGAACCATGAGACCGATTCACGCACGGTATGGACCATTAAAATGTGATTCAGAGCCCTACGAGAGTGTTGTGATATTTTATCTCAAGTTGGAGAGTTTAATAAAGTCAAATTGGGCTCAGGAGCTCCCGATTGCCTCTAGATCATGGTTCAAAGTAAAAAGGTGAGCACGCCTACACTATGAGGCCGATTCGTGCATGATATGGATCGTTGGAAAGGGAATTTAGAGCCCCATGAGAGTTCAATGAGCATCGCTCGAGTTAAAGAGTTGAAAAAAGTAAAGAGGTACACAGGAGCACTCGGTGGCCTCTGGATCAAAGCTCAAAGTAGGACCTAGGGACAAATGGGGGGAGAGGAAGTGTTAGGGATCTAAGGAGCTATTTAGAGGGAACTAAGATGGGGTGTCTACACATATTACCAATGGAGCATTGGTATGATCTACAGATGGAAATAATCAATCCATTTATTATGTTAGCCACACTATCCTTGAATATGAAAGAAGATACATGCCCATCGAGAACTTGGCTTTGGCAATGGTAATGTCATCCAGGAAACTTCAGTATTACTTTGACGCTCATACCATTGTCATTATGACTTATTTCCCTCTCAAATAGGTTTTGAAGATGGTCAATTTATCTAATAGGGTGACTAAGTGATCCCTGTAATTAAACAGTTTGATTATTATCAATGATCCATGAACTACCATAAGGGGTAAACTACTTGTCAAATTCATTATTGAGTTCGTAAAAAGTCCAGATGAGGAGGCTATTCATCCTATTCCTATCCTAGAGATGAATAAGTTGATTAAATACCCAATTGGAGGTTATTCATTGATGGAGCATATAATGAACAAGGTGTCAGTGTTGTAATCATGTTCATCACCCCACGGGGATCCCTCACTAAGAAAGTAGTTAGATTTTGGTTTAAGGGTCTAAACAACAAAGCAAAGTGTGAGACCATGATAATTAGTCTCAAGATAATGATCATCATAGGAGCAATAAATATTGTATTTACGATGACTAACATTTGATTGCCAATAATTAAGTAGATAATATGATGCTAAATATCCCAGAATGCTCACCTATCGGGATAAAGCAAAGAAAATCCTCAAAAACTTATGGTAGGTATCAATCAAACTGTGTCGAGGAATTGTAATAGTTATGATGGCACTATACGTACTTTAGCTTTAGTAATTGATGTCTATGTGAAGAGGAGGATTGAGGTTGGATATTGTAACAACCCGCCGTTTTGGAAACAATTAAATTCCATAATTAAATATAAATTGGAGATTTGAGGAATTTCTCGAAATAGTGATTTTTGGGATTTTCGAGGATTTAATGATTTTCAAGGAATGTTGTGATCATGTTTGGGACTAAATAGGTCAAACTAATTTAATTATATGTCGCCGTGGAGAAAAGTGACAAAAATGTCAGATTTTAATTGGAAATCCCGCATTAAAGTTTATGGGATAGAATAGTGATTTGCGGTCAAGTTCCTCGGATGGAAATTTCAACTGCGCCATGAGTCTCGGAATGGCCGAGATAGTCGGAAAAGAGGGTCCGATTGTTGAAATTGAGTTTCGGGGAATTTTTGAGTAAAAAGGGCTCGTAATTGAGTAAACGAGTCGTTTTTGGGTTTTAAGGGGTATAAGCCTTTTTCTTCCTTTATAAAGAGAGGGAGAGGGAGAAAAAGATAAAGAAAAGAAAGAGAAGAGAGGGAAGAGAGAGAGTAGGAAGAAAAGGGGAGATTCCGGCCAACCTCCGCGGGATTCGGCTTGAGGACGTCGGATTATATCCACGAGGTAAGTGTTTACTTGCTTTATTTCAATTTTTGCACAAATATCTCATACCGTAGTTTGGTATAATTAAACCCTAAAGATTTTGGGTGGGGTATTCGTGGATAAAACGGGTTTTCGGGAGTTAAAACGAATAAAACCCCTAAAATTGTAAAATTGGAGAAACTTAGGTTTTAACCTAAATTCTTGGGTGATTTCGGGTTCTAGGATGTTTAGAACCCGTATTATAAGTGTATTTGTTGTTGGTTTGAGTTGTAGGCCGTTGGGTGAGGAGATGGAAGCTTGGGGAAAGCTTCCATGGCTGAAACAGCTTCTCGGAGAAGAAGCTGCCCGCCATGATCGATCGATCGATCATGGGGGTTCGATCGATCGAAGCCATCGATCGATCGACAGCCATGGGTCGATCGATCGACCCTTGCTGAAAGATGGAAAAAATTTCTAGGATGTTTTGGATGGGATAGATTCCAATTCATCTTGCTATGAGGTTAATTATGCGATAAAATAAGGGACCTTTTAGGACTATATGGTCCATTGACCAAAGAAAATTAGGAGGCTTAAGTGAGGGTTTTAAATGAATGACCCTTAAACTATATTTTCGAGGAAAATAGAATAATGGTAGAATTTAATGGTTTAGGGTTCCTAAAATATGTTGGGGAATTTAAGTGATTAATTGGACTAGATGTGGTCCTTGGGTTTATGGAAATGAAATCCGTGACCCACTAAATTTAAGGTTATGGGGAAAGAAATCCCTAAGTTATTATTTTTGGCTTTTAACTCTATATGGTTTATGCATATGGGAAAGCATAATCATATTGATCTTGGTTGGGTGAATCATATGAGTGGATTAGAATAAATTTGGGGAGTATAGTTATATATTCGCTAAATGAGAAATGGTATAATTGGAGATATCCCAATAAATCCGTAGATGGGATTTTGGTATATATTACTTATTAAAGTAAGAAAATACTTTGGGTTTAGTATCATGCATATATGAATGCATGATTATGATTCTTTAAGAGAATCTTTGGGATTATTGGTCATCGATAGATGGTTTGGCAAATATGGCCATTTTTATATATTCTAGGAGGAATATATGGTATATGTATATACTATGTGATTCAAGTATATATATATAATTGGAGATAAAGGATTTTGAAAATAACATATGAATATTTTCAAAATGGGAAAACGGTAAATGATTTTCATAATTAATAAATTATGGTTACACACCTGTAATACCCCGTACTTTTGGTGATATTTATTTAGGGGATTAATTGAATTAAATGTGTATTAATTGGAAATTAATCCGGATAAAAATACTAGCGAGATGCGAGTTAGTATTTTATATTAATGAGTATATATGGCTATATATGAATATTGAACTATGAAACTTGTCGTGAGATTGAAATACGGCAATTTGGAAATTTTGTTGAGACGCGTGTGACAGTCACGTCATGGAATATTATTATGATAATTAAAAAGTGAATTTTATTTCTATTAACCGTATGGTCATTTTGAGTGTGCCAACGCGTCCGTAAGGGTCGAAATAGTCATAAAACACTAGCCGGGGGTTTAGTTTGGGTCCTTGTGGATTAATTGATACATTTGGGATGTTTGGGATAGAATGAGGAGTAAAACCTAGAAGTGTAGTTTGAACCTAATGGGAATTATGGAGTAGGACGTGAGTGTCTATTACGATGCGAGAACATTTACGGCCTAAACAATTATATTAACCGGGAACATTTAAATTGTGTAGCTTTATATGTCGGTACGAGATTGAGAAGTGTACCACCAATATATTATGGTGATTACTAAGATTTGTACGTACTTAGTATATGTATTGCTTTTATGTGTATGACATACCTACCATACTTGCTATCACGGGAGGTTTACGTTCGCTTAGGGCCCTCTAATCCTTGTGTTGCCCGGATTTAGACTGGTACCTCGATGAACATAGGTCAGAGAAGGACTTATTGGGATGTTAATAAGTCTGCTGATCGTGGGGGCGCAGGTATGTGCGTGACCCATGTGATGTTGTTATCTGAGAACGATTCCTGAGAGATTCGGAATGCGTGATCCTTATGTACGTGATGTACCGGGATGGATAGCAGAGTATGTGTGCACCGCAGCTTAGTCTCGGGGTGCTTGTATTGTATATTTATGACGTGAATAATATACACTTAATTAATGGGAACTTTCATGTTAATATTGTGAATATAATTATGGTAATGTTTTGAGAAAACATAACGGGTTAATTGATAGTGAATTGTATCACTTATTGAGAATCCGAGTGTATGTAAAGCCCTCTATTTAATTGATAACGCTAGAATGTAATTTGGGAATCGAGTAGTAAGGGATAGAATGTATTACAGTTTGGTTAGATATGTATGTTATTTAGATGGGTACGGTACGTTAGGAGTGCACATGTAGTCGAGAGGTGAGAATTTCATGTGAGTGCACGTCCTAACATGTATTTTGCATTTAATGTTTTAATGTTATTAAAACACTTGTTGTTTCTAAATTGATTTCCACTTTCGGGCTCTGACCCATTTGCTTTCAAATCTATTTTTGTAAAAACCATTTTAGGTGCCCAGCCACAAGGATATCATGCTTAGGATCCTCATTCAGGTGACGAGCTGTAGCTGTTTGTGGAAGTTACAGGACTTTGCTTGTAGACGCTTCATCTATATTGACTCTATATTCAGCATTTATCAGTTGTAGGGCATGTCGCCCATTTCTTTAGAGACATTTCATTTATTTCAGTTATTCAGACTTTGGGCATGTAATTAATTCAGGATTCAGACTTGTCTTATTATTTTCAGTTGTTGGATTATTGTGAGGAGTTTTCCTCCGGACTCTTATATTTATTTGTTGGTTATTTCATTACTTCGTTATGGTAAATGGATTATGTTGTTATTCCATTATTCTTTTATTGCATGTTAATCAGACTTAATTAAAATTTGGCAACTTACTTTTTAAATACTAGGTGGTTAGTAATTATTAAAAAAATATTTTCGACAGTGATGCTATTAACTGAACCAACTTGGCATTTTGTATTGATTTAATAAAGGAGTAGCTACCCGGTATTTAATTAGTCGGGGTGTCACAGGTGGTATCAGAGCATCAGGTTCTAGTGTCCATTAGGATCTGTACGGCTTATTATGTTTTCGCTGAGCTTTCTTTGATGTAGAGCCCTATATTTTAGAACTGTTGTATTCTCTTGTTTATGCTACGTTCTTCAGCAATTTTAAGCTTATAACTGCGAACTTATAGACTTTATTCTTGTTTCAGAATGCCTCCACGACGGGCACAAAGGATTCCCAGGGATGCAACGCCAGAACCACAGCCCGCACCAGTTCAGGGCACGATGAATGCCGCCGAGGTTGCAGCCATTGTGGCCCAGGCGGTAAATGCCGCACTTGCCGTAGTTCAGCAGGCACCACCTCAGGCGCCGATAGCCGCGCCAGTTCAGGCACATGCATTCCCGTCTGCTTGGGAACGTGTACGTGATGCTTTCCAGAAAGCACACCCTCCGGAGTTCACAGGTAGCTCCGATGTGGTAGTTTCGAGTCAGTGGAGGAAGGATATTCAGCGGCACTTAAGAATATATGAGTGCACCAATGTCCAGAAGCAGATACTAGCTACCTTTAAGCTAGTGGGGTCTGCACTGCAGTGGTGGGAGTCTATTACCACCGTGGAGGAGAGAGTTACTCTCACTATCCAGGAGTTTTGGGTGCGGTTTAACCACAAGTACTTTCTGTCAGCTGTTCACACGGAGATGAGGAGGAAGTTGATGAGCCTCAAGCAGGAGGGTAAGACTGTGGCCGAGTATGAGGTTGAATTAACTGATCTTCTGAACATTGTTCTGGATGAGATACCGACAGAGGAGAAGAAGGTACAGAAATTTACAGACGGGTTGACTTGGAGGATCCGTCAGCATTTGTGGGGGATCCTATCGTTGGCCACTTATTCTGATGTGGTTAACGCTGCATTGCTCCATTGTCAGGATCACCGCTTTCACATGGCTGAGGGCAAGCGATCGGGAGAATCTAGCCATCAGGGCAGGACTGGAGGACATGGTGCCAGTGGGGCACAATCTATTCAGGGGCAGAGACAGGGCGACCAGGGTTCCCAGCAGGGGGATAACAAGAGGTTCAGGTCAGGAAATTTTAGGCACGGACAGGGAGGTTTCCGGCAGGGCCATCAGGGTCCGAACGGCCATCAGAACCAGCAGGGTCAGAATGGTCAACAGCAGTTTCAGCAGGGCCAGTGGAGGAACGGTAACGGCCACCAGGGCCGGGGACAGCAGGGACAGAGAGGGGGGAACTTCCCGGGGAAGTGTTTCGTTTGTGGCAAGACTGTCCATAAACGCCAGGACTGTCCTGATAGGGGCAGGGCCCCGCAGCAGCAGCAGGGTGCTCGACATGAGCCACAGAGGCCACTTTTTCCACCTGCCCTCCCAGCTCCAGCCCAGGTGCCAGCTCTACCAGCAGTTCCTGTGCAGCAGGGGCAGTTACAGTATGGACGTGTCTATAACATCCACCAGGCAGTAGCTCCACAGGCACCACCCGCGATTGAGGGTATGTTTCCTATCCATGGTACTATGGGTCGAGTTTTGTTTGATACGGGGGCAACGCATTGCTTTATAGCTACACATTTTGCGAAAGCCTTAGGGTTGTTAGCCACAGCAGAGAGCACAGTGACGTGTGTAGACTCACCATTGGGGAGTGGGTCACTTATTTTCTTTATATGCCGGGGAGTGGGGGTAGAGATTAGTAGTTTGGTATTGCCTGCAGACATGTTGGTATTAGATATGCATGTGCACGATGTGATTATCGGTATGGATTGGCTCACTGATTATAGAGCCATGATTGATTGCTTTGGTGGGAGCATTATTTTTGCCATTCCGGGGCAAGAGATGTTTGTAGTGGCGATGCCTCGCCCAGAGGGAGGTTTGACCGCTCATTTGTACTACATAGAGGAGGATACCTCTAAGGAGGTTGTGATTCCTTTAGATTCGATCCCGGTTGTCAGGGAGTATTCCGATGTGTTTCAGGAGATACCAGGCCTACCTCCCAGTCAAGAGATAGACTTTGTCATAGACTTATTGCCGGATACGAGACCTATAGCACGCGCACCGTACCGTATGGCTCCGGCAGAGATGCGAGAGCTACGAGATCAGATTGAGCAATTATTGGGTCAGGGGTTTATACGGAGGAGTACTTCGCCGTGGGGTGCCCCTGTGTTGTTCGTGAAGAAGAGAGATGGTTCACTGAGACTGTGTGTGGACTACCGAGAGTTGAATAAGGTCACGATACGGAATAAGTATCCGTTGCCTCGAATCGATGACTTATTCGACCAGTTGAGAGGAGCTTCTTTCTTCTCGAAGATTGATTTGAGATCGGGATACCATCAGTTGCGTATCAGGGAGGAGGACGTCTCGAAGACTGCATTCTTAACGAGATATGGTTCTTACGAGTTTCGGGTTATGCCTTTTGGTTTGACCAATGCTCCAGCTGTGTTTATGGACTTGATGAATAGGGTGTTCAGGGATTTCCTTGATCAGTTCGTCATTGTCTTCATCGATGATATTCTGGTTTACTCCCAGACTTAGGAGGAGCACGCAGAGCATTTAAGGCAGGTTTTGCAGACGCTACGTCAGAACGAACTGTATGCAAAATATGAGAAGTGCGGGTTTTAGCTGAAGGAGGTCCAATTTTTGGGACATATTATTTCCGACCGGGGGATATCTGTTGATCCGGGGAAAGTATCCGCGGTGAGGGAGTGGGGACAGCCCACGACACCGACAGAGATCCGTAGTTTCTTGGGACTAGCAGGATACTACAGGAGGTTCATTCGGGGATTTTCGAAGATAGCAGGTCCTTTGACACATCTGACTCGTAAGGGTATGCCATTCATCTGGAGTGATGCCTGTCAGTTGGCATTCGATGAGTTGAAGGATAAGTTGACCTCAGCACCTGTGTTAGCATTGCTGAGACCGGTAGTTGAGTATCTAGTCTACACCGATGCGTCCTTACAAGGACTTGGAGGTGTATTACAACAGGAGAGTCAGGCCATTGCTTATACATCTCGTAAGCTAAAGCCTCACGAGAAGAATTACCCCACTCATGACTTGGAGTTGGCGGCAATTGTATTTGCCCTTCATATTTGGAGACATTACCTTTTGGGGGAAAAGTTTCGATTGTTCACGGACCACAAGTCCCTACAGTACCTATTCACACAAAAGGAGTTGAATATGCGGCAGTGAAGGTGGCTTGAGTTTGTGAAGGATTATCAGTTTGATATCCAATATCACCCGGGGAAGGCTAATGTGGTAGCAGACGCGTTGAGCCGTAGGCCAGTAGATGAGGTGGCAGGGGTGTGGAAAGCCAAGTGGAAGGAGTTGGGACACCAGGATGCAGTGGCCCGATCGTTCATGTCTGTGCTGACCGTTACACCTCAGATTGTCACGAAGGTAGTAAGGGCACAGGCAAATGACTCATTCTGTCAGGAGCAGATAGTTCGATTACTAGGAGAGGGAGCCGAGTCCTATACCGTTAGCTCAAACGGGGGATTACGCTTCAATGGGAGATTGGTAGTTCCGGAAGGGGAGGAATTGCGGCACGAGGTGATGGTAGAGTCGCACGGCTCATGGTTCGCGGTACATCCCGGTGGGGAAAAAATGTACCAAGACATGAGACGACAGTATTGGTGGAGCGGGATGAAGAGAGATATTGCAGTGTTTATTTCTAAATGCGCCACTTGTCAGCTTGTAAAAGTGGATCATCAGAAACCGACAGGACTTCTACAGCCATTGGAGGTCCCGATGTGGATGTGGGAGAGCATCTCCATGGACTTTATCACGGCGTTGCCTACATCACAGAGAGGTCACGACTCTATTTGGGTAATTGTGGACAGGTTGACCAAAGTCGCTCATTTTCTACCCGTAAGGACAGACTACACTACGGGACAGTATGCCCAGCTCTTTATTGCAGAGATAGTGAGACTTCACGGTGTGCCCCTAAATATCGTATCTGACCGAGACAAGATATTTGTTTCACGGTTTTGGGAGAGTTTTCAGGAGGCCATGGGAACCGAATTGCGGTTGAGTACGGCGTATCACCCGTAAACTGATGGGCAGACCGAGCGTACAAACCAGATGTTGGAGGACATGCTACGTATGAGTATCATTGATTTTGGGGGTGGATGGGAGCAGTATCTTCCACTGGTGGAGTTTGCTTACAACAACTCCTACCAGTTCACCATTGGCATGGCTCCATTTGAGGCGTTGTACGGTAGACCTTGTCGTTCCCCGGCATGTTGGTTGGAGGTGGGGGATAACAAACTACTTGGGCCGGAAGTGATTCAAGATACTTCGGCAAGGATAGAATTAATTCGGAGTCGCATTCAGGTAGCTCAGGATCGACAGAAGAGTTATGCTGATGCGAAGAGGTTCTTCAGGGAGTTCCAAGTGGGGGACCAAGTTTTGCTCAGAGTATCTCCTATGAAGGGGATTATGCGTTTCGGGAATAAAGGGAAGTTGGTACCGAGATATGTGGGACCATTTCCTATTATTGAGCGGATTGGACCGATTGCGTATAGGCTTAGATTACCGGAGCATTTGCATTGGATTCACGATGTATTTCATATTTCCTCGCTAAGGAAATATCTTAGAGACGATTTGGCTCATTCTCATATTGCCTTGGAGGACATCGATCTCCAGCCTGATACCTCCTACGAGGAGGGTCCGATTGCTATTTTGGACCGAAGTGAGCGGAAACTGAGGTCAAAGATAGTTCCGTTAGTACGTGTTCAGTGGCGACATCATAATGTCGAGGAGTCCACATGGGAGCGCGAGGATGAGATGCAAGAACGTTATCCAGAGTTGTTCTTACCAGGTACTTTCTAGTTCCGAATTTCGGGACGAAATTCTGTTATTAGGGGGGAAGTATGTAATACCCCGTACTTTTGGTGATATTTATTTAGGGGATTAATTGAATTAAATACGTATTAATTGGAAATTAATCCGGATAAAAATACTAGCGAGATGCGAGTTAGTATTTTATATTAATGAGTATATATGGCTATATATGAATATTGAACTATGAAACTTGTCGTGAGATTGAAATACGGCAATTTGGAAATTTTATTGAGACGCGTGTGACAGTCGCGTCATGGAATATAATTATGATAATTAAAAAGTGAATTTTATTTCTATTAACCGTATGGTCGTTTTGAGTGCGCCAACGCGTCCGTAAGGGTCGAAATAGTCATAAAACACTAGTCGGGGGTTTAGTTTGGGTCCCGGGGCATTTTTAGGCCATACCGGCAACGTATAAGGGTAGTTTGGTAATTTTAGAATTTTAGGATTTTTGATTAACGAATTTTAGGAGTTTTAAAGGGAAAATTAAAAGACCCACTAACCCATTACCAGCCATTAACTGATTAGAGGGCTACGGGGGTTATTAGAATTAGCCCCAAAAGTTCCTAAGACAAACCCTAGCCTCCATTGCCACCATTAGAGAAGAGCTTGTAGAGGAGAGAGAAGAGAGGAAAATTCTGCAGAGAGAGAGAGAGAAACTCATCAATTCGTCATCAAATTCAGAGATACACATAAGGCAAGTGGTTTAATTTCAATTAATTGCAGAGAATGCTTCTTCCATGCGTAGAAATTTGTTATGATTGTATTTGTTTGGGAGATGGATGAAAACCCATTAAACTTGGAATTAGAATCTTGCATATTGATGAGGAATTTCATGTAGAATTGTATGTAGGTGATTATTCTTATGATAATAATATCTTGGATGAAACAAAAACGGATTTAATTAGGCCCATGGATGATTTATAAGTTTTAGGGTTCATGTTCATGTGATTTGGGAAAAATGGTGGAGATTTGATAATTTGATGTAGTTTAGGGTGATTTGAACCCATATAAATGTTGTAATACGGTTGAAACATGTTTAGGAAGGATTAGGTACCTTGAAACATGGTTGGAATGACATTTAGGTGAGATTAGAGGTGAAAAGAAGTTGGAAAAACGAGTTAAGGAAAATCTGGGCTCGAATCTGGCCACTCGTTAGAAGACCTGCCCAGGTCGTTCGAACGAGCTCGTTCGAACGAGCTTCTAACGAGTTGACAGTTTGACTTCTAACGAGAGGGATGTTCATTTGATGACTTTCGTTCAAATGAGATCTCGTTAGAAGGCCGAGTTCATTCGAACGAACTCTCGTTCGAACGAGACTTCTAACGAGGTGACAGTTTAGGCTTTTTAGCCTGTTTTGATCCCGAGTGTCCCGTAACCCTGCTTATATGTAGAGATGACGCTTCCTTGTGGATTAATTGATATATTTGGGATGTTTGGGATATAATGAGGAGTAAAACCTAGAAGTGTAGTTTGAACCTAATGGGAATTATGGAGTAGGACGTGAGTGTCTATTACGATGTGAGAACATTTACGGCCTAAATAATTATATTAACCGGGAACATTTAAATTGTGTAGCTTTATATGTCGGTACGAGATTGAGAAGTGTACCACCAATATATTATAGTGATTACTAAGATTTGTACGTACTTAGTATATGTATTGCTTTTATGTGTATGACATATCTACCATACTTGCTATCACGGGAGGTTTACGTTCGCTTAGGGCCCTCTAATCCTTGTGTTGCCCGGATTTAGACTGGTACCTCGATGAACATAGGTCAGAGAAGGACTTATTGGGATGTTAATAAGTCTGCTGATCGTGGGAGCGCAGGTATGTGCGTGACCCATGTGATGTGACTGTGTTCGCCTCCATTATTTGTGATGTTGTTATCTGAGAACGATTCCTGAGAGATTCGGAATGCGTGATCCTTATGTACGTGATGTACCGGGATGGATAGCAGAGTATGTGTGCACCGCAGCTTAGTCTCGGGGTGCTTGTATTGTATATTTATGACGTGAATAATATACACTTAATTAATGGGAACTTTCATGTTAATATTGTGAATATAATTATGGTAATGTTTTGAGAAAACATAACGGGTTAATTGATAGTGAATTGTATTACTTATTGAGAATCCGAGTGTATGTAAAGCCCTTTATTTAATTGATAACGCTAGAATGTAATTTGGGAATCGAGTAGTAAGGGATAGAATGTATTACAGTTTGGTTAGATATGTATGTTATTTATATGGGTACGGTACGTTAGGAGTGCACATGTAGTCGAGAGGTGAGAATTTCATGTGAGTGCACGTCCTAACATGTATTTTGCATTTAATGTTTTAATGTTATTAAAACACTTGCTATTTTTAAAATGATTTCCACTTTCGGGATCTGACCCATTTGCTTTCAAATCTATTTTTGTAAAAACCATTTTAGGTGCCCAGCCACAAGGACATCATGCTTAGGATCCTCATTCAGGTGACGAGCTGTAGCTGTTTGTGGAAGTTACAGGACTTTGCTTGAAGACGCTTCATCTATATTGACTCTATATTCAGCATTTATCAGTTGTAGGGCATGTCGCCCATTTCTTTAGAGACATTTCATTTATTTCAGTTATTCAGACTTCGGGCATGTAATTAATTCAGGATTCAGACTTGTCTTATTATTTTCAGTTGTTGGATTGTTGTGAGGAGTTTTCCTCCGGACTCTTATATTTATTTGTTGGTTATTTCATTACTTCGTTATGGTAAATGGATTATGTTGTTATTCCATTATTCTTTTATTGCATGTTAATCAGACTTAATTAAAATTTGGCAACTTACTTTTTAAATACTAGGTGGTTAGTAATTATTAAAAAAATATTTTCGACAGTGATGCTATTAACTGAACCAACTTGGCATTTTGTATTGATTTAATAAAGGATTAGCTACCCGATATTTAATTAGTCGTGGTGTCACAACACCTCCCTAAATCTTTCTCATAAGGGAAGTTGCATGTGTATGGTGATGCCCCCTGGCTAATGAATGCAGGGTGGATATAGTCCTATAGGCCATATGAGCGATTATTGTTTACTGCGCTGGTTAGGGGATTCTGGGTGTGGTCTTTACTTTCCCGCAGGCATATGGCCGCTTCCCGACATTGGTAGGTTCCTAGGTTGTCTTGTTTGATAGACCCTGGAAGATGATAGCCATTTAGGGTCGCGTCCAGTTGGGAAACCCGGAGGGGTGGTCTTAGTTTTATTAAAGCAATTTATGATCATAAATTGGCTTTAATTTACATTTCCTAAGTATAAAAATGGAAATGGGATAAAGGTTTTGGCTTCGGTAACACTCCCGGATGGAAGAAGGGATGTGGAAGCATATGATATGATCAACGCATTTTAATGATAATGAAAATGGCTTTGAATACATTTCCTGAGTGTAAAAAGGGAAATGGGATGATATATAACGAAAATGTATTTTTATGATAATAAAACTAGCTTTTAAAAGTATATGATTTGTTAAAGCAATTCATGATAATGAATTGGCTTTTATATATTCATTTCCTGAGCATAAAAAAGGAAATGGGAAGTTTTGAGAAAATGAAAGTATTGATAAATACTTGATATATGAACCCTCAGTCCGGGAGATAGATCCGGATGGTTATGGTAAAATGTATATATATATGGATGAATCGAGTACCGAGGGTCTAATGGATCCCGACGATCGACCTTATCGCGTAGTAGTGTATCGGGGGGGTTCCTTGTTTGGATTTCGCTTTGCGAGACACCCCACGCACGAATATGGCAATGTGTTGAGACTGGGCAGAAGTTTAATCCTTAATTCTCTAATATTATAAATGCTTATGATGTATATATATTTTTGTATATATATATCTTTCTGTACAGAGGGACCGGCAGATCTCGACGATCGACCGTGCCGCGTAGTAGTGTATCGGGGGGTTCCTTGTTTGGATTTCTCTTTGCGAGACACCCCACGCACGAACATGGCATAGCGTTGAGATTGGGGTAAAGTTTATCCCTTAGTACATCGCTTGGACTATCTAGGGTTGATAGTGGTTGGATGATAGACTAGTTTAGCAAGGTAGCTTAACTAGGATGTTTAGAGGGATGCGCTAGGACTGCACTGTTAGTGGAGAGGTGAGGGGTATCTCATGGGAATGCGATACTAAACTTAAATATGAGATAAAACCCTTTTCTAAAAATAAGGCATTTATGCACTTTCTAAATATTTTCAAAACTCGGGCTCTGACCCGTTTATCTACTTTTCCTTTCTTGCTATATATATATTATATAGGTGTCCAGACACAGGGACGCCTGGATGGCACTTCTTTCGAGTCAGACGTTGCTTGCAGCAGCTGTGGATGCGTGCAGGACTTTCAGTAGACGCTTCCATTCTTGTACTCTAGATGGGAGGTACTGTATACACATTCGGGACAATGGTCCAATTGTATTTATTTATCCTTTTAGTACATCATTCGATATGGTTATATATTTTGACCGAGTGTTCGGTTATTTTATTAAATTTCATTTTCATTTCTGCAAAACTATGTGGATGTTTTATCTACAGTTGTTAAAAAGAGTAGTAAAATTAAAATTTTGACACCGACCTAATAGGTTATTAGTAGTTAAGTGGATTTTCGACAGTGATGATAAGAATGATCCATATGAGACACCTGTTTTAATTTGATATAGGAGTGATTGCCCGGTATTTTATTAGGCGGGGTGTCACAGATGGTATCAGAGCATCAAGTTCTAGTGTCCTTAGGAATCTGTGCGGATGTACTACATTTTCAGCGTTGCTCTCGATTTGTTATAGAGCCTCAGGATTAGGATTATTGATTTCTCTTGTGAGATTTTATTGTCCTGCCATATTATAATATTATAGTAATCTTTTACGCGCTCGTTTGAGAATCGTGTGTGGGGCTTGGATGGTAGCAGGAGGTGAGGCTTAGCTGGGGTAGCTGGTAGAAGTTGTGGACGAGGGACTTAGTAGAGGCCACTCTCTTTGTGGCAATTGCTAAGGATTTCGGTGGCGACTACTAAATAATAGTAGTTATGAGTACCGCAGTACCGCTGAAGTAGAGAGTGGTACTAAAGTTGAATTCCTCATTAAAGTTGAGGGTTCGAACGGGATCTTACGGATAGTCTTAACCGTGAGTCCCCACGATTTAGCATGAATGAGAAAAATGTTGTTTTGGATTATTCACATAAGGATCGGTCAGAGGCCGGCAGTGGATAAAGAGTGATATGGAAAATGGGTGTGTTCGAGGATCCCATTGGTGGACATCCGCTGGGGGAATATGTGAAACGAAGTTATTGTTATGAGTTTTACCTCAGAAGGAGGAGGTATAATTGGCGTGGCTAGATAAAGTCGCGGTGTTTGTTAGCCCTAGACTCGTGTGTGTATTTTGAGTTTTGTGGCAGTCTCGATAACATTATAATGTATGTCTATGTGTTTTCTGCGATAGCGGAATTTTATTTTCCTTCACTCACCATAGAGGCGGGTGTTGATATATTGAATGGATAGATATCTGGCTTGTAACACTCGTCTTATATGTCTATACGAGTATGGTAATATGGTAAGTATATGATGTTATTGATATGATCGGAGCGATAGCAGGCTAATGATGGCAAGACTATCGTGTCCGCAGTTCCAGGGTGGAACGGGGTGTTGTTGTGGTGTCTCACCTAGATATAGGTTGAGTTCACCTTATTTATTATGGGTAGATGGAACTTCGATAAGTAGAGGTTTCATTATCATGATTTTGAGTATGTGGCGACCTTATAAATATGATTTAAGGCTGCAGGATTATTGTTGAGCTGAAGATAAAGCTCATTATTGTTTGCGCAAGGACTTAAAAATAGTGCGAGCGCGGGGTGGTATGACTCTTAGTTAGAGATAGGAGTTCAGACCACCTTTTTGTTGTATTAGGGGATAGGGATATCCCGGTTGCATGTTGAAATAACGAAACTCCATAACCAACGAAGTCAAGTGTCAATGTGTGGAGGGGTTCCTTGTTTGGATTTCGCTTTGCGAGACACTCCACACATGACTCTTAATGGCGTCGGGAGTGGAGAGCTGTTATAGGATGCAAGGATGTTGGTTTTGGGGAAAAGTCTTATAGTGTGGACGAACCACTATACGCTATGAGCCACATGATGATGATATACTTATGGAAATATGGTGCTATGGAAAAGCACTAAAGTAGTCCTTTCACCATAAGTGGGTGGGTGGAGTAGAACTTAGAGCAATTGATTTGAGGATAATAACCAGTCTTAGTGAAAAGGCAAACTTTGAGGAAATACATTTTGGGTATTATGTTCGTGACACTTTTTACAGAAAGTGGGCACTTCGATTGATTAGGTTTCCTTCCGTATGGGCGGAAGGATAAGATAGTAGAAATGCGTTCGTAGGTTAGCGTAGGTAGGATTGAGGACGTCCCGCTGGTGTGCCTTGGGTCGCTATATCTCAATGACCGACAACGCGAGGGAGTAGTGTAACGGGAGGGTTCCTTGTTTGGATTTCGCTTTGGCGAGACGTCCCACGCATGAAACCAAGTAATTATCGGGAATTGAGGGAGGCCTTGGGCACTAGGGACATACTTAGGATTTCATTCGTTTTGCATAGGTAGGGTAATACTTAGGCCGTAGTATTATTTAGGATGTAAGTTTAGTAGAGTTAGTGGCGCCGATCTTATTAAAATTGAATTTCGCGGGTTGGGAGGACCCATGTGTGAGTATTACACCGAGGAAAGGAGACCCTTATTGGGAGAGAGTGTTACGTGTCAGACGTTCACTAAGGATGTGCAGATGTGCACAGGTTAGAAGGTGTATGGGCACCTTAGTAAGTTGGTTTATATACCGTCTAAAATATAATGGGCGTAGTATATAAAGTTGAAATTTATGCCGAGAGGCATTATAGATGAAGGGTACAATGTGACGTTCTTAGAGTCACTTTACGATCGTGGTAGTCGTATGGTATATGGTTGGGAACCATTCGGTTAGTGTCATTTCCTTTGAGGTATTAGGATTTGGAGTGATCCTATGGATTGGCGGTGTAGGTTGTATCCGAATTTCGAAGATAAAATTTCGTTGTAAGGGGGGGAGTATGTAACAACCCGCCTTTTTGGAGACAATTAAATTCCATAATTAAATATAAATTGGAGATTTGAGGAATTTCTCGAAATAGTGATTTTTGGGATTTTCGAGGATTTAATGATTTTCAAGGAATGTTGTGATCATGTTTGGGACTAAATAGGTCAAACTAATTTAATTATATGTCGCCGTGGAGAAAAGTGACAAAAATGTCAGATTTTAATTGGAAATCCCGCATTAAAGTTTATGGGATAGAATAGTGATTTGCGGTCAAGTTCCTCGGATGGAAATTTCAACTGCCCCATGAGTCTCGGAATGGCCGAGATAGTCGGAAAAGAGGGTCCGATTGTTGAAATTGAGTTTCGGGGAATTTTTGAGTAAAAAGGGCTCGTAATTGAGTAAACGAGTCGTTTTGGGGTTTTAAGGGGTATAACCCTTTTTCTTCCTTTATAAAGAGAGGGAGAGGGAGAAAAAGATAAAGAAAAGAAAGAGAAGAGAGGGAAGAGAGAGAGTAGGAAGAAAAGGGGAGATTCCAGCCAGCCTTCGCGGGATTCGGCTTGAGGACATCGGATTATATCCACGAGGTAAGTGTTTACTTGCTTTATTTCAATTTTTGCACAAATATCTCATACCGTAGTTTGGTATAATTAAACCCTAAAGATTTTGGGTGGGGTATTCGTGGATAAAACGGGTTTTCGGGAGTTAAAACGAATAAAACCCCTAAAATTGTAAAATTGGAGAAACTTAGGTTTTAACCTAAATTCTTGGGTGATTTCGGGTTCTAGGATGTTTAGAACCCGTATTATAAGTGTATTTGTTGTTGGTTTGAGTTGTAGGCCGTTGGGTGAGGAGATAGAAGCTTGGGGAAAGCTTCCATGGCTGAAACAGCTTCTCGGAGAAGAAGCTGCCCGCCATGATCAATCGATCGATCATGGGGGTTCGATCGATCGAAGCCATCTATCGATCGACAGCCATGGGTCGATCGATCGACCCTTGCTGAAAGATGGCAAATTTTTCTAGGATGTTTTGGATGGGATAGATTCCAATTCATCTTGCTATAAGGTTAATTATGCGATAAAATAAGGGACCTTTTAGGACTATATGGTCCATTGACCAAAGAAAATTAGGAGGCTTAAGTGAGGGTTTTAAATGAATGACCCTTAAACTATATTTTCGAGGAAAATAGAATAATGGTAGAATTTAATGGCTTAGGGTTCCTAAAATATGTTGGGGAATTTAAGTGATTAATTGGACTAGATGCGGTCCTTGGGTTTATGGAAATGAAATCCGTGACCCACTAAATTTAAGGTTATGGGGAAAGAAATCCCTAAGTTATTATTTTTGGCTTTTAACTCTATATGGTTTATGCATATGGGAAAGCATAATCATATTGATCTTGGTTGGGGGAATCATATGAGTGGATTAGAATAAATTTGGGGAGTATAGTTATATATTCGCTAAATGAGAAATGGTATAATTGGAGATATCCCAATAAATTCGTAGATGGGATTTTGGTATATATTACTTATTAAAGTAAGAAAATACTTTGGGTTTAGTATCATGCATATATGAATGCATGATTATGATTCTTTAAGAGAATCTTTGGGATTATTGGTCATCGATAGATGGTTTGGCAAATATGGCCATTTTTATATATTCTAGGAGGAATATATGGTATATGTATATACTATGTGATTCAAGTATATATATAATTGGAGATAAAGGATTTTGAAAATAACATATGAATATTTTCAAAATGGGAAAACGGTAAATGATTTTCATAATTAATAAATTATAATTACACACCTCCCAAAATCGTTATCATAAGGGAAGTTGCATGCGTATGGTGATGCCCCCTGGCTAATGAATGCAGGGTGGATATAGTCCTATAGGCCATATGAGCGATTATTGTTTACTGTGCTGGTTAGGGGATTCTGGGTGTGGTCTTAACTTTCCCGCAGGCATATGGCCGCTTCCCGACGTTGGTAGGTTCCCAGGTTGTCTTGTTTGATAGGCCCTGGAAGATGATAGCCATTTAGTGGCGCGTCCAGTGGGAAAACCCGGAGGGGCAGTCGTAGTTTTATTAAAGCAATTTATGATAATAAATTGGCTTTAATTGACATTTCCTGAGTATAAAAAGGGAAATGGGATAAAGGTCTTGGCTTCGGTAACACTCCCGGATGGAAGAAGGGATGTGGAAGCATATGATATGATCAAAGCATTTTAATGATAATGAAAATGGCTTTGAATACATTTCCTGAGTGTAAAAAGGGAAATGGGGTGATATATAACGAAAAAGCATTTTTATGATAATAAAACTGGCTTTTAAAAGTATATGATTTGTTAAAGCAATTCATGATAATGAATTGGCTTTTATATATACATTTCCTGAGTATAAAAAGGGAAATGGGAAGTTTTGAGAAAATGAAAGTATTGATAAATACTTGATATATGAACCCTCAGTCCGGGAGATAGATCCGGATGGTTATGGTAAAATGTATATATATATGGATGAATCGAGTACCGAGGGTCTAATGGAGCCCGACGATCGACCTTATCGCGTAGTAGTATATCGGGGGGGTTCCTTGTTTGGATTTCGCTTTGCGAGACACCCCACGTACGAATATGGCAATGTGTTGAGACTGGGGAGAAGTTTAATCCTTAGTGCTCAAATATTATAAATGCTTATGATGTATATATATTTATATTTATATATATATATATCTTTCTATACTGAGGGACTGGCAGATCTCGACGATCGACCGTGCCGTGTAGTAGTGTATCGAGGGGTTCCTTGTTTGGATTTCGCTTTACGAGACACCCCACGCACGAACATGGCATAGCGTTGAGACTGGGCTGAATTTTATCCCTTAGTACATCGCTTGGACTATCTAGGGTTGATAGTGGTTGGATGATAGACTAGTTTATCAGGATAGCTTGACTAGGATGTTTAGAGGGATGCGCTAGGAGTGCACTGTTAGTGGAGAGGTGAGGGGTATCTCATGGGAGTGCGATACTAAACTTAAATATGAGATAAAACCCTTTTCTAAAAATAAGGCATTTATGCACTTGCTAAATATTTTCAAAACTCGGGCTCTGACCCGTTTATCTACTTTTCCTTTCTTGCTATATATATATTATATACGTGTCCAGACACAGGGACGCCTGGATGGCACTTCTTTCGAGTCAGACGTTGGCTGTAGCAGCTGTGGATGCGTGCAGGAATTTCAGTAGACGCTTCTATTCTTCTATTCTAAATGGGAGGTACTGTATACACATTCGGGCTAATGGTCCAATTGTAATTATTTATCCTTTCAGTACATCATTCGATATGGTTGTATATTTTGACCGAGTGTTCGGTTATTTTATTAAATTTCATTTTCATTTCCGCAAAACTGTGTGGATGTTTTATTTAAAGTTGTTAAAAAGAGTAGTAAAGTTAAAATTTTGACACCAGCCTAATAGTTTATTAGTAATTAAATGGATTTTCGACAGTGATGCTAAGAATGATCCATATGAGACTCCTGTTTTAATTTGATATAGGAGTGATCGCCCGGTATTTTATTAGGCAGTGTGTCACAAATATATCAGCCAATATTGCATTGATGAATCAGAGCCAGAGCCAGAGCCATATATCATACTACTTAATTTTGGCCCCATGTTTGATGAATCACATAATTATTAATCTCAAAAGAGGATACCTCCCATAATACAAAAAGGAGGCCTACAAACTAAGGATTTAATCAATAATATTTTGCTTTAGTTTAGAGGAATAAATTTACTGACGATCGTTCATTGACCCCCTCCTCAAATGTGATCATCTAAATCAGATAGATAGGATCCTTAGTCAGATACACAAAAGAAGTTTTGGAGCACACGCGAGTGAAATATTGTTGTTGTCTAAAGCAGTATTACAAGGATATTGGTAGTCTTTTTGTGCAGAAGGATGCAATTCGATTCTTCTAAAAGTGCCTAAAATACCAAGACTTCACCCTCATTATAAAATAACCAATTGGAGACCTCAACCCTCTAATAAGTTCATATCCCTTCATATAGAGTGGCATGGACACTATGGGACCTCTCCTTCTAGCTCCAAGCAATCAAAAGTTCATGATCGCAACAATTGACTACTTTATCAAGTGGGCAGAGGACAAACCTTTGACAGATATTAGGGAGGCCGACACTAGACATATCTTATGGAGAAACATTATGACTAAATTTGGTATCCTCGGGGTTAGTATTATATAACGGGAGTCAGTTCGTCAATAACACATTTAAAGACTTCTACTCAAATATAGGATCCAAAATCACTATACCTCTGTTTGGCTATGTGCAAATAGAGATAAACAATAAGACTTTACTCACGGGGAACAAATAACGACTAAATTCCAAAGTAACGCAGGTCAACGAACTCCCCTCTGTCCTTTAGGATTATGGAATAACTCTAAGAAGGCCGACAGGTTAAACTCCATATGATTGGTTAATGCTGTGGAAGTGGACATTCCTAAAGAAATATTACTACCAACTCTCAGGACCTAAATTCATTAGGATAATTATAATAATGATCATCTGACTTAGGGGTGAGCATGGTTAGGCTTGGTTCTATTCCACTACGAAACTAGAACCAAAACCGAGCCTAGACAGCTCCATGGTTTTGGAACCAAAACCAAACCTAACTGAACCATCAGTTCTCGGTTCAGTTTACGTCAGTTAATGGTTCTAGTTCGTAGTTCTGATTCATGGTTCTAGTTCCCAGTTTTGGTTTGCGGTTTTGGTTATCGGTTATACTTCACAATTTTGCATTATTTTTGCAATTAATAATAGTTCGCTCAAATTATTTTCTGATAAATTAAAAAAATGTAAAAGTTCGCAAACATTAATTATCCATAGTCATTATATCTTAACCAAATTATCAAATATTAACGTGCTTTATTTTTCTCCATTAACATGTTTCACTCAAATAATTTATTTAAAAAAAAAATCACGCGAACATACACAATTTAACAAAAACTAATTATCTAATTTCATTACGTCAGAAATAAAATATAAAATAAAAATAAAAATAGAAGAATTTTTCAAGTAGCACTATATATACCGAACATAAATTATAAAATATTCGATCAACTATTCGGGTCGATTTTTGGGTTGGTTTTTAGGGTCGGTTCTTTGGTTCGATGCGTGGATTCGGTTCCATGGGTTTAGTTCTCAGTTCAGTTCGGTTTGCTTTAGGTATAAAATTGAGAATTGAACCAAACACTTTGGTTCTCAATTTTTTGGAACTATTTTCAACCCATGGAGAAAAAACCTGAACCAACCCAACCCATTAAGGTCGGTTTGGTTCAGTTCTTTGGGTTACTGGTTCTGATGCACACCCTTAGTCTAACTCGTGAATAGGATATAGCTAAGGGATAAATGGAGAAAACTCTAATCCACCTACAAACATACCGGCGAGATATCTCTAAACATTATGACAGGATGGTCAAATCAAAGAATTTTATATCGGCGATTTCTTGCTGAGAAACCTACTCACGATTGCTAAATATACTCTAACGGTAAGCTAGATTAAACTGGCAAGGATGCTATAAAATTATCTCAAAAAGAGGATGCGATTCATGCCATTTAGAATAGCTTTATGGAATAACAATATATGTGTCATGGAATTCTGTGAAGTTCAAAAGATTCTATCATTGAGTAGATTATATTTGGTTTTACAAAGTTTATCCAAATACAGATGATTCATATTAATAATTGAATAAGTTAGACAAAAGTTTACATTTCCATCTGAACTTTACTCAAACCCACCTAAATACGGTGATATAACCTAAATATGGATTGGTCAGTTTAAAATAGGCATAATCCGACGTTAAAATGGATGGTGTGAGTTAGAGTAAGTCGACTTTGTCGATAATAGGCAAAAATCACTTAAAAACTATGGTACAATCCAACTATGTATGGTTAGCTGAGAGTGGGCATAAATCTATTGAGAATGGATGGAATTACTTAATATAAGTCGGTTATGAGTAAAATAGGAAAACCCCACTTGGAAATGGTGCTACAACACAATTGTGGGTTGATCTCCTATAATAGGCATAAATCCACCTAAGAACGGATGGTATCACTTATAATAATTTGGCTTCAACTATAATAGGCATAACCCACCTAAAAATGGTGGTACAACCCAACCGTGGGTTGGCCGGATTTAAATAATCCTAAATCAATCTAAAATGGGTGGTACAACATAGAATAATTCATTTTGCCTAGAATATGCAAAACAATCAATTGGAAAATGGTGGTATGACCCAACTATGGGTTTATCAACCTATAATAGGTATAAATCCACCTAAGAATGTGTGGTATGAATTAGAACAAGTTACTTTTATCTAGAATAGGCAAAGCAACCTTTTAAAAATGGTGGTATAACCCAACTATAGGTTTAGGTTAGATTATAAGATACTTATGAATATTAAATTATTGACTAAATTTTTATCAAGCCAGTGGATTTGGTCACAAACCTGCCATTAACTGATTAAAGATTAAGTTATATAAATATTAACTTATTAATCAAAATTTTACAAGTCAGTGGAGTCGGTCTTAGACCTACCCTCCATCGATTAGAGGCTAAATTAGATATGAATGTTAACTCATTAATAAAAAAAATTATAAGTAAGTGGAATCAGTCACATACCTACCTTCCATCAATTAGCTCTTAAGTCAAATACAAATGTTAACTTATTAACCAATTTTTTACAAGTTAGTGGAGTTGATTATAAATGTACCCTCCATCAATCATATGCATAAGGACCTTAAATTTTCATGAAAATAGATAAAACAAGTAAATAAAGATAATGGAAGTTTTCATTAATAAGTGAAACGACTCAAGGTATAAAAGAAATTTCCAAACGACCTACATCAAAAATAAAAACCCTAACAACTAGGATTCTAAGGGTGACCTACCCTAAGCTTTCGGTGACTTCATTGACTTGTTCTCTTTGACCTCACTATAAGAAAAATAGTCACCTATGTTAGTTAAAAACTGATATAAAAATTCATTTATGTCAATTTTTAAAATATCCAAAATTGACATATAAATCCATAACATAAATGTTCATAAAACTGAGATAAAAGAATTCTCATTTATGTCAATTTTTCAAAAACACATATAAAATCTGCAACAGTTAACTTCTATTTATCACACTTTTAAAAAAATTATGATTAACAAATGCACATTATCAAACTCCATCATTGGTTGATTTATTTCTTGGATGCCAAAAAAGCTTTTCCATTACCAATGATGTGCTTCTCAAAAGGAGGGTGCTCTAAGTAAATAGGGTCTGCCTCAAGAATATTCCCCTCATGAGACACGTAATCGAACCTTTATTAACTGTAACCATATCGTGATAATCTAGTTATATAGAAACCTCTTAGACTTAAACTTCAAAGCCTTAGTTAAAGTCCTTCTCCTACTCCTATTACATATTTACAACCATGGAGAGATTCTTCCTATGGAGAACCATATTCTTTAGGGAATTCAAGGAAAAATGCCTTCTTCAGTTTTGTTAGCTAGGAATCTGCCCTACTAAATTAAAGTTGAAGGATTTCACCTTCCTTGGCTAGACTTTCCTTGTTGGCGGACGTATCCCTCAGGTTGTCGATTAGATCGACTATCTAGTTTCACTTTCCCCACAGCTAATTCATCGTAACATTGTCTTATTCATAAAGAACGTCATTCTAACCCGGCAAATTACTAGCTCGATAGTCATCTCATGCATAGTTTGCATGCCTTTAGAAAAAATAAGGGTGAGTGATTAAATATAATTTTAATCAATAGAATTGAATGTGAAAGTGCTCTTAATTGAAGTATCTTAAGGTCAACATGTTCTTAGGCAACATCGCGTCCAGAGCTAAATAAAAACATATCTCAATGTCTGGATACATCAAGTCGTTTATAGTAGGGAGTTAGGGGAGTTTTCTGTCGTGGAATAATCACCACAAGTATTTCCCCTAGTCGGTGTCGCGAAGAAGTTCGGTTCATCCACTGCTTCTTGGATAGTTTGGCCTCCCTCCACTTATATTTATCCTTATCCCCAATAGAGATAATGTTCTATGGATTGTGTCAGATTCACCTTGGGTGGCCTGATCAGATTATCCACCGATGCTCTTTAAATTCTCCCTAACAGCATTAAGATTAACCACACGCATAAGTAGACTTGTTATATCTTTTGAGTGTTGAAATAGTAGGGAAAAATAATGTCTTATTTTCCTACCTCCATATATTTTACCTATTCACATCAATGATTTGTGATATTTACTTCCTCGTAAAAAAGGATCAAGCTCGTTGTAAAAGAGGTTTCCTATTTCCTGAACTAATTCAAACTCCTCTAAATCGGTGGAGATCATGTAGGTCAGTGAGAATGCTTCTCCATCATAAACTCCCTTTGCTTCAGAGTTGACTACGGGCTGGATGTTGGGATAGAAAAATCCCCAACCATTATGTAATAGGTTACTGTAACGAGAGATATGGTCATGAAATTATTAGATGACCAAATAATTAGTTCATATCCAAGAAGCACGTGAGATGTTTACCAATGGTATCTTACTCAGCAAGGAGTTAGTCAATCCTAAATATTTTTTGAATCAGGAAGTATGATATCAAAGTTTATAGGATTCTTTTTCATTAAGTTTATCCATCAATAACTGGTAAAGTAATGATTTTAAAAAATCAAAACAAGTGACAAAGAAATTATGAAAAGACCCGACCTCCACAGGCACAAAAAACATATGTAGTTCTCACCATAAACTTTCCCAGAGGCACTAATAATTATCCTTTTTCAGATCTGAGTTACCAAATAATTAAATTACGGGACTTATCCTTCACCTAGAAATGGTTAGTGTTATGCATAGGAGAAGTCCTTGAGTCATAACAGCACCTAATTTCATTCATGCCCAAGTTATTGCCACAAATTTGGTTAATGGCAATTATATGCATTATAATCCATAAGAAGCTTCCATTTTCTTGGATTTAAATAAATCGATAAAAAGTAGAACTTCCACTAACAATGGAAGAAGTGGTATATGCCCCCCTCTCTCTTTATTATGGATAATGTCATGAAAGTAACCTCTCTAATGAGGTCTTAAACATCCTCCTCATTAAGTGAGATTCTTATCTTGATAGATTTTGGTATGATATACTTGGTAAAAAAAATGCCTTAAAGTCATTCTATGAGGTCACTTTGTACTTTCTCAAATGCATAAGCATCGATTAAAAGAGAAATGATGAAGAATAAAAATAAGTGATAGAGATAGAGTTTATAAAACAACATTCCTTACAAGTTCGTCGAGAGAAAGAGAGAATTAAAAAGGGGTTTTTTAAACCCCTTATAGCCCTTAATTCCAGAAGGCAGGTAAAGTGAAAGCTCTCTTATAAAGAGATCGTTATTGTCACACTCCGAGGTCACGTGCTTCGCATGTAATGATTACCTTTGGGAACTTAAATTACATGCACGAACCCCTAAACATAGGAATTACATGCATATAGGCTTTAATTGCGCTCACATTAATATAAATTGGGATTCATGTAGGTGTGGTCATTTTAGGAAGGAAATGATAACACGATACGAAACGAAATTAAATTGACACGAAATTGACATGATCTTTTGTGTTCCGATCATATTTGAGTCTGGGTTTTTGGACCCACTATTGGGTCGTGTCGTGTTTATGTCCAATTTTTGCCACAAAATTAGTCCAATAAGCACCCGATAGTGACATTATAGTGACCTAATTGAGGACACAGACCCATAATCAGCCCACTATTTAGTCCCACTATTTTTTTAATTCCTCACTAACTAGTCTAATCGTGTCCAATCGTGTCTTGTTGGATCGGGTCTAATCGTGTCCAATTGAACTGTATTTACTTATCATGTTATCGAGTCGTGTCATTTTTTTAACGTGTCGTGTTCGGGTTAAAGAAAAAATATGTTATCATATTGTGTCGTGTTCGGGTCCAATTAATTCTTATTGTATCATGTCAGATCGTGTGAAAACACTACCCGTTGACTCGTTTTGTCACCCCCTAGATTCATGGTAGGTAGTGAACCCTTAGAGGCAAAATCCACCACACGTGAACAATACACTAAGGCAGCACTAGGCCGACTAGGCCTTAAGACCGATCACCAAAATTCTCATGGAAATTAAATGGATTAAGATTCGAGTAGTTCATAAGGCATTACACGCGTTACCGTGGGGAATCGCAAGGTCCTAGTCGACTATCTATCATGGAAAAACTAAGGAAAAATTACCAAGGATAATTAATATATGATCTAATGCACTCTTGCTATGACTCGACAACTAAGAGATACAATTTAAGGTAAAGGGCTACTACATCGGGAAAGCTCAAGCCAATAATTAACATAGTTAGGAATCTTGTGTCTATATATAGGGTAACCCTAATGTGAAAAAGGATATACCATAATATTATACCCGCAGGTTGGACTCTTAGCTAGCATTTTATATCACTCTAAGTCTACTTCTTCTCCTTGTAATGATACAGTCCTCTCCCTCCTTTACCCATGGACTTAAGCATGTCGACTTACAGAACCACATATCTTTGTGTACTCTATTATTGTTGCATTCATATATGTGGGCTAGATTGGTATTTAGCAATATTATTGGATTGATATCACTTAAAAACTTGATACTATAAGTTATTTCTAGTAGTATAATCATTCTTATAACAAAATATAACCATGTATATAAAATGTGTCTATATATACACATATTTTTAGTATCTCATGTCGTTTGTGAATATTTTTCTTCACATGTGTTGCTTGTAGAATTATGGAGCAATTAAGAAGGTTGTAATAAATATAATATAGTAAATCTTTAATGAAGTTTGTGGAGATAATATGATAAAAGGAGTTGAAACTATAAAATAACATAATGTTTCTTAATCTTTGTCATCCTCTACTAACTTAATGTTAACAATTGAACTTGATATTACAAGTTATATTTCAAAAGTTATGTTCTAGTAGTACAATCACTCTTGGAAAAGAATATAATCGTATGTGTGTATATATGTGTGTGGGTGGGTGGGTGTTTTTGCGTATACATATACACATTTTCAATACCGTATGGTATTCGGGCATATTTTTTATACACGTGTTTCTTGTAGAATTAAGGAGTAATAAAGAAAGTTGTAATAAATATAGCTCTAGTAGACTTAAATGAGGTTTACGGAGATAACATGACAATAGGAGTTAAAACTTTAAATAACATACCATTTCTCGATCTTTATCCTCCTCTACCAACTTAATGTTATTAGATATTATAAGAGTACATATATACTTAACGTGCCCCGTATGATTAGATTGTCCAAATTAGTTCCCAAAACATTTTGAGTCTTTGTCCAAGAGGTCCTCGTAAAAGCTTCATCAAATTCAACTCGGGCCATTTATGCCAAGCCTAAATCACACAACTTATGGAAGGTATATGTGATTTCCCACATGGTTAAAATTAGTATTTTGCTTTTTCAATAAATTGTCAAATAGACTATGCAGACATATTATTTATATAAAATCAATTTTCTTAGAAATTGCATTTTTTGTGTATTTTGAGTAAAGGTTTTTCAGATTGAGAACAAACATACTTAGAGTTTTTGCCAAAATAATTTACAAAATTAGTTATGCAAAAACTGTATAAAATCCCCGAACAACAATGCACCCTACTCACTGCAGCAAAAGATGTATTCCCTGCAACGGACATGCCTTCACTAGTACAGAGTCCTTTTGTGTCAAACCCGTCACTTCTATGCGACCAACTTCATTTTTAAGTCCACATTAGCGATACTTTTCTTCGTTGGCTTCCAACGAAGTAGTTGTAAAGTGAACATAAAGCACTTTTTGAGATATTTTCTTATATATCTCATTGGAAGGATTTTGTGGAGAAGTTTCAATTTTGATAGATCTAGACATGGCTACTTGAGACAATGAATGTGTGATGCCTAACCAATAAGCTTACTAATATTCCCTCCCCTTATATCTCTATGGCTATGGAAAAAAAATCTTCCAAACCAAGATATGGTTAAGAAAAATCTTTTTTAAATCAAATTCATTATATATTTGAGAGCGTATTTTTCCCTCCTCTTCTTTATCTTCAAGTGATAGCTTTTGAGTTTTCAATTTGAGAAAGCTTTAGCGAAAATTTATATACTCATTATTGTTTTTCAAATTTTTTTAACTAAATTTTTTGTTCATGAGTATTTATTTTCTCTACTAAGGCTTGAAAAACTTTTTTGTGAGATTTAGAGGGCCACTACACTTGTATATATTAACCCAAATAATAGGATTCTCTCAGACATGCTAGATATAGATTTTGTGGTTAATTGAAGGTTCCAACCTTAGAAAAAATTACTTCAAATTTAAAAAACTCTTTTCCCATCCAAAAGGATTTGAAGACATTGGTTACCACTAAAACCGATTGTAGTAGTGTAGCGTGCTCCAATTGTTAAGCCTTTCCCGTGGTGGAAGATCTGGTGTGAAAGACTATTTAGTTGAAGTTTTGTGAGTGTCACACAATTTCTTTTTGTAAAAATATACTAAAGTAAATTTGACTTTCATTTCATCTCGAGGTTTTTCCCATTAATGGTTTTTCCTCATACATCCGGTATTTTGACATTTCTTTGCTTTTATGCATTTTTAGAATCGTTGTCTATGTTGAAGAAGATAAAATTTGGATACTAAAGTTGCTAACATTTTTATCATGTAGACTTTAGGATTGTTTTATCCTTTTGGACTAATAAATTAATCTTTATTTTTCATATTTTAGGTTAATTAATTTTATTTGGGTACTTAATGTCTTGAGCCAAATTCTCAATCGTTATCAAAGTGGGTCTCCATTGTTTTAGGCATTAAAACCCAGAGTATATTATTTTTTGTGCAATGGTTGGAAGTTCAACCCTTTGACCTCATCCATATTACTGTAATAACTACTCATGTTGGAAATCTCGTATGGTCACATAATTAATGTCTATTGATGATAGGATATGTAATAATGTTCTTTTGGGATGGAAGTGTCCCATAGTCATTGTTAAGGATTCCCCATTTAGAAATTTAGATCCAGTTGGGATGATAATAATTTAAAGAGAGTAAGTGGAATGTGAAGGGACTCAAAGCTCTTTTTAGTTATGTGTCTGCTATTGAGCTTAGACATATTTATACTTGTATAACATCTAAGGGAGCATAGGAGATTTTATAAACTACCTACTAAGTCACCTCCACCGTAAGGAATTCCAAGATTTAATGGTTAACCACTCATTTCGAACTTCTTACCATGAAGGAAAATAAAACTTTTAATGAGTTATATGTCGAGTTGAACGACATAGTCACATCGGCCTTTGCTTTAGGGATGTACATTAAAGAGTATATTATCATTGAAAAAATCATAATGTCCCTCCATAATAAGTTTTGTAGTGAAGTAGATACCATAGACGAAATTAGATCACTACTCAAAACGTTCAATGCCAGTAGATGAGTTGGTTGTTTCTCTTCAAACCTATGAGGTGAATTTAATTCATTGCCAAAGAGTTCATTAACTAGAAAATAATACATTTTTAAGTATAAAAAAGAAATAACTAGTTGTTCCCTTGATTCTAGTGATGAATATATGAACTTCGCTTCTAAAATTTTTGCCAAGACTTGTCAAAACCGATTTTAATCTAAAGGGTCCCCCAAATATTATTCGCCTAAGCTTGAAGTTGGTCAAGGAGGGGGAGAAACTATAGTTTATTCTTCAAAACTAATTTCATGTTTTACTTATGGTGGTAGAGGACATATTTTTAAGCAGTGTCCAAAGCATTTGAGTCGAGGTAGTGGTAAAATGCTTATCAAGACAATTTAAGTGATGATGACTAAGACTCAGTAGATGACTCCCAAGAAAGTTTTTATGCCGATTTTATGGCAAGAGAAAAGTTTGATGAATTAGATTATTTAAAGTATTTTGATATTCCTCACCTATTGGTAGGTGAAACGATTACTTTCAGGGCGTCTTTGAGTACTATTGAGGAAAAGGAATATGATCTTCAAGCCTAATATGTTAATATATAAGAGGATTCCATAGAACTCAAAAAGTGAAACACTAAACTCTCCACCATGCTTTCCAACATTGAAAATCAAAAGGATATAGTGAATGAGAGTAGTTTGAGTGATTTTGATGCCCAATATATGGTTGTTGGTAATCACATTTAAGAGGATGTGTCAATGAATTTCTTCATCTTGAGGTAGAGTTAAAAACGAAATCCTTGTACGAGAGTGAAAACTCTAGGGTAGAATTAGAGAGAAAAATCTCTTTTATTGAGATTGAGTTATTGTCCAAGTCCACTTTAAAGTTAAATTTGACAAATAGGTCTCAAAAGTTGGATAGGATGCTTCTTGGACCCAAACAATCTTCTAAATATAAGTGTGGTCTAGATTTTGTATAAGGTGAAATTTATTCTTCTAACCAAACGTTCCTTGCATCTTATTTCTTTTTACCATATACCCTTGGTTAATCTTCTTTTAGTGATATATCTGAGAAGGACCAAATTAAGGTGAAGTTCTTATGCTCCCGTTGTGATAAGGAACGACACTTGAAAGAGTTTTGCCTCAAGTTAAAAAGGAAATTACTTTAGTTCCCCATCGATACTTTATATCCAAAACCATATAAATGTAATCATTTCTATAGTATAGGTCATATTAGAGAGTTTTGTGTTTAACTTCAACCCTATTTACCTTTAGGAAGGTTTAAGAGTGGTAGTGATTTTAATAAAAAGGGGAAGAAGAAAAAAAAGGAAACCCTTCAAAAGGTTCCTAAGTGGAAATCAACAAAGGTTGATCCTCCCAAGAAGGCCTCTAAAACTGAATATTCAACTTTCAATCCTAGTTGTATTAAGAGACATGTCATTGATAGAGTCGGGTTATAAGCATTAAGAGATTGTGCTAGAGTGAACTTCACATCCTCTACTAAGTAGAGTGGGGATTATCTTTTTAGGTGCTTTAGAGTGTTTGGTTTACTATATTTGATAAAAATCTTGGTCTTTATTCTATCCTTTTATTTATTAAGTGATTTTCTTTGTGTTTTACATACCAAAAGATTTGTTTTCTCCATGTACAATATTGGTCTTTGATGTCTGTAGGTATAATTATATTCCATGTGCTTGATTTAAACCTGCATGCTTAGTTATTGTACAAATGATTTCATATATGACTTATAGACTCCATGCTTAAAATTTTATGGCTTGAAATACCTTGGCAAATTAAACATTTTATTTTAAAGTGTGCATAATAATTCGTGCACTTTACATCGCATTATAACTTGAGCAATTTGCATGCAAAATATAATAAAGGGATTTATTTTCTACTTCTAACGGAAATTAAAAGTTTTAAGTGATTATTGAAAAAGGATATCATTTTGAATCCTTTATTTATAAGAGGTTTTTATCATCATTGTTGTATTTGAAAACAAATAAATATTATTTAAAATCATTAGTGATGATGTGATAAGTGCTCCAACTTTGGGATTGTCAGAACTAACTTTTATTACAAGAGTCTGAAATGAATGAGTGAAAGTCGTTACATGGAAAATTACTTTAAAGTCGATGTCTCAAAGATTATTATCTATCAAATATTGAGTAATATAAAGGATATAAGACTTGAAAGGTTTTAATCACACTATATGAGGAAGGAAAAAGTGGTAGCTGAATATTCTCTTTTTTTCAAAGGAAAAATTAGGCTTTTTTTTTGTTACATAAAGCCTCAATTTTCAAAAGTGAGTTCAAACCTTAATCTTCATTCTTGATTTTATTGGTTAATGCTCATGTTATTCACTTTTCTATCACAGAGTTATGTCTTTGAATCACTCTATCTTTTATTGCTTTTCTTTGAGTTTAGGCCTTTGAATGCTAAATCATTCTTTGTGTAGAGTATTTGACATGACCAAGGACATTCATATGATCTTTTGAAAGCTCTTTTGATCATAATAACAATAACTTTTATTAGTAATAAATGTAAATATTTTAACATTAGAATATTATTGAGTAAATTTTAATATGTGTGCCCTCATATATTTACAGGATTTGTGTCGTGGCCTACTATTGTTGGTACTTCGCGACAATGATGGTCTCTTCCTCTGCATGGAAGGCTCTGAGTATTTTATAAGGTTTCCCAAGTTGTTGTTGTAACTTTTTCCCTATTTTATCTCTCAAAACCTTTCACCTAATAACTTCATACCTTCCTCCCAAATCATTACCTTAGATGTTATTTTTATGAGTTCTCATCCTCTATCCAGTGGTCAATCATCATCTTGGTAAGTTTATTCCTCCTAGATTTCTTTTTTTTTCCCCAATTCCTCTAAATTAGGGTTTGATGTTAGATGTTTTGTGAGATTTTTGATGATTTCTTGTCTAAAATTGATTAGTTTACTTATCTTGAGATTAGATTTATTCTTTTAGAGTTTATTTTTCATGTGCACAACTTGCTTTACTCATTTTGGGTTTATCTACTCTTGTGTTGAGTATTTGTTAGAGTTAATGAGTCTTTGGCCTCTTTTAATTCATGAGACTCTTTGTCATATTTTTCGTATATGATCTTTGGTTTATCTTTTGATATTTCGTTTCTCAAGAGAATTATTTGCTTTTTTTCTTTAATTATGCGATTTTTAGACTATTTTTATGGCCCCAAGTCTCGTGAATGTGCCTCGACTTCCCCAGCTCCTTACAGATTCAATAAACATTTATCGAAGAACCTTATACATTGGGAAATACATATTGATTTAGATTCTCTTTTCTAAAAAACAGTTTTCACAACTCATGGAAGCTAGAAAGTGGAAAGGAGTTCGACCACAAACTGAACCATGTTACACCAATCTGGTTAGAGAACTTTATTTTACTTTTGTGGATAATGAAAATGTATTTGGTTATAGATTCTATTAGCCAAAGTTAGGGGAGCTAGTGTGAAGATATTTATCGAGTGGATAAACAACCATTATAATGTCCAGGTAGATGATATTATTTCTTATCCATATACGCAAAATACTGGTTTACCTTCTAATCAAGTGGTGATTATTTTTTTGAGTTATGACCATTGTTAGTCTTAGACTAGTAAGAATTTTCCTCATGCATATCTTGTTAAGGATTCCTATATTCCAATTTGGCTATATCCTTATTACTTTTACCTACTTATTACCCTCACAGAGTATCTTTTGAAGATGCACACTTATTGTATGCTATCAAAAAGGGTTATGGTATGTGTTCGAGTAAAATAATAATGGAATCGATCTATGCTCACTCTTTGGAAGATAAAAATCATCTTTTTTCCCTTCATTCGTTTAATCATTGGATTAATTTTGGAGTGTGATGTGATTATTCTTCCAGCCGAAATATGGGAAAAGCCTGAGTCTACGTAGACCCTTCAATCGTATTATTAGTCTATCACTCATCTTGGTGGATTTAGTGGTCATCCCGGGCCACCTTATGTTGTCTCTCATTTTTGTCTTCATCCTTCCCGTACATCACAAGATACTAGTTTGCGCACCTTGACCGAATAAAAGAGGGATGGTATTGTTGCTTAATTACCTAATCAGTTGCATTCAATCTTGTTGCATGTCTTTGAGTACTCAATGAATTTCAATTCCTCCATGAGTTTGGTGAGTTCTTCTCTCTGCGAAGAATTTTATCACACTTTTGACACTCACTAGAATAATGCTTGAATGCCTTGTAGGAAGCTCATAAAAGTATTATATATATGTATGCCATGAAGTCATTGAAGAAAAAGAAGTGGTGTATTTTTTCTTTGCTTGTTTTGGGGGCTTTGGCTATTTGTTAGAGAGCTTTGGATTTGATTATTAGGGAGACTTTATCTATTTAATTACTTATAACTCTTAGCTTTGTTGAAATGCTTATTATATTTTAGCATACATCTTCAGTATATCTTTTGCATGATATATTTTATCTTTGCATGTGTAGTTAAAATTTATTGTTCTTAGACCTATTACTCTCGTATTACACTTTGCCTAGACTTCATTTTAATTGTTCACTCATTATATTATTCATTATTTATTTTCTCGTATGATTAGCATGTTTTACTCTCTACAAATGCTTGTTTACTTTTGCTCATTATATGCTTAGTTCTTTCATCTTTTTGTTTTCTATCACAAAATGGGGAGAAGTTTATCGATAGGGAAGTATAGTTTCAAAAGCATGTTAAGTTGGTTAAAGTGGTTTTTTTATATAATGTTTGTTAAGAAGAATTATATATATGAGGGGGAGTTATTTTTATAGGATGACCACACATTCTTATTCATATATTTTGATGCTAATATTTATCATATTCTCCTTTTTCTTTATTCCACATTGTCATTTTTGATGAATTTACTAGCGTGTAATTGGAAAGTATTTTTAGCAAGAAAATTATTTTGATATTCCAAGATCGTTCAATATCTTGTTACATCAGCTACTTACAACAAATGTAATTTTTTATTTTTTATTTGGCCTTGGTCAGACGGGTCTTAAAATGGTAGATTTCCTTCATTTTCTTGTACTTTTTTGTTTTATGTTTTGTTTTAGAATTCAACAAAGGGATATTGTAAGATTACATATATACTCAAAGTGCCCCATAGGGTTCGATTAACTAAATTATTTTCAAAAAAAATTTAGTCTTTGTCCAAGAGGTCCCCAAAAATATTCATCAACTTCAACCCGAATCATTTATGCCAAACCTCGACACACCACTTAGGAAAGATATGTGTAACCGCGGACTTAAATTCACCCTTTGGCTAAAATTAACCTTTTTGGATAAGTTGTACAATACACCATACAAATATATTTTTCATATAAAAAAATATATTTTCTTATACATTGCATATTTTTGTATATATTTTAAGTATGGGTGTTCAAACTTGAGAACAAACATAATTAAAGTTTTACCCAAAATAATTTCAAAATTTTTTATGAAAAAATTGGACAAAATTCCTGCACGACAGCACGACCTACTTGTTATAGCGAAACATTTATTCATTCCGGGGAATAGTCCTTCGGTGGTACATGGTCCTTTTGTGAACGCCCCTATATGAAATCTCTCTCACTTTAATTTCATAGCAACGATGTTTTTCCTCGTTGCAACGAAGCAACTATAAAGTACCCAGAAAGCACTTTTTGAAGATATTTTCTTAAATATCTTATTGGGAAGAATTTTATGGACAAGTTTTGGTTTTCACATAACTAGACTTGACTACTTGAGACCATGAGTGTGTGACGCCTAACCTATAATCCTACCAAATGTTCCCTCACCTCATGCCTATACAGTTATGTGGCAAACATAGTTCCAAACTAAGAAAGCGTGAAGAAATATCTTTCTTCAGATAAAATATATTTAATATTTGAGAGCATATTTTCCCTCTTCTTTGTGTACTTCATTCCATAGCCTTTGAGTTTTCTCTTTAAGAAAGATTTAGAGAAAACTTTTATACTCATATTTTTTATTCAAATCCTTTTTAACTATTTTTTTCATAACTATGTGTTTCCTCTACTAAGACTTGAAATAGTTTTTGTGAGATTTAGAACGCTATTACACTTTTATACACCAACCCAACTAATAGTATTCCCTCACACATCCTAGGTGTATCTTTTTTGGTTGATTGAAGGTTATAACCTTGGAGTAATAGGTTTTTCAACTTCAATAAGTTGTTGATTTTTATGAGTGATTTCTCCAAGGATAGTAACGGTGTCATGGGAGTAGACATCGTAGCTTTTAAGTTGGTAAGATATTCAAAAATGACGTTACTTTGAGGAAGATCCAAAAGAGGGATGTTCCACTAACTATGTGTAAACCACCAGGAGCAGGATATGGTCAATATACGAGACGAGTGTTTATTGTTATGCATTGACTACCTTTTGGATCAATGGAGGAGAGTTTTTTTCTTCTGATGATTGAAATGGCAGCGATTTATCTTTGGTGGTGAGATCGGGGGGAGGATTTCCCAAAGGTAGTTATCACAATATGGAACGAGATCATCGTTAGTGGATTTTGACCATGTGAAGGGGTAGTTCGCTGTGATTTGCAATAATATTTTGGTAAAGACGAAATGGTGTGGTACTGGTGTTCGCTACACTTAAATATGTAATTAAGGGTGGCTTATGCCTAGCGTTGAAGTTTACTTTGATTAGGATATACATATAGTATTGGGACAATGTTCCTTTCTTCGTTTGATGATAGGAGAGGGTTATATTTGGGGGGGGGGGGAATTTTTGCTAGAGTGGGGCTCCAAATACGAGGGGTAACGTTGACACGGGCACGTGTTTGATGAGTCACTTTACATTTTATAGACTATTAGAAGTGTGGGAGTATAAGATGTTGCTCATTTAATTATGATGAGGTATCACGGTTCCCCAGGAGGGCATGGGACCATTTATGTCCATTAGAGTTGATTAACCATGTTAATTTGAGCTATGACTTAGGAAGCTATTATTTTGTGGTTGTTTGGGACTACTTTGGAGGGTAGGGTGTCCCTAGTCGAGCGTGTGAACTTTGGCAAAACAGGCTAAGGAAATTGAGAACAAGTGAAAGCATGGTTTGGAGCTTCAGGCGTATGTAACACCCCGTACTTCTGAGTATTTAAAATTTAATTAATTCGGTTATTTTAAATTACACGTGTGCTATAATTTATTTGAATTAATTATTATGTGTTTATTAAAATATTAACCGGGAAAGATAATGATTAATATTTATGCAATGTAATTACTAAGTGAGTAATAAAAAATTATTTTACCTCATAACGAGTGATAGTGACGTGACAGTGTTATATCTCAACCGAAAGTTGCGTGCAGACTATATGAGGTCGAGATAAAAAATTATGGTAGAGTTACTCAGAATGAAATTTCGAGGTCACGGTTGGTTCTGAAAGGATCGAGATAGTCAACATAGTGTACCGGGATAGTAATTAGGTCCCTGGGCCTTTTTAGTCATAAACGGGCTCCCACACAGAGGTATTCGGGTCATTTGGACTTAGACCTTTAGTATATTTTTGAAAATAGGGATATTAAACCTAAGTTTTATAGTTATTGGCAACCATAACTCAAATTAAAAACCCTAAAAATTGAGAGAAGAGAAAAGGAAGAAAATAAGGGAACTCTAGAGGCCAAATTCAAGGAGAAATTGGGTGTAGTTTGTCAAATTCGTCTTCTACAATGCATAATCAGACCCTACGAATCTAAAAAGGCAAGTAATTAACTTGATTATGTTTTAAATTGTAAAAACTCATGTTCATGTCATGGTAAGTGTAGACAAATCCGTTTTGGGGGAGGGTTGTCACATGAAAATTGGTTTTTTTATGAATTGAGTATCTTGTGTAGATTAAATGTTAGGTTGATGATGAAATACAATAAATTTTTGTTGGGATAAGATCCATATTCAAAATCCAGAAGTAAATTTGTTTAATTGATGGTTGTGTAATCGGATTTAGGAAAATGATTAAATAACCCGTAATAAACCTAATTCGTAAATCGGTGAATGATAATAGAAATCATTGATCTTGGAGATGTATATTGTAATTAGGACATGTTTAAGATGTATAATGAACATTGGTTGTGATTGGGTTGAGATTTGGGTTGAATTTTTGAAGCTTTGATGAGTAAAAATGGATAAAAACAATGTTGGGGACGAAGTTGATTTTAGTCGGTGTCGATCGATCGATCAAGCTTATTTTCTGACATATTTACCTATTTAAAATTTTGACCCTTAATTCTTTTGGTGAAGTGTTCAACGCTTATTTAATTAGTGTAAATTAAATGAAATCTCATACTTAGGGATGTATGGGGATATATATAATGATTTAAAAAGGGTACGAAAATGTGAGAATTTTAAGAGACGAATTAAGTGAGATAAATTCATAAATATTTAAAGTACAGGTCGATTGGGTGAGTCCGGGTATTTTAGCAAGATGATGCTACATTGTTTATTTAAATGGAATGGATTTAAATAAGTTAAGAGTCGGGAAATTTGACTCGGGGATTATGGGCTGGTGCTACGGGTGTTGGGCACGGGTTAGCCGTATTTATTTTTATTATAAAAATATACGAAATTAGAGTTAGTGTATATGTGTGTGTGTGTGTGTGTGTGTGTGTATGTGTGTGTGTGTGTGTGTGTGTGTGATTTATAAATATCTCTGTGTATGATATTTATGTGAAAATACCCCTCAAGTGATATCATCAGAGGTTTCTAGTGAATGCACGGAGAATATAGTTCCCATTTTATATCGTCCGATATTTTATTGTGTATTTTATTTTCGAGGTGAGACGTTTTGGGTATGATTCGGTCTCACTCTAGGGGAGATATGACCGCCTCCACTATGTTTGCGATTCATTTACCTATTTCGGTGTGAGTTAATCGACTTATGGTAACCTGGTTAGAGCGAGTATTTGGGATATGATAGCATTTTAGAGACAAATATCCGTGAGTTATTACTCGGGAGGATGGTTATTATATGCGACATGTGTGTGATTGTTGTAGTATATTTATATGTATATAATATAGTAGATAAATTATTTATGGGTTAATAATACAAAGTGTGAATGTATCATTTATATAACTAGTGTCAATGTTATATAATCAATTATTTGATTTTATTTTAGTTTAATTAGTTTGATTACTTGAAAATTCCCTTTGAATGTTATTTTTGACCCCTCACCCTTAAATTTACGCCTCGAGAGAGGGTAAATGATTTTCGAGAGAAAATTGAAATTCTAGTTATAATACCCATTTAGATTCGAAGTAGAGATAGGGGTTTCTTAAGTGGGGTATTATAAATTGAATTTCAACTGTAAATTTATTTTCTAAGATTGACATAAATTTGTGATGTTGATATTAATTTGAGAGAATTCAATTAATTAAATTAATTAGTTAGAATAGCTAAAATTTGTGGTGTAATCCCACTCCTTGATTGTTCTCACAATTATTTACCTCACTTTATCTCTTATTTTAGTTTAGACTTTATTTTTCATTTTAGTAACTTTCTAGTTAGTTGTTATCATATCACATTAGTTTAGTTTAGTTTAAATCATCACCTCACCCAATTGTTTTAATATTTGAAAAGGTTACAAAAAAAAAGTTGAAAAGTGAAAAAGCACAAAAAGAAAATAAAAAGTGAATTACAATTGAATTTGTCTCTAGCTTACCCCCTTGGAAGTGGATTGATACCCTTACTTACCTCTACACTTGATATTGTTATTATTTGTAGGTATTTGAGGTTTTGATTAGAAGGACTTTTCAATCAACGACAACGACAAAAAGAAATATACATAAAAGTTCTTTCTATCAAATGGCGTCGTTGCCATTCTTGGGAGCGTGAAGCACTCGGAGAGGATTTCAACTTGTAGTTCATTTATTTTTTGCAATTTATTATTTTTTGTTCCATTTTTATATTTTTAGAAGGCTTGTATTAGGAATTTTATCATTGCTTGCATTGCGGTGCATAGCGACACCTTTATTTTATTTTTCATTTTAAAAATTGTAATAATCGAAGACAAGCGTGATAGGAAAACCGGACAAGGTAGAGAGAGGGCGTCCAAAGGCGAGAATTTAGAAGTCTCTCTACCTTGGGTCGGTAGGACTCCCGGGGACGACTGAGATAGGCATAATCTTCCCCCGGTCGACTCAAATTTTTCGGCACCCCACGGCCTAAAAACCGTGGGAGGTACATTTCTTACACACTCGTGCCTCTCCTGTTAGCGAGTCAATTATTGTGTGTACTTGTGTGCTCTTGTGTGATTTTATTCTCGCATTTATTTTTTGAAATGGTGTGATGAATTAAATTACTAAGACCTACACCCGGTCACTCACGAAAAGGGATTTCATCACCCGACTCACTCGCTTACCAATTGTGTGCTACCCTAGCCATCACTAAATTTAAAATCAATTAACTAGGTAGAAGAATGGGAGAAAATTTTTGAAAAGGCGATCACTAAGATAATTTTCATGATTTTTTATCGCCCGCGGACTTAATTAAAATTTGACTACCCTTTCATTAAATTTAAAGATAAAAATTGGCTATGTGCTAGTTAGGAATTTTCTTGACTTGTGTGTGTGTCCAATTCCAATTTTTGGTAGTCAGGTTTTAGTTAGTTCGTCCAAATCAAAGAGTCCACATATTTTTCCCCAGCCTTTTTCTTCCAAAAAAATCCAAAAATATTTTTCTTCCTTTATTTTTCACAAAAATTCAAAAATATTTTCTTCTATTATTTTTAAAAAGATCCAAAAATATTTTCTTTATTTCCTTTTTAGAACATCCAAAAATATTTTCTTTCCTTTTGAAAAAAATTAAAAACTCCAAAAAAAGATATTTCTCTCATCATGGTCGAAGAACGTCCTTTACGGGACTACTTTGGTCATTTTCCATTGATACGTGACACGTGTGAGAGTGATCCCGAGCCGTCTCCTTATGATATTTTTAATGGTTTCACCTCTCTCACGAGTGCCCTTGATACTCTTGACCCGTCCATGCACACACCTCATTTTCCATCACCCTCGGTGTCAAGTGTCGACGTGTCGCATACCTTGTTGTGCACCCACTGTTATTATGCAGATCACATGTCCCATGAGTACCCATACTCTTCATATCCATCCGAAACCACCATGGAACATGTGTATCCATATGACACTCCATCGGAACCCACCTCTGCCTACTATCTAGATACACCTAATCCAGAGTTGTGTGAGTACCCTAGCTATTCGTGGAGTCCTGATCACCCTTCCACGCAATACGAATCCCAACCCGATGTTGTGGATCCTCACACGTTCCCACAGTCGTCATGGAAACCTTGTGCACCCATTTTCGATTAGTCCCCTCACTACGCATCCAATGCATTTCAACCATTTGTCCATCACGAAAGCGATCCTTTCGTGTATGATGAACTTGGCCCCACTCCAGACACTTCATTTGAATATTCTCTGTCTAGTCCTGACCATAGCGAGTTGTGTCCACCTCAACCACCGCCACCACCTGTCACTCCACCACCACCACCATCCACATCCACTCTCGAAAGCCTATTGAAAAAGTTCATACTCGAGCAAGAGCAAGCCAGTCAAATTCAAACCGAAGCTCTCCAACGGCTTGAACAAAGGTTAAATGAATTGGAGTATGCGAGAGAGTCGGACATTCTTATGGATCCTCCCATTGTTGCAACTGAGTGTGATGATGATGTGTCCTCTTGTGACACGGATTTTGAGTGTGACTAACCCTACCTCCCCGAGAATCTTGAAGTTGAGACCATTCCACGGTCCGAGTCCCAAGTCAATAATTGTGTTGACTTACCTTTCGATAGTGAGCCTGATCAAATTTCACCATATCCAAATGAACCCATCATTGCGGTTCAAACTCCTGTCATATCCAAAAATATGCCTGAGCTTTTACCTTATGCCCCAAATGCATATATCTCTGACATGACCATATCTTTTTGGTTCCCTCTCGCTATGAGTGCTCAGCATTTTCCCGAGATAGAATCTGTGATAGTTCCGAACTATCCGAATTTGGATCCTATTCCATCATGCATGGCTCTCGTTGAGCCTGATATTTATAGTGATTCCTCTATCTCCGATCTTGGTGCCTCGTTTGAACCAATCACCCCATTTACCGATGCTACTCTTATGGAGAAGTTGACAACTCCATCTTTAGAAACCACTCTTCCCAATGAGTGTGTGTCTCCCACGCTTGAGTTGGATCATCTTCCTACACCAGTTATCCCACCCGATCCACCGTTTATCACACCCTTTACCCCACCCATTATCCCTTCCACCTCAGCACCTGGTTTGGATCTCGATTTTACACATTGCCTGTTCCCAACCATATATTTAGATCCTAACCTAAAGCCATCCCCCACCCATAAGAGTATATTTGGTGATACTCTCCACTTCCGTGACATCGCTCTTGTTCCTCCATGCACACCACTTCCTTGTGGTGTTAATTTTTCTTCTCGACAGCTCCCTGGTGTATCACGACGCGACCATTATCATCGCCCATTCATAGAACGGTCATGTCATTTCTATGAGCCCCACCCCATTCCAATTACCACACCTTTTTACCTCCCTCACCAACTAGAGCACCATTCTTATAGGGCCCTAGTTGCCCTCACATTTCGGCTCAATAAGGCCTGCGATCGATGCTTCATCACCCATGCCTTTTCCACCTATACCCTAATCCCCACCCGCCCATGATCCACCGATGCTTTGCATCGCGTGATGCACTTTGCCATACAAGTGCATTGACCGATTTTAGCCTCTATCTAATAAGACTGACGCTTCAGTCTTGTTTGTGGGTGATTCTCATCACCCGATTTTTCTGCCACCCCAAGTTTTCCTAGTTCCTATCTTTAGGGTGAGAATGGTTATGTCTGATTGAAGACATTAAACTTAGCGCTATCGAGAGGCAACCCGCGTTTCTTGTACTAGTCTTATCCTGTTTGGGGGTGGTGTTTCACATCACCCTATGCTTTACATTTTTGTAGACTTGTACACATTTTTTTTCTTATCACTTATTCAGGTTTCATTTTGGCTTCATCAGTCCACATCATTAGCGGTTGATTCTGGTAATCTCTTTCCTACCTTATGCTCTCAATTTTAAAAATCATTTTACTTAACATCGAGGACGATGTTCCTTTTTGTTTGGGGAGGGGAATTTTATCAAAATCGTTCCTCTTTTGAAAAATTTTGATGTTTGAACCTGATTTTTAAAATTTCATGCAGTTTCTTTCATCTCAATCATTGATGTGAATTTTCAATCATCCATCTTTTTAAGTCTAGGAATCAAGCTAGAGAATATTTTTTCTAAATTCATAACAAGGCATGTTGCACCATGAATTTGTAGACTCAACAAAATTTGCGCACTTATCACGTCACTTCGATTTAGAGTTGAGGAGTACTACAATTCCCAAGAGAACCTTAAGGATCACTAGTGGAGACTTTTAGCTCGTGAGATTTGTGCCTTTCACCCTTTTAGAGTGTTTTATGCAATCTTCGAGTCACAAGTTGATTCAACTTTCTTTGGGTCCGTACTTTAATTGTTGTATGATCTCATTATCATTCATTAAAATTTGGCTTGATCACTGAGAACGACATTATTTTTTAGTTGTAAGAAATACGTGTCTTGAAGTTTCTCCCATACACTTCACTCATCACACTCCCATGCTTTTCCATATCACATTTCCATTCACTCACCCATTACCTTTCCATATTCTCCCCATCCATATACATATCCCACACCATCGCCTATCATTTCTATATCATATTTCATTTTCAAATAAAAGATTGTTGTTCAAAATGTTAAATGTCTTCAGTGTTGGTTTGAAAAGTGAGAGAAAAATAAAAAAATTAAAAAAAAAAGAGAAAAACATAAAAATAGAAAGAAAAAATAGAGAAAAATAAAAGAAAAATGGAAAAAAAAAAGAGAAAAATGAGAGAAAAGAAAAGAAAGAGAGTTTGTAGTTAGTAATAAAGATATTTGTGCCTAAAGTGTATACACTCTTCTTTCGCATCCATTTTGCATCCATCTTTTACCCATCGTATATCCATCACTCATCATTCATCCATCCATCACCATCCTACCTCATATCATATTCATCCTCATTTCATTTCCCCCTCACCCATATACATCCATATTTCCCCTAGGTGTTCGGGCAAATGAAAGTAAATGTGGTGAATAACTCGACGTTCTCACTATAGTGATTAGCATTCTTTCATGAGATCATTTTTGTTTCTAATTGTTCCTTCTTTCTTATGTGTTTATGAGACGTTTGAACTTGCTAACATTTACTCACCTCCTTACACACAAGAGCGATACACTTACCCATATCTCGAGAGTTCGTTTGAGAGAGAGATATCTGTGAGATTTGAAGTTGAAGCGTTGATTCCGACAAGGCAATTTAGGAATTACTCTTGTGATACTCGACCCGTTTTGACTGATTCACACTACACATGTTGAGTTCTAGGAAGGATGTGCCTTGTGTATTTAGTTAGCTAAAACTTTTTATGCATTCTAGCTTGTATTTCTGAAATCATTTATCTCATGATGGATTGTGCAATTATTCTACGTTTAATAAGAGATTGACTGCCTTTCAATAAATTTTTACAAATAAGAATTTTATGGGTATATTTCCTGTAAACCCTCACGAGATACAACTCGTCCTGTAGGGAAACCTATAGGTTTAAAGGCTTGTTGCACATGCAAAGTTCAATCGCAAGTGCCCGCAAAAGTGGGACACTTTTGGTTTCTTATCTTTCTCTTTCTCCCTATCTTATCGCTCAAGGACTAGCAATGCTCTGTTTGGGGTGGTGTGATAAGCACCCAAAACTGTACATTTTATACCCCGAATAGACGTACTTTAGTTGCTAATTCTCGTCAATATGGGTCTTATGCGCTTAAATGTTTATCTTGTAGGTCAAATGCACGTTGCGGTTTCAAACGCATATTTCAAAGAAATTGTGCAGATTATGGAGCTAACTCCCTCCCCCATAACCCTACCCGAGCCTAAGCCTAGCTCAAACCTACCCCAAACCCTGTGTGTGTTTTTTTTGTCCCTTTTTAATATTTTTTAGATTTTTAGTTTGAGTCATTTTTATTTTTAGGATTTATTTTTGATTTATTTAGGATTTTTAGGTTTCATTTTCTAATTATCTATTTTATATTTTATTAGTATAATTTTATTTTATTTTGATTTTTATTAGTTTTTAGTTTTTCTTAGGATTAGATTTTTTAGGATTTCATTTATTTTTTAGTTTTATTTGATTTTACATTTATGTAGGATTTTAGTTTTAGTTTTATTAGATTTTATTCTTATTTCTATTTCTCTTTAGATTCATTTTTAATTGAGTTTTTATTTTATTATTAGAAGTAGGATTTTTATTTTTTAGATTTTTATTAGTTTTAGTTCTTTATGTTATTTTTTAGGTGTCCAAATAAAACACACACATAAACTTTCCTTATCCTAAAATCACTCACACCTTTAATCCTACACATACCATCACACCCAAACATAACCCCTCACCCTCACCCTCACCTAACCTTCCTACACCTTACTACACCTGATCATCACCACACCCATCTTCAACCTTCAACTAAAACTCTCCTCTCTCTCTCTCCTCAAACCTCCATAGCCACACCACCATTAAACCCATCTCTCTCATCACCTCCACAACCCAATAAACCTACACCAACATCCCCTTCATCCGAAAACCCACCAACCAAACCGTCGTCTCCTCCCTCCTGACCCGGCATCAATCGATCTCAACCCCGGCGGCATCCCTCTGAACCCAATCTCCCTACCCCGTCGACTTAACCCAACCACTTCGGTGATCTGAGATCCGGTGTCCACCTACCACCAACCGCTGCCCACCTCCGGTGTGCCCAAACCCGAATTCCAAACTCGTGTCCAATACCCTATACCCATCCATCTTCCAAAACCCATTTTCCAAATTGTCACCAACACGATTTTATCACCTGCAAAGTTCCAAATCCATAGCCAAACCAATAAATCCCCACATGTGTTAAAACTAACTTATACCCCTTTTCCCTTATTACTCCCCAACTAACCAACTTAACCCCAATTCCAAAATTACCCTCATTCTCCCCACTATCATGACCTCACACCCAAACCACATGCACCCTCCATTAATTACTAAATTAAACCTCACCCATACCTTCCATATTCCATACACACTTGTCCTCCCATTTTTACCCCTCATGCTCCATGCATCTACTATAAATGAAGATGAAGACCCCATTTGAAAAAGAAGACCTTTTAGATAGGAATTTGTAGAGAGAGAATTGTAGAGAAAAACACCATTTGTAAATAGTTTTATTTTATTCTTTTTTTTTTGTTAGATATTTGTGAGATTAAATATTGTAAGAGAATTAACTGAGTGGATATTTAATTTCAAATCACTTGGATGCTCAATAGAGGGATTGTATGCTTTAATTTGTAAGAGTAGAGTTCAACTTTCTCAAAGAGATTTGGTTTGCTTGTTCTATTCTCTTCTATTTTATTTTAGTAGCCTTGATTATTAATTTGTCAAATTTCATATCATGTTAGGCTAAATCTCCTTTCAAAGGGTGGGGGGGAACCCTTATTTGATATTATTTTAGTTTAATTAGTTTGATTACTTGAAAATTCCCTTTGAATGTTATTTTTATCCCTCTACCTTAAATTTACGCCTCGAGAGAGGGTAAATGATTTTCGAGAGAAAATCAAAATTCTAGTTATAATACCCAATTTAGATTCAAAATATAGATAGGGGTTTCTTAAGTGGGGTATTATAACTTGAATTTCAACTCTAAGTTTATTTTTTAAGATTGACATAAATTTTAATTGATCGATCCTAGTGGATGATTAATTAAAAGGAGTGTGGATCTATTTTCTAGAATTGTGGGGTGTTAAACTTAATTTTCTAAAAGGTTACTATTAAGATTACATTTGCAATGAGAGTTGATTTGTGACGTTGATATTAATTTGGGAGAATTCAATTAATTAAATTAATTAGTTAGAATAGCTAAAATTTGTGATGTAATCCCACTCCTTGATTGTTCTCACAATTATTTACCTCACTTTATCTCTTATTTTAGTTTAGACTTTATTTTTCATTTTAGTAACTTTCTAGTTAGTTGTTATCATATCACATTAGTTTAGTTTAGTTTAAATCATCACCTCACCCAATTGTTTTAATATTTGAAAAAGCTACAAAAAAAAGTAGAAAAGTGAAAAAGCACAAAAAGAAAATAAAAAGTGAATTACAATTGAATTTGTCTCTAGCTTACCCCCTTGGAAGTGGATTGATACCCTTACTTACCTCTAAACTTGAGATTGTTATTATTTGTAGGTATTTGAGGTTTTGATTAGAATGACTTTTCAAGCAACGACAACAACAGAAAGAAATATACCGAAAATTTCTTTCTATCAATGATTAACTAAGTTAAAGGGTAAAATAACTTAGGAACCTAAGGAAAGAAATACTCGGGATAGATTAGAATGACAGAAAGATATGTAATAGGGACTAGTTAGATGGTGCAGTATAAGTAGTTCGGTTAAAAGGTCAGTGTTAGGTTTAAACAATAGTTGAGGGGTGAGTAATATCTCAAGAGAGTGCGACACCAGCTTAAATATGAAAAGTGCTAATGCATATTTAGATGTTGCATCTTAATTACTTGCTAAATATTTTTCAAATGGTTTTGGGCTCTGCCCGTGTCAAAATATATTTTTCCAAAAACATTTTAGGTGTCCATCTACAGGGGTGCCAAGCTTGAGGACTTATTCCAGGGATACGTAGTTGCAGCATTGTAGAGGCTTATAGGACTTTGTGTAGACGCTTAAGTTATTCATTCCTAGACTAGGTTTTTGATTCAATAGTTCATTTGCGTATGTTACCCCTTCCCGTTGATACATTTTTATTTTATTTATCAGATGATGTACTTGGATTTAGTTTATTGCTCTAAACTTATGGCTTGGATTTTATTTTAGGAACCAATGGTTTATTCGGTACTATCATTTATCTATTAATAGTGTGTGATTCAGACTCTTATAATTGTTGTGGATGAGTTATTTTAGTTTTTATTTTCCGCATGTTATTATGTTAATGAAAGATAAAATTGACACCGCCTTAATTTAACATAGGTGATTAGTTAATTAAAATGGTTTTCGACAGTGATGCTAAGAATGAGCCAAATGCGATTCTTATTTATTTTGATAAAGGACTGATCACCCGTGATTAAAGTAGGCGAAATGTCACAATGTTGTGTGGGAATTGTGGAATTAGGGTTTCAATAGGAAGTAGACAACCCTATGGGAAGTTCCTTTTGAAGGCCTAGATAGGTCAAGGCTAGTGTCGTTTGACCACACCTTGTCATCATTAGTGTGTATGATGTTTTCGAGTACAGGATGAAGAGACTTTCAGATGGACGTGTTGGTGTTCAACGGTTATACTAGTTAGTTTAGAGTATGACCGAATGCGATTTATAATGAGAAAGACCTAGGTGTGTATTAGGTCATAGCGGATAGATTCATTCATAATAGTGGGAGGAAGCTATGGGTGAGATATTATTATATTTTCGACTAGGAATATAATTCATTTGAATTTCGAGGATGAAATTCCCTATTTAAGGGTGGAGGAATGTAATGCCCCATTTTTATGCATATTATTTAATTATGAAATTCTTGTAAATTAATTTCGTGTGCTTGATTGTGACGTGAGATGTCACTTTTTACATTGTATGGGTTAATTAATTCAGATTTGGAAATAAATTAATTTAATTAATTAATATGTAGACTCGTACCGAGAAATTAATAAATAACTAAGTTGTTAGTTATTTGATTTGATATATCTTTGTATTAGGCTAGTGGGACAGTTATAATATCCATTTTTAGTTTAAAATAGTAGGGTTTAGGCCCACTGAGTTAATATATGGCTTGGATGGAGTTTTTTGCTATTTGGTGTGTTATTTAGACACTTTGGGTTGGGGCTCATTTTGGGCCCAAGGCCAATTTCTTGGGAACCATATTATAAATTTGAGAGTATAAACCTAAAACATTCATTTTATTATTTGGAAGGCATCCTAAGTCTGAAGTGAGATTGAACCAAGAAGAAAAGAGGATTTGGGGATTGATTTTCCATTCAATCCATAAAGCAAGTCTATTTAAAATGATTGTATTCTTCTTATTGGTTTAAGTTATGCTTGTTCATATGAATATAAACCTATTATGTTATAAATCTGAGTTATATGATTTAAGTGAATGATTTAGTAATTAATCTAAATTAGTAGTGATTAAATTGATTCTCCCTTTAATTTGAAGAATTTTATTATAAAACTGACTTGGATTGATTAGATAATGATTAGTAGTTAATTTGTGTATGAAAACATGTAAAAACCCTCTCATTTCATGTAGAAATTTGTAAAAACATGAACTAATTGATCAAATTTAAAATCTAGGATTCTTGAGTATGAAATTGAGTTTTATATAAATCGTGGTTTAAAACTAGGTTTTTAATGTTAGAATGAGATCCTAATTATTTTTATGACGTTATTTTATTATTTGGGTGTTAGTTGGGGGCTTAAATGAAGCTTTGGAGTTCATTAATGGAGGTTTTTGGATGGAGAAAATATGATTTTGGAGAAGATTCCTCGTATAGGTTCAATCGATCGATCGACTAGAGTTGATCGATCGATGAAATTGGAAATGGGATGAGGTTGTGAAGGATCGAATTACGAAAGCGTGTGAGTTGGTTTCATATTTTTTATATTAGGAATTTTCTATTAAATGGTGCAGGAGACCGAAATTTTGGATGGTAGCTTTGGATTGAAATTTCTTTTTGAAATTTGGTATGGGGGCATAGGGCTAGGATTTGTTAGCCTAGTTTTCATGTAATCCTAAAATAGAGATATATTCTTATGATTTAAATTATTGTAGGTTGATATTTAGAGTATTTGGATATTAAGAAAATCGTTGATTTAAGGGGTTAAATTGAGGATTTAGCTTTTGATGGTATACCAGAGTGTAGAATGGTTTGTTGATTGGGAAAATGTAAGTTAAAGGGTTAGGCTTGTTGGTCAGGATTGATTTGAATCATTGTGATGTATAAGTGGGGTGAATATCCTTTGGGTGGGATTAGGTTTGGGTTATAACTTCCTAGAATGAGGTAGTTATTATATCCCATGATTTTATTTAAATTAGTTATTGGATTATACATAGACGTGATGCCTTGGGAGAATAAACTAGGGCTAATTAAGATTTAATATATTTTATATGCATGTATTAGTGTATGGTAGTGTGAGACTATGCCTGGATTTAAGAACCTGGAGTGCTAGGACTATTGTATCTTTGGGATGAGTATAAGGTTATAGATGTGTTATACCTTTTTATGATAATGATGTTAGTATGACCCGGTAGCATTAGGGTCGGTATATGTACATGATTTACCTTAACCCGTTAGTGAGGGTTACGTATTTCTTTGCTTTAGCTCGTTAGTAAGGGTGAAAGTTTCTTGTATGTTTTATGTGCAATTCATACCATGTGTGAGCTTTCATAGCGTAACGTACTATGAGAAATTCCATGATGAGGCATGTCTGACCTGGACTATGCTAGTAACCCAGTGAGTAGATGGACTCTTCCTTCGTCATGTTTAACCCCAGGGCCATACGTCCAGGTATAATTGTATAGAGAGGGTTCACAAAAAATATTTCAGCATGTAATCTGGGATATGGTAGATTATACGAGTGATAGGTAGGCTTATGATCTATCCATTAACTATGTTTAGGTTTTAGGTTTGTGATGGCCTAAGATTATACCAAGTACGCACTAGTGATCTTTGAAGGTGATAGGGATAAGACTTCATTATGTTCGGACGTGTGAGTAGCACATTTATGTGTACATGTTGGGGGATGTACCTTTATATGGATACTAGAGGTGAGTAGAGTCTTTCTGCTACAATATGTGATTATAGGGCGACGGTACTCGAGATAGATATACCAGTTTATATGATATACTAGAGATGTATATGATATATAGTACTAGGGATGTCTACCTATATACTTATGTTTTTGATTTGTGTATTACATATACTAGAGACATGTATGTTGTATTATTGGCATAGGATAGTCAAATGTATATATACTTGAGATATAAGTCTATTATTGGTATATTGATTATTTGGTGAAACGTAATATAGGTTTGAGACTACCACACAACTTATGTTTTATAATGAATGAGGTAAACTTAAAGATGAGAAAGTAAAGATATAAAGCTTTAATCACATTGGCTATATATGGGTTCGAGATTTAGAACCGCATGTTGTTTTAGGCTGTTTAGGTTGAGATAAAACTTACGAGATATTAAAATCCCATATGCAGATGAATAGTTATGATTTATCCCAATTTCAATTACACTTTCATTCTTCATATACTGTTGTTAACAACTTGGATTTTAGCATTTTTGGGACTTGGGTCGTGAGAGCCGCGATCTTGACCGATGTTGTTGATTTTCCATCTCATCATGTTGCAGATTCTTAAGATGTAGGTGTCTTTAGCCTGCGTGTCAATTCCATTTTTATTCTTGTCATTCATATTTTAGTTTTAGGAGATCTATGTCATTCTTTACTCTTGTTGTGTTTTGCGGATGTTTGCATGTACGCTTGGTATCAGGGTTGGTTGTATATTATTTCAGTTTTATTTTATTTCGTTTTGTTATTTATTCACTTTCAGTTAGTTCGTTATGCTGAGAATGTAACCAAATATTTTTTTATTCTCGTGACTTCTGTATTACTTTGATCAATTTATTTATGGATTTTGCAGGCTGTCACATTTTTAGTATCCCTTTTAAGTCTGATAGATTCATAAGTTTTCCTTAAATGTTGAATTCCTTATTTGACTAGTAGAACAAATAAGGCAATCAACTTAATCCTCCAACGGGAAATGAATATTCAGGATATTCTCTATAATACAGGTAAATTTAGAAGAGAATTTAATTGGAATGTCCTATTATCCATAAGTTATCTAGTTTCTAACCTTCATATTTAAGTCAAACCCATCAGATTGGGATTCCACCGGAAGTAAAATTGGCTCACCAGTCCAATTATCAGTCTAAAACTTCACCAATTGATCATTCCCAATAATCCACTAAGAGTGTAGATTAATTAGGCCAAAAGCCTCTTTGTAGGCCATATAGAACTAACTTTATAGCATATATTCTCACCAAGGGGGTTGTATCTAGCATGAATGAAGCCAAACTAAATAGATTGTTTATTGCCTAAATACCAATCTTGTTTTAGAATAGCGACCATATATAAGTCTTTAAGACTTCTTAAATGCAGACCCCTTTCATTAAAAGAAGTGCAAACTTTTTTCAAAACAATTGTAACCAATTTTCTATTAGAGGTTAATCAGATCATAGCAAGTAACTCATCCAAGATTGCACTCTATTTAAAAGAGTATCTGGCCATTTATAGATCATAAAGTTATACATGAGTAATGGATGTATAACTAATCTTATGGGTTAAAGTTTCTCAACCATGGATAAAATTTTACCTTGCCAACTTTCAAGTTTGGACTTGGGTTTATTTGCAATTTGTTGAATATGAATTCTTCAAGGTTTCCCTTTAAACATAGGCATTCCTAAATAAACAAAACGAGCCTTCATTATTTCATACCAAACTGATTACAAATATTCATTCTTGTATGCATAGCACATTCCCCATAAAAATTATGCACTTATCTTTATTAATCTTTTATCCATAACAGTTAGCAGAATTTTCAAACACCTCCATTATATTGTGGATACATTTTTTATTTACTTTACAAAACATCATTATATCATCTGCATAAATCAAATGAAATGGAGCTTTAAAACCTCGAGGAGAGAAAAAACATGAAATGTCACAACTATTAGCTTGATTAATGATAGCTCTGCTAAGAATATCTTATGCTACACAAAATAACAAGGGAGGCAGAGGGTAATTTTGCCAAACTCCTTTGAATCCTGCAAAATAAACACTTGGAGATCCATTAACTAAAATAAATAGCCTATCGGACTATAAAATTTTAGAATTCCAATTCACTATAGTGTTACAGAAGTCAAAAGCTTTGAGAGATTCAGTAATGAATTTTTTATTAATATTGTCAAAAGATTTTGAGATATCAAACTTGACACAAATATCCCCCCCCCCCCCCCCCAAATATTTGTAGTTAAGCAATTTAAAATTCTACGATGCCTAAGAAATGAATTAGATACTGTAAGGACATAAATTTCCAATTGAGTCCTTGTATTGTTTTGACTTAATTCCGTGAACAAAACTGTGTTTGTAATATGTCATAGGGAGATTTTCATTGTGTCGTGATCCCACTCGATCTATGACGTATTGAAGAAATTGAAGACGTTGCGGCAAAGCTTCAAAGAATTAAATCATGCCGAAGTTTAATTGGTACAAGTTTAATCGTCTTCAAAGTTAATTTCATTCTGAGATCACTCAGGTATGAATGCGTATAATTAATGGTGCTCGGAATTATTTTATAAAAGATAAGGATGTAATTTTTATAAAGAAAAAAATATTTTAAAAGTGTTTTAAAGGTTTACACTACGTTTTATGATGATAAGCTCGTAAAAGAGTTTGACATTTTTGGATCTCTCTTTGGAAGAAACGTTTTAAACAAAAAGTCAAAAAGTCAAACTTTCGCACTGTCATTCAAACGACATCCAATCTCGTTCGAACGAGATTGGATGTTGCTCGAACGAGTTCCTCAAGTCATTCGAATGACAAGCTTTTCAAGGCAGCGTTTAAATCCAATTTAAATAGTGTTTTCATCATAGTTTCGCAGGTGTGCATTCTGGAAAATAGTATTCAACTAGAAACTTGTTTTGCACATGTTTTCTAAAGTTTAAAAGTTTTAAACACGTCCTTAGAGTTTGCAAAGATCCGAGTTATCATTCTTATATGTTTAAGTGATCTTGCTGCACCAAATTTGTTTGTTCTACACATTGAACACAAAGGGTTTTACGACGAAGAAAAGAGAAGTACTTCTTGTTCAACATCGTAGACGAATCAAAGCCATATCGGTGGACTCCGAGACATACGTGGACGCGTGTGTTGTGAACAGGTATCGTAGAAGACAGAATTTCTGCGTGGGAACTATTGAAGAACGGTTGAAGATCAGAAGGAGCATCAAGACCCGTGGGGATAGAGTCTTAGCGTAAGGCTAATCTGTCTTTGTAAAACCATTGTTCATAGTGATTGTCTAGCTTGGGCCGTCCGAGGTTGTTTTCTCATTTTTGGGTTTTTTCCTCGTACATCCGTCGTTGTGAGTATTCTTTACTTTACTTGCTTTAATCACTAGATGCATGTTTAGGATTAATCAAGATAAAATTGGTTTAAAGTAAGAATTGGGTTTTTCATAACTTGGTTTGGTGCATAATTAAAAGTTTGATCTTTTTCGGAGAAAAATTGGTTTTGAAAGAGAACACACATATCGGGCCACTCACAATTGTCAAATTGGTATCAGAGCTAGAAAACATTTTTATTTGTTTTGTGATCCCGTGTGTTTATTTATCTCTCCTGTGTTTATTTTCTCTCGATGGATTCTCTAAGCGTTGACGATCTACATCGTTTGAATTTAAAGTTTGTAAATCATATTGAAGTTTTGGAGAAAGAAAATTATGGTCTCAAAAATAGGATTGAATATTTGCAAAGCTTTCAAATTCAAAGAGATATTCGTCGTGAGCACTTTAGTTCCTTGTTTAAAGATTTTAATATATTAAAATTGGGCAAAAAAGGGGAATGATGATAGAGTCCTCATCTTAGAAAAAGAGTTAAAGGATTTAAGAAATTCTAGTGTTTGTGCCATTGAGGAAAATAATTCGTATAATGATTTTGTGGCAGGGGAAAAGGCTCTTAGGTATAAGTTTGTTCACATTGAGGGGGAGCGAGATAACCTTCTAGGGGTAATTTAAAATTTAAAGAAGGAGTCCCGAAAGTTTGGGGAGTCTAATCGTTTGCTTGAGTCAAAAGTTTTGAAGTTAAAAAATGATTTAAATGACTCGAGTAGTGATGGTAGCGGCTTATCTTATTCTAGTGGTTTGAATGTAAAAGCCAAAACCATAGTTTGTTTTAGAGCGTCAACCACATCCAAGGGTAGTAGAAAAAGTCAACCTAAAGGTCCCGTTGAAATACCGTTACTAAAGCCGTTTAATATAAAATTAAACTATTTAAGTAACTCCGAATAGTTTTTTGAAGAAACTCTTTTCTTAAAACCAAAACAAATTAATCACAAGAAGTGTTTAACAAAAATATGTACGAGATTTGTTCAAGATTTGTTAACAGGATTGATAAATCAGTTAAAAAAAACTTTAAACTCATCACAACCAAGAATTAGATGAGGAGATGTAGAAAGATTAAGAACAAGGATTTTTTACGTGGTAAAACCTCACCCAACTAAGGAAACATCCACGACTCCCTCTACGGAGTAACCAAAAATTCCTCTAAAACAAATTTTAACAGTTACAAACTATATAACACACATGCATACAAATCAAACCTATACAAGTTTAGGAATGTACCCACTGGTGTCCTTATAACTTCTCTGCAGTTCTGTTTGTTGATGTTGTTCTCTCAGTTTGCTAACTTCCAATTTGTTCAAGTTCTTTACGTCGACTCTTGTTCTTGAGATCTTATTACCAACACTTTTAGTGTGGTAGGGTGATAGTGTTTGTGGAGGTGCTCTCTAACACATGCATGCACACACACACACTTATTTTATACAAACAGTCATATCAAGTTACATATAAGATCTATATGCTGTGAATTTATATTTCTCTCTTCTCACAAAACTTAACCTTATTTGACCTTTACAATAATCCCAGAATCCACTGTTATCTTGCTCAGAAGACGTATCAAGATCTTAATCAATCTCAGGTTTTGAAAATATTTTTGAGATTGAAAATCACCAAGTGCGATTCCAAACTAGGTCAAAGGCCTTGTTTCAAAAGATCTAGAAATAGAAAAGGATTTTGTTGATTTCGAAGTTAAAAATATTTACAAAACCAAATCAACAAATATTTTCTCTAGATGAAAAACTAAAAAAATATAGATCTATGTGTAATATAACATGCAAAGACTTAGATCTAAGGTTTCTATAAAAGAAGAAACACATATCTAAATATATGTTTAAGTCGATAACAAGATCTGGGAACGAAGAGGTTACAGCAACAAAACTAACAAACCAATCACTCAAAATCTCTTAAACACTCAAGGTTGTGTTTGGTATATACTGGTTTTGAAAGAGGTTAAGGTTTGAAAATAGTTTTGAACGAATTAGGGTTAGGGTTTCCTAATTCTGGTTTTTCTCTCCCTTCTCTCTCTTCTCTCTCTCTCACTCTTCTCCCTTTCTCACTCGAATGAACAAAGTGGCAAAAGTCTCAGATGGCTAAGGGTAGGGGTCCTTTTGTAGGAGGCTGAGAAGATTCTAGAACACGGACCAATATCAAGGGCTAGGATCTGGTCTTGTATGATTGACTTTGATCCAATGGTTTAAATAGAGGCGGTGATTATAACACTCCTGATTGGCTCAAAAGAGGTTCACGTGGATTATGTAAGAGCGCATGCAGATCGTAGATAAAAAATTATCCAAGGGCTGTTAACATTCGTTGGTTTACTCTCTTAGAAGAAACACAAATTCAACCAATCAGAATGCAACAGATGTTGGGCAATAAGAGGTTAACAAATGCGCGTCCAAATAATTACAAACGCACCCTGAAGTCTCTGCCGCTTTCGGATTCTACCCAAGGGAACTTTCAGCCAATATAACCATCAATCCATAATTGCAGAATGACCTCAAAACTTTTAAAACTAAATTTCAATTAATAAAAAACCTATTTTAAAAGTTAATAAAACTCCCAAAAAGTATTAAAAATCAATTTTAGGGATTAAACACACTCAATCATATGTAAACACAATTATATGCAATATGAAATATATGAAAGCAATTCTAATGTGTGTGAGTGTTGGTAAAAGTATCTAGATCAATCAAGCAAGAGGAATAAATTAGCAATCCAAACACTGAGGTTGTTTGGTTTCTAGGATAGACACAATTTTGTCACAATTTCCAAACTAGATGAAAACTTATACAATACAGACTCAAGTGAGTCAAAAGTATAAGGATCTTCACCCGTTCCTTGTCGTGTTTTCACATGTTCGCATTGTGGTAGGAAAGGTCACATTAGGAGTGTTTGTTTTGATCTTAGAAAGACCCTAGGAAAATTAAACGTAGTGTCCCGTTGGTTCCCAAAACCCGTTTTGTTAGGTATACACATGTTTGGGTTAGGAAATCCGTTTTGGAGATGCTAAATGCTTCGTTGGTTGATTCTCACATGCATGCACATGATTAATCTCTTGCTATTTACTATGGTTAGTAGCTTGCATATTTGTCATATGCTAGTTTGATTTATGATATATTCATTGCTAGTATTATGACATGTGTATCATTTTGTATTATCGTTTTCATTTGTTTGAGTCCTATTTGAAAAATACAAAAAGATTTTGTTTTTTTTAGAAAACTTTTAAAAATACAAAAAGATTTTATTTTTGAGAAAACTTTTGAAAATCCAAAAAAAAATTGCTTTTCTTTGAGTCAAATATGTTTGAAAAGACAAAAAGATTTTCAGCTTTTGTTTTTGAGTTTACATGTTTGATGTAGCATATTGGTGTGCTTGGAACCCTCCCCCCCCCCCCCCCCCCATTGTTTCATTATCCATGTGGCTAGGACATTTGGTCATTATTATCGATGCTTAGAATGATCTTAACCATTGCTTATATGGGGTTGTTTCGAAGTTGAGATGAATTTTGATTCGACTTTTTATATATGCCAACATCGCACACATCCACGAGTTTATATGGATGTTTGACTTCCCTTGCATATTTGAATTTGGTGAGGCGTTCTTATCTCAATCTTGTCATCTATGCGTAAGTAAACTTAAGGAGAAATGTGCACGTAAGAACCGTTTACTGTGAGGATTTAAAATTGGTAAAAATGATGAGTGATTCACGGGAAAGGGCTGCGAGAGTTCAAAATTGTCTCGTCGTGAAAGCCACCGTTTAAAAAGAACCCAAAAGAAAATGCAATATGCAAAAGAAAAGGGCCAATAAGATTTTCTCTAAGTTAAGAATGCTAGAAACCTCAAAAGAACTTGAAAAAGTATATATATATGAGGAAGTTTGGTTGGATAGAATTTAAATGGGATTGCACAACTAATCCTAATGTTGAAACATTGCAATTTGACGCTATTATTTATAGAATCGTCAAAATTCTGGATTTGTGTGCATGTAGTATGTTTAGTTCATTAAGCTCACTCTTTAATTGTCATATGGCTAGGATAAAGTTTGATGATTTATCGCTATCAATTAGAGCTTCTTGATTGATTCGATGTGTTGGAATTGTGACTCATTTGTTGTAGTTTCACGCCCCTTCATTCCATATTCATGTTTGAGCACATCGGTACTATGTTTGCATGTAACTCGCATTTTTAGTTTTTATGAGGATTTGTATTTTGTGCGAAAAGCCTACTGTTTTAGCACTGTTTTGCATCTGTCACGCTCTTTCTGGAATTTTTTTGTGGAAATTTTTTCACTAGGCAATACTTTATATTATTTCTGGGAATCTGAGAAATTTTGGCAGGTCGCACGAAGTCGTTCAAATGACAACTCATCTCGCGCGAACGACTTATGTACTTCGTTCGAGCGACTTCCTCATCTCGTTTGAGCTAAATCCCTGGCTCCTTCACACGACAGGCTAAAAAATGACTTCTAATTGTTTTACAGTCCACTGGTTTAAGTTGATATATTTTTTGGTACTGCGGGAAGCATTTCTAGACTGTTTGGTTTATATGCAGGTTCTTTTATGTTCCAAATTGGTATTTTGCATATGAGTCCGTTTATCACACTTGATTTGATTGGTATACTCTTTGTGTGATTCCTTGGTTTACTAGCTACTGATTTGTCATTACATGATCTTATTTTTCTGGTTGTTTCATGTTTATCTAGCATTTTTCATTTTTTCTAAATTGGTATCAACTTGATTCAATTTGGTATCATATTCTCATGCTAGATATTTCAAATTGCTTTATCTTATCACCGGATTGTCTATTCGAGACAAAAAGGGGGAAAGATGTATGTGATGTAGGGGGAGATTGATTGTTGAGTGCTTATATTGATATCTGGATTTACATATTGTTTGATTATATTTGTTTCAAATTGGTATGAAATAATTGCTCATATGCTTCAAATGATTTTTTCTTATTTAAAAATATAAATTGGTATCATTTGTTCCTCCATAATTCACTGGGTATCTGTTTTTCTGTTTCATGTGTGTAGGTATGCTTTAGCGATTCGATATTTCAAGTCTACATCACATTCAGATAGTTTATGCTTGCTGATGCTACATATTCTAGTCCGTGTCCTGTATTTTTATTTTTGAGTTTATGGGATGGGATTTAGGCGTCATACGTCTTGACGGCCCGGTTAGTAATTTCGCTGGTTTAGTTTTGTCCCGAAATAGTCAAAGGGGGAGATTTGTAAGGACATAAATTTCCAATTGAGTCCCTGTATTGTTTTGACTTAATTCAGTGAACAAAACTGTGTTTGTAATATGTCAGAGGGAGATTTTCATTTTGTCACGATCCCACTCGGTCTATGACGTATTGAAGAAATTGAAGACGTTGCGGCAAAGCTTCAAAGAATTCAATCATGTCAAAGTTTAATTGGTACAAGTTTGATCGTCTTAAAAGTTAATTTCATTCCGAGACCACTCAGGTATGAATGCGTACAATTAATGGTGCTCGAAATTATTTTATAAAAGATAAGGATGTAATTTTTATAAAGAAAAAAATGTTTTAAAAGTGTTTTAAAGCTTTACACTACGTTTTATGATGATAATCTCGTAAAAGAGTTTGACATTTCTGGATCTCTTTTTGGAAGAAACGTTTTAAACAAAAAGTCGAAATTTCAAACTTTCGCGCTGTCGTTCAAACGATATCCAATCTCGTTCGAATAAGATGGGATGTCACTTGAACGAGTTCCTCAAGTCGTTCGAACGACACATTTTTTGAGGCGTCATTTAAATCCTATTTAAACAGTGTTTTCATCATAGTTTCGCAGCTGTGCATTCTGGAAAATAGTATTCGACCAGAAACTTATTTTGCACATGTTTTCTAAGGTTTAAAAGTTTTAAACACATCCTTAGAGTTTGCAAAGATTCGAGTTATCATTCTTATATGTTTAAGTGATCTTGCAACACCAAAGTTGTTTGTTCTACACATTGAACACAAAGGGTTTTGCAGTGAAGAAAATATATGGACTTCTTGTTCGACATCGTAGACGAATCAAAGCCATATCGGTGGACACCGAGACATACGTGGACGCGTGTGTTATGGACAGGTATCGTAGAAGATGGATTTTCTGCGTGGGCATTATTGAAGAACGGTTGAAAATCTGAAGGAGCGTCAAGACCCGTGGGGATCGATTCTTAGTGTAAGGCTAATCTGTCTTTGTAAAACCATTGTTCATAGTGATTGTCTAGCTTGGGCCATCCGAGGTTGTTTTCCCGTTTTTGGGTTTTTTCCTCATACATCCAGCGTTGTGAGTATTCTTTACTTTACTTGCTTTAATCACTAGATGCATGTTTAGGATTAATCAAGATAAAATTGGTTTAAAGTAAGAATTGGGTTTTTCACAACTTGGTTTGGTGCATAATTAAAAGTTGGATCTTTTTCGGAGAAAAATTGGTGTTGAAAGAAAACACACAGATCGGGCCACTCACAATTCTCAGATACTATTCCTCCCTGTTATAAACTAGTTTAATTTTTAAGTTGTAATTCTATCCATAACCGACGTAATTCTGTTAGCCATGTTTTTTATCATCACTTTAAAAGAAAAATTAGAAAAGGTGATAGGTCTGAATAAGGAAATTGTAACAAGTTCAGTGTTATACCCTAAATATAGTGTACTTCATGGACCTATCAGAGAGTGACATCGGTTAGAGGGATTAACCTAACTAAAAGACAATATGTATAAATATTTGAGGTCATAGCATGAGGTTAGCTCGCTAGTGGGTCGGCCTTGACTTTTGGGGAAAAAAAGGAGTAACTTCGTTAGTTAATACCATTTCAAGAGGAGTATACCTTGTGACTAGATGATGTTAACAACTAGATAAAATAGAGAAAAATGAAGATATGAAGATATTCTCCCCCATGTTCCATAACTAACTTGTGACTATTCCCTCACACGACTTATAAAATGTTATCTCAATTGATTTATAAAGGTGAGGCACGTGTTCCCCTCTTTTATCACATCTAGTATCCTATAAATAGAATCCCATTAGTGTCATGTGAGGTATGAGATACTACTATACTGTTATGTTGCCCAATTGTAGAAAGAGGGAGCTTGTAACTAGTTGTATTTCCATGTCGATTTCCCATTAAAGGAATGTACATCGCTAGCACCTAATTAGGATGAGCCACGTAATCCCTCTTTCCTTTTTTACTCTCTACGTCATTTATCTGTTACTCATTCAATATTTGTCTCTTAACTAGTTAGTACCAATATTTAGGAACAACATTAAAAAACATTAAGAATTATGGCAACATAATTATAATTGAAACCATGGCAACATAATTATAATTGAAATCGGTGATGATCTAATTTTCTTTAAAAAAAATTATAATCCTACAGACATCATTTTCCATTAAATCCCATATTTGTGGAAAAAAATATCCCTCCAAATCCTTTAGGACAGGAGTATCTTTAGGATCCATTGATAGCACTATTTTTTATATTCAACAAAGTTTGGAATAACTTCCACACTACCTTATCATGACTAAATATCAAATTAGGAACCACTACAACAATTAGGACATTATCTTGAACATGACTATATGAATAATATAGATTTTCAAAGGAATTAACAAGATGCTTTTTAATTTCTTATTGGTCTGAAATTAGAACATCTTCATGCTTCAACTGAGAAATGTGATTACTGGCTCTTTTATGCTGAATATATTTGTGAAAATAATCCTTGTATATCTCTCCTTAAGATAGCCATTTAAATCTTGCGTTGTCCACTAAAAGTTTCCCTCAAAGCTTCAATTAACTTCTTTTGAGCCTGAAGTTCAATGTTATCTTTACTCGAGGATTAGTCTAATACTTCAATTTAATTTGGCACTTGACTAATTACTCTTTATCTAGAAGAAATTTTTTAATGTTACAAAAACATCAAAATTCCATTTTCTCATAATAGATTTCAAATTCTTTAAATTTTCTTTCATCGCATAAATAAGGCAGCTAGTAGAGGATAAGTTATTCCACTCTTCCTTCACTAACTGAATAAAAGATTCATGCTCAACCCAAGTAGATAAGAACTTAAAATTTCAAGGATTACTTGATGTAAGAAAGGGCGATTGAATAAGGAAAGGGTGATGATCAGAACAACTTTTAGGCTAACCGATACAAATAATATTATTCCAAGCATTCAACCATTACTAATTGTAAAAAGCCCTATCTAGCCTTCTTTACACATTTGAATTAACACTCTCTTTACAAGTATAAAAAATCCCTTAAGATTTAATGGGTGCTGAAAATGTATGTGACTTAAGATCCAATAAGTACTCCCCTTTGAACCTCAGACGGGAAAAAAAGGGAGAAGTATCAAAGTGTTAAACAAATATTTAAAGTTATTCAGACCTTAACTGAGGATCCTATGTCCACTACCAAAGGGTTTTATATTGTTTATTAGATCATAAAAGAGTTATTACAATCCATGAGACGTCTTGAGCTATGGTTAAGAGAGTTTGATATCCTTGAGGACTTTATTAAGAATCCAAATGACCTTAGGAAGTGACTAATAGACTTCCTTAAGATTTCCTAAGTATTGATTTAGGTATCATCAAGGTATACAAAGGATAAGATAGTCGTAAGTGAACCAAACTATAGGTATCTGCTCATAACAATAGTATAGGAGATTATTAAACAAGGAGTAAACCCTTATGAATACTAAAACTCTTAGTTATCTAGAAGTGTGATCAATTGAATGTATCTTTAACATTTCCACAACTTCCTATTTATATACAAACTCTAAGATAGATAATGAGTGGAGTGTCACAATATAACTATAATGGCTCTGAGGTGGTAGTGGAGTGTTGTCTAAAGATTTTACAGGTGGTGTAAGGTAGTTATTCATTGCATTAAATGCAAATGGGAGCCTTCAATATAAGTTGGCTTGAGTGTTGGTGGTAGATTAAATAGTGTTATGCATTCTACCTACTTCGCCAAACATGTTGCATAATTTCAACCAGACTTGTGGAGGTCTGTAAATGTCAGTAATTGGTCTTGATATTATCTTGAGTTGTGTTAGGAAAAAACTTTTTCAAACTGAGGGTTACATGACCTTAGGAGGTCATTTCTCTTCAGACTGAGGTCTTCTCTGAGTGTTAAATTTGGCAAAACTCTGGTATTTTGGTCTTTGAGCTTGGTTCAGGAGACATGTTGGAATGAATACTCATTATAAGAGGAGGAAGAGGTGACTAAAGTTTGCAACTGTACTACAACCCTTTCTTGAAAGCAACAGAGGTCTTTAAGATCAGACAATGGTCTCGTTAAGGTCACGGATTGACCTTGGGACTTGTGTTCTTGCCTTGGGACATTTAAGGGGTTAAAGAATCTTTAAAATACCAAAGGTAAAATAGGGTATTATCAGTATCCCTTTTTTCTTTTTGTAAGGATTGTAAGGGGAAAATCTTATCTATTACGAAAGTTGGGGGTAAGGTCATAACTAACCATTGAGATTCTTGTCATAATTAGATTACATTATGAAAGAGCTTAAAAACCATGGGAATAGCCCCTTATCAATCGGTTACCAACTCCACGAGATCTTTAATGACCACAGTTTTGGCCTTTATGGAATCAAGTGGGGCCAATAAGATGTTACCCAATTCTTCAAGTTGTACACGGTCTAGGAGCAGAAGAAATCCAAGGATAAAGCGTTGAAGTACCTGGAACCAAAGGCCGCAGTGGTCTTTACCAAGCATAAGCACAATGCTCCCAAGAACTAAAAAAAGAGATTCTTCTTTATCGGTGGAGCTTAGACCACCCCAGATCTCGTTGAGCTAATTGGGTGCCTTACTGTCTAGTGCACACCTTCGACCATGGGTAAGTTAAAGTTTACTTATGCTTTTTCATTTTAGTCTATTCATTGACTTCTGCTATGATTTTTAACAATCTTTTTTCTTTTTTAGTAATTATTAAACCCTCCCATGAGGAATTTGATAGGATTATCGAGTCCCAGAAATCGGCCTCCTTCCCTTTTGAAGCTTTTTTGCTACTAAGCATCTCTCCAAATAGGTGTCGGGCCTGAACCAATGACCCTATCATTTGGGAATATTCTCGAGGTCACCAAGATTGTTATTGGGGAGTAATTTGGATATGATCCTTTCTCTGTGGTGACCCACAAGAGGAAGGTTGACATTGATGTCTCCACTGAGATTTTGAGGCCTTTGAGGGAGAGGATGACAAACCCAGGGGTAAGGATTGGTTTCCCCTTAAGCTTAAGGAGGTCATCCCATTAGTTAAAGAGGATATATTTCTAAACTTTGATTTTCTCCGAGTAAGTAGATTGCCTTTCGATTTTTTTATTATTGTCCTCATTTTAAATTCTTTGATAGTTAACTTAGATTTATTATTAATCCAGCAGATAAACGGGAGGAAGGAAAGATGGTTAGGAATCTTGCCAATGAAATTTCTTCTGAGGTCGCGGTTAGTAATAAGAAGAGGTCCAAGACCACTAAACATTTTAAGTTAGTGCATCGATGGATCTTCCCATCTCTGGTATTAAATTAGTGGAGGAGGCCAACTTGGGTTCCAGATTAAGTTAAGGCTTAGTAGGGAGTCTACGACCTAAACTTACCCTTGCTGCAAGCATTATCGGGGGCAGGTGGAACCTCATGGAAAAACTAAAGTCGTTATTATATTCCAAGGGATTTGCATCCCCTGGTCTAAAAAATCGAGGGAGATAAAGGAAATGAGGTGGTAATTCCCCCTAAAGAATGAGGGGATTAAAAGAGTGCTGACAAGGTCTCTGTCCAACTCAAGGGGCCATTAGCTGCAGAGAGGAGGACTTACTGATCTCAGGAGTTGAGGGGTACTCAATTCCTCCTTCAATTGGGGAGGCAAATGCCTATGCCTCGACTAATGATGAATTTCACTTGATGGCCAAAATAATAATTCTACAATGGTGTTCAAGCTGAGGGGTCGAGAAACTTCTGCTAACGCAAAGGAGCTGGCCCATCTATTAGGCAAGGAAATTTTGCATTCTCTATATATATTATTTAGATATCTGTTATGCTCTCCATAATTTGTTCTCATATTTTCCTATCTTTTTTAGGCTTAACACCTGACGTAGGCCTTGATGGCTGACGTTGTGGAGGGCCAAAGAGGTTGGAACACAATTGTGGAGTTGGATGATTCGTGGGATCTCATCTAACTAGACCTAAATCTAATGATCTTTAACCAAAGGGTGGAGGTGCCTGCTCTAGATAAAGAGAGGGTCGTCTTGAGGTTGAATATCACCTCCTTGGAGCAGGATAAGATTTTAAATGAGAAATCCTCAAGGATAGTGCTTCCCTTCTAGAAGTTTCTCATATTCCATTACCAATGTTGAGGAGACTTATGCTTTGTCTCAGATTGAGCACAAAGTGATGAAAGAGACCCTTCGAGATTAGACTCTCAAGCTTCAAATTATTCAAGAAAAGCTTCTTCAAGATTATAATGATATTGGTTTTTTAAAGCAGTAGGTAATTGATCTCACTACTGTGGAGGAACTTCTGACCTCCAATGGATAAAAATTATTGAAAGATTATGTTAAGGTCTTGGTGAAACACACATAAATTAAGGGGAAGATTCACACCATATTGAAGAGACAATTGGATGCTTATCTTGAGTCTGAGCCTACAATATATTTATTTTCTTGAAGTTTAATTATAAATTTGAGGCTTGTAAGGCTAAGGTCCAGGAGCTTTTCCTGATGTGGATGTTTATGTATTGATCACTACCGTTCCTCAGTCTGGTGAAAAGAGCTAAGATGATGAGATCAACACTGGTGATGATATTGGTGAAGCCTATATCGCCCAGGTCCGAGAAGAAAAAGTTCTCATAAAAACTTCCACCTCTCAGCCTTAATTAGGCCCCCCAAAAGAGAAGATTTTGGTAGCCCACAAATCTCAAACCTTGAGAATATTTTTATGTAGTTTTTATTTTTGTTTTGAATTCTTTTGGTCCATAGGCCTTTTAATGTAAACCTCTGCTCTATACTGTTTAATGACAATTGCTTTAGTTTCTGAAATTTCAAACTTTAGTGCTGCTTTGCTTTACTTCATACTTTCTTTCCCTTTTCTCTGTTAAGGAATTTTTTCACAACATTCATCTGTCTGAGGTCTGCCAGTAGGTAGTAGTCCCTTAGTTCTCCCATAATTTCTTGGTAAAGCAAAATAATCTTGAGTAGCAATTTTTTCGAAGTAGATATGAGGTTCATAAGACCTCTGCTACGCACTTGTAAAGTTTCTGAAGTAAATACTTCTGCTCGAAATGGGCCATGAGACATTAAAACCATAGAATCTTTCGTACTTATATTTTCTTAAGACTAAAGACCTAAATGTTTTGTATAAAAACTTAGCCCCCATATTAATTTGGGTATAAAAGGCTAAGAGATAAATTTGTTAAGGGTCCTAACACCTTATGTTTGAAATCTCGATTTTGAATTTTTTTCCATAAAGGGTCCTAAAAACTCTGAAACATGTTTTACTACGGATGCAAGCCTTAGGATAGAAAAACTAGTTCTGATAGGAGTCCTGAGACCTTAAAACTTAGAAACAAATTCAACTTTAACCCCCAAATGGGTCCTTAGACCTCTAAGCTTAGAAAATCAAAACCTGAAGTCTTACAAAGGTTCTTACGACCTCTAAACTTAGTCAAATTGAAACCAGAAGTGCTGCAAAGGGTCATAAGACCTTTGAACTTATGAAAATTAAAGCATGAAGTCTCGCAAAGGGTCATACAACCTACGAAGTTAGGAAAATTGATTCTTGAAGTCACGCAAAGGGTCACAAGACCTCTAAACTTAAGTTAATTGAAACATTAAGTTCCACAAAGGGTAATAAGACCTCTGAACTTAGGAAAATTAAAACCTGAAGCCTGACAAAGGGTCATAATACCGCTAAACTTATGATTTTGAAATTCATTCTGGACTGAAAATCCTTTAAACCTTAGTCCCCCGAAAGGAGTATAATATGATGTTCACGATGGTTCCTAAAACATTTGAATCATTAGGATTCGCACTTTCGCTTATAAAACTGAATTTTCAGATAATTTTATTTATTTTTATTGTTTCATTCAAACACTTACCCCCCCCCCCCAACACACACACACACACATAAAAAACAGGGGTGGGTTAAACATCTTTTTTGCTAAGGTCTTTGCATTTTTATATAACTTTGTACTTATTTGAAAACATTTTTTAAGTGCGTAAAAAGCCTTCAAGTTGACTTTTGTGGGTCTTTGTACCTAGCCAGGTTGAACGGAATCAAGGGTGAAAACCTTGGTAATTCCTTTAGTTTTTTTGGGGTCCTTGGACCTTTGATTATTAACTTAAGCCAGGGTTAGAGTCCTTACAAATTGAATTTTGGGTCTTTAGACCTTACCTTAAATCCAAAGCCAATGTTGAAGTCCTTGTAACTCCGTATTTTGGGTCCTTAGACTTTGGTTTAAGTTTTAGATCCAAGGTTAGAATCCTTCCAACCGTTGTGTGGGTCCTTGGACCTTAGATTTCATAACCAATGTTGAAATCCTTGCAATTCATTTTACTATGGTACTAAGACAACAGAAGTAGAAAAATAGTTCTTTTTGTTTCATTCAAGTATCAAAATGCATTATTGATAGTATTTTATAGAAGCGCTGCATATCATGGGTGTGGAAGCTCATATCCCTCAGATAATAGCCGCTTGGCCTCGTAATCTTTGTTACCATGTATGGGACTTCCCAATTGGAACCAAGCTTCCATTCATTTGGATTTTTGGTTGCAAGGGGAACCTCTCTTGGAACTAAGTTCCCCACCTTGAACTTTATATGGCAGACTCTTTTTGTTTAAATAGGAGTGTGGCCATCCCGGAAAGTCTTCGAGGGGAAAGGGGTGGAGGATCGCTCAAAAGATAGCGGTCTCGTGCCCTTTTCGGGGTGCTTCGGCAATCGTCGGTGTGGGGTAAATGTAAAGAGATGGAGTCACCAGCCTATTTTGCACAAAACAAGCAAAATAACATGTTGTCACTTCGATAGAGGGGCATCAAGGACAAACTGATGCATACGAAATCAGTAGATCGAAGGTTCGGGGGCAAAGTTACGAAATGGGAAGGTATTAGGTACCCATCTCCCCTTTTCGGTCTCTCATGGGTTAGTGTTATTATTTTATTTATTTCTTCGTGAAGTGTGTACGTGTATATATATAATGGAGATTGGATTGGTTCAACTCATAATATGGGAAAGGTAGAGTGAGGTCATCCATATGAATATTCCCAAAATAATATATATAGAAAATACGATTTGCGCGTTTATCGCGATATTAATCGTTATTATGAAATAATAATAATAATACATGTTGGATGAAATGCAAACAAGCATACTATATAATGCAAGAATAGGATAAATGTGGAAATGGGAGATTTTAGAAAATTTGGGGAATTTGTGAAAATTAGAAAATTAGAATTTGGGAAGTTGAAAAATTGGAAATTTGGAAAATTGGACTCGAGTCTTGAGCTTTAATCTGAAACGCCTACGTAGCCTATAAAGGCATCAAAGTCCACGTAGTTCGAATCCGGCCGGGGGTAGTGGTTTTCCCATAGATACGAACGAAATTTTATAATAGATGTGTGTGTGTAGAAAATGTGTTTTTGGTTTTAAAAAAGTGTGATGGACAATTCCGTTTCCTAATTTATAGGCTTAACCCTTTTTTTATTTATTTTGGGTTTTTTTATAGAAAATAAAGTATGTGCAATATACCAATAAAAATTTAGATATTAATGTATATGAACTAAAGTAGGAACTAGATTATTAATCTAATGAAATTTATGCAAAAATAAGGAATTTCAAGAGAGGGGGAAGAAATTGGACCTTCTTTAAAGATTGATCTTTGGCCTTAGATGAACACCCTTAAATGTGAGATGAGTGTTGGATGAGAGAGAATATTATTTTTCCAGATCGAGTATGAAAAGGATGGGAATATAAGCTAGAATGGAACTTCACATGGGAAACTTTGCTAATTTCGAGAGAATGTTGCTGAGATCACTGATGCTGATGGATCTCTGGTGTTGGTGTCTTGGGAGTGAGGTCATGTCCTAATTTTATAGGGTTAGGGGGTTACTGATCGGTACTTCCCTTGTCCTACCTATCGACAGGTGACCCTAGACACACTGCCAATAGGCAGGGATCTGGACCTACCAATTGGCAATCTCGTACAGATTTTTCTGGAAAAACGGTCGTAGAATGTAATCCATTGATTCGAATCGCGCACGGGGCATACCGTTATAAAGGTACTTCAGAGACCTTCAAGAGTCCTTAGGACATCCCCCAGTTCTGGGAGTTGACTTTGGGTCAAATGTGGCTCGAAAGTGCACATTGATCTTTTGGATGGGAGATCGTCAGACAAAAATGGATCGTTCATCCTCATCGTAAGTCAGAAAATCACATGGGGTAGACCGTTGGAAAAGTTAGGAGATGTACTTAGACATTGCAAAGAGTTTTACTTGGTTCAGAAAGTTGACCTTGGTCAACCGGGGCTCGAAAGCATCCGATGACCTCTCGGAGAAAAATAGATCGTTCGTTCGTACCATAGGTCTGAATCGCGCACAGGATGGACCGTTAGAAAGGGTTGACCTTGGTCAAACGAAGCCCGAGAGAGCCCGATGGCTTCTGAATCAATTTTTTGGGGGAAAACTTATCGTTCGTCCGAACAGTTATGCCATTTTGTGCACGGGGGGACCGATGAAAAGGGGTTTCAATGACCTTCAAAGATTCGAATAGATTTTTCCCTAACGGTAAAGTTAATCAAGGTCAAATCGAGGATCAGGGGCGCCCGTGGGCCTCTAGATCGGTACTCAGAGTGCGACCTAGGTTTTTTAGTGAAATGGGGAGGTGCTAGGGATTTAAGGAGAGGCTTAGGGAATCCTGGAATGTGGTGTCTTCAAGGAGATTATCTTCTGCTTATACGCAACCATTAAAACTAGTAAAATTTATATTATTTCCTCTGATTCATCTAGAGACATTTTTAGACCTTCGTCATTGGCCCTAGAGACATTTTAAGTTGATATACCCTCTATGTGGGTTCTTCAACTTTAGTTGGGATTATTGCCTCAGTGCTAAAAGTCAGGGAGAATTGACCTCTGACTGTGATCCTATAGGCATATAGTATACTCCATATCTCCTTAACTTATATCCTATTGGCTTTCTTTAACCTCTTCTTCAGGTCGTGGTAGATGTTTATATTTATAATTTTGACTTATCTATTTAATCGAAGGTAACTTGGGGATGAGAAATGATTGCTTATGCCATAGTCTGAGCAAACCCCTCTGACTATTGGGCTCTCAAACTATTTATCATTATATGAGATGATGGCCTTCGAAAAGCCAAACCTGCAGATGATATTTTTTCAAATAAAATTAGTATTTGTCTTCTCCATAATGGTGGCTAAGGGTTCAGCCTCATCCCACTTGGTGAAGTAATTAATGACAATAATTTAAAACTTATTTTGCCTTGTTGACGGGCATAGGTCCTACAAAGTTCACTCCCCATTGAGCAAAGGGATATGGACTTAAAATTGGATACATCTTATCTGGCATCTGCTTTAGAACCAAAGTGAACCTCTAAACTTGTCACAATGCTGGACCATATCCTTAACTTTTTCCCTAATGTTGGACAGAAGTACCCTGACCTTAAAGCCTTATAGGCTAAGGTCTTTGGACCTGTATAGGCACCACATACACTTTCGTGGATGTCTTTGAGGACATAACTGACCTCTGATGGGCTAAGGCATCTCTGAGGCGCTGAGTAGTAACTATTCTTAAATAATAACCCATTTTCCATGTAGTATCTGGAAGCTAAGGACTTCATTCCTTTGTCTTGAAGCTTATTATTGGGGATGACACAATCCTGGAGGTAAAACTTGATGGAAATGGTATAGTTGGAGTTCTCATCGACCTCTGCAATGTTTATTTGAAGATAGGTGATCCTTGGTTGGCCAAGGTGACACTTGGACCTATAAACCTACCTCATTCGATGAGGCTAACTGTTCAAGGTGGTCTCCCTCTGAATTTTATTACCGGGGGACCTTTTGAATGCAAAATTTAGGGATTCTCTAGATGAGGTGCTTCATAATTGCTAAGTACCCTGACATCACATTACCTTTAGCCTCATATACTTCAGTTATGTAATACCCCGTAATTTTGCTTAATTTTAAATTACGTAAGTAGAGTAATTTAATGGGATTAAATGCGCGCTTTAATTAAATTACGTGAGTAGAGTAATTTAAATGTGATTAAATATGTTGGATTTAAATTACGTGATTAGAGTAATTTAAATAGATATTATGTTAATAAAGATGAGCATGTGTTAAAGGAAATTTACTAAGGTGAGTAGAAACTTTCAATGTTGATATGTACGGTCTAGTGACTATATAGACGTACCGGAAGTATCTCGTCAAAATGTAGGGATGAGAGTAGAAAAATGTTTACGAGACTCAAATGATAATTTAGAGTCCACGGTTGATTTCGAAAGGGTCGAATTAGTCAAAATAGTGTGCCCGGGGGTACTAATTGAGTGCCGGGTCATTTTCGGACTAAACCGGGACCATTCGGGGGCATTTTGGTCTCTTTACAATTATGGGAAAGAAGACCTACGAATTTTGAAGCCCTAAATCTGATTATAAGAGTGGTGGCTAGGGTTAGGCAATGAGAGTTACACCATAGCCATTAGAGAAGAGAGAGAGAGGCAAATTCCTAAGGCAAAAGTAAGAAGGAGGGATCATCTTAGGAGGATTTCACCACAAGGATTGTTGGGAAGGAGGATTGGAGTATCAATATCATCAATCATCAGCAACAACCACGAAATCAGACCCTACAAATCTTAAGGCAAGTGGTTATTTGCAAAATAATTGAGTTATAATACCCATGATTAAGCTTGAGGAAGAACATAATTTTTATGATATTCTTGGGAACAAACAATTGATAATAATCCATGATTGATTAGGATTTGCATGTAGGTCGTTTTGGAATTACCAAGTATGTTTATATCATAGAAAGCTTGATGAGAAATTCGTAAGAAAATCTGAAATTTGGATGAAAAATATAAAGAATGCATTTTTAGGGTTCTTGAATATTAGTGAGATTTTCAGTGAATTTGGCCAAGATTTATAATGATTTTGTTGTTTTAAATCGTTAGTAATCATCCCAGAATATGTAGGAATGATTAGAAATTGTTGGTAGTGAATATGATGGCTTATCATGAAAGTTAGAGATGTAAAAATGGTGAAACCCGTAGGAAGAAGATGAACTGGGTCTGTCACTGCTCGATCGATCGATCGACCCTTGAATGTCGATCGATCGAAGCAGTCGATCGATCGACCATCTTCCTTCGATCGATCGACCCTGTCTGAACTATAGAAAATTTGTGTAGAAATTTCTTTAATTGCCGTTACTTAATGGGAACCTTAGAATTGATATTTTTCCTATGAGGGGACTTGGAAATTTCCAGTAGGTGTACCATTAGGTTCCTCCACTAATGATTGAGTAGGAATGTTGGAGAAATGGAATGACGATAGAACGATTGACTTAGCCGTAGGTTGAAATGGTTAATTTAATTACGGAAAGAGTGAGACTTAATTCCGGAAAGAAAATACCAGTAGGTTTAAATTAACTTAACTACTGAATTAAGGGAGGGGTAACTAGGACCCTTAGAGTTACGCGAATACTCGAATAAATACAATAGTGAGAGAAATTGTAATTAATAAGTACGGAGAATATAAGTAAAATATATTACGTACGGGTATGATTTATTAGGTCGAGTGTGTACCTACTATATCTATATAAATAGGTTTGGGTTAAGAGAATATTACCTAAACTAATTATGTTAGGGTCGATGTGACATTCCGAACTAACATAAAGTTATTATATATTTGGGGTCGATGTTAATGCCGAACCAAACTTTGAACTGGTGCCGCGATGAAAGAGTCCCGAACCAGAATATGTGTATATATTTATATTTGTAGATAGTTGGGGTCGATGGATCATTCCGGACCAACTTTCACTTGGAGTCGATGAATTATTCCGAGCCAAGGGTCCTTTGTGTGTAATAAAAGGATATATTAGAGGTAACTAATATTAAATACATTGTTATGGGACAAAATGTTTCTATGTGCATAATCTACAAATTGAGAATAGTAGTCAATGAAACGATATGTAAATGTCTTTGTAATAATTTATAACATGATGAAATTATTACATGAATAAGGACAACAAACAGTAAATGAGTTAACTACGGTTATGGAAAGTATAACTAGGTAGACTAAGTATCCTCGATAGTTACGTACTACGTAAGAGAGGTGAGGAAGTTCAAGGGAGTGTGCGAAACCTTAATATGTGTAATCAATAACTTAATTGTGATAACTGCTCGCAAAATATTTTCAAATATTTTGAGTACTAACTCTTGATATGTAAAATTTTAAAAACCTTTTAGGTGCCCAGCCACAAGGACACCCAGCTTGATTTCATGTCAGAGATTTGGGAGCTGCAGCCAGTGTGGAGGTTGCAGGGATTGTTTAGACGCTTCCTCTTTTTCATTTCTAGTGCAGGATCTCAGTTTTATTATTTCTAGTTGGAGCATGTCGTTCCACCTTTACTATTACAGTTTATTCTAGTTATGGATTTGTAGTTGTCTTTTTGGGCCGTGGTTTACGGCAAGACTTTAATTGCTTTAAGATTATTTTGTGTACTGAGCATTCATATCTAGTATTGGTAATGTGTGGTTTGGAATATTTGTTGTTTAAGAAAGATAAAATTTGGCACCCGTTTTAATTTCATTTAGGTGGTTAGTAATTTTAAAAGGCGTTCGACAGTGATGCTAAGAATGAACCATTTAAGAAACCTGTTTATATTAAAATAAGGCTTGATCACCCAAGGTTTAATTAGGCGGGGTGTCACAGATGGTATCAGAGCATCAGGTTCTAGTGTCCATAGGATCTGTACGGCTTACTACGATTCAGCGTTACGTTTGTTGTATTAGAGCCCTACTATTAGGATTGTTGATAAAAATTTCCAACTGTTGCGTTATCGTATTTCTTCTCTTAAATTTTGTATAAACTGTGTACTTATACAATTTGAATCTTATTTCAGATGCCACCAAGGAGATTGAGAGCAGAGAGGGCTGAAGCCAGAGAGGAGGTGAGGGAGGCTCATCAGGAGCCACAGGTACCGATACCACCACCCCCACCCGAGCTAATCACCACTACTCAGGTTGCAGTGATAGTGGCTCAGGCAGTTGAGACAGCGATGAGGGCAATGGCAGCCCACTTTCCACAACCCCAAGTACCTCCCCCTGTGGCACCGGCAGTGCAAGTTCCGGCAGGACCATCTACTTGGCAACGAGTCAGGGAGACATTTCAGAAAGGGCACCCACCCGAGTTTTAGGGCAGTACTGATATAGTGGAAGCGTGCAACTGGAAGAAGAATATCCAGCGCCACTTGCGCATGCTAGAGTGCACCGGAGTACAGGAACAGATGCTAGCCACTTTCCGTCTGTCAGGATCGGCCCTACAGTGGTGGGAGTCAGTTACCACCACCGAGGAGAGAGATACTTTGACTATTTCCGAGTTTTGGGTGCGGTTTGACCGCGAGTATTTCCCTCCAGCAGTAGAGTCTGAGATGAGAAAGAAGTTCAGCGAAGTGGTTCAGGGTGATCGCTCAGTTGCTGACTACGAGGAAGAGTTTACCCGCTTGGCCAATTTTGTGCCAAACGAGGTGAGCAATGAGGAGAGGAAGAAGTCCAAATTTATGGAGGGCCTAACCTGGAGAATCAGACAGCATTTAATTGGTAATCCGGCATTGGTAACCTACACAGATGTTGTCAATGCCGCTCTACTACACTGTCAGGATCACCGTTTTCATACTAAGGGAAGTAAGAGGGGTGATCCTAGCCAACCGGGCAAGGTGGATGGAGGTAGTGGCAGCAGCGCAACACAGCAGCAGGCAGCGGGGCAGTTGGGGCAGGATTCCCGACATGGGAACCCTACCAAGAAATTTAAGCACGGGAAGTATCGCTTCGACCGGCAGGGCCAGCAAGGTCCTCAGCAACCAGTCCCTCAGGTTCGACAGGGCCAGGGTAATCAAAATGGGGGACAACCAGGCCAAGGGCGACAAGGCCAACGTCAGGGCCAACAGGGCCAAAGACAAAGACAGTTTCAGGGTCAGTGCTTCACTTGTGGTCAGCAGGGTCACAAGAGCAGAAATTGTCCACAGCAAGACCGGGCACAACAGCAAGGTGCCCAACAGGGGAAACAGGCACCGTTAGCCCCAGCAGCAGTACAGGCCCCACAGCCAGGGCAGATGCAGTACGGGCGTGTGTTCAACATCCGTGACATTCCATTTCAGCCAGCACCGCCAGCACCGCCGGCAGTTGCGGGTATGTTTCCTATTCATGGGCTTGAGGGGAATATATTGTTTGACACAGGGGTGACACATTCGTTTATTTCCACTAGATTTGCACGGGCAGCCGGCCTATTAGCGACAGCAGACACTCATCTTATGTGTGTAGAGTCACCAATGGGTAGTGGATCCCTTATACACTCAATTTGTAAGGGTGTGGACATTATGGTCGGGAGATTGAGTCTAGCGGAGGACCTTCTAGTGCTGGATATGGAGGGATATGACGTCATCCTAGGCATGGATTGGTTGGCACATAATAGGGCAATGGTAGATTGTTACGAGAGGACCATCGTGTTCTCCATCCCGGGGCAGGATATGTTCCTTGTGGCAATGCCACTTCCCGAGGGAGGATCGCGAACTCATTTATATTATATTGAGGAGGAGACCTCACATGGGGTTGTTGTTTCTATGGACTCAATCCCTGTGGTGAGGGATTTTGAGGATGTCTTTCAGGAGATACCAGGGTTACCACCTAGCAGAGAGATAGAGTTCGTGATTGATCTAACACCGGAGACGAGACCGATTGCCAGAGCACCATATCGCATGGCTCCTTCGGAGATGCGGGAACTGAGAGAGCAAATTCAGCAACTATTAGGACAGGGTTTTATTCGACGGAGTACATCGCCATGGGGTGCGCCAGTACTGTTTGTGAAGAAAAGGGATGGTTCACTTCGTCTGTGCGTAGATTACAGAGAGCTGAACAAAGTAACGATACGTAATAAGTATCCATTACCGAGGATTGACGACTTGTTTGATCAATTGAGAGGGGATGCATACTTATCAAAGATCGATTTGAGATCGGGTTACCACCAATTGCGCATTCGTGAAGAAGATGTACCTAAGACCGCTTTCCTGTCGCGCTACGGGTCATATGAGTTCAGAGTGATGCCTTTTGGGCTAACTAATGCACCGGCAGTATTCATGGATCTCATGAACAGGGTATTCAGGGAGTTTTTGGATCAGTTTGTGATTGTATTCATAGACGACATTCTGATTTACTCCCGTACGGAGGAGGAGCACGCAGAACACTTACGATTGGTCCTACAGACATTGCGGAACCATCAGTTATACGCCAAATTTGAGAAGTGTGGATTTTGGCTTCGGGAGGTGCAGTTCCTAGGCCACGTCGTATCTAGCAGGGGCATTGATGTTGACCTGAGTAAGGTATCGACGGTGAGGGAGTAGGGACAGCCCACGACACCGACAGAAATTCGCAGTTTCTTGGGATTGGCTGGTTATTATCGTCGCTTCATCAAGGGATTCTCAAGAATTACCGGACCATTGACGAATCTGACTCGGAAGGGAATTCCTTTTGTATGGAGTGATAGTTTCCAGTTAGCATTTGATGAATTAAAGACAAGTTGACATCAGCCCCCGTTCTTGCCTTGCCTAAGAGCGTAGTGGAATGCCGAGTCTATACTGATGCGTCCTTACAAGGACTTGGGGGTGTGTTACAGCAGGAGGATAAGGCTATAGCTTATGCGTCACGAAAGCTTAAGCCACATGAGAAGAACTACCCCACCCATGACCTCGAGTTGGCAGCGGTTGTTTTTGCATTGAGGATTTGGAGACACTATCTTCTGGGCGAGCAGTTCACGTTATTCACGGATCATAAGTCTTTGCAATATATGTTCACTCAGAAGGACCGGAACATGAGGCAGAGAAGGTGGCTTGAATTCGTGAAGGACTACCAATTTGATATACAGTATCATCCTGGTAAGGCTAACGTGGTGGCAGATGCGCTAAGTAGAATACCTACCGGAGAGTTAGCAGAAGTTTGGAAAGCAAAGTGGAGTGAGCTCCGACACGAGGATGATATGGCAAGAGCATGTATGCCAGTTCTAGCTATCACTTCCGAGAACGTTACGCGGATAGTGAGGGCACAGGCAGAAGACCCATTTTATCAGGATAAAGTACGGCAGTTACTGGCCAAGGGGGCAGAGTTCTACTCCATCAGTTCAGAGGGTGGACTACGTTTTAACAGTAGACTGATAGTACCCGAAGATGATGATTTGAGGCATGCCGTTATGACAGAGTCACGCGGGTCAAAATTCTCGGTACACCCAGGTGGGGACAAAATGTACCAGGATATGCGACGAGTATATTGGTGGTCAGGTATAAAACGAGATATTGCAGATTTTGTCTCAAAGTGTGTTACATGCCAACTCATAAAAGTCGACCATCAGAAGCCTTCAGGGATGCTACAACCACTAGAGATTCCCGTGTGGAAGTGGGAGAGTATCTCAATAGATTTTATTACCGGATTACTAACCTCGCAGAAGGGCCACGATTCCATATGGGTGATAGTGGATCGTTTGACTAAGGTCGCACATTTCTTATCGGTTCGTACGGATTATGATACTATGCGGTACGCGCATCTTTTTATTTCAGAGATTGTTAAGCTGCACGGAGTTCCTATTAATATCGTGTCGGACCGAGATAAGATATTTGTGTCGCACTTTTGGCAGAGTTTTCAGGAAGCCATGGGCACCGACTTACGATTGAGTACGGCATATCACCCACAGACGGACGGCCAGACGAAAAGAGTAAACCAGATGTTAGAGGACATGCTGAGAATGTGTATTCTAGATTTTGGGGGAAATTGGGAGCCATATCTTCCGTTGGTGGAGTTTGCGTATAATAACTCTTACCAATTCACTATTGGCATGGCTCCATTCGAGGCGCTTTACGGGAGGCCTTGTCGTTCACCCGCTTGTTGGTTAGAGGTGGGGGATAACAGACTTTTAGGGCCAGAGATGATACAGGAGACTTCCTCCAAAATAGAGTTGATTCGAGGACGTATTCGAATAGCCCAGGATAGGCAGAAGAGTTATGCTGACGCCGGCAGGAGACATGTGGAATTAGATGTGGGAGACCAGGTGTTAATTCGAGTATCTCCTATGAAAGGTGTTACGAGGTTTGGCAAAAAGGGGAAGTTAGCACCGAGATATGTGGGGCCGTTTCCTATCATTGAGAGAGTGGGACCGGTAGCTTACAGATTGGGACTCCCTGAGCATCTTCAGTGAATACACGATGTGTTCCATGTGGCATCGCTGAAGAAATACAAGAGGAGCGAGAGAGCCTTCTGGCACATTCCACTGGAGGAGATCGATTTGCAGCCAGATATCTCGTATGAAGAAAGACCCGTGGCTATCCTGGATTATAGTGAGCACAAACTATGATCCAAAGTGGTACCCTTAGTGCGAGTACAGTGGGGACATCATAATATGGATGAGTCCACTTGGGAACGGGAAGAGGATATGCGAGAACAATATCCAGAATTATTCATAGCAGGTATTTTTCTAATTTCGAGGACGAAATTCCTTTTGTAAGGGGGGAAGTATGTAATACCCCGTAATTTTGCTTAATTTTAAATTACGTAAGTAGAGTAATTTAATGGGATTAAATGTGCGCTTTAATTAAATTACGTGAGTAGAGTAATTTAAATGTGATTAAATATGTTGGATTTAAATTACGTGAGTAGAGTAATTTAAATAGATATTATGTTAATAAAGATGAGTATGTGTTAAAGGAAATTTACTAAGGTGAGTAGAAACTTTCAATGTTGATATGTACGGTCTAGTGACTATATAGACGTACCGGAAGTATCTCGTCAAAATGTAGGGATGAGAGTAGAAAAATGTTTACGAGACTCAAATGATAATTTAGAGTCCACGGTTGATTTCGAAAGGGTCGAATTAGTCAAAATAGTGTGCCCGGGGGTACTAGTTGAGTGCCGGGTCATTTTCGGACTAAACCGGGACCATTCGGGGGCATTTTGGTCTCTTTACAATTATGGGAAAGAAGACCTACGAATTTTGAAGCCCTAAATCTGATTATAAGAGTGGTGGCTAGGGTTAGGCAATGAGAGTTACACCATAGCCATTAGAGAAGAGAGAGAGAGGCAAATTCCTAAGGCAAAAGTAGGAAGGAGGGATCATCTTAGGAGGATTTCACCACAAGGATTGTTGGGAAGGAGGATTGGAGTATCAATATCATCAATCATCAGCAACAACCACGAAATCAGACCCTACAAATCTTAAGGCAACTGGTTATTTGCAAAATAATTGAGTTATAATACCCATGATTAAGCTTGAGGAAGAACATAATTTTTATGATATTCTTGGGAACAAACAATTGATAATAATCCATGATTGATTAGGATTTGCATGTAGGACGTTTTTGAATTACCAAGTATGTTTATATCATAGAAAGCTTGATGAGAAATTCGTAAGAAAATCTGAAATTTGGATGAAAAATATAAAGAATGCATTTTTAGGGTTCTTGAATATTAGTGAGATTTTCAGTGAATTTGGCCAAGATTTATAATGATTTTGTTGTTTTAAATCGTTAGTAATCATCCCAGAATATGTAGGAATGATTAGAAATTGTTGGTTGTGAATATGATGGCTTATCATGAAAGTTAGAGATGTAAAAATGGTGAAACCCGTAGGAAGAAGATGAACTGGGTCTGTCACTGCTCGATCGATGGATCGACCCTTGAATGTCTATCGATCGAAGCAGTCGATCGATCGACCATCTTCCTTCGATCGATCGACCCTGTCTGAAATATAGAAAATTTGTGTAGAAATTTCTTTAATTGCCGTTACTTAATGGGAACCTTAGAATTGATATTTTTCCTATGAGGGGACTTGGAAATTTCCAGTAGGTGTACCATTAGGTTCCTCCACTAATGATTGAGTAGGAATGTTGGAGAAATGGAATGACGATAGAACGATTGACTTAGCCGTAGGTTGAAATGGTTAATTTAATTACGGAAAGAGTGAGACTTAATTCCAGAAAGAAAATACCAGTAGGTTAAAATTAACTTAACTACTGAATTAAGGGAGGGGTAACTAGGACCCTTAGAGTTACGCGAATACTCGAATAAATACAATAGTGAGAGAAATTATAATTAATAAGTACGGAGAATATAAGTAAAATATATTACGTACGAGTATGATTTATTAGGTCGAGTGTGTACCTACTATATCTATATAAATAGGTTTGGGTTAAGAGAATATTACCTAAACTAATTATGTTAGGGTCGATGTGACATTCCGAACTAACATAAAGTTATTATATATTTGGGGTCGATGTTAATGCCGAACCAAACTTTGAACTGGTGCCGCGATGAAAGAGTCCCGAACCAGAATATGTGTATATATTTATATTTGTAGATAGTTGGGGTCGATGGATCATTCCGGACCAACTTTCACTTGGAGTCGATGAATTATTCCGAGCCAAGGGTCCTTTGTGTGTAATAAAAGGATATATTAGAGGTAACTAATATTAAATACATTGTTGTGGGACAAAATGTTTCTATGTGCATAATCTACAAATTGAGAATAGTAGTCAATGAAACGATATGTAAATGTCTTAGTAATAATTTATAACATGATGAAATTATTACATGAATAAGGACAACAAACAGTAAATGAGTTAACTACGGTTATGGAAAGTATAACTAGGTAGACTAAGTATCCTCGATAGTTATGTACTACGTAAGAGAGGTGAGGAAGTTCAAGGGAGTGTGCGAAACCTTAATATGTGTAATCAATAACTTAATTGTGATAACTGCTTGCAAAATATTTTCAAATGTTTTGAGCACTAACTCTTGCTATGTAAAATTTTAAAAACCTTTTAGGTGCCCAGCCACAAGGACACCCAGCTTGATTTCATGTCAGAGATTTGGGAGCTGCAGCCAGTGTGGAGGTTGCAGGGATTGTTTAGACGCTTCCTCTTTTTCATTTCTAGTGCAGGATCTCAGTTTTATTATTTCTAGTTGGAGCATGTCGTTCCACCTTTACTATTACAGTTTATTCTAGTTATGGATTTGTAGTTGTCTTTTTGGGCCGTGGTTTACGGCAAGACTTTAATTGCTTTCAGATTATTTTGTGTACTAAGCATTCATATCTAGTATTGGTAATGTGTGGTTTGGAATATTTGTTGTTTAAGAAAGATAAAATTTGGCACCCGTTTTAATTTCATTTAGGTGGTTAGTAATTTTAAAAGGCGTTCGACAGTGATGCTAAGAATGAACCATCTAAGAAACCTGTTTATATTAAAATAAGGCTTGATCACCCAAGGTGTAATTAGGCGGGGTGTCACAAGTGACTTGGTTAACTAATAGTTGAGAGTCGTTAATGAAGTGGCTATTTAACAAGTGCTTTAGGTAAAACCAAATTATTTCCAATTTTATCTCCTTAAACCCTAAACATGCATCTAAATAATTTAATCCATCAAATAATTAAAGCATGCGATAAAAGAAACGATCTTAGGAAAAAATCCCCAAAGGATAATTTTGTAAATCACAACTAACATGGATCACAATGAAATACAGTGACACGCGAATACTCGCAGGTGTCGGTCGGTGTCGTCAGCAAAGGAACAACCGTAGCTACTCCTCAAGAACACATAGTTCTGTTGAAAGGCAAAGGTCCACACGCAGCGAACCTCAAAGACCGCAGTCCAATCTTCAGCAAGGAATACCCTCAAGCACTCCCAATGACCTCAGTCGACAATTTTGTTTTAGTTTATGTGTTCAAGATCACAAACCTTTGGAATTATGCAAATTGGATCTTGAATAAACTTTGGATGAAACTAAACAGAATGGGATTTTTAGAGTTGTTCATCTCTGTGAAAAACGACTATGCGGAGTTATTTTTATAACTGAGCAAAACAGAGTCCAAGAAAATTAAAACACAAAATTTGAGGCGGTGATCTCGTTCGAGCGACAAACATTGTCGTTTGAACGACAAGCGTTGACGTTTGAATGACAGTAAACATATTTCCCATTTAAACTTTATCCTCGAATATTTTGAAAATAATTTAGCTCAGATATAATAAAAGTGTTTTTTTTAACTTTAATTTTAATTCCCATTAGAAAAAAACATCTAATTCAACCAATATTTAAACAAAATTCTAAATCACATATTCCTTTTATAATTTATACTTGTGTGATCTTAGAACAAACTACGTGTGAAATTGCAACTTGAATTGATTTGTTCTCCATGGCTTTGAATTGTAACTCCTTCAATCGTGAATATTTGTAGACTTTGAATATTCTTGAATTAATGACTAGTCTAAAATCAATTCATTTTGTCCTGAAATTAAGCTAATTAAAAAGAAATAGACTAGATTAAAAATTTGTGCTTACAGCTAACGTCTTTTACCTACTTGGCTTTCAGATCGATGGTTAGGCATAGGCTTGACACCAAGGTTTAATACCCTGCCTCATTGTTGGAGGCTTTGAATCTAAAAAGAAGATAAAGAGAGATGGTACCTCCTTATGGTATTACCTATAATACCCGTATTTCTGCGTATTTTTAAAAGTAATTAATTCAGAAATTAATTAGGAAAATACGTTTTAATTAAATTACGCGAGTGGAGTAATTTAATGTGATTTGTGTATGATATGCCCCAAGTGTAACCTCGGCCAAGAGACACCAACCTCAGCCTTGAGACACCAACCTCGGCTTGGGCTGAGATATTGATCGACCCTAGATAAGCCATGGGCCCACGATATCATCCCTCGGCCAGACCGAGGTTGGCCCAGGCCGACACTTCCACCTACATATTTAATGGACACTACGTGCATCGCAGGCATCAACAGCATCCTCATATACCTGGGTATGGAAACCTCGGCCGAGAGTAGGCCGAGGTAACAAGGAGCCCTGGTAACCTTCAACATGGAGCCAGTCCAACCTCGACTTGGGCCGATGTGACAAGAAGCCTTATCAGCATGGAATCAGACCAACCTCGGCTGGGGACGAACCCAGCATAATGTCTCGGCTAAGATTAGGCCGAGACTCCCTACGAAACATCTCAGATTGAACGAACATCAAGCCTTTACAGCTCGGCCTCTCCCAGGCCGAGGTCATGCACCAATATGGCGACCGAGCATCTGTTGACATTTGGATAGGGACACCTAGGCACAAATCAGTTGTAACAAGATTATTCTCCACATGTGGGGAGAATATTTCATCATTATTCCTTACATGTGACAGTGACAGATGGCACTCCCACATTGGTGAGGCTACTACACACATGCTCATTACATGCATGGGGGGTACATTACACCCCCTAGGCACTATATATAGGGATCATCCCCTACCTTGCAAAAGGATCCCAGTTATTCAGCCCTAGCTAAAACTCTGTCTAAATATACAGAAGAGAGAGAAAGCTTAAGAGATTGTATCCATGGCCATTAGTGCCTTCATTCAGTGATATTACTCACACACTCACAGTGGACGTAGGCCAGATTGGCTGAACCACTTATATTCCAGTGTTGGTTCCTCTTATCCTCATCTCATTCTCTTATCTCTCTATATAACCGTGCTGCCATTGTTATTCCTATATTGAGCTTGAAAACACCTTACCTGGTGGTGCTGATTCTTAGCATCATCATTTTGGCACCGTCTGTGGGAACGAGAAGCTATCTCTTCCTCTTCTTCAGCTTAACCTCACCGGAGACTCTGGTGGTGAACCAGGAACCACCCCTTGCGTGGAGCTGTTTCACCATTGAAAGAGGTCCTTTAAGGTATTAAGCTCACTTGCTGCTCAAGCTCTTTATTGTTAACACGTGGCACCAGAATTACCACCGCCTCTTTCGCCGCCCGAAGGTGGAAGGGCTAGCTCCAGTCAGGCTCCTCCCCAGTCCGAAATGGAGGTAGCAGCAGCCTTGAAATCTTTAGCTACAACACAACAAGCCATGAAGGAGAAATTTGCCCAGCTCAGCCAAACCATGATGATGAGGCCACCTGGAGTCTCACTGGACATGATAACTCCGGCAGCAGTTCAGCCTCATCCTGACGCCAGGGGACCACCCCAGGCGCCAATGAAGGACCAGCCTGCACCCCAGCGGAGAAGGGACGTTGCTGACCCTAGGCGCTTGCGCCTGGGGAGGCAGGGAAACCCTTGCCCAGAGGACAGGTATGATGACCTAGAAGCTGAAGAGGCCCCAGAAGACTGCTGGGAGCCGTATGAGGTGTCAGATAACACTGTACGACCTCTTAGGCAGAGTCAAGGATGTGTCGACCGAAGAAGAGAAGAGGCCCAACGAAGAGGGTCGGCCTTTGACAGGTTGAGCAGAGGGTCGGCCTTCGAGAGGCTGGGCCCGGTGAATGACCTAAGACACAGGCTATCAAGGTCGAGGAGCGCGGCAGGCTCTCAGAGAGGGGGTAGGCAAGGTCGACCAGACCAAGGCCGACCCTGTGAAGGAAGAGCCAAAGAACAGGAAGAGGTCAACAGTCAACGTGTTGTGGCTGGGGAACCCTCTGTCCATTGCAGGGAGGTGGCAAGGGATAACCTCGGCCAAGTTGATGACAGAAGACCCTGGAATGATTCCATCCAACGCCTCGAGGAGAAGATAGGAGACCTCATTAAAAGCAGGGACCCATTACAGAGGGGTTACTCATAGGGCTCCCCATTTTTGGCTAGGATAGTGGGGTTCCCAACCCCAGCCAAGTTCAAGCCTCCTACAGTGACTCCCAAATATGATGGCAGCACTAACCCTGTGCACCATATTGAGATGTATCAATCGACAGTAGAGATTTACTCGATCCCTGATGAGATGAAGTGTAGGGCCTTCTCAGGGACCTTGACAGGGGCAGCTCATAGTTGGTTCACCTCCCTTCCGAAGAACTCAATTGAGAACTTCAAAGGCTTGGCTGAGCAGTTCATCCACAACTTCTGCTTTGGGGTAAGACCTCAAAAGAAGACTACCCACCTGTTGTGTGTCAAACAGGCTAAGGGTGAAAGCCTAAGAGACTACATAGCACGATTCAACAAAGAGAAGTTGGAGGTGGAAGATTATGAAGAGAGCATAGCCATGACCGCCCTTATAGGAGGCTTCCAGAAGGGGAAGCTACTATGGAAACTGGCGGAAGACCCCCTAGGTCTATGGCGAAGCTGCTGGCAACCGCAGGGAAGGTGATGAATGCGGAAGAGGCGATGGAAGTCAAGTATGAGGAGGAGAACCGCGGTGGCACTAGGAGGTCCCAAGGTAAGAAAGAGGGGAAGAAGATATCAGGAGATGACAAGTTCTCTCATTACACTCCTCTGACTGTGAGCTGTGAACACATCCTTAATGAGATTAAGACTGACCGGACTCTGAGGTGTCCTGATAAACTGAAGGCCCCACCACATAAGAGGAACAAAAACCTATGGTGTGAGTTCCATCAGGATCACGACCATTTCACAGATAGATACTTCGCTTTAAAGGATGAGATTGAGAAGATGCTGAAATCTGGAAAGCTGAGGAAGTACGTGGATGGCAAGGCTCCGAAGGGTGGAAGAAAAGACCCTATGAAGAGAATAAATGACAGATGTCGTGGCGATGTCCCAGCCAGAAGGAATGATGATTCAGAGGGAGATGATGAAGACGACCCGGATCTTCCGCCAAAGGATGACAACACCCCGGTGAAGAGGGTCGGTATGATCTCCTTTGGTGTTAGCATCATATGTGGGGGATTTGCAAGAGGTGTCTCTGAAGTAGCCGATAGGAAGGCTCATGTAGCAAAGCCCAGGTCAGTGGTCAAGCCTGAGGTTGTGAATCTAACGTCTTCCGATACCGTGCAGAAGAGGAAGAAGGTAGACATGGACACCCTCGTAGTGGGGTTCTCCAGACTCGACTTCAAGGGTATCTTAGCCCCCCATGATGACCCTTTGGTCATAACAACAAGGGTGCATGGGTGCGAGGTAGGTAGGATCCTCATAGACGGGGGAAGCTCAGCAAACGTGATGTTCTGGCCTTGTTTCAAGAGCCTGGGTCTTAGCAGGGCAAGGCTGGTGCCCTACCATCACCCATTGATAGGCTTCAGTGGTGAAAAGGTGCACCCCTTAGGCATGTATGAAATGGATGTACGGATGGGGGATGAGTGGCCTAAGAGGCTGACCAAGAAGATAAACTTTTTCGTCATGGGCGAAAACGTTTTCTCGGCCTATAACCTCATCGTAGGAAGGGTGGCCCTCAAAGAGTTTGAAGCCGTGCCGTCAACGGTCCATCAGATGCTAAAATTCACGACTCCTTATGGAGTAGGGAAGTGCAAGGGGACCAGACCACGGCACGGGAGTGTTACTTCAACTCGGCCGAAGAGAGAGAGGCCCATAAGAGAGCAACCACCACTTACAGCATTGACACTCTTGACCCAAGAGACGAAACAAAATTGAAGAAGGGTGAGGCCGCGGAAGAGGTAGAATCCATCGTCCTCAATGAGGACGAGCCGAAAAAAACCGTCCAGGTCGGTAAGGACCTAGAGCCAGGAATCAAGGAAGAGATGATAAACTTCCTCAGGAGGAGACAGAGTGTCTTCGCATGGAGTCACGCAGACATGCCTGGCATCGACCCTGAGGTCATGAGCCACAAGCTCAACGTGGACAGAGATGCCGGGCCGATCAAGCAGAGACGAAGAGTGTACTCCAGAGAGAAGTATGACATCATCCGGGAAGAGGTGAAAAAGTTAAAAGAGGCTGAGTTCATAAGAGAGGTTACCTACCCGGAGTGGCTCCCAAATGCAGTTATCGTGCCTAAGGCCAATGGGAAGTGGCGAATGTGTGTAGATTTCACTGACCTGAACAGGTCTTGCCCAAAAGACAGCTATCCCCTACCTAGGATAGACCAGATGGTGGACGCAACGGCAGGGCACGAGCTCATGAGCTTCATGGATGCTTATTCAGGCTACAACCAAATCTTCATGGATGCTGAAGACTCTGAGAAGACAGCCTTCATTACTAACAAAGGGACGTATTGCTACAAGGTGATGCCCTTCGGTATGAAAAATGCGGGGGAAACGTATCAACGTCTTGTCAATAAGATGTTCGAGGAGCAAATAGGTAAGACCATGGAGGTGTATGTGGACGATATGCTAACGAAGAGCCTGAAAGCCTGCACTCACGTAGCGGACCTTGAGAAGACCTTCGATGTCATGGACTCGTACAGAATGAAGCTCAACCCAGTGAAGTGTGTCTTCGGGGTAGGAGCCGGGAAGTTCCTGGGGTTCATCGTTAATCAGAGAGGGATTGAAGCAAACCCTGAGAAAATCAAGGCCTTACTCCGCATGAAGACTCCTAGGAGTATCAAGGATGTCCAGAGACTCACGGGAAGAGTGACTGCCCTTAACAGGTTTGTTTCTAGGGCGACGGACAAGTGCCTTCCATTCTTTAGAGTTCTAAGAAAGGCCTTCCAATGGGATGAAAAGTGTGAAAAATCCTTTGACCAACTCAAGTCTTACTTGGGGTCTCCCTTATTGCTGTCTCGGCCCATCACGGGGGAAAGGTTGTTTGTGTATCTGGCAGTCTCTGAATCAGCCATCAGCGCGGCCATCATACGGGAAGAGGATGGGATCCAGAGGCCTGTGTACTTCAACAGTAAGGCTCTTCAAGGGTCTGAACAGAATTATCCCCGGATGGAGAAGTTGGCTTATGCCCTGATACATGCCTCAAGGAAGATGAAGCCTTACTTCCAAGCCCACTCCATGGTAGTCCTCACTGACTCCCCACTAAGGCAGGTTCTGCATAAACTTGAGAAGTCTAGAAGATTGATGACCTGGGCCATCAAACTAGTAGAATATGATCTTACCTACCAGCCTAGGATAGCCATCAAGGGGCAGGCCCTCGCAGACTTTATCGCAGAGTTCACTTGGGAAGAGGCCGATAGGAGTTTGGAAGAGGCCGAGACAGAGAAAGGCTTGGATGACGGGGAAGAGACGAACCGTAGTGTCTTCCGAGATTCGAAAGAGACTGCACCAAACGTCTTTCGAGGTCGAGAAGAGGACGTCCCAGCAAAACTCGGAGCAGAGTAGAAGAGAATGAAGAAGATCGATACCTCTTCAAGAAGGGGGTTATGAGAGAAGGTGTCTTCTCATCAGATGCAAATGTATGGAGCCTCTTCGTTGACGGCTCTTCCTGTGACAGTGAAAGCGGCGCGGGACTAATAATCTCGGCTCCAGATGGCACCAACATTGAATACGCCTTGAGATTCAACTTCCAGGCCTCAAACAACGAGTCCAATTATGAGGCCATGATAGCAGGTCTCTTATCGGCAACAACTCTTCGAGTAAAGCGACTCCTACTCCATAGAGACTCAAGGTTGGTTGTCAATCAAGTGTTGGGGGTATACGAGGCCAAAAACGAAAGGATGGCCAAGTATTTAAAGAAGGTAAGAAGGTTGTTAGAGTATTTTGAAGAAGCAAAGCTGAAGAGAGTGCCTCGGCTGAGCAACAGTAACGCTGATGCATTGGCAAGGCTGGCCTCGGCAATGAAGACAGATTTGGGAAGGACCATTCCAATCGAGGTCTTAGGAAAAGCAAGCATCGAGGAGGACGAGGTATGTAGCCCTTGTCACAATGTGAACCTGGGAGACTCATGGATCGACCCGCTCGTCAGATACCTAAGAGACGGAGAGCTACCTGAGTCCAAGATGGAAATGAGAAAGTTGAGGTACAGGGCTGCCAAGTTTTCAATAGTAGGAGATGTCTTGTACAAAAAGGGGTTTCTATTGCCTCTCCTCAGATGTGTGCATCCCATGGAAGTACCCCGGGTCTTACAGGAGGTTCATGATGGTTCTTGCTCTAGCCACATAGGGGGAAGGCTCTTAGCCAAGAGGATTATCACTCAGGGATACTGGTGGCCTACCTTGTCTAAGAACGCTGCAGACTATGTGAAGAGGTGCGACAAATGTCAAAGGTTCGCCACCATCCCTCATCAATCTCATCAGCCTATGACGTCAATCTTTTCTCCATGGCCATTTGCGGTATGGGGAATTGACTTAGTAGGACCTTTGCCAAGAGCTATCAACAACTATAGATTCTTTATAGTTGCCATTGACTACTTTTCAAAGTGGGTGGAGGCGGAACCGATGATAACAATTACAGAGAAGAAGACCTTCCAGTTCATTTGGAAGAACATCATATGCAGATATGGCCTCCCAAACACTCTCATCTCGGATAATGGGACCCAGTTCAAGAACTCATCCTTAGAAAAGTATTGCCTAAGAGTGGGGATTAAGCAATTCTTCTCGTCTCCTGGTCGACCTCAGGCAAACGGCCAGACCGAGGTCACAAATAGAACAATCTTGGACGGAATCAAGAAGAGGTTAGAAGATGCGAAGGGGAGATGGACAGAAGAGGTCTACGCAGTGCTATGGGCCTACAGAACCACGGAAAGGACACCAGCAGGAGAAACCCCATTCATGCTGGCACATGGCTCAGAGGCCGTCATACCAACGAAAGTAGGACTGCCAACTCATCGGATTCAGACCTACGACCCTCACAGTAATGGGGAAAAGAGGAGGCTAGACCTGGATCTTATCGAAGAAAGAAGGGAAGACGCAAAGGTCAGAAAAGCAACCTACCAGCAGAGGGCAGCGAAATTCTACAACCAGAGGGTGAAGTCAAGACCCATTGCAGTGGGAGACCTAGTGCTAAAGAAGACCCTACAGAAGGCAAACAAGCTACACCCAAACTGGCATGGCCCCTACAAAGTAACGGAAGAGGTTGTGCCTGGCACTTACAGGCTAGAAAACCTAGAAGGAGAACCTTTCACTAACCCATGGAATGCTGACCATCTCAAGAGATATTACATATGATGTTGCATAGAATTTTATGTAAATGTACTATCTTACTGAGAAGAGGTTATTAATAAAGATCAGTTTCCATATTAGTTCTTGCTTCGTTCTTTAGACCAGAAATTTATTATGAGGCTAACGTCTTAGGTGATGACCTCAGACCCTCATAACATCACTCGGTGGTGACGAGGTCTGAGCTCAGACACCTTAACAGATGACCTCAGACCCTTAACATCATTAACTTGGTGAATTGAGGATAACATCTTAGGTGATGACCTCAGACCTTCATAACATCACTCGGTGGTGACGAGGTCTGAGCTCAGACACCTTAACAGATGACCTCAGACCCTTAACATCATTAATTTGGTGAAATTTATTATGAGGCTAACGTCTTAGGTCATGACCTCAGACCTTCATAACATCACTCGGTGGTGACGAGGTCTGAGCTCAGACACCTTAACAGATGACCTCAGACTCTTAGCATCATTAATTTGGTGAAATTTATTATGAGGCTAACGTCTTAGGTGATGACCTCAGACCCTCATAACATCACTCGGTGGTGACGAGGTCTGAGCTCAGACACCTTAACAGATGACCTCAGACTCTTAACATCATTAACTTGGTGAATTGAGGATAACATCTTAGGTGATGACCTCAGACCCTCATAACATCACTCGGTGGTGAAGAAGTCTGAGCTCAGACACCTTAGTAGATGACCTCAGACTCTTAACATCATTAACTTGTTGAAATGAGGATAACATCTTAGGTGATGACCTCAGACCCTCATAACATCACTCGGTGGTGACGAGGTCTGAGCTCAGACACCTTAGCAGATGACCTCAGACCCTTAACATCATTAATTTGGTGAAATTTATTATGAGGCTAACGTCTTAGGTGATGACCTCAGACCCTCATAACATCACTCGGTGGTGACGAGGTCTGAGCTCAGACACCTTAATAGATGACCTAAGACTCTTAACATCATTAATTTGGTGAAATTTATTATGAGACTAACGTCTTAGGTGACGACCTCAGACCTTCATAACATCACTCGGTGGTGACGAGGTCTGAGCTCAGACACCTTAACAGATGACCTCAGACCCTTAATATCATTAATTTGGTGAAAGTGTGAGGCTAACGTCTTAGGTGATGACCTCAGAGCCTAATTACAATTCAGTGGTGAAGAGACCTGAGGCCAGAATTATTGAGTATAAACAAGAACACTGTAACAAAATAATAGAAGAGATTGACATTCAGTAACAGGAAGAGATCATATGGCATTCAGAGACATTGATTACAAATACTCCTTACATAATACCGAGGTGTTACAAGTTACAAAATACAAATTGTAACAAGTTAAAAAATACTAAAGGTCTGAGGGGGGAACATTAACAGTCTCGGCTGGGTTGACTTGATCAGCGTTGGTCACCTCGGCCACATCATCAGCATGGTCTATCCCTCCGAGCTCGGTCCCTCCCAGAGTTGCGGTCTCGGCTGGAGCAGCAGCCTCGTCCTCTACCTCTTGAAGTGCCTGAGCAAATTGAGGGTCAGCAAAGCCGAGACCCACAAAGTCAGAGGCCTTTAGAGTGCCGACCTCCTTCTCTCTGACTCCAGCCCATTTGGTAGTGGCTTTGATACCTCTTTCAAGATATTCAAAGCCAAAACCCATGAACTCGTCCGAGCCTTTGTACTCAGAAATTATTTTGGGGGAGGCATCTTCAAGGGCAGCTTTGATAGCCGCGCTGACCTTCTGTTGCAAGACATCATCTTTGGCCTTCAGGGCTTTGGGTGATCCTTTACGAGCAGAGAGATGTCTTTTTCCAACCCCTTGACCTTATTTTCAGAGTTTTGCAGCTCTGACTTCAGGCGGTCAACCTCGGCATTCAGGGCACTCTCAACCTTTTCGGCCTCTTGCCCCTTCTGAATAAGGGGCAATTTCCTCATAGCCCAGTTCGATAGTTGATACATGGCAGTCACTCCCTGCACATTTAATGAAGAGGTTAAGCGAGAGAAAAGTCAGATATTGCATTTATAAAATTTTGACATGGGAACAAATCATACCTGGACGGCTCTGTGAAGGCCGAACTCAACCAGTAGGGAGGTATCCATAGCTCTGTAGAAACGCTTGTTGGCCTCGATTATTACAGAGGCGAGTGCATCCATGGCCTGCCTGCTGTTGCCGACCACACTATCAGTCAACTTCAGCTGATCCAGATGAGCCGTCAGGATGTCGACTGAAGAAATTGGAAGTGCAGCATCTGAGGCCTTCTTTTGCCTCAAGGTCGGCCTCTGATCCTCAGGGGCATGGGCTTCTGGGGCCCTCTTCTTGGAAGCCTGAGATTTGGATGTTGTGGGAGCTGGGGGAGGAGCGTTCAGACCAGCCTTTTTGGCAAGCCTCGTCAAGCTCGGAGCAGCCATATCCCACAGTTCGTCTGGGATGTCTTGTGGTCGCTCTGCAAAAGTTAAAAGATATAGGTCAGAAATCAGACATGAATGAGTTCAGAGGTTAGACTTGAAATAAAAATTCTTACCAAAATCAACAAGGGGACTTCCACCCAGGCTCGTCCCCGAGAGATACTGGGGGGTCAGCAAATGTTCAAACTTCACAAATAGACCATATGCCCCTTGGTCTTGCGGGGCCTTCACCTTTTGCATATTCTGAAGACTTAGACCAGGGTCGGCCCTGGCAGACATGGAGACCTTACTCCATTTGAGGGGTATCCTCGGCTCAAGAGTGGATGAGGGAACGCATGGGCCAAATTCCCATGGTCCTGAGGCGAAAAAATAACAGGGCTTCCAGTTATGATTAGAGGTCTGAGTCACCTGGAGTATTTTCTTCTCAGGCCTCCGAGCCACAAAATGATAGTAGCTCGGATGGTTTTTGGCCGAGGTTGGGACATAATAACCAACAAAGACCTGAACTGGGAAGTCAGAGTGGTGAACTGCCCTCCAAAGAATAATGGCCCCTATGATGACTCTCCAGGCATTGGGAGATAGCTGTGAGGGGGCCAAGTTGATGTAAGAGAGAATGGATTTGATGATGGGATGAATGGGTAGGCGAAACCCTAACTTAAACATCTGTTCGTACAAACAGATTTCCCCATCTCGGCCATGATAGGCCCTCTCTTCCCTTAGAGGTCTCCTTAATTTGATGGAAAGACTGATGGAGTAAAAGTATCTGAAGCACAGAAGATCAACCTCAGTGACTGTGCTCTCGAACTCGGTCGCCTCAGAGGTATCAACATCGCTTTCGGCATCTTCATCATCATCATCATCAAGCTCAACGTCGGCCGGAGCAGATGTAGATGGGTTACTAGGGAATCTCTGAGCGAACTCTTCCCCTGTGACAGACGACAGGGGGATGGCATCAAGAATGGGTGGCACAGCCACACTCGGCTCAAGCACTTCAACCTATGAAGAAGAGGCTGAGGTGTGAAATCCATAGCTTCCTGGAAAGAGTCCACTGACATGGGGTTTGAGGTAGAAGCTTCAGACTCAGACATAGGTGTTGGATCAGAAGGCACCCCTGTATAATAGAAGTTCTCCGGGGGGTCAGGATATATAACCCTCAGAGGTGGTGGAAATAAGGGTCTAATAGGAAACTCTTGTGACCTATGAGCTTCCTCTTGAGCTCTCTCTATTTGCCTAATTTTTTTTAGGGTCTTCTCTCTGAGAGAGGGGAAATCCTCAAGAAGCTGGTATAAAGGTATGAGCATCAGAGGACGACCCTAAACTTGGGAAAAACTCCTAAAACTACAAACACGATTGACTTATAAAATAAAGGAGTCTAAAGATCAAACTTGGAAGTTTAAAGCAAACCCAGTTCGCCTGAGACAATGGAGCTCACCGGAAAACTTAAAACCTCGCCGAAAAATGCAAACCAAATACCAGAAACAATGAAAATGGAAAGAAAGAAGTACCTGAAGATGAATCGATGGATGAAATGAAGAAAACTCACAAGAAAATCGACAAAGGCTTCTGCAGAAGAGCGCTGATTGAAGAAGTTTGAGAGAGAAAATCGCTGGAGCAAAGCGCGCACAGGAGGGAAACTGGGGAAGAAAGAGAAAGAGAAGGGTTCAAACCCTTAAGTACATGGGCACGACACCTAAGGCCCATCATTGCCTTGGGAACCCCAAAGGACAGCACACGCCAGCCAAGTAGGTACGTTCTAGCGTGGACAGGTGTCATGCCGGTACTAGCTTAGGATGGACAGGCCTCGGAGGTGTAGTAATCCCCTAGCCACTTGCTCTCGCATATGACTAAGGGTTGGGGGGTGATTGATATGCCCCAAGTGTAATCTCGGCCAAGAGACACCAACCTCGGCCTTGAGACACCAACCTCGGCTTGGACCGAGATATTGATCGACCCTAGATAAGCCATGGGCCCACAATATCATCCCTCGGCCAGACCGAGGTCGGCCCAGGCCGACACTTCCACCTACATATTCAATGGACACTACGCGCATCGCAGGCATCAACAGCATCCTCATATACCTGGGTATGGCAACCTCGGTCGAGAGTAGGCCGAGGTAACAAGAAGCCTTGGTAACCTTCAACATGGAGCCAGTCCAACCTCGGCTTGGGCCGAGGTGACAAGAAGCCTTATCAGCATGGAATCAGACCAACCTCGACTGGGGCCGACCCCAGCATAATGTCTCGGCTGAGATCAGGCTGAGACTCCCTACGACACATCTCAGATTGAACGAACATCAAGCCTTTACATCTCGGCCTCTCCCAGGCCGAGTTCATGCACCAATATGGCGGCCGAGCATCTGTTGACATTTGGATAGGGACACCTGGGCACAAATCAGTTGTAACAAGATTATTCTCCACATGTGGGGAGAATATTTCATCATCATTCCTTACATGTGATAGTGACAGATGGCACTCCCACATTGGTGAGGCTACTACACACATGCTCATTACATGCATGGGGGGTACATTACACCCCCTAGGCACTATATATAGGGATCATCCCCTACCTTGCAAAAGGATCCCAGTTATTCAACCCTAGCTAAAACTCTGTCTAAATATACAGAAGAGAGAGAAAGCTTGAGAGATTGTATCCATGGCCATTAGTGCCTTCATTCAGTGATATTACTCACACACTCACAGTGGACGTAGGCCAGATTGGCTGAACCACTTATATTCCGGTGTTGATTCCTCTTATCCTCATCTCATTCTCTTATCTCTCTATATAATTGTACTGCCATTGTTATTCTTATATTGAGCTTGAAAACAGCTTACCTGGTGGTGCTGATTCTTAGCATCATCAGTGTAATAAATGTGATTATTAATCAAGAGTTAGATACTGATTAATACTTTAAAGAAATTTACTATGTGTGAATAGTAAATAATAAATGATTATTATTATACGGCATAACGAGTATTATGCGCGTATTCTAGTTTATCTCACTGGGAGTAATGTGTAGACTATTTTGAGGTGAGGAATGAGAAATATATTTTCAGTGACTCGGATGGGATTTTAGAGGCCACGAATGATTCCGAATGGGTTAAAATAGTCAAAATAATGTACCCGGGGGGTATAGTTTGGGTCCGGGATAAATTTTGGACCAAACCCACACCTATTAAGGGCGTTATGGTCATTTTTCAAAAAGAGGTCAAGGGACCTACGAAAATTAGAACCATATATATGATATTTAGAGATTAGGATTAGGGCTCATAACACCAAATATTAGAGAGGCCATTAGAGAAAAGAGAGAACCATTTTCCCAAAGCCTAAGGAGAGAATTGAAAAGGTGGTGAAGGGTTTCTTGCACCTCAAGACAATTAAAAAAGAAGATTGGGGAAGAAGCAATCAATCATCAACCAAGAACCACGAAATCTGATCAATCAATCTAAGGCAAGTGTTTTTTTGTTGCAAATTGAATTGAAGTTATAATACCCATGTGTAGGGATTTCATGAATAGATTGATTTTTATTTCAAAACCTTGATGAAGGGTACAAATTGATTTAATGTTAGGTAAAATTGCATGTAGTTAGGCTTTATATCTGTAGAGGATTGTAAATCAGAAGATTTTCGATTGTTACTACGGATTTAAATCTTGACTTTGAATTAAATTTTATGGATGAACACAAAACTAGATTATCAATGCGTTTAGAGGGTCTGATTCATTCATATTTGATTTCAGTGGAGTTTTAATGTGTTTGTAACATTAGAAATCATCCTAACTCATGTGCAATTAGTTAGGAATAATCGTATGTGGATTTGGTGAAGAATTATGGAAGTTGGCTAAAACAAAAAGGGTGAAAAATTGAAGAAGACAAAGCTGCACCTGCTTGATCGAACGATCGAACCATGAATGTCGATCGATCAACCCTGGCAGATGTTGGGTTCTTCTCTTGGTTAAATTTTCTAGGATTACCATTATGGAAGGTGATCTTAGGAGTGTTATTATACCTATGTATGGACTTGATAAAGACCAGTAGGTGGATAGGAAGGAAACCTTAGAGTTGTGTGGATACTAAACTAATTACGAAAGTGAATTAAATTCGTAAATTAATGATAAAGTACGATGAATATTAGAGAGAAAATATTACGTACAAGTATGAATAATTTGGTTGTGTGAATACCTGTTATATTGATACTTAGGCTGTGTGAATACCTACAGTATGCTTAATTCGGTATCGGGGTCACTGTTTATTCGGACCAATACATGGAAGCTCGATTTGGGATCAATGAGTATCCGAACCAAATCCAAGTTAAAAGATATTGGGGTCGATGAGTATCCGGACCAATATATATGAATAACATTTATTTTAGGGTCGAGGGATATCCAGACCAATGTAAATGATAGGATGATTAGGGTCGATGATTAGCCGGACCAATAATCCTTACAGTATATATTGTGTGAAATATTTATATATATACACACACACACACACTTTATGATATTCTACTTATGTGCGAAAGTAGACTTGTAGATATACATCTAAATGATAAATTAAGTTGAAAGAAACTTAATTTCAAGATTTAAATAGATTGGTAATATCTATGGTAAATTAAGTAGTGAAACTTAATAATGGAAGTCGAATGATAAATCCTAAATACTATATGAATTAAGTAGTGAGGCTTGATTATGATGATTAAATATAAAACTTATGAATGTTATACGGAAACTAAAATACATGAGGATGTTAATAATAAGGCGTGTTGTATGGGTTGTACAGGAGAGTAGACCATTGATAGATCGGTTATACACTTTAGTCGAGATAGCTTGAGTACGATAGCTAGGTGGACTAAGTATAGGGCGTTAGGTGTGCACATTAGATGAGAGGTGAGGAGACTTAAGGGAGTGTGAGTGAACCTAACATGTGTAATCAAACCGATTTTAATTGCAATAAATTATTTGCTAAATGTTTTTAAACTATTTTGAGTACTAAATCTTTCTATAAAAATATTTTCAAAACCTTTTAGGTGTCCAGCCACAAGGGCGCCATACTTGATTTCATTCCAGGGATTTTGAGTTATAGCTTTATGGATGCTGACAGGATTATTGAGTAGCCTACTCCTTCAATCAGATCTAGCATAGGATCTCATTCTTATTTTTATATGTAGACATGTTATCAGTTGACTCCATTACAGTTCCAGATTAGTATCAGTTTTACTTGGTAGTTGGATTGTGGATTTTTGCTTGGTTGTGGTTTTAGCCGATGGTTTACTCGGCTTGACTTAGTTTCTTTTTACATATTAGTGATGGTTTGGATTCTAGTACCTTGTATATATTGTTTTAGTTTTCAAACTATTCTTTTATCCTGTTTATCGAAAAGATAAAATTTGGCACCGGTTTAATTTACTTAGGTGGTTAGTAATTAATTTGGTTTTCGACAGTGATGCTAAGAATGAACCATATGAGAAACCTATTTTAATTTAATAAAGGCCCGATCACCCGATATTTAATTAGACGGGGTGTCACAGATGGTATCAGAGCATCAGGTTCTAGTGTTCATAGGATCTGTATGACTTACTACGTTTTCAGCGTATCTTTTGTTTGACATAGAGCCCTATTATTAGGATTGTTGCTTATATCTTTGCGTGCTTTAAGATATCATGCTTCTGCTATAAAATTTTGTGTAAATTGTGTGTTTATGCAATTCGATCTATTTTTAGATGCCGCCGAGGAGAGAGAGAGTTGAGAGGGCTACAGTCAGAGATGAGGTGGGGGAGGATCCTCAGGAGCAACAGGTACCCCCACCCCCACCAGATATATTTCTACTAATCAGGTGGCAGTGATAGTGGTTCAGGCAGTAAAGACAGCTATGAGGGCCATGACCGCCCACTTCCCTCACCCTCAGGCTCAGCAGCCCGTAGCACCAGCTATTCCAGCCCAGCAAGGGCCACCTACTTGGCATATCATCATAGATACCTTTCAGAAGGGCCATTCACCCGAGTTTCAGGGTGGCACGGATGTAGTGGAGGCATGTCTTTAGAAGATGAACATTCAGTGACACCTGTGCATGCTAGATTGCAGTGAGGTTCACTGACAGATGTTGGCCACCTTCAGGCGGTGAAAGCCTTTAAGTGGTGAGAGTAGGTGACCACCACTAAGGAGAGAGACTCAATGACTATTTCGGAGTTCTGGATGCGATTTGACCGCAAGTACTTTTCGCCGACAGTGGAGGCTGAGATGAGGAAGAAGTTTGGTGAGGTATGTCAGGGTGACCACTCAGTTGTTGATTATGAGGAGGAGTTCACTCGTTTGGAAATTTTTATGCCAGATGAGGTGATCAACGAAGAGAGGAAGAAGGCAAAGTTTATGGATGGCTTGGCCTGAAGGATCGGATAACACTTAATTGGAAATCCCGCATTGATGACGTATACTGATGTGGTTAACGCGACACTTTTGCACTATCAGGACTTCCGTTTCCATGGGAAGGGAAGTAAGAGGGAAACAAAGGTTATGTAGCAGGGCAAGACTAGGGGGAGCGATGTTAGTGGGACACCTCCCCAGCAGAAGTAGACAATGGGCACATAGGGGCAGAACTCCCGGCAAGGGAATCTGCCAAGAGATTTAGAATTGGCGACCACCGATCGAATAGGCAGGGCCATCAGGGTTCCCAGTAGCATTAGTTTCCTCAGGGTTGTCAAGGCTAGGGGAACCAGGGGAGTGGCCAGCAGGGTCGGGGCCACCAAGGCCTACGTCAGGGCTAAGCTCAGAGGCAGCTTTAGGGGCAGTGTTTCACATATGGCCAGTAGGGTCACAAGAGTAGGGTTGTCCACAGCTTATTGGGGCGCATCGTCAGGGTTCCCAGCAAGGGCAACAGACTCCAGATTCAGCACTATCGCGAGCCCCACCCCAGCAGCCGGGCCAGATTGACTACGGTTGTGTATTCAACATCCGGGAAGTGCCTATGCCGTCAGCACCTCCGACGCCACCTACAGTAGAGGGTAGGTTTTCTATTCATGGATCTGAGGGTAGAGTGCTTTTTTATACTGGAGCATCGCATTCATTTATTAAGACTAGATATGCACAAGTGGCCAGTTTATTAGAGATAGCGACAGTCTCCTTATGTGTGTAGAGTCACCGATGGGTAGTGGTTCATTGATATAAGCGATATGTAGAGGAGTCGATATTATGATAGGGAGACTGGGCTTAGAGGTGGACCTCCTAGTGTTAGATATAAACGGGTATGACGTGATTCTAGGTATGGATTGATTATCAGGCTATAGAGCAACGATAGATTGCTGGATGATTGTGTTTTTTATTCCGGGGCAGGAGATTTTCCTGGTGGTGATGCCTCTTCCCGAGGGAGGATCACGCACTCATTTATATTACAACGAGGAGGAGACATCGCAAGAGGTGGTCATTCCCTTATATTCGATTCCTGTAGTGAGGGATTTTGAGGATGTGTTCCAGGAGATACCCGGGTTGCCATCGAGCCGAGAAATAGAGTTTGTCATTGACTTAGCACCAGGGATGAGGTCGATTGCCAGATCATTGTATCACATGGCCCCCTCAGAGATGCGAGAGCTGAGAGAGAAGATTCAGCAGCTCTTGGGTCAAGGTTTCATTTGGCGGAGTACATCACCTTGGGGTGCTCCGGTATTATTTGTGAAGAAAAGGGATGGTTCTCTTCGCCTATGCGTGGATTACAGGGAGCTAAACAAGATGACGATATAGAACAAGTATCCGTTACATAGGATTGATGACTTATTTGATCAGTTAAGAGGGGCTGCATACTTCTCCAAGATCGATTTGTGGTTAAGATATCACCAGTTGCGTATTTGGGAGGAAGATGTTCCTAAGACCACTTTCATGTCGCGGTATGGCTCCTTCGAGTTTAGGGTGATGCCATTTGGGCTCACCAATGAGCCTGAAGTGTTCATGGATCTTATGAGCAAAGTATTCCGGGAGTTTTTGGATTAGTTTGTGATAGTATTCATTGATGACATCCTGGTTTACTCACGGACGAAGGAGGAACATGCCGAGCATTTACGGATGGTTCTACAGATGTTACAGAACCATCAGTTATACGCCAAATTTAGTAAATTTGGATTTTGTCTTCGGGAGGTACAATTTCTCGACCACATTGCATAGCTATTGATCCGAGTAAGGTATCGACGGTGATGGAGTGGGGGCATCCCACGACACCGATCGAAATTTATAGTTTCTTAGGGTCAACCGGATATTACCATCATTTCATCAAGGGGTTCTCAAAGATTGTTGGGCCTGTGACAAACTTGACTCGTAAGGGAGTACCATTTGTGTGGAGCGACCAATGTCAGCTGGCCTTCAATGAGCTAAAGGATAGATTGACATCAACACCCATACTTGCATTGCCTAGGAGTGGGGTGGAGTATCAGGTACACGGATGCATCCTTATAGGGACTTGGAGGTGTTGCAGCAGGAAGAGAGGGCGATAGCTTATGCGTCTCGAAAGCTAAAGCCTCATGAAAATAATTACCCCACCCACGACCTAGAGTTGGCAACAATCATTTTTTTATTGAGGATATGGAGACATTAGCTGTTGAGGGAGCAATTCACATTGTTCACATATCATAAGTCACTTCAGTATCTCTTCACACAGAAGGATCTGAACATGAGGCAGAGACGATGGCTAGAATTCATGAAGGACTACCCATTTGATATACAGTATCATCCTGGTAAGGCTAACGTGGTGGCAGACGCATTGAGTCGAAGACGCACTAGAGATTTAGCGGAGGTGTGGAAAGAAAAGTGGAGTGAACTCCAACAGGAGGATGAGGTTATCATAAAATACATGGAAATTATGACTATCACTCCCGAGATTGTTATGCGGGTAGTGAAGGCACAAGAAGAGGATAAATTATGTTAGGACAGGGTGACGCAATTATTAGCTGAGGGCGCAGAGTCTTACTCAGTCAGTTCAGAGGGAGGCCTACACTTTAATGGGAAGTTAGTAGTGCCCGAGGATGAGGATTTGAGGTATGCAGTTATGATCGAGTCTCATGGTTCCATATTTACGATACATCTTGGTGGGGACAAGATGTATCAAGATATAAGGAGACAGTATTGGTGGGCCGGCATGAAGAGAGATGTAATAGAGTTTGTCTCAAAGTGTGTTACTTGTTAGTTGGTGAAAGTTGACCATCAGAGACATTTGAGGATGCTACAGCCACTTGCAATTCCTGTGTGGAAGTGGGAAAGAATTTCAATGGATTTTATTACTGGGTTACCTACTTCACAGCGGGGTCACGATTCGATATGGGCGATAGTGGATCGATTGACCAAGATTTCCCACTTCTTGCCAGTTCGCACAGACTACGACACGATAAAGTACACGCAGCTATTCATTTCGGATATTGTTAAGCTATAAGGAGTCCCGATTAATATTGTGTCTGATAGAGACAAAGTATTTGTGTCGCATTTTTGCCAGAGCTCTCAGGAGGCTATGGGTACTGACTTGAGATTGACTACGGCATATCACCGTCAGACTGACAGACAGATAGAGATGGTCAATCATATGCTGGAGGACATGCTAAGGATGTGTATCCTAGACTTCGGGGGAGGTTGGGAGCGATACCTTCCATTGGTAGAGTTTGCGTATAACAACTCGTATCAATTTACTATCAAAATTTCACCGTTTGAGGCACTATGTGGGAGACCTTGTCGTTCGCCCGCATACTGGTTAGGGGTGGAGGAAAACAAGTTGTTAGGACCTAAGATGATTGTGGAGACTACTGCCAAGATTGAGTTGATTCGAGGACGCATTATGCTGACGTCGATAGGAGACATGTGGAGTTCGGCCTGTAAACGGATCGAATTCTGATCGGATCAAGAAAATCCATATCCATATTCGTTTATGTTAAACAGATTCGGATCTAATCCGTTTATTAATCGGATTGGATTAGGCAAATCCAAATCTATATCCGTTTATATTAAACGGATTCGGATCAGATCCGATTATCCAATTATCCGTTTATGTTAAACTTGATTTGCAACATTTTTAATTTCAACTCTTATTTCATAAATTTATTTTGCAAATGTTCCAAAAAAAACAAATAAAGAACTATTATAATAAATATTTAAAACATATATTTAAAATATTATTAAATACAATATATATTAATTAAAAATATATCACATATATATATATATAAAAGATTAATCGGATCGGATTATTAACGGATCGGAGTAAATGAATCCAAATTCGCTCCATTTAATAAACGGGTAATAGGATAATCGGATAATCGGATTTTAGGCATGATCCATATCCACTTAAATGGATCGGATTCGGATAAAATCCGATCCATTGACAAGCCTATGTGATGTTGAAGGTTGGTGACCAGGTGTTGGTTCGAGTATCTCCTATGAAGGGGATTATGAGATTTGGCAAGAAAGGGAAGTTAGCACCAAGGTATGTGGGGCCATTTCCTATTATAAAGAGGGTGGGATCGGTAGCATACCGATTGGGACTTCCAGAGCATCTTCAGCGGATACACGATGTGTTCCATATATCATCACTGAAGAAATACAGGAGGAGCAAAAGGGCTTTTTGGCACGTTCCACTTGACGAGATTGACTTACAGCCAGACATATCCTATGAGGAAAGGCCCATGGCTATTCTGGATCGTGGTGAGCATAAACTATGGTCCAAGGTGGTGCCCTTGATGCGAGTTCAGTGGGGTGACCACAATGTTGAGGAGTCGACTTAAAAGCGGAAGAATGACATGTGAGAGCAGTATCCAATGTTATTTACCACAAGTATGTCCTAATTTCGAGGGTGAAATTCCTTTGTAAGGGGGAAGTATGTAATACCCTGCATTTCTGCGTATTTTAAAAGTATTTAATTCAAAAATTAATTAGGAAAATACATTTTAATTAAATTACGCGAATGAAGTAATTTAATGTGATTATTAATCAAGAGTTAGATACTAATTAATACTTAATGAAATTTACTAAGTGTGAATAGTAAATAATAAATTATTATTATTATTATACAACATAGCGAGTGATATACGCGTATTCTAGTTTATCTCACCGAGAGTCATGTGTAGACTATTTTGAGGTGAGGAATGAGAAATATATTTTAAGTGACTTGGATGGGATTTAAGAGGTCACGGATGATTTAGGATGGGTCGAAAAAGTCAAAATAATGTACCGGGGGTATAGTTTGAGGCCCATGGTCAATTTTGAATCAAACCGACACCTATTAAGGGCGTTACAGTCATTTTTCAAAAAGAGGTCAAGGGACCTATGAAAATTAGAGCCATATATTTGATGTTTAGATATTGAGATTAGGGCTCATAACATCAAATATTAAAGAGGCCATTAGAGAAAAGATAGAACCATTTTCCCAAAGCCTAAGGAGATAATTGAGAAGGTGGTGAAGGGTTTCTAGCACCTCAAGACAATTGGAAAAGAATATTGGGGAAGAATCAATCAATCATCAACTAAGAACCACGGAATCTTATCAATCAATCGAAGGAAAATGTTTTTTTTTTGCAAATTGAATTGAAGTTATAATACCCATGTGTAGGGATTTCATGAATAGATTGATTTTTATTTTAAAATCTTGATGAAGAGTACAAATTGATTTGTGTTAGGTAAAATTGCATGTAGTCAGGCTTTATATCTATAGAGGATTGTAAATCATAAGAGTTTTTATTGTTAATACGGATTTAAATCTGGGTTTTGAATTGAATTTGATGGATGAACACAAAACTAGATTATGAATGAGTTTTCAGTGGAGTTTTAATGTGTTTGTAACATTAGAAATCATCCTAACTCATGTGGAATTAATTAGGAATAATCGTATGTGAATTTAGTGAAGAATAATGGAAGTTGGGTGAAACAGAAAGGCTGAAAAATCGAAGAAAATGAAGATGCACCTGCTTGATCGATCGATCGGCCCATGAATATCGATCGATCGACTCAGTCGATCTATCGACTAAACCCTTCGATCGATCGAACCCTAGCAGATTTTGGCTTATTCTCTTGGTTCAATTTTCTAGGATTACCATTGATGGAAGGGGATCTTAGGAGTCTTAATATACCTATGTAGGGACTTGGTAAAGACCAGTAGGTGTATAGGAAGGAAACCTTAGAGTTGTGTGGATACTCAACTAATTATGAAAGTAAATTAAATTCGTAGATAAATGATAAAGTATGGTGAATATTAGAGAGAAAATATTACGTACAAGTATGAACAATTTGTTTGTGTGAATACCTATTATATTGATACTTAGGTTGTGTGAATACCTAAAGTATGCTTAATTCGGTATTGGGGTAGATGATTATCCAAACCAATACATGGAAGCTCAATTTGTGGTCGATGAGTATCCAGACCAAATCCAAGTTAAAAGATATTGGGGTCGATGAGTATTCGAACCAATATACATGCATTACATTTACTTTGGGGTCGAGGGATATCCGGACGAATGTAAATGATAGGATGATTGGGGACGATAATTAGACGGATCAATAATCCTTATATATATATATACACATTATATAGATATATACACATTATGATATCCTACTTATGTGAGAAAGTAGACTTGTAGATGATATATATAGATATACATCTAAATGATAAATTAAGTGGAGTGAAACTTAATTTCAAGATTTAAATAGATTGGGAATACCTATAGTAAATTAAGTAGTGAAACTTAATTATGGAAGTCGAATGATAAATCTGAAATACTTTATGAATTAAGTAGTGAGGCTTGATTATGATGATTAAATATAACACTTAGTGAATGTTATACGAAAACTGAAATACGCGAGGATGTTAATAATAAAGCGTGATGTATGGGAGGTACGGGATAGTAGACCATTGATAGATTGGTTATATACTTTAGTCGAGATAGCTTGGGTACGATAGCTAGGTGGACTAAGTGTAGGGCGTTAGGTGTGCACATTAGATGAGAGGTGAGGAGACTCAAGGGAGTGTGCGTGAACTTAACATGTGTAATCAATAACCGATTTTAATTGCGATAAATTACTTGCTAAATATTTTCAAACTATTTTGAGTACTAACTCTTGCTATAAAAATGTTTTCAAAATCTTTTAGGTGTCCAGCCACAAGGGGGCCATACTTGATTTCATTCCAGGGATTCGGAGTTGTAGCTTTGTGGATGCTGACAGGATTATTGAGTAATCGACTCCTTAATTCAGATCTAACATATGATCTCATTCTTATTTTCGTATGTAGACATATTGTCAGTTGACTCCATTACAGTTCCATAATTGTATCAGTTTTACTTGGTAGTTGGATTGTGGATTTTTGCTTGGTTGTGGTTTTAGTCGACTGTTTATTTGGCTTGACTTAGTTGCTTTTACATATTAGTGATGGTTTGGATTCTAGTATCTTGTATATGACGTTTTAGTTTTCAAACTATTCTATTATCATGTTTATTAGAAAGATAAATTTGGCACCGGTTTAATTAACTTAGGTGGTTAGTAATTAATTTGGTTTTCGACAGTGATGCTAAGAATGAACCATATGAGAAACATATTTTAATTTGATAAAGGCCTGATCACCTGATATGTAATTAGTCGGGATGTCACATTACCAAATGAATTCCAACTCTTCTATCTGAGCTGTTTGAGTAGCCACACATGTGAAAGATCCATATTGGAGAGTTAGGGTCTATGGTTTGGAACACCGACTACTTTGGTTTCTTTGCCTTATCCATGTTTGTTTCTGAGCTCTTGGAATCCTCCCCTGCTTCTTATTGGTTCTTAAATTCTATAATAAAATTATCTAAAACCCAATCTTTAACGGTACTTTGAGGTTGGTACTTGAAACCAAACTCCCCTAATTTTATAGTCCACTCGACAAGCCTTCCTGAGGTATTTGACTTATGAAGGACCCATCAGAGGAGTTTATCAATCATGACTACAATGATATAAGATTGGAAGTAGGTCCTCAAATGTCCGCTGAGATGATGAGGCAGAGGGCGAGATTTTCCAACCTCGGGTACTCGATTTTAGCCCCTTACAGAGCTCAACTAACATAATACATAAGGTGATGAACCCCAAATTCTTCTCGAATCAGAGTTGTGTTGATCGTAGCTGGCGAAGTAACAAGGTATAAGTATAGATCTTCCCTAGTGATGGTCCAGGATAGCAAAGGTGGGGACCCCAAGTACTTCTGAGGTTCTAGAAGGCTTTCTTGACCTCATAAGTCTATTTGAAAGCATTTTTTAGTATCTTGAAGAAAGGAAAACACTTGACTATGGCCCTTGAGACGAAATGTTTAAGGGAAGTAACTCTCCCAAATAGGCTCTAAACCTATTTGACTGTTCTTGGAGATTTCATATCCAGTAGAGCTTGGATCTTCTCTGGATTAGCCTCTATGCCTCACCTAGTAAACATAAAACTAAGGAACTTGCCTCCAGTTAGGGCTGTCAATGGACCGGGTATGGACTCGGACCTAATTTGGATCCAATTCGTTTACTCGGATTTGGATCATATTTTTAAATCTAATTACCCGTTTACCCAATTATTCGATTATTAAATGGATCGGATATGGATCTAATCTAATCCTAATTGTTAAGGACCCGATCCGATTAAATATAACATATATAAATTTTTATATATATATATATATATATATATATATATATATATATATGTATATAAGTATTATATGTATAAATATATATAGAACAAAGTAATATATACTTTATATATACGAATCATACATTATAATAAATTATAAAATATTTTAATCCAAGATTAACAAAAAAAGAAGTGGGATAAAATAAAAATTAAACCTAAATGTATATATATGGTCAGACCCAGATCTAGATCCGGATACAATCCGATTTTATACGGATTCGTATCTGGATCCATTATTTTAGATCCGATTAATACCCGATCCGAATCTAAATCCGATTAGGTTTTTACTAAATGGATTTGGATCAACCTAGATCCGGTCCGGACCGACCCATTGACAGGCCTACCTCCAGCAATCGCCAAAGCACATTTTTTTGTGTTCGGGATCATTTGATTTTGTCTGAGAATAACGAAGGTCTCTTTGAGGTTCTGCGCATGGTCTGAGGCCACCAGGCTCTTCACCAGAATGTCATCAATATAGATCTCCATGGTCTTGTTAATAAGGTATTTAAAAATGGACTTCACTACCCTTTGATAGGTTGAACCTGCATTCTTTAGTCCAAACAGGTATCTTTGTATGTAATAAATAAGGTCTTCTCCTCATCGACATGTGTCATATTTATCTGGTGTACCCAGAGTATGCATTTTAAATGAGAAAATCTCATGACCTACGGTTAAGCCCACTAGTGTGTTGATTTGAGGCAGATGATAATAGTCCTTGGACAAGCCTTATTAAGGTTGATGAAGTCAACACACATTCTCTATTTTTTTTGGCTTTAGAAATAAGTACCACATTAGAGAGCCACTCTGGGTATTTGACCTCTCTGATGAAATCATCCTCCAGGAGTTGACAGCCTCCTTAGTTGTAACATTATTCCTTTCTAGTCTGAAAGAATATCTTCTTATAATGGGTCGTCCAAATAAATATAATATGATATGGAATAAAATAAAGAAGTTTTATAAAAAGAAATTCAAATGTCATTTGAATTAAAAAAAAACATAGAAAAATATTTACTATGCATTTATTATACTAATAATATATCTAATATCTAAGATTATAATAAATAATTGTGATATAAAATAAATGAATTTAAATTTTATATCGCTAGACTAATCGTTACAGGTCCACCTTGAGGTGTTGGACCATGACCTCAGAATCCACTTTGATCATGTATGAATGGCTAAAACAAAGACATCTGTGTTTTCCTTTAGGAATTGAGTAACAGCCTTTATTAGGATGGGGCTTAAACTAACCTAATTTATACTTATTTGGTGGGATCCTCCCTATTAACACACATGGTGATCAGAGCTTCAGCTGGTTCACCTCTATAGTCCTTCTCCTTGTCTCAAAGATATAAGGTATCCACATTTAAAAACTATATGTCTAGGCCACATTTAATAACTCTATGTTTAGGCTCTCTAAAGGGATTTCAGGTGTTGGTGGTGGAGGAGGCAATACCTCTGACAAGACCTCGAGGACCTTCTATGAGATTTCTGGGACTCTAATCGACTTGGGACGTCTCAAGAGACCTCTTCCTTTCTCTCATATAAGTGACGTAGCAGTCCGAGGCTTCTTCTGGTCCATGTATACTACTCCCACATTATTAAGGATTGGGAACCTCATTACCAGCCTCCGTGTGGATATAATAGCATCCAAATCATTGAGCGAAGGCCTGCTAAGGTTGCGTTGTAGGTTTAAGGGAGGTTTATCACCAAGAACTTATTTCGGATAGTAGAGAAACAATATTTCAAGACAACCGTGGGGTAAAGAGTGGCACATCCCAGGGAGTAATTCCATTCTCTATTAAACCAAATTGAAAGAGTTGTGAATCAATGCACATGCCCCATAACTTCAAATGTATATACGAACAAAATAGATGATAAGCTTCCAGTGTCAAGCATTGACATCTTTATGTTAACATTATCCATGATCACAGAGATGATAATGAGGCGCCATGAGGAAGGAGGACTCTTCTAAGGTCGGTCTCTAGGAACACCATAATTGGATCTCCCTTTAGGGTATGATGTTGGAGAGATACATTATTAACCGGAACTCTTTCATGTTACAGGCTTTTGAGGTGGGATTTTCTAGTCCTGGTAGAAATTACACCATCTATAAAGCCTCCATAGGTGATCTCTACATCAATCAAGGGGACGCTATCCTTGCTTATTATTGTTATTATTGTTGTTGTGCCGACCTTCGTCAACTTATTTGGCTACAAACTCCTCGAGGTAATCCCTTTTAATTACCCTTTGATAGCTTCTTTCTGTATGAAGAAATCACCGATGTTATGGTCGTGGTCTCTGTGGAAACGATAGTACTTTGACTTATCCCTTTTATTTTCAGCGGTCCTCGTGGGTTTATGCGGAGGCAAGAGATCCTGAGCTTCCCCTGCTATGAAGACCTCATTTATAGTGGTTGTGAGCGGGGTGATATGTTTGGCCTCCAGAGTCCCATTATTTTTACCTCCTCCCTTTTTCTTTTTAGCCTCAAGGGATTCCCCAAGACGAGATAAGACTCTTTTCCTTTTTCCCTGCTGAGGGGTGGCTATGGCACATCTCATAGAGATGGCATCCTTAACATTCATATAATTCTAATCCCTTTCGAGTAACTCAGTTAAGGGCTTTAGAGGCTTCTGGTTAAAATACCTCAGTAAGTATTCTGAAGCAAGGCCTAAGACGAAAGCGACATGCAAATGGTGTTGTTATACCATAAATATAGTAAGACTCGTGGACCAATCAGAACAAGACACTTGAATTTTTTACTCACGGTAATGGGATCGACTCAGTTATCAACTTGGTCGGCCTAGGCAATCTCCCCGGCTCCATTGTACTAGTCAGATAGTATAGACTAGCTAGATCATAACAATTTAACCCCGTTACGTAACTTTATCAGAGCAAGCATGTACTGTGTGATCGGATGACATAATTAATACATCCCACATGGGAGAGATATACAAATATTCCCCCATGTGATTTATAAGAAAGTTAATAATTATTCTCCCACTTGCATGTAAAAGGTGTACATGCCTAACCTATAAAGGTATGACACATGTCCCTTTCTAGTCTTTGTCTTCCAGCAATCTATAAATAACATGCAATCCCTTATTATAAAGGGATCGAAACATTATTTTCATAACGTCATATTGTGTAAGTCAAGAGTGAAATTGAGAGCTTGTATTCCCCATTTATTTATAGTTTTGCCCACTAAATCAACACATTAAACACCTGTACATGTGGACATAGGCACCTCGTTAGTCTGAACCATGTTAATCTGGTTTCATTCTCTTTCTCTCATCCTTTTCTATTATTTTCTCTAGACTAGATTTTCTGTGATTTGTATCTTTTTTCCTTCTATTGTTATAATCAGTATACATTTGCTAAGACTAAATCCATACACTAGTTCCAAACGATAACAGATTGGTACCATCTGTGGGAACTGACAATCCATTTATTGCTTTCCACCATTGTTAAATTTTAAAACTCAAGGATATCCAGCTCTAAGAAAATAGTGTTAGTGAATCTTAATTTGATTCATTTGTGTCTCGTTAGGTTAACACCTCGTAAATTTCTGAGTTATTATTTTTAATTAATTAATTCAATAATTAGTAATTCACTTGTGTCATAAATTGATGAGAATTAATTGATGGGAATATTTAAAAGTGAATATATATAAATAAGTTAACGGGTAAGAGTTAATTTTAGAAATTTATTCTGCATGGCGATTTTAAGCGCACGGTTGAGTCCGATAGGGTCGAAATAGCCTGAAATGAGCGGTTATATGCATATATTGGGTGTTGGGGCCTAATTAGTCATATTTGAGCTCCATGTAGAGAGTATGAACCCTTTTTATAAGACCCATAGGCCCCAAAATGTGAATAGGGCTTTTTAACCCCAATTGTGTAAGGGTTAGGCAACATTAAATCACATTAGAAAACTAAAGAGGGAAAAAGCTTAAAGGGAGAGCCAAAGAGAAGCGGAACTTGGGGATCTTGGAGAGATTGCTTCAATTTCAATTCAATACATTCATTCAAAGCCTTAGATATTCATTTAAGGCAAGTGGTTTAAATTGTGATTACTAAATTACATCTATCTTTTCATATTAAATGAGGTGGAATCCAATTGAATTCTAGGGTTTGTTTGTAAGTAAATTGGGGATTTCCTTTTAATGAGAGTTATAAATCTGTAGGGGTTTTGATAGTTGGTGAAATTAATGATTGAATTAGTGTAATTGTTAGGGCTAGAATTGTTATAATGAAAGAATGAACTTAGGATGAATTTTGGGACGTTTGAATGCAGAAACATGTTCAAAACAGAGGTTTAAAACTTGTTAATGGCGGACTGGGTTTTTAGCAGAAGAGAGAGAATGAGAAATACCAACGTCGTTCGAACAACATGGTATTTTGTTCGAATGATATCCACTGTCGTTAGAACAACAGGGTTCTTTGTTTGAACCATCTGTGATGTCTGCCAGATTTCTGCAATTCCCCTGATTCAGACCTGTTATGTTGAAAATTTACAGTTCCTTCCCTAAATGAATTATGAAATTGAGTATTGAATTAGGGTTAATTTGGGAATACTTAACCTTTAAATTTATTTGACTAAATTGCATGAAATTGGAGATGTAAGTTCATGATTTAGCATATTGTAGTCTTGTTGTTTAAGTGATTAAACTTGATTGCATGAAATTGAAGGGTGGATTGAAACGATTGAATTTTGGGTCGAGAGATAGAAAGTTCGGGTAGACTTGAAAGGGGTTACACCAGATTAATGGGAATTAATTAGTGTGTAATAAATTAAAATGAAGCCAGACCATAGACTTAAATGTTTTAGGCTCCGGTATGGGCATAATACTCCGATAGTCTGGATTTCTATATATATGTTGATGTGTAGTACATATATGATTTATATATATTTATGTGAATAATATATATAGTAAAGCCATACCAATATTAATGCTATCATAGGAGGTTGCGCGATGTGGGTGAGTCCCCTTACTAGCGAATGCAGGGTGAGTATATTCCCCAGGCCATAGCGTCCGTATTAGAGGTGGGTCTGTTACGGTATGGAGCGGACACTTCGGAGGGAACTATGGTCGCCTCCTAAGCGTTGGTGATAGCATTTATATCCGACATATGTGTGAATGTTGAGATATGATACGTATATATAGTGCAGAATTATATATATATATATATATATATATGGTGTGAAATGTATCGATACTATAACTTGTGGGGATGCTATATGATTTAAATCGAGAAATGATGCTTCATGAAAATTAATGTGAATAATAACTCATAAAAATATACTATACTCACTTGGGGTATAATAGTGGGGTAATTAGTATAGTATTTTGGATAAGGCTAGTTACGAGGAGAGTGGCTAGGTATATTATGTATAATTCGTTAGGCGTGCACATTAGTTGAGGGGTGAGGTAAACTCAAGGGAGTTGCGCGACACTAATTTAAATACGAAGAGCATTTGCATTTTCATTTCTTGCATTTAAATACACTTGCTAAATATTTTTCAAATATTTTGGGTTCTAACCGTTGCTATAAAATATTTTTTTTTAAACCTTTTAGGTGTCCTCCCGCAGGGGCGCCAAACCTGATTCCTTCCTATAGGGTGCGCGGTTGCAGCTTATGTGGATTGCTGCGGGTTCTTTGTGTAGACGCTTGTCTCATGCTATCTCTATATAGGGACTTTTTCAGTTGTACTTTTACATTCAGTCTTGGCATGTATCGGTATATTTTTATACTTGCACTTTGTGGATGGCTTGTAGTCGATGTTGCTTGACAAACTCTTGTACTTACTTTGTGACATGTTTAGTTTCTTTCTTATATTAGTTTATTTTCTTTCCTAGTGTGTTGGTTGGGTTGGATTAATAAAAATAAAATTTGTCATCAGCTTATTGAAAGACTAGGTGATTAATAATTAATGATTTGACGACAGTGATGCTAATAATGAACCAGATGAGATTCCTGTTTAATTTGATATAGGACTGATCACCCGGTATTTAATTAGGTGGGGTGTCACAGAGTGTACTAGTCTACAGATTCCTTTTAATTATCTTTGATTTTTAGAATGCATCATCAGATTTGGTTTTCCCCGCATTAAATCCATTTTTTCTGTAACTTCTGCAAATGTAACTATCGCACTCTATTTTTATATTATTATACTTTATTTTTTTTTACAAATTCTATGAACATGGGTGAAATCCCAGTAAGCAGTCGAGCCATTATTTGGATGTCACCTTCCACACCTATGGGTATGGGCGACCTGCAGGGAATATTACAGAGCTTGGCAAGAGGCAAAGAAACTATAAAGAAGAGCATCAAGCAGACAACATAGAGTATTTAGGCATGGCAGAATATGCTCAAAGGGAACCCAGTTATCCCAGCAGGGGTGAAAACTCTGGTAGAAAGCAAGAGATGCCTCCTCCGGCTCCATACAGGCACATGAGGTAGGCACATCACAAAAGAGCTGTGAAAAATCCTAGACGAATTGATTTAGGTTCTAAAGGTATAAGTAATAACTCCAAGTACTCTGGATTAGAACATGATAACAGATTCTATTGCTCGAGGGAAACATCGACCCTTGGATCAGGTGGATATGATGGTGAACACACTCCCTCCTTGGAACGCCCAAGCATTTTGGAAAGGCTTACCAAAAGGGTTGTCTTTGATCGAATGGGCCTAAGATCTGCGAGGGACCACTAGTATAGATATCCAAGGGATCCAAGAGAGTACATAAAATAATTTAGATGAACTAAGACCAGGAGGGTTAAAATCCTAGCCAGATCAAAACCCAATGTGCGAGTATCGGTTCAATCCAAGCAGACTTCTCTCTATTAAAAGTTGAGTCCAAGCCTAAAAGACATTACAGTTAAGTCCGAGAAGGAGGAAAAAACCTGGAAAGGGTTTATTCAATGCCTAAAAGATCTTCTGGGCAAGATTGTAAGGATTAATAACCTTTTGAAAAAGTATTTCATTCAATAAAACCATTCAAAGTAGTTATTGTTGGTTATCCAATGCCCAGAGAATTCAAGTCGCCTGTCATCAATCCTAAGTACGATAGCAAATAAGATCATATGCTGCACGTGGAGTAGTACTAGGATTCCTAGGATATTTATTCCATCCCAGATGAAAAGCGGTGAAGGTCAATCTCCTATACCATCATCAGATCAACTTAATTTTAGTATAACAACTTACCAAGTCGGTAGATCTCAAACTTCTAACGATTGGTCGATTTCTTTATCAGTAATTTCTTTTTTGGTACAAATCCAGGCAAGAGGATGGATCACTTGTTAAGCATCTGTTAAAAAATGGATGAAATGAATAGGGAATCTATCACACGCTTAGATATTGAGAAGTTTGAAGTAATTGACTATGATGAGAAGATAGCGATCACAACGATTATGACTATTTTATTGTCTGGGAAGTTATATTAGGAACTGGATAAGGAACCGCCGAGAATGATGACGAAGATTTTATCCAAGGATGGCAAAATTATGAATGTTAGAGAAGCGGTTGAAGCAAAGGAGTTAAGTCACGCTAAGTCCGACATTGACAAGAGATAAAAAAAATAAGGAAATTCTAAGGACAACAAGAAGTCAGATAGTCCAAAGAAGTACGACGAATATACCCCGCTTACCATAGGTGTGTACCACATCCTCAATAAGATCCAAGAAAATAGTGACCAAAAATAGTTAGGTAAATTATAAGCTCCATAAAATCGGAGGGATTAGAGCAAATACTATAAATTCCACAAGGATCACGGCCACAAAACTGACAGTTGCCTGGCCCTGAAGAACGAGATTAAAAATTTGGTCAGACGAGATAAACTGATAAAGTATGTTGATAAAGATGTGAGATAAAAATGATTACCAAAAATCAAGGAGACGATCTAAGTCCCCTTATAAAAAGGCAAATGGGAAGAAAAAGAGTCGAGATGAATCCATATCTGCCCAATAAGCCTAAAGAGTGTGTAAATGACATTGGCATGATTTATTTTGATCGTCATTTTATAGTTGGAGGTGATATTAGTAGTGGAGACAGACCAACCGAGAGAAAAGCCTAGCTTAATGAAGCAAAGGAGTGTGTTCATGTTAAAGAGGTTAATCTAGCAAATACTTTGGTGTCTCATCTTTAAAAGGTAATAAAAGACCATCTCATTATTGGTTTTTCAAAAGATGATTTTTTAGGTGTACTTTATACACATGACGACACTCTGATCGTCACCATGATGGTGCATGAAAGCCAAGTAATGATGATTCTGGTAGACAATGACAATTTTATAGATGGTTTGTTATACAGTTATTTTAAGAAATTAAGGTTAAAGGATAGGAGGTTGAAGGCGTACCACATGCCTCTCATTAGTTTTTTAGGGATAAGGTATTTCTCTTGGGAAAAATTAAGCTCGAGGTTGTCATCGACACATGGCCTACCTGCCGAACAGTAAGGGTGTTCGCGGTCCGATCCAGTCCGGTTTTTAGATTTTTAAGGATCGAACCGATTAAACCGGTCCTAAAAAAAATGGACTAAGACCGAATTGATTGTATCGGTCACCCGACCCTTGTCGGTCCAAAATTGTCTAATTTTTAGCATAATAAGTTTTTATTTTTTAGCATAAATGTTGTCTATTTTTTAGCAACAAAATGTTTAAATTCAACCATTAAAGCTGTCTAAATTTTAACATAAGTGATATGCTGTCTAAATTTTTAGTAATAAATCTGAGAAACAAATAATATAACCTCTGTTTGTGTTGTTTATGAGAAAAACAATATGATATCTGAGAAATAATAAACTAACATATGTAATCTGAGAAACAAATCTAAGGTTACCTCTATTTGTATTGCTCTTATTTCTCACGGACCAAATGGTAGGAACAAGGGCAGTGGCGCAACAGGGTGAGGTAGCGGCGCAAGAAGGCACAAGGGGAAACAGTGCAAGAAAGCACAAGGGCAACGACATAGCGGGTCAAGGCAACTTAGGCAAGGCAGCAGGGCGCCGGGGCAACAATGGTGGGTTAGGGTTTCCTTTTTGTTTCTCACAAGCAGTGGCGCCAGGACTCATAAATGCGAGAGAGAAAGATGGAAGAATCAAAATGAGAATGAGGCGTGTGTTTGTCTCTCAGATAGATAGATTGGCTTTAGGGTTCTTTTTTTTTAAAGACGAGCGTGACCTCCCATCTTTATTTGAGTATTATTTTTTATGTATAAATATAATTAAATACATATATATTAATAAAAATCGAAATGGGTCGGTCCAGACTGGGTATTTATTAAATGGGACCGAGGACCGAATCGATTATACCGGTCTGTAAAAAAAAAAATGGATCGGACCGATTAAAAATAAAAACTGGTAAAAATAGGATGGTTCGGTCTGCTGGTCCATTCGATTTTCTGAACACCCCTATCGAACAGAGAGTATGTTTCTTCATATGGGACAAAAATATTCACTCGACCTATATTGTTATATTTTACAAAGTTGGCTTGAATAATTTTAAAGCTGTGCCTTCCCCTATCCATCAATGCCTGAAATTCCTTACACATTATGGAGTTGGTATGGTCAAGGGTAACTAAGTAAAAACACGTGGATGTTATTATCCCTCCTCAGAGAAGGAAGGGAAGAAGAGGTGGACAAATACTTATCAGATTGAGATAGTCGAGATAAAGATAAGTTGGTCACATGCGAGGTGGTAGAGCTGGATGGATCGATGATTCTGCACAACGATCACCCATAGAGGATGGATTAAATTAGATCATCACTGGATCCTATCTCTAAAATTTAAATAACTATTTTTTTAAGGAAAAAAAAAAGAATACTTGTGTGGATCCATAAAGATATGTCGGGGATATATCAAGAGGTTCTTTACTATGAACTTAGAATAGTGAAGTACATAAAGCCTATTAACATATAGGAGAAGAATATGGCCATCGAAGAGGAGGTTGATAAGCTAAAAATGCAGATTCATAGAGCATGTTAAGTGCCCAAAATGGCTTATAAACGTTGTTATGATTTCGAAGAAGAATGATAAGTTCCGCATGTGCTTAGACTTTATCGACCTTAATAGAGCCTAACCTAAGTACCATTATCCTTTACCTTATATTAATCAGTTGGTTGATGCCGCTACTCATCATGAGTTGCTCAGTTTTGTGGAAGCCTACTCGGGATATAAAAGAAGATCTCACTTATTACTAGCCAAGGTACATAATACTATAATGTTATGCCCTTCAGGATAAAAAACACTGGAGCAACATATCATAGGTTGGTGAAAAAAGTCTTCAAATAGCAGATAAGATAAACCATGGAAGTATATGTGGATGATATGCCGATAAAGCGAAAGAAAGCGGTGAATCATATCAGCGATCTTGGAAAAATGTTTGACCAGTTGGATAAGTATCGAATGAAGTTGAATCTAGAAAAATTTATTTTGGGACTTCGTGAAGGAAAGTTCCTAGGCTTCATCGTCAATCAGAGGGGCATAGAGGCTAGCCATGACAGGATCCAGACATTGATTAACATGCAGCCTTCCAAGAGGAAAACGTACAGAGATTGACGGGATGCATTTCGTCACTGAACCATTTTGTTTCAAGAGCCATCGATAGATGTCTTATATTCTTTAAGGTGCTTACAAATACCGTTGAATGGAACTAAGAGTGAAAATGAACCTTTCTAGAATTGAATTTTGTTTTAGGATATGTGCCTTTGATGTCAAGGCCAGTCTTAAGTGAAATATTTACTTATACTTGGTGGTACTAAAGTCACCAGTCAGTTCAGCATTGGTTTAATAAGAAGATGGAGTACACAAGCCATCTACTATACTGTTAAGGCATATCGTGGAGCTTTAATATAGTACCCTGGGCTGGATTAATTGGCGTTGCCTTTGATTGAAGCTTCTCATATAATAAAATCGTATTTTCATGTGCATATAATTATCACTTATACAGACCTTCCACTATGACAAGTTATTTATAAACCTGATAAATCAGGCAAACAGGTGTCTTAAGTTGTAGAATTAGGAGAGTATGACATATTATATGAGCCCAAAACAGTGGATGAATTCATATAAGAATTTACCTACGAAAAGAATACTATAGAGAATATTTTTACTGAAAATAGCTCACAAGAAAGCCAATCCGAGCATACTTCTACAAAAAAGAACTCAATAATAAAGTCAGTTGACAAGATTAATGATAGAACAGAGTCATCAATTCGTCAGGAAAAAAGGGTTCATGATTTGAAGCAGATGAAAAAAAGTTCAAAGATAGATGTATACTCTAAGGAAAATTTAAATAGACCCTCCCGTGTGGAAAATTTTCATAGATGGTTAATTATGTGCCAATGGAAGCGGAGCAAGACTAATCATCAACACATATAAAGGTGCAGATATCGAGTATGCCCTTAGGTTCAAATTTTAGGCATCCAACAATAAGGTCGAGTACGAAGCCCTGGTCATAGGATTAATATTAATATTATCATTAGGTGCAAAGCATTTATTAGCACACAACGACTCTCAGATGGTAGTGAACCAAGTCCTAGGAATTTATAAAGCTAGATAGGAATCTATGGTGAAATATCTGACGAAGGTGAAAATACTTTTGAAAAGGTTCTCGGCCGTACATATGGTTGGAATCCTAAGAGGTGAGAATATTTGAGTAGATGCACTTGCTCGTCTGGTGTCAGCTACTCGAACTGTACTTTAGAGAACAGTACTAGTTAAGATCTTATACCATCATATAATTAAATAAGAATGTAAAATGGTAATGGAGTTAGATATAGGTCCATCTTAGATGGATCCCATCCGAGCATACTTAGAGACCGACGTAGTACCGAAAGATCCAAAGGAGGTAAGGAGACTTCTCTACAAGGGGGCAATATACATGATTGAAAGAGGAAAGTTGTTCATACGAGGATTTATTGTGTCACTGCTCAGATTTGTTCATCCCATTGATGTTTATGATCTGATCAAAGAAGTCCATAAGGGTTCGTATATTGGCCATTTAGCAGGCAGGTCGTTAATGAAGCGAGTCACCAAATAAGGTTAATATTGGTCGATAATGAAAGAAGATTGTGCCAATTAGGTAAGGAAGTGTGATAGTTCCAGAGGTATATCGTGATACATAAGAGACCAAGAACTGCATTAGCACTGATCATATCCCCTTGGCCTTTTTCATGTGGGGAATTGATCTGTCAGCCCATTATCGAAGATAAGGAGTAGATTCAGGTATCCGTCATAGAGGGTGATTGCTTCACTAATTAGGTGGAGGTAGAGCCACTAGTAGAGATGTCATACGAGAAGGTTTTCCATTTTATATGAAAGAATATCACCTGCCAATAGGTTATGTCATATGTCTTCTTCACATACTAAATACGCAGTTCGATAATGAAAAGTTTAAAGATTATTGTATTCGTTTGAAAATTAAGAAACTGTGCTCTACATCTGCTCACCGACAGTGTGATGGGCATATATAGGTCACCACCAAGATGCTTTTAGACAAAATGAAGAAGAGACTTAATGACGCTAAAAGGAACCGAATTAATGAGTTATTTAAATTACTCTAGGCATATTAAACCACTCTAAGGACTGTGACTGGTGACACCCCATTTATATTGGCATTTAGAATAGAGACGGTGGTACCCACATAGATCGAAATTCCTAATTATCGAGTAATAAACTTCCAATCACTGAAGAATGGCTTTATAAGAAGACTCGATCTAGATTTTATAGAAGAAGTCAGGGAACACGCGAATGGCAGCTTACCAGTAACAGACTACTCGATTATACAACAAAAGGGTAGAACCATGAACCTTGAAGTAAGGGGACTACGTGCTCAATAAGGTTATCCAAAAAAGTAATAAATTGGAACCAAATTGTCATGGGCCGTATAAATTTTTATTATTGTGCGACCTGCGACTTATAGTGTCAGAAATTTAAAAAGTGAATAGTTTAAAAATCCATGGAATGCAGAGCTCCTAAGGAAGTATTACCAGTGATGAAGAGAAGATTATAGTTCAAAAGACCAAAATACCATGTAAATAGTTTTTTTATTTCCTTGTAATCAGTCTTCAATGATGAATGAGAATTAAAATTTCCTCCTCTATATATGTTGTCATTTCAAGCTTTTCTGGATTATTTTCGACGGTGTGAGAGATGTACAATAATCCCATGACAAAGACATCTCAAAACTAAGCATATTAAAATGTACAATCAAAACCAAACTTCATGTATGGTCTCGTCCTTGGACAAGTCACGATCAAGAAGTTTATCCAAGACTTAGAAATCCACTGCAGTCATACGGGTGACAAGATCCGATCATAATTGACTAACATAAGGATATATCCTATTAAGTTTGGTCAACTCTAGAAACCAATGTTGACACATGGTTAGGACGACAAGCAATGGTAGGTCCTAAGTCAGGATAACTCGGGTTCGTCCAAAACTAGTAACCAGTAAGGCAAATAACATCGACAAGATCTAAACTGGTAGGCATATCTCAAACACTAAATAATAAGTAATTATACATGGTAGGTAAAGCAGATCCCACCATGACTCCATAAGAATATAACTAATTTTGGGAGGTTGACGAGATCCAATCACATTTACTTATCAAAAATATTTTCACGCAAACACTTACCCCTATGTGTTAGATAAGAACTTGGTCAAACAAAATAACTTGTAAAAAGTCAAGCATAATGAACACACATACATATATGGAGATAAGAAGTTGAATAATATTTGATTTCAAACTTGAAAAATAATAACGATAATGTTTATTACAAATAACTGGATGGAGAATTAAAAGATCTTCGTAAAGATATAAATTCAGGAGTTCCTAAAACGCATGAGCATTTTCAGTTTACAGGGTGAGTTGAGGAGTTTGGTCAGTTTATGGATTGACTTGAGGAGCATTGGAAATAATAAATCAGTCATATTAGTGTCATGAGAAACTTCTAGAGCTATAGGAAGATTCGCCACCATAGTTATGGTCTGATCGACTTCATCAATCTCCTCATCTTCTGTAGCAGACTCATCCACCTCCATTTCGTACTCAACTGCCAAAAATTTGGCTTCTTTATAGTCATTTTTCCACTTACCGACAAAATATGCTATCTCGGGGTAATGTTATCCCAATATTTAGTTCTCCGTAGTCACCAAGGAAAAATTTTATGGTCTCTATGTTATAATCGACAAAAGTTTTGAACTCGATAACTCCAATTTCCTCAGCCTTAATAAAATCCTGATTGGGCTTAACGAATTCCTAATTGACCTTAACGGGCTCCTGATTGGCCTTAGTGAGTTCATTATTAGACTTAGTGAGTTCTTAATTGGTCTTCTTGAGCACCTCCTCAAAACTTTTAAGCTTAATGGCATTACTACCAGTTTGGACCTTTAATTTTTTATTCTCCTCCTCTAACTTACTAATAGCCAACATTTTTATGACCATCTAGTCACCTCTCTCATAAATCTCTCCACGAGTCTTCTATAACTCATCATCAAACTGTTTCAAATCATCATATATCTTGTTATTCTGCTAGGTGAGTTCCTCAATGGTCTTTTCCTACTCCTTGAAGGCACGATGATTGTTATGACTTAATTTTTAAGTATAGTAATAACCATAACACCCTGAAAGAAATGATAGTTTAATCAATAAGTAATAAAGTATTTAGAAGAGTTATAAGAGAATAAATTTAAGAAAAAACTTACCACTGATAGAATATGCTGAACCAATCTCCATAGAGCATCAAGGTCAAATCCCCATAGAAATTCAAAGTCTGGACTATGCCCATGGTAGTTGAGCAAGTTTGTAGCATTGTTAAAAAAATAGAAGATAAAGATTGAATCATTCTTTAGATCTTCTAAAGTGACGAGATAGTTAGGATCACACTTGAAATCCTCCACCTCTCCATAACGGGAGGATGACCTCGCTCCACAAACGAGTTAATGAGAAGGGCGCCCTCCAATATGAACCCTATTTATAACATACCCTGTTGGCCTCAACTTACTCACCCTTGGGAGTTTGGGATCACCTTGGGTAGTGGGGACCTCGAGAGGCTTTCTATAACTAGTGTAACACCCCGTACTTTCATGCATTTAATATTTAATCAATTCGGGAATTCAAAATTACTTGTGTGTCGTAATTTTAATTGAATTAATTATGGCAAGTTATATTTAAATATTAATCGGGAAGTGAATGGTTAATATTTAGGGAAACTTAATTACTAAGTGAATAGTAATAATGTATCTACGTCATTTCGAGTATTAATGACGGGACATGTACTTATTTCAGCCGGGAGTCGGTATAGACTAATTTGGGTAAGAAATAAGGATTTTTAGAAATTAATTTGGATGCCAATTCTGAGGGTACGGTTGAGTCCGGATGGGCCGAGATAGTCGAAAAAGTGTACCCGGGGGTAGTAAACGGGTCACGGGACGTTTTTAGGCATAGACGGGCCCACACGGGGGCATTTGGGTCACTTGGGCTTGGCCCATTAGGCAAAATACGGGATTAAGGTTAATTAAATAATTAAAAGTAACAAGGGAACTGTTGAATTATTTTAAAGGAGACTTGGAGGGTTAGGAAACCCTAACAGCAGCCAAAGGCAAATTTGGGGATCACAAGAGAGCCAACAAGAGTCATCTTCAACCTTGGACACTCACGATTCCAAATTCAGACTCTACGAACCCTAAGGCAAGTAGTTAACTTACTATAGCATTTAAAGTGTAATTCAATTCTTATTTATGTGATGTGGATAATTATAGAAATTTGTTTAGGGATTTAAAGGGGATAAACATGGGGTTGTGTAAACCATGAATCTGATTTCTAAATTGAGTCGAAATTCGTATACAATCCGAGATTGGTATTCGTATCTGGTAAAATGTGTAAACCTGGATGATTTAGAAATGAATTGGTAGTATGGAATTTATGTTTAATTGGGTTAAAGATTAAATGGGTCTTTACCCAAATTCGTGGAAATAGTAGAGAAAGCAAAATTAAGTGATGTTTCTGGACTCTAGGAAAGATCCTTATAAGGCTTTTGATGTTATTTGTCGATGGGAAAACTTAGTTTTTAGTGTATAAGAAACTAGGGTTTGGAGGTGTGCATCAATGGCTGAAACAGCCAACTTGGAGAAGACGAGGACCTGATCGATCGATCGATTGAAGGTGGACCATCGATCGATCGATGGTCTGAAAATTTTGATAGTTCGCCCAGTTTTTTTTATGTATAGGGAAAATAATTAAAAATCCTTCCATGCCTTAATTTTTGAGTAATTAATACATGGGTTTGAATCTAATTAATTGTGAATCAAGATTAATTAGGATTTAAGGGCGGCTTGGTGTGACATCTTAATTAAAAAAATTAATTGGGATTTGGAGAAAATTAGGTGTGACACACTAAGGTTGAATTTTGGAAAGTTTGTTTCTAAATGATTAAATATGGATGTAGTAAACAAATCCGGGAATAACGGTTTGAGCAATACCAAAATGTAGATTTTATTTAGGTGAAGGCTAAATAATTTAGAGTCGGGGATTTAGACTCGGGTAATGTTACTTCGGGCCACTAGAGTAAGTCCGAATACATTGGTTGGGGTGGTACCAAAAGGAATTGATGTGCAAATTAATTAATAATTAGAGTTGGGCCATAAACTCAAAATAAAATGGAATAGGCTTGTGTCACGGACTTAGTGCACGGTGTAGCCGGGATATTTTATATTTATATATATACGGTGTGTGATAGTATATATATATGATGTGCAGATTAATATCAGTGAATAGGTATTATTATTATATATATACTCTAGTGCTATAGGGGGAGGTTGTGCGTAGTGGGTGAATCCCCTAGCTTGAGGAGTAGGGAGAGTATAATCCCAGGTCATAGCGTCAGTTATATGGGTGAGAGGCATCTCACTTTCAGGGAAGGAATATGATCGCCTCAAACATATATGTATTTACCAAGTTAGTGAGCGATTTTGACTTGGGGGTAACTAGGTTATGTGAATATACCTAGTGGGATAGCACTATAGAGAATTTATACTCGGTGAGACTTTACTCGGGGGAAATACTTTTATTAAATGTTATTGAAGTAGGTTTATGAATATTGTAATATGATTGAGTGTATAATTAGGTAAATAATTATATACGGGCTAATTAATACAATGCATGAGTTGTATTATATGTATAAGCGACGTGGAAGTATATGAAATTAAAAAGGGAAATGATTTAATTAAGTTGATGATGCTAATAACTTAAAAATCATAATTTAAGCATACTCGGTTAGAGTAGGGTGTTTACAAGGGGTTTTATATTTTATCTAGTCAAAAGATGAAGAACTAGGTGAATTTATATAAGGCGTTAGTAGTGCACATTAGAGGAGGGGTGAGGATGTCCTCAAGGGAGTGCGACACTAACTAAAATATGGAGAGCATGCATATTTAATTATTACTGCAAGTTAATCATTTGCTAAATGTTTTTCAAATGTTTTTGGGTACTAACCCTTGTTATAAAAAAATTTAAAAACCTTTTAGGTGTCCAGCCACAGGGACGCCAGGCTTGACTCAATTTCAGGAATCCGTTGCTGCAGCATATGTGGATGTTGCGGAAGTTTGATAGACGCCTCACTCTTTCATTCTAGTATAGAGACTTCTATTAGTTATTTCGAGCATGTCGCTCACAATACATTTAGTTTTTGTCAGACTTGTTGAGATTGATTACTTGTCGTTATTTTATAATTGTTGGATTTTTGGCCGATGGTTTATTCTGTTAGTCATTTAATTGTGTATGGTTGTTTCAGTTAATTAAGATTATATTGTTGCTTTGTTTTCCGCATGAGTTTCATTTAAGTTAATGAAAGATAAAACTTGTCACCAGTCTAATTTTCTCACTTAGGTGGTTAGTAATTAAAAAGGCGACAGTGATGCTAAGAATGATCCAACTGAGAAACCTGCTCTAACTTAATTTAGGACTGATCACCCGGGGTTAATTAGGCGGGGTGTCACAGATGGTATCAGAGCATCAGGTTCTAGTGTCCTTAGGATCTGTGCGGCTTTCTACGTTTCAGCGTAGCACTCGGTTGTTATAGAGCCCTATTATTAGGACTGTTGATTCATTTTTCCGCTTGTGAGATATCGTATTTCTGCTGTGAATATTTTTGTGTAAATTGTGTACTTATACGATTCAATCTATTTCAGATGCCACCGAGGAGATTGAGAGCAGAGAGGGCTGAGGCTAGGGATGATGTCAGGGAGGCTCATCAGGAGCCACAGGTGCCGCCACCCCCACCCGAGTTGATTTCCACTACTCAGGTAGCAGTGATAGTGGCCCAGGCGGTCAAGACAGCGATGCGAGCTATGGTAGCTCACTTTCCACAGCCCCAGGCACCGCCTCTAGTGGCACCGGTAGTTCAGGCTCCAGTGGGGCCACCATTTTGGCAGAGAGTTAGGGAGACCTTTCAGAAGGGTCACCCACCTGAGTTTTGGGGTAGCACAGATGTAGTAGAGGCTTGTGACTGAAAGAAGAACATTCATCGCCATCTGTGCATGCTGGAGTGTACCGAGGTACAGAAATAGATGCTTGCTACCTTTTGTCTGTCGGGGGCAGCCTTACAGTGGTGGGAGTCAGTTACCACCGTCGAGGAGCGGGATTTGATGCCGATAGCAGAGTTCTGGGTGCGGTGACACGACTCAAAATGTGTCTCTAAAGTGTGTACTCTCTAGGCTCAAGTGTAAGCCTGTCGTTCAAGTAATAATCCGACAAGTCGGGTATCGATCCTCAGGGAAAAAGGACAACGGAGTTGTGACGACGGGATAAGACGGAGGAATCCTAACGATGACTCTAAAAAGAAAGGAAAAGATTTGATTTTGGTTTTTGGGATTGATTAAACTAAATGCAATTATGAAATTATGATGAGATATGCACTAACTAAATTATCTGAATGAGGAATGAGGAATTAAATTGAAATTGCTAAACTCAAATGATGAGAAAATAGGATGGGAATACAATCCCCCAACCCTAGTGTAGTGTAGTGACAACGTCAATCATAAATTTATCCTATTAATTCAAACCCGGAATTTAGTACTCCCAAGCATTATGTATACGAGGTTCAAGCCCGCGTCATACCTAATCTGAGGATGAGTAAATCGGTATCGCGGTAATTACATTCAAATTATGCTCTAAATCATCACGAGTACCCAAGGGCAAACGAGATATAAAGATCCATAATTATTGTGAAATTACACGATACAATCAAAATTAATCATTAAATTCATAGGATTAACGTTATACACATACACTAACACATCAGGTTGGGTTCATGCATCCCAACCTTTAAAACCTATCCGGACATGTTAAATGGACTAACGCATGAAAGAATAACGTTGCATGTGTATGAATTCATGATAAAAACTAGATCTAAACATGTAAATATATATGATGAATGCAGCAATAATTTGAATCAACTACGAAAAATACGCATGCAAGAACAATAACAAGAATCTTGAATTAAACGTAAAAAGCAAACCCGAAACAGTGAAATCTTGAAGCAATATATTCTCTTGATGTTCCTAGATGTTTCTCCTTCTTCTTCTCTATCAAAAACTGCGTTAAACTACTCCTAATGGCTGCTCCTAAGTTGTGACCTACGTTCCCTACAATATTGGAGAGCTTAAAACCTAATAGGAGACTTGGGAACAAATCAGCATAAAAGATAAAATTCGCGCATCAGGTACCCCGAACCGGTTCGGGTGTACCTGCGAACCAGTTCGCCCCCCCCCTCCCCCCCCCCCGAACCGGTTCAGGTTGGGGTTCGCGAATGGGTGCTGGCCTGGAGTTCAACACTTAGAATTTTTCTGACTTTTCTCTTCTTTTCTTGGATTTTTCTTCAACTTCAACTGAGCATAACTTTTCAACCGTAGCTCGGATTTGAGTGCCGTTTCTTCCAGTGTTCTCTTTGTTCCGAGTTATTCAACTTTCCAGTTGGCTTCGTCTTTCGGATCGGGCTAAAAAATTATCGAATTGCCCTTTAACTTGCCTTCTTAGCTTTTCTTGCACTGTCTTGCTTCCTCTTTTGTACTGCTTGCATAATTAACCTGTAAAACCAATAAGAGAAGCACGAAACAAGAAATACTCGCCACGAAGGTTAGTATCATAAATGTGAATCAAATCCATATATGTTACATCACTCGGGTTCACAAATGTACTGAAATTAGGGGAATAAATATACAATATTTATGCCCAATCAAACCCCCTAACTTAGAACTTTACGCGTCCCGGGCAATGTAAAAGAATGAGAGTATGAGTTAAGGAACCATCAAAGACTTTATTGGCATAGAGTGCCTCTTTCGCGGGCAAGCGATTGCATTTAGCGCATGCAACAAGCCTTTAAACCTCTAGGTTACCCTAGTAGGACGAGTGGTGTCTCGTGAGGGTTTGCAGTGAATATACCCACAAAATTCATTATTGACTCAAAGAAATTTCAAAATATGCAAAAATTGTGTAATTCAAACTTTCCAAAAAATAGTCATCATCAAGTTATATTTACGAGTCTCAAACCTTAGTGCGTGTGTGCGAAGCCGGAAATATAACCGCCAATTTCCACCGATTGATCATTACGTTACTTATCCAAAAATTCGTTTTGATTTCAATTTCTCACGGAATACTCTCTCAAACGAACTTCTCGGATTATGGCTATTCTCTCGACATGTGTGATATAAAGAGTAAATGTAATTGAAGCAAATTCACGCATGCAATTAGAAAGACGGAAACTTTATGGCGAAAGGATCTCATCAACGGATTACGGTTTTAAAAACAGGAACATTGCCTTTATTTCGCACACTTAGCCTCTTATATTATCTTTTGGTGTCTTAACTCTCCACGCGGTAATCAATTTTCGCAATTTGGACTCGGTTAGGACTTTTTCGGGTTGAAGGTTGCATTAGGTAAAATGAAGGAGGTATGGAAGGTTGGAATTGGAAAAGTCATTCGTGATGTCCATTTGTGCATTTTCCGGGCTATTGCTCATTTTTTTTTTTTTTTTCTTTTTCTATTTTTGTTGAGCATACTATTTTGTTTCTTGCCCCTTTATATGCACTTTTCGGACTTAAACTCTGAATTTATCAATTTTCACAATTCCGGGCTATTTGGGTTTTTTCGGGTTGTCAAACGAAAAGGATAACTTTTGTTGGCTCAATTTGGGTTACAAAATGGATAATTTTTTTGTTACTTTTTCTGGACAATATTTTTGGGTGACAAACGAGGGCCTACTTCATTGCCCAAAATGCCAATTGCGTTACCATATGCGTTTTGAGGTGAATTTAAGTTTAGAGACTAATTTGGCACGTTTTTCAAGGCAATATTGCACACATTTTTTTAAAACCGATCAAAATGAAAGAATTGAGATCCTTGACAACTTATTAAGCGCTAAAAAGAACTTTGAGTTAACAATTAACTCGAATTGATTTAAAAACTCGCAAAAAGTGATAGGCTCGAATCTCACCGAGTTTGTTAATCTCCACACTTATTCGTTAAGTCGTCAATTTTCGCACAATTTCCATCTTTGGTCAATTTCGGCTTTGTGTATGTTGGATGTTTATAGTTTGAGACTCCAATTCGACTTTTAATGATATTTTTGAAAAATTTGAATTCCAATTTTTATTTATTTTGAACAAAAATATTTTTGGATTTTTCAAAATTTTATGATTTTTTTGGAAATTTTTTTTGGGCATTTTGAAAATTTGTGAAGTTTTAGAAATACGCACTTGTGACCTCCCCTAACTTAGACTTTTGCATTATCCTCAAGCAAAAAGGACGTAAATCTAACTCAAGGCGATTGAAAAGTGCGGAAAAATAAAACAAACAAATATGAAAAATGCAACAAGACACTATATGACACTCATGCATGACTCAAAAATACAACAATCATCACCCCATACGCGTCGGGGGTGCGACGACCTCTCATCTCTCCACAAACTCACCCGACCCCACTTACGGGGGTCGATGCTCTCCTTGTCACTCCCGTCCTAGGATTATATTCCAACAATCGGAACAAGTTGGGACCTCGCCCATAGATAAAGGATAGACCGGGAGACTTGTCGTGACTAACTGGAAAGGGATCCTCGTGATGCTGGCTCAAAGTGTGATCTGCGTGCACTGACTCGGAGGGAACACCTTGGTTTCGTTCAATTTTTGAGATGCATGGGTCGGGCTCTAAGTCAGATGAACCGCAACTTTTCTCCTCACTTGCCTTCGGGGCCTCTAGTGTTGTGGGTAGATTGTCACAACGAAGGAATTCATCATTTTTTTCTTTTAATTCACTTTCGTCGAAGTGACTACATGAATCCAATAGGGATTGGCCTTTAATAGTAATTCTTTCATCCACCTTCCCGAATTCTCTTTCAAAATCTTCCATGCTCATGTCTCCTAGTTCTCTCTCTCGAGTAGTGCCTACGTCCTCTCTTACTTGCTCGATCTCCAACTCCACCAGTTTTCTCTCTTCTAACCCCTCTCTCTCTCTTTCAATTGAGTTCGCTACACACCTCTCCCCCACTTTTCTCTCATTGTCACAACAACCACTATTACTTAATGAAATAGGGCACACCCCTAACGGCTCTCTCTTGTGGGATCCCTCATTCTCATGGTTCGACACTAAGCAGGACCCTAGGGCATCTCCACAATCATTTTCCTCAAAGTACTCCCCTACGATCTCGTCTATGAAGCTCACCGCGTGAAGGTCATCTTCTTCCCCCGTATGTTGGGCGACATGAAAGATGTTTGTCTCTAAGGTCATGTTCCCAAAGGTGAGTTGCATTCGCCCATTCCGAGTATTGATGATTGCGTTAGCCGTAGCTAAGAAAGGGCGTCCAAGGATGATGGGAACATGGTTGCTCGAGTTAAAGGAGGGCTCCGTGTCCCAAATGACAAAGTCTACCGGGAAGTAGAAAGTGTCAATTTGGACGATCACGTCCTCGACTATACCTCTTGGGATCTTCACGGTTCGATCCACTAATTGGAGAGTGACCTTTGTGGGCTTGAGGTCGCCCAAGTCAAGTTGCCTATAGATGGAGTAAGGGAGGATATTGACACAACTGCTCCCAAATCAAGTAAGGCTTTTTCGATTTTGTTTTCTCCAATGATGCAGGAAATGGTGGGTGCACCGGGATCTTTGAATTTAGGTGGGAGATCATTGAGTAGAATGGAGCTCACATTCTGTGCTAGCAAGAAATTTTTCTTTACCTTCATCTTTCTCTTTACCGTCAACAAGTCTTTAATGACTTTTCCATAAGCTGGAATTTGCTTAATGGCATCGAGGAAAGGTAAATTCAGCTTTACTTGCTTTAGCACGTCTAGCACTTCATCACGTGGGCATCCTTTCTGTGAAGGAATCAACCTTTGAGGAAATGGTGCCGCGGTGGGTGGTTTCACTACTACCTCAGGCTCACTAGTGTCGTCTTTATCACTTTCGTTCAAGGGGACATCTTCGGCCTCTTTCGTGCCGGGCAAAATCTCCTTATCTTTAAGTACGTCTCGTGGGGGAGGTGACAAGTCAACTACCCTCCCACTACGTAGAGTGGTAATTGCGCTACATTGCTCAGGATGGTCATGGGGTGTCGAGCTAACACTAGTTTGACCTTGGAGAGGTCTTTGGCCCTGGGCTGGAAACTTGCCCTTCTCTTGGACACTCAACGAGGACTGTATTTTAGACAGATTCGCATTTATGTCGCCGATCAGACGATCATATTTGGCATTGGTTGCGGTCTGGTTTGCAATGAATTGATTCACGGTATCCTCGAAAGTTCTCCGCTGTGGCGGCATATAATTTCCATGAGGTGGTGGTGCTTGCATATGTCCCTGTATGTGCGGAGCTTGTTGAAATTGTTGTGGTGGAGGAGGGGCAACATGCGAAGGAGGGTTCATTGCGGCATGTTGTTGCCCGTAGCTAAAACCGGGGTGGTTTTTCCACGAATGGTTGTATGAATTCCCGTGCGGGGCATCGAAATTACCCTTAAAGCCTCCTATACCACTAACTTGCTCCTGCAACATTACTTTGTAGGCGGGTATCGTCGGGCATTCCTCAGTTGAATGTCCCGCCTCACAAATCACACACACCTTCACGATAGGATTTTGGATAGATCCAACTACCTCACATAAGTCTCGCAATCCTTTCTCAATGGTGTCCAACCGACAGTCCGTCATAGAATTCTTGTCTACGTGGAATAGGCCGGACGTCGACGGAGTGGTGGTAGATTGTCGATTTCGATTTTGAGCGTTCGGATCGGATGTATCCCAGGATTGGGTAGTTTCGGCCACATACCTCATGTGAAGATCAGCATCATGGGCATCTAAATCGACAAATGGACCACTTCCCATGGTTTCAACAAGCTGTTTAGAATTAAGATTCAACCCATTATAGATAAAGGAGATGATTTGCCATGGATCAAATCCATGATGGGGGCATGAAGCCACTAACTCGTTGAAACATTCATAACATCGATGGAATGGCTCATTTTCTTGTTGCCTGAATGCTTGGATTTGAGCCTTTATAGAGATTGTTCGATGTGTTGGGAATAATTTCTTGAGAAATTTAGACTGTAGCTCATTCCAGGATGGAATCGAGCTTGGAGGTAAAGACCATATCCAGGCTTTAGCTTTATCTTTAAGCGAGAAGGGGAAGAGTTTGAGGCGGATTACCTCTTGTGTGCAAGTTTGATCATTGAGAGTATCACACACGTCCTCAAATTCCCTTATATGGAGGTATGGCTTTTCAGAATCCATACCGTGGTAATGTGGTAGCGTCTGGATCATTCCATTTTTGAAACGGAACTGCCCGGCATTATACGGGAGTATAATGCATTCCAGAGTGACAGTGCGCTCCGGATATAAGAATTCTCTCAACGGGCGGTACGGAAGCTCGTCCTCACCGGTGGGTGCATTACTATGTTGAGACATCTCTCTCTCACTTGACGACTCGGTGCTCTCACTAGGTGTGCTCGAAGTGTGTCCTACAAATGAGAATGGAGTGTTACTAGAGACTGAGTGCGACGTGGTGGGCGGTGGGATCCAAAACTGTGGGGCGTTTGGAGTGTGGGGACTATCAGGGTTATACTCAACAAGTGGATTTTCGTGAATGCTGGTTGGAGTATTATGGGGTGTCGGAGTGGTTTCAGAATTTTGCATTAAAGTTTAGGAGAGGTGATGATTATGAATCTTTTTTATTTATTTTATTTTTTTATTTTATTTATTTATTTATTTATTTATTTATTTATTTATTTATTTATTTATTTATTTTTATTTTTATTTTTATTTTTGGTCAAAGCTTTGGATTAACTCAATCTAATCCTAAGTCTACCTAGTTCCCCGGCAACGGCGCCAAAAACTTGACACGACTCAGAATGTGTCTCTAAAGTGTGTACTCTCTAGGCTCAAGTGTAAGCCTGTCGTTCAAGTAATAATCCGACAAGTCGGGTATCGATCCTCAGGGAAAAAGGACAACGGAGTTGTGACGACGGGATAAGACGGAGGAATCCTAACGATGACTCTAAAAAGAAAGGAAAAGATTTGATTTTGGTTTTGGGGATTGATTAAACTAAATGCAATTATGAAATTATGATGAGATATGCACTAACTAAATTATCTGAATGAGGAATGAGGAATTAATTTGAAATTGCTAAACTCAAATGATGAGAAAATAGGATGGGAATACAATCCCCCAACCCTAGTGTAGTGTAGTGACAACGTCAATCATAAATTTATCCGATTAATTCAAACCCGGAATTTAGTACTCCCAAGCATTATGTATACGAGGTTCAAGCCCGCGTCATACCTAATCTAAGGATGAGTAAATCGGTATCGCGGTAATTACATTCAAATTATGCTCTAAATCATCACGAGTACCCAAGGGCAAACGAGATATAAAGATCCATAATTATTGTGAAATTACACGATACGATCAAAATTAATCATTAAATTCATAGGATTAACGTTATACACATACACTAACACATCAGGTTGGGTTCATGCATCCCAACCTTTAAAACCTAGCCGGACATGTTAAATGGACTAACGCATGAAAGAATAACGTTGCATGTGTATGAATTCATGATAAAAACTAGATCTAAACATGTAAATATATATGATGAATGCAGCAATAATTTGAATCAACTACGAAAAATACGCATGCAAGAACAATAACAAGAATCTTGAATTAAACGTGAAAAGCAAACCCGAAACAGTGAAATCTTGAAGCAATATAATCTCTTGATGTTCCTAGATGTTTCTCCTTCTTCTTCTCTATCAAAAACTGCGTTAAACTACTCCTAATGGCTGCTCCTAAGTTGTGACCTACGTTCCCTACAATATTGGAGAGCTTAAAACCTAATAGGAGACTTGGGAACAAATCAGCATAAAAGATAAAATTCGCGCATCAGGTACCCCAAACCGGTTCGGGTGCACCTGCGAACCGGTTCGCCCCCCCCCCCCCCCCGAACCGGTTCAGGTTGGGGTTCGCGAATGGGTGCTGGCCTGGAGTTCAACACTTAGAATTTTTCTGACTTTTCTCTTCTTTTCTTGGATTTTTCTTCAACTTCAACTGAGCATAACTTTTCAACCGTAGCTCGGATTTGAGTGTCGTTTCTTCCAGTGTTCTCGTTGTTCCGAGCTCTTCAACTTTCCAGTTGGCTTCGTCTTTCGGATCGGGCTAAAAAATTACCGAATTGCCCTTTAACTTGCCTTCTTAGCTTTTCTTGCACTGTCTTGCTTCCTCTTTTGCACTGCTTGCATAATTAACCTGTAAAACCAATAAGAGAAGCACGAAACACGAAATACTCGCCACGAAGGTTAGTAGCATAAATGTGAATCAAATCCATATATGTTACATCACTCGGGTTCACAAATGTACTAAAATTAGGGGAATAAATATACAATATTTATGCCCAACCATGCGGTTCGACCGCAAATACTTTCCACCAGCAGTAGAGGCTGAGATGAGAAAGAAATTCAGTGATTTAGTACAGGGTGATCGATGAGTGGAAGACTATGAGGAAGAGTTCACTCGTTTGGCAAACTTTGTGCCAAATGAGGTAAGCGATGAGGAGCGGAAGAAATCGAGGTTTATGGATGGTTTAGCCTGGCGGATCAGGCAACATTTGATTGGAAATCTGGCGTTGGTGACTTATACAGATGTCGTTAAAGCCGCACTTGTGCATTGCCAGGATCATCGCTTCCATGCGAAAAAGAGCAAGAGATCAGGGGAGCCGAGCCAACAGGGCAAGACAGTTACTAGTGGTGACACGAGTGGTACTCAGCAGCATACGGGAAGTCAGTAGGGGAATCAGGCTAAGAAGTTTAAACCCGATGGGTTCCGACCGGGAGGACAGGAGTTCAAGCAGGGGCAGCCGGGCCCGAATCAGCAGCAGCAGGTTCCCAAGGGCCGTCAGGGCCAAGGGAACAATGGGGGAGGCCAACAGAGCCAGCCACATCAGGGCCAACGACAGGGAGATGGATAGAAACGTTATTTTGTCTGTGGCCAGCCAGGACACTTCAAGAGGGAGTGCCCACAGAGGGGAAGAGGTCAACAGCAAGAGGCCCAACAGGGGCAACGGGGGCAGATACCACCAGCAGCACCAGCCCCACCCGCCCCACCGCAACAAGGGCAGATGCACTACAGGCGTGTGTATAACGTCCGAGATGTTTCCAATCCTCCAGCACAGCAAGCACCGCCAGCAGTTGAGGGTATGTTTCTCATTCATGGTTATAAGGGTAGCATTCTTTTTGATACGGGAGCATCGCATTCATTCATTAAATATAATTTTACTAAATGGGCCGGGTTACTAAAGACCGCGGGTAGTCTTCGAATGTGTGTATAACCAGTAGGCAGCGGGGCTTCGATTCACTCGATTTGTCGGGGGGTGGGCATTTTGATTGGGAGGCTTAGTTTAGCAGCGGACCTCTTGGTGTTAGATATGGAGGGGTACGATGTCATCGTGGGTATGGATTGGTTGGCAAGTTATCGAGCAACGGTGGATTGCTACGAGAGGACAATCGTGTTCTCCATTCCAGGACAAGAGATGTTTTTAAGAGCAATGCGTTACCTGAGGGGGGTCATGTACGCACCTGTATTACATCGAGGAGGAGACCTCACAAGAGGTGGAGATTCCGTTGGACTCAATCCCGGTAGTGAGGGACTTTGATGAGGTGTTCCAGGAGATACCAGGGTTGCCACCTAGCAGGGAAATCGAATTTGTGATCGATTTAGCACCGAGGACGAGGCCAATTGCTCGGGCCCCATACCGTATGGCCCCGTCAGAGATGCGTGAGTTAAGAGAGCAGATTCAGCAGCTTCTGGGTCAAGGTTTCATTCGGAGGAGTACATCGCCGTGGGGTGCACCGGTGTTGTTTGTAAAGAAGCAGGACGGCTCACTACGGTTATGCGTGGACTATAGAGAGCTGAACAAGGCGACGATATGGAATAAGTATTCGTTGCCTAGGATTGATGATCTATTTAATCAGTTGAGAGGGGAGTCTTAATTCTCTAAGGTCGACTTGAGGTCAGGGTATCACCAACTACGTATCCGAGAGGAGGAGGTTCCTAAGACCGCTTTCCTGTCGCGGTATGGATCTTATGAGTTCAGGGTGATGCCATTCGGGCTCACCAATGCACCAGCAGTGTTCATGGACCTTATGAGTAGGGTTTTCAGGGAGTTTCTCGATCAGTTTGTCATCGTGTTCATTGATGACATCCTGATCTACTCGCGCACCGAGGAGGAGCACGCAGAGCATCTGCGTATAGTGTTATAGACATTGCGGAATCACCAGCTCTATGCCAAATTCGAGAAGTGTGGATTTTGGCTAGGGGAGGTTCAGTCTCTTGGCCACGTGGTATCAGACCGGGTTATTACGGTGGATCCAAGTAAGGTATCGGCGGTGAGGGAGTGGGGACAGCCCACGACACCGACCGAGGTGCATAGTTTTTTAGGATTGGCCGGTTATTACAGGCGGTTCATCAAAGGATTCTCAAAGATTGCGGGCCCTTTGACAAATCTGACCCGGAAAGGGGTACCTTTCACTTGGAATGATCATTGTCAATTAGCTTTCGACGAGCTAAAGGATAAGTTGACATCTGCACCCGCACTTGCGTTGCCGAAGGGAGAATCAGAATATCGGGTTTACACTGACGCATCCTTACAGGGACTTGGGGGTGTGCTTCAGCAGGAGGAAAGGTCTATAGCTTATGCGTCCAGAAAGCTAAAGCCCCACGAGAGGAATTGCCCCACTCACGACCTGGAGCTAGCAGCGGTCATTTTTGCTTTGAGGATATGGAGACATTATCTTATGGGAGAGCAGTTCACGTTATTCACGGATCACAAATCACTTCAGTATCTCTTCACACAGAAGGATCTGAATATGAGGCAGAGGCGATGGCTAGAATTCGTGAAGGACTACCAGTTTGATATTCAATATCATCCTGGTAAGGCTAATGTGGTAGCAGATGCATTGAGTCGGAGATCGACTGGGGAAATATCAGAAGTTTGGAAAGCGAAGTGGAAAGAGCTTCGATATGAGGATGATGTGGCCAGGGCTTGTATGTCAGCATTATCCATCACACCTGAGATCATTATGCGGGTTATGAGGGCGCAGACAGAGGAACAGATCTGCCGAGATAGGGTGAGCCAGGTGCTAGCTGAGGGAGCAGAGGGTTACTCGGTCAGCTTGGAAGGAGGCTTACGCTTTAATGGGAGATTAATTGTGCTAGAGGATGAGGAGTTGAGGCATGCTGTTATGACAGAGTCCCATGGGTCGAGATTCGCGGTACATCCCGGTGGGGATAAGATGTACCAGGATATGAGGAGGCAGTATTGGTGGGCAGGAATGAAACAAGACATAGTAGAGTTTGTTTCGAAGTGTGCCACGTGTCATCTTGTGAAAGTTGACCACCAAAGACCATCAGGGATGCTACAGCCGTTGGAGATTCCCATATGGAAGTGGGAGAGAATCTCCATGGACTTCATTACAGGGTTACCTGCATCGCAAAAGGGTCACGATTCCATATGGGTCATTGTGGATCGGTTGACCAAAGTGGACCACTTTCTACCGGTTCGCACAGACTTTGAGACGATGCGATATGCGCAGCTGTTCATAGCTGAGATTGTTAAGGTGCATGGGGTACCGGTTAATATTGTGTCTGACAGAGACAAGATCTTTGTGGCCCACTTTTGGCAGAGCTTTCAGGAGGCCATGGGCACGGAGTTACGTTTGAGTACAGCCTATCACCCACAGACTGACGGGTAAATTGAGAGAGTCAATCAGATGCTGGAAGATATGCTCAGAATGTGCATATTAGACTTTGGGGGAGGTTGGGAGAAATATCTTCCTTTGGAAGAGTTCGCGTATAACAACTCTTACCAATTCACGATCGGTATGGCACCATTTGAGGCACTATACGGGAGACCTTGTCATTCACCCGCTTGTTGGTTAAAGGTGGGGTACACCAAACTATTGGGGTCGGATATTGTTCAGGAGACATCTTCCAAGATAGAGCTGATCCGAGGGAGGATTCGGATAGCTCAGGATAGACAGAAAAGTTACGCTGATGCTTCACGGAGACATGTGGTGTTAGAGGTTGGGGATCAGGTATTGGTCCGGGTGTCCCCTATGAAAGGGGTGATGAGGTTCGGCAAGAAGGGTAAGTTAGCACCGAGGTACGTGGGACCTTTCCCTATTATCGAGAGGGTGGGGCCAGTAGCCTACAGGCTGGGATTGCCGGAGCACCTTCAGCGGATACACGACATGTTCCATGTAGCATCGCTGAAGAAATATCGCGGGACCGAGAGGGCTTTCTGGCACATTCCACTCGAGGAAATTGATTTACAGCCAGACATCTCATACGAGGAGAGACCAGTGGCTATTCTGGATCGTAGTGAGCAGAAGTTACGATCCAAGGTTATTCCACTAGTTAGAGTACAGTGGGGTCGTCACAAAGTTGACGAGTCTACCTGGGAACGGGAGGAGGATATGCGGGAATAATATCCAGAGCTTTTCACCATAGGTACGACATAATTTCGGGGACGAAATTCCTTTGTAAGGGGGGGAGTATATAACACCCCGTACTTTCAAGCATTTAATATTTAATAAATTCGGGAATTCAAAATTACTTATGTGTCGTAATTTTATTTGAATTAATTATGGCAAGTTATATTTAAATATTAATCGAGAAGTGAATGGTTAATATTTAGGAAAACTTAATTACTAAGTGAATAGTAATAATGTATCTACGTCATTTCGAGTATTAATGACGGGACATGTACTTATTTCAGCCGGGAGTCGGTATAGACTAATTTGGATGTGAAATAAGGATTTTTAGAAATTGATTAGGATGTCAATTCTGAGGGTACGATTGAGTTCGAATGGGCCGATATAGTCGAAAAAGTGTACCCGGGGATAGTAAACGGGTTATGGGACATTTTTAGGCATAGTCCGGCCCATACGGGGGCATTTGGGTCACTTAGGCTTGGCCCATTAGGCAAAATACGGGATTAAGGTTAATCTGAATTATTTTTAGAGGAGACTTAGAGGGTTAAGAAACCCTAACAGAAGCCAAAGGCAAATTTGGGGATCACGAGAGAGCCAACAAGAGTCATCTTCAACCTTGGACACTCACGATTCCAAATTCAGACTCTACGAACCCTAAGGCAAGTAGTTAACTTGCTGTAGCATTTAAAGCGTAATTCAATTCATATTCATGTGATGTGGATAATTATAGAAATTCATTTTGGGATTTAAAGAGGATAAACATGGGGTTTTGTAAAACATGAATCTGATTTCTAAATTGAGTCGAAATTCGTATACAATCCGAGATTGGTATTCGTATCTGGTAAAATGTGTAAACCTGGATGATTTAGAAACGAATTGGTATTATGGAATTTATGTTTAATTGGGTTAAAGATTAAATGGGTCTTTACCCAAATTCGTGGAAACAGTAGAGAAAGCAAAATTAAGTGATGTTTCTGGAATCTAGGAAAGATCCTTATAAGGCTTTTAATGTTATTTGTCGATGGGAAAACTTAGTTTTCAGTGTAGAAGAAACTAGGGTTTGGAGGTGTGCATCAATGGCTAAAACAGCCAACTCGGAGAAGACGAGGACCTGATCGATCGATCGATCGAAGGTGGACTATCGATCGATCGATGGTCCGGAAATTTTGACAGTTCGCCCAGTTTTTTTTTATGTATAAGGAAAATAATTAAAAATCCTTCCATGCCTTAATTATTGAGTAATTAATACATGGGTTTAAATCTAATTAATTGTGAATCAATATTAATTAGGATTTGAGGGCGGCTTGGTGTGACATCTTAATTACAAAAATTAATTGGGATTTGGAGAAAATTAGGTGTGACACACTAAGGTTGAATTTTGGAAAGTTTGTTTCGAAATGATTAAATATGGATGTAGTAAACAAATTCGGGAATAACGGTTTGAGCAATTCCAAAATGTAGATTTTATTTAGGTGAAGGCTAAATAATTTAGAGTCGGGGATTTAGACTCGGGTAATGTAACTTCGGGCCACGAGAGTAAGTCCGAATACATTGGTTGGGGTGGTACCAAAAGAAATTGATGTGCAAATTAATTAATAATTAGAGTTAGGCCATAAACTCAAAATAAAATGGAATAGGCTTGTGTCACGGACTTAGTTCACGGTGTAGCTGGGATATTTTATATTTATATATATACGGTGTGTGATAGTATATATATATGATGTGTAGATTAATATCAGTGAATAGGTATTATTATTATATATATACTCTAGTGCTATAGGGGGAGGTTGTGCGTAGTGGATGAATCCCCTAACTTGAGGAGTAGGGCGAGTATAATCTCAGGTTATAGCGTCCGTTATATGGGTGAGGGGCATCTCACTTTCAGGGAAGGAATATGACCGCCTCAAACATTTATGTATTTACCAAGTTAGTGAGCGATTCTGACTTGGGAGTAACTAGGTTATGTGAATATACCTAGTGGGATAGCACTATAGAGAATTTATACCCGGTGAGACTTTACTCCGGGGCAATGCTTTTATTAAATGTTATTGCAGTAGGTTTGTGAATACTGTAATATGATTGAGTATATAATTAGGTAAATAATTATATACGGGCTAATTAATACAAAGCATGAGTTGTATTATATGTATAACCGACGTGGAAGTATATGAAATTAAAAAGGGAAATGATTTAATTAAGTTGATGATGCTAATAACTTAAAAATCATAATTTAAGCATACTCGGTTAGAGTAGGGTGTTTACAAGGGGTTTTATAATTTATCTAGTCATAAGATGAAGAACTAGGTGAATTTATATAAGGCATTAGTAGTGCACATTAGAGGAGGGGTGAGGATGTCCTCAAGGGAGTGCGGCACTAACTAAAATATGGAGAGCATGCATATTTAATTATTACTGCAAGTTAATCATTTGCTAAATGTTTTTCAAATGTTTTTGGGTACTAACCCTTGTTATAAAAAAATTTAAAAACCTTTTAAGTGTCCAGCCATAGGGACGCCAGGCTTGATTCAATTTCAGGAATCCGTTGCTGCAGCATATGTGGATGTTGTGGGAGTTTGATAGACGCCACACTCTTTCATTATAGTATAAAGACTTCTATTAGTTATTTCGAGCATGTCGCTCACAATCCATTTAGTTTTTGTCAGACTTGTTGAGATTGATTACTTGTCGTTATTTTATAATTGTTGGATTTTGGGCCGATGGTTTATTCGGTTAGTCATTTAATTGTGTATGGTTGTTTCAATTAATTAAGATTATATTGTTTCTTTGTTTTCTGCATGGGTTTCATTTAAGTTAATGAAAGATAAAACTTGGCACCAAACTAATTTTCTCACTTAGGTGGTTACTAATTAAAAAGGCGGCATTGATGCTAAGAATGATCCAACTGAGAAACCTGTTCTAACTTAATTTAGGACTGATCACCCGGGGTTAATTAGGCGGGGTGTCACAACTAGTACCTGGAGGATAAGAAGGTATGGGAGTTTTTCCGTTGGATTTATCTCTAGCAGCGGCATGGACTTTGGATTTCCTTCAAGCATTAATGTCGACTTACTTTTTATCCTCAACTTCGGCCCTTTTTTTAGCTTAAGCTTTCATTTTAATCCTAGCATCAACATCGACTTTCCTCTTTTCCCCCATCTCAAGTTTTTATGACGATCAATCTCTATAGATGTACGATCAACTGACCGAGGTGCCATTCTCCAAGAAGGTTCAGTGATGAAACCTGAGGTAGTAGGAGTAGAATCCGTATAAAATCTCAACAAGTAGTCACATTACAATTCATAATGAAAGACGACCCGATACAACATAGTTTACTTACTTATTTCGACTTTGGCTTCAAACCCCTGATCGACTTCAATAGGGCCTTCTGCTACCAGTGAAATCAATGTTTATTTAGGAGGAGAACCACCTGAAAGAGTAGGATTTCAAAGGTTATAAACTTTGATACAAATAAGAGATATTAGAATTTTGAGGGGTCGATTAAGAAAAAGCTTTTGACTAACTACTTTAGCGTTGAGGGAAGCAAAGGAGATTTCTTTGATGAAAAGGTTGGATAAAATAATATTGCACCATATGCCACTCCTAGCATCTGACACATGTTAAGTTTAAATCTAAAGGAAAATTTTCACAAGTCAATCTTCTCATCGCATGTTGATAAGCTTCAAAGATGACCAGAATCATGAAGGTCGAGACATTCCACATTTAACACTTCACTCACTCAATTTTTTCAGCACATACCCATAAGACGTAACGCTTCAGAGAATCTATTGTAATCATTAATCTTGAGAATAGTCTTAGGGGATTTTATTATACCATAAATATGGCACAAATTGTGGACCAATATGAAGAGGACACTTGGACTCTTTACTCCCAGTAATGGGATTAACTCAGTTATTAGCCTCGTCGGCATAGGCAACCTGCTCAACCCCAGCATCACATTGAGTTAGTATAGCCCAGCTAAATCATAACAAGTTAACACCATTATGTAACTTCGTCCAAGCAAGCATGTATAGTGTAACTGGATGACATCAGCGGTACACCTTCCCATGTCCATGATAACAAACTTTATGATTATTCTCCCACTTACATATAAAAGTTGTACCTGCTTAACCTATAAAGGCATGACACCCGTCCCTCTCTAGTCTTTGTCTTCTAACAACCTATAAATAACATGAAATACCTCAGTGTAAATGGATTGAGATATTATTTTCATATCGTTATATCGTCCAAGTCAAGAGAAACTTTAGAGATTGTATTATCCACTGATCTATGAATTTATCCCCAGAATCAATACATTAAACACCTGAACATGTGGACGTAGGCACCACTTTGGGCCGAAACACGTAAATTTGGTTTCATTCTTTTTCTCTCGTCTCTCTTTACAGTTTGCTCTAGACTACTTTTCCTGTGATATATATATATTATTATTATTTATAGTCAGTATACTTTTGCAAAGACTAAATCTGGTTACTGGTTTTAGATGATAATACGTGTCATTTAAACCATCTATCTCGAGGGCTTCTTAGTTGAACTTCTTGGCATGTTCCCTGAGAGACTCATTAGTTTTTTTTATATAAAATGGAGGAGGGAGGTGACATGATTCCTCATCTTCTATTCCCCAGTAAAATAGCTGAAAAAGGATATTGGTAACTCAATGAAGCTTGTAATGGTCCGTGATTTTAGCTCGACAAACCACTGCTTGGATGTTCCCCTCAATGTTGGGAGAAAAACTCTACACAGGACCTCTTCTAGGGTATCTTAAAGGAGCATGATAGACCTACAGGTATCTAAGTGATCTATGGGATCTTTGTACCCATAAAACAATTCAATAGTATACAACTTCCACTTATGGGGCAAAGAATAATGTTGAACGTCATTTGACAGTATAGTGATAGTCTTTTGAAGAGAAAACTTGATGGTGTTAGGTGTTTGCATCTTATACTGGTTGAGAAAATTCCCTAACCAATCTTTGATTTTCTTAATATAGTTGTCCTAGGGTTTATCCACCATGTAACCACCTTAAGATTGATCTCTAGGAAGTTATAGCCTATCCCTGACAGTAATGCAGGTTACTGATTGTTGAGGGGACTAAGAATACCCTTTAAGTCACTATCCACCTCCAATCTTGGATCATGGTTCTCATAGTACAACTATTTTCTGTAATACCCCGTATTTTTATGGCTTTTAAAATTGGGGATTTATTAAATTTAATTTGAGGTATTAATTTAATATTAATTCGAAATTTTTTTATATATATTTACTAGCATGATGTGAGTTAGTAATTATTGAAAATTTGTTGAATATTACTAGATGAGTAAAATAATATACGAGATTGATTTTATTAAAATTGTCACGAGTGAATAAAATGGCAATTATGGAAATTTAATTCGGGACGCGCCTGTATCGTGTTAGGACTAAATTATTATTATTAAAGTGAATAAATTATAAGTCATTCATATAGTCGTTTTGAGTGCGCCAAAGTGTTCGTAAGGGTCGAGATAGTCAGAAAAGTGTACCCGGAGGTTTAGTTTGGGTCTCGGGGAATTTTTAGGCCTAATTGACACCCCACAAGGGTATTTTAGACATTTTTGTATTTTTGGGTATTTAAACCCACGAATTTTCTTAGTATTTATTAGTCATTTAGAGTTGTCTCTTGGGGTTAACAAACTCAAAGCCTAAGCCAACCATTAGAGAAGAAGGTGAAGAGATTTGAGAAGAAGGTGAAGAGTCTTCAACTAATTCAAGGCCTAGAACTCACCCAATTTCATCGCCACCACCACCAAAACGTAGATCGCATGACGAGGAACGCATCCATATAATTTTCATTAACAAATCATATACTTGAATCCGAGGCAAGTATCTATCTTTCTAATTTCCAAGTTAATATATCTTCCATGTTAGTCTAGGAATGAAAATCATATGTTTTAATGAAAGAATTATATATTTTGGAAGATAATTTATATGTATTGTAGGGAGAACCCATGTAGTCTAAAATCTTGATCATATGTAGAGGATTACCCATGAAATTATTATGATATTTGGGAAGAAAATATTGATTAAAATAGAGGGTGGTGATTATTCATGCAAAATTTGGTTTTATAAAGAGATTTGAGATTAAACCCCTTTTTGATTGATTCGTTGAGGATTTATTGATGTTGTTACGTTAGAACTCGTTTATATATATTTCTTATACACTTGGATTACTTTGATGGGAGTTCGGGATGAAATTATAGAGGTTTAGAGGGGTTTAAATGGTTGAACCTGTAGGTTGAATATTGTAGAAAACTGGGCAAGAACTGCTTGATCGATCGATCGACCCCCTTTACTCGATCGATCTTCCCCTCCTGGAAAACTATATATTTTTCCCCTTTTTGTTTAGTCCGGTTAAAATACTTAGGAACCCTTGATTATCATTGATAGAGTATAATGGGTTATGAAGATGACCAATAGGGTCTAAGTAGACTCAGTTGAGTGGAATTAATATAAGATGAAATTGTGGGTTAACGGGGAGTTATTTATACATTGGGAATTGTGCGTACGTTTACTAAAAGATTGAGACTCGTGAAAGATTTAGACTAGAAGGTAAGTGAGGGTATACTTCGTGATAATTATGCTTAGTGAGAGAGAAAACTTCGAGAGATGAGAAGTAAGTATGAAGTAAATAATAAATGAGAATAAAAGAGACGAATCCATTATGAGAAATAATTGAGTAAAATTTGTGTTGAGAACGGATAAAAACAATTATGGGTTGTGGGCGAACCTAATTTGGAACATATGAATATTTATATGTATGACTTTGTGATTGTGCATATATTATGTATCTGTGTATGACATACCTAGCTTACTTGATATTGACGGGAGGTTTGCGCGTGAGGGCAGTCATATCCTGATGAACTCATGGGATTTTTTACTTGTCACTCAAGGAACTTAGGTCGATTACCATTAGTGAGAACAATGATATAGAACGGTCATTTGGGTGTGTAGGTATATGCGTAGTCCAAAGGCTTAAGACTATGTTTGCCTCCATTATTTATGATTTAATATTTATGGTCCGAGGAATCTTTACCGAACCTATAGTCCCCTATACAGCGACGTGATGTATTGGGACAAGATAGTAGAGTAATACAGCACCGCAGCTGTGTCTCGGGGTGCAGTATAGTATATATATAATATAGTGAGTATATATATATATATATATGTATGTATTATAACATCATTATATGTATTAGAAGGTTAATACGTGGGACTAATTTGGGCTATAAAGAATGGATACATGTGGTTAATCTAGTTAGCGTGGGAACTATAACTAGGATGTCCTAGAGGTACGGTAGGAGTGCACATTAGATGAGAGGTGATGATTCTCAAGAGAGTGTCGCATACTAACATGGTTGTGATATTAGCCGGCAAGCATTTTAAATACTTGCTAAACTATTTCTAAAATTGTTTTACATTCGGGCTCTGACCCGTTTTCTGTCATTGTTTTCTGTATCATATATATATGTATGTATTACAGGTGCCCAGTCACAGGGGCGTCATGCTTAGGTTCTCTGGATTGGACGTGCTGCAGCTTATGTGAAAGTTGCAGGCCCTTGCTTTAGACGACTCCGTCATTGAATCAGTTCCTACTTTAGATTTTCATAGTTTGGGCATGTGTCGCCCGATTTCCTATTCCAATTGGATTTTTCAGAGATTTGTGATATTTCCAGCGTTCAGTACTCCTCGGGAGTTAACTCTTGTCAGAATGATTTCATTTATAGTTCATAACTTGGTTTGGTTTATCTAGATGGTTTAAATAGTAGTGCAGTTGTTGTTATCCTTTTATTTATGTGACTCTCAAACTGTTATTATTAAAAAGGTTTTCATATTGGTATTTAATAAAGGAAAAATGAAGTTTTAAATGGTTTTGACACTTAACTTAATTATTTAGGGTGTTCAAATTGGAAATATTATTTTGCAACAGTGATGTTGAGAATGAACCAACTGTTCACCTGGTTTTTAATTTAATAAAGGACTGATCACCCGGTATTTAATTAGGCGGGGTGTTACAGGTGGTATTCGAGCATCAGGTTCTAGTGTCCTTTAGGGTCTGTACGGTTTACTATACTTTCAGCTGAGTGTTACTTTATTTAATATAGAGCCTTATGTTTAGGATTGTTGATTTCTTTGGTAAGATTCAGTTCTCTTGCTATAACGTATATATTAGTGAATCTTATTTGTGTTCGGACGTGTTCGTACAAGAAGTATGGCAGATGAGGGCCATTGAACTGATAGCGGAGGTCGTACTTAAGAGGTTATAAAGTATGTTCGAGGATGATGACCGTAGTCGAGGTCACCCCTATTATGGCATGAGAGGCCAGGACTGTAAAGACGGTTATGGCGCAACCTATAAATTTCAAGTGCTGCTATAGTCGAAGGTGATGCCAAATTAGACTCACCCAACGTAGTATGCTTGGGAGAGGGTCAAATGGAAAATTGAGGAGAGTCATCAGTAGAAGTTCTAAAAATGCGGGAATTGGGTGTGTTACCCAATGAAGGCAATATATTCAAAGGCTTGGACATATAGTGGAGTGTGGTTAACTAGAACTGAAAATTTGGGGTAAAATTTTTCTTGACTCATCAGAGCAAAGTTATAATAGTGGGAGTCAACAACCACCGCCCACGAATGAGGGTATATTTTATATCTATGGAGTTATGGGGCGCATAATGATTGTCATTAGGACCTCACATTCATTTGTAGCTATTAGAATTGCGTGGACCATAGGGTTACTAGACTTGGCCATTGGCACTATTATTTATGTAGACTCACCGATGGGTAGTGGGACGCCTATTATTTTCTTGTATATATCAAAATGTGAGTTTAATTTTATCAGGGATTTACTTGTTATGGACATATCCGAGTAGGATGTGATTATCGGCATGGATTGACTTGTTGTATATGAGACCAAGAACGATCGTTATAGCCAGCGTATTGTCTTTGATACGAGAGCGAATAAGTAGACTTTTACAAATAGATAAAACTTGTTGGGATGTTATATACTATAGACTAAGGACCTGATTAGTTTTGATGACCAACTATTTTAAGTAGTAGTGTATCGGGGGGGTTCCTTGTTTGGATTTCGCTCTGTGAGACACCCCACGCATGAAATTAAAGAACGTTGGGAGTCGAAGTACGTTAGGCCTTTAGAATATGAGTTTATAACCTTTGCCATTATATGTATATATTTATATTAATCAAAGAGTTATGAGTTGTAGCATGATTTGAGGCAAATGGAATCGCCAAGTGAGAATGTGAAAATCATAGAAATACGAATTATAGACTAAGTAGTCAGTTAATTAAGGGTAACCTTACAGAGGAATCACATTCATTTAGACCTTATGATGGAATGTACGCACATTGGGTGTATGGGCACCCTGGATGGTTTGATTGTAGTATTTTCCATAATTGTGGCACAGTAAGTATTCTTGAGATTAATGAAAGTAGAAGTTGTGACTTCCAGATTTAGTTGTTTGATGACTTATGATCGTTACTCCCCAAAATTTTTCCATGAGGATGGTATAGTACGGATTTGGGTAAGTTTAACTCAAGATAATTTAAACTAAATGGTAAGGCTTGGAGTATAACATTAGTGGGGGTATTCGGTAATGTACTATATGGGTGGTACGACGGAAATTACATGAGATGTGAGATTAATACCCTGAGTTCTCCTTACCAGTTACGCTTTATTTTTCCGAATTTCGAGACGAAATTCCGTTATTAGGAGGGAAGTATGTAATACCCCATATTGTTATGGCTTCTAAAATTGGGGATTTATTAAATTTAATTCGAGGTATTAATTTAATATTAATTCAGATTTTTTTTTATATTTACTAGCATGACGTGAGTTAGTAATTATTGTAAATTTGTTGAATATTACTAGATGAGTAAAGTAATATATGAGATTGATTTTATTAAAATTGTCACGAGTGAATAAAATGACAATTATGGAAATTTAATTCGGGACGCGCCTATATCGTGTCAGGACTAAATTATTATTATTAAAGTGAATAAATTATAAGTCATCCGTATAGTCGTTTTGAGTGCGCCAAAGTGTCCGGAAGGGTCAAGATAGTCAGAAAAGTTTACCCGGGGGTTTAGTTTGGGTCTCGGGGCATTTTTAGGCCTAATTGACACCGCACGAGGGTATTTTAGACATTTTGTATTTTTGGGTAATTAAACCCACGAATTTTCTTAGTATTTATTAGCCATTTAGAGTTGTCTCTTGGGGTTAACAAACACAAAGCCTAATCTAACCATTAGAGAAGAAGGTTAAGAGTCTTCAAGTAATCCAAGGCCTAAAACTCACCCGATTTCATCGCCACCACCACCAAAACGTAGATCGCACGACGAGGAACGCATCCATATAATTTTCATCAACAAATCATATACTTGAATCCGAGGCAAGTATCTATCTTGCTAATTTCCAAGTTAATATACCTTCTATGTTAGTCTAGGAATGAAAATCATATGTTTTAATGGAAGAATTATATATTTTGGAAGATAATTTATATGTGTTGTAGGGAGAACCCATGTACTCTAAAATCTTGATCATATGTAGAGGATTACCCATGAAATTATTATAATATTTGGGAAGAAAATCTTGATTAAAATAGAGTGTGGTGATTATTCATGCAAAATTTGGTTTTATAAAGATATTTGAGATTAAACCCCTTTTTGATTGATTCGTTGAGGATTTATTGATGTTGTTACGTTAAAACTCGTTTATATATATTGTTTATACACTTGGATTACTTTGATGGGAGTTTGGGATGAAATTATAGAGGTTTGGAGGGGTTAAAATGGTTGAACCCGTAGGTTGAATATTGTAGAAAACTGGGCAAGAACTGCTTGATCGATCGATCGACCCCCTTTACTCGATCGATCGACCCCTCCTGGAAAACTACATATTTTTCCCCTTTTTGTTTAGTACGGTTAAAATACTTAGGATCCCTTGATTATCATTGATAGAGTATAATGGGTTATGAAGATGATCAATAGGGTCTAAGTAGACTCAGTTGAGTGGAATTAATATGAGATGAAATTGTGGGTTAACGGGGAGTTATTTATACATTGGGAATTGTGCGCACGTTTATTAAAAGATTGAGACTCGTGAAAGATTTAAACTAAAAGGTAAGTGAGGGTGTACCTTGTGATAATTATACTTAGTGAGAGAGAATACTTCGAGAGATGAGAAGTAAGTATAAAGTAAATAATAAATGAGAATAAAAGAGACGAATCCGTTATGAGAAATAATTGAGTAAAATTTGTGTTGAGAACGGATAATAACAATTATGGGTCGTGGGCGAACCTAATTTGGAACATATGAATATTTATATGTATGACTTTGTGATTGTGCATATATTATGTATATGTGTATGACATACCTAGCTTACTTGCTATCGACAGGAGGTTTGCGCGTGAGGGCAGTCATATCCTGATGAACTCATGGGATTTTTTACTTGTCACTCAAGGACATAGGACTTAGGTCGATTACCATTAGTGAGAACAATGGTATCAAACGGTCATTTGGATGCGTAGGTATGTGCGTAGCCCAAAGGCTTAAGACTATGTTCGCCTCCATTATTTGTGATTTGATATTTGTGGTTCGAGGAATCTTTACCGAACCTATAGTCCCCTATACAGCGACGTGATGTATTGGGAGAAGATAGTAGAGTAATGCAGCACCGCAGTTGTGTCTCGGGGTGCAGTATAGTATATATATAATATAGTGAGTATATATATATATATATAGAGAGAGAGAGAGAGAGAAATGTAAGATAGTTATGCATGAAAATACTTAGTTGAATATATATATATATATACATTTGATGATATCTACTTTGTGGCTAAAGTAGAAATGTAAGATAGTTATGCATGAAAATACTTAGTTGAATATATATATATATATATGTTTATAACATCATTATATGTATTATAAGGTTAATACGTGAGAATAATTTGGGCTATAAAAAATGGAGACATGTGGTTAATCTAGTTAGCGTGGGAACTATAACTAGGATGTCCTAGAGGTACGTTAGGAGTGCACACTAGATGAGAGGTAATGATTCTCAAGAGAGTGTCGCATATTAACATGGTTGTGATATTAGCCGGTAAGCATTTTAAATACTTGTTAAACTATTTTTAAAACTGTTTTACATTCGGGATCTGACCCGTTTTCTGTCATTTCTTTCTGCATTGTATATATATGTATGTATTACAGGTGCCCAGCCACAGGGGCGTTATGCTTAGGTTCTCTGGATTTGACGTTCTGCAGCTTATGTGGAAGTTGCAGGCCCTTGCTTTAGACGACTTCGTCATTGAATCATTTCTTACTTTAGATCTTCATAGTTAGGGCATGTGTCTTCCGATTTCCTATTCCATTTGGATTTGTCAAATATTTGTGATATTTCCAGCGTTCAGTACTCCTCGGGAGTTAACTCTTGTCAGAATGATTTCATTTATAGTTCATAACTTGGTTTAGTTTATCTAGATGGTTTAAATGGTGGTGTAGTTATTGTTATCCTTTTATTTATGTGACTCTCAAACTGTTATTATTAAAAAGGGTTTCATATTGGTATTTAATAAAGGAAAAATGAGGTTTTAAATGGTTTTGACACTTACCTTAATTATTTAGGGTGTTCAAATTGGAAATATTATTTTGCAATAGTGATGCTGAGAATGAACCAACCGTTCACCTGGTTTTTAATTTAATAAAGGACTGATCACCCGGTATTTAATTAGGCGGGGTATTACATATTCTTGTACAACTAGATCCTTTACTAGTGGGGGTAGATGAAGCCCACTGAGAATGATAACTAGCTGCTCTTAGAGCTCTTTCTGTCAAGCTTCTATTTCTTTGAATAAAAGGGATAAAACGACATTAGTTGGCATCTTGAAGAGAGCGAGATAGGTATTTGAGAGAAATGGAACGTGTCGTTCCCATGGACGGTCATGTGACGTCAAATCCAACAGGTGCTCCCCGCTAGACCTCAGAAAGGTAAAATGAGAGAAATATCATAGTGTTAGATAAGTATTTAAAGTGGTTCGGACCTCAGTTAAGGATCCTACGTCCATTGCTAAAGGGTGTTATACTATTTATTAAATTACATAAGAGTTATTACAATCTAAGATACCTATTAAACTATGGTCAAGAGAGTCTGAGGTCCTTGCGGCCTTTATTAACAGTCCAAAGGACCATAAGAAGTAACTAGTAGACATCTCTAAGGGTTCCTGAGTATTGATTTAGGGCCTAACAAGGAATACAAAGTAAAAAATGGCCAGAAGTGAACCAGACTATGGGTATGTACTCACAACAGTGAGATATGATAGTATTGAACAAGGAGTACACACTTACGAATAATAAAACTCTTAGTTATCTAGAAGAATGATTACTTGAATATCTATTTAGCCTTTCCCAAACTTCTTATCTATATGCAAACTCAAGGAGGGAGAATGAGTGGGCTGTCATAGCATGACTGTGATGGCTCTGAGGTTTAATGATGTCAACAAGGTGGTGTAGTGTTGGCCAAAGATTTTATAGGAGGTGTAAGGCAGCTATTGGTTTCATTAAATGCGGATGGGAGCTTTCAATACAAGTGGGCTTGAGTGGTGGCGGAAGGCGAAATAGTGTTCTTCTTTTTGCCTACTCCGCCAAACATGTTGCAGGTGTTCAGTCAGACCTTCGGAGGTCTGGAAATGTCACTATTTGGTCTTGAGATGATCTTGAGGTATGTTAGGAAAATACCTTTTTTCGCTGAGGGTTACATGACCTTAGGATGCCATTTATCTTCAGACTGAGGGTCGCTCCGACAATTGAGTGGTTTACGAACCTTTAAAATACTAAGTGTGAAATAGGGTATCACAAAGATACAACTCAAAAAAATTGACTTGAATTAATTATCCTATTAAATTCATTAAATGGGGCAGCATATGGAAATTTAGATCACTTATATTCATAAGCCCCTCTCACACAATTAAAATCGACAGAAGTCAACCAAGGGCCATTTATGATGTCATTGAAAGCATAAAATTCCTCTAAAAGTTGTCTTATCACTGTGTAATCAGTTGAAGCATAAATAATAGTGAAAAATCTATTCTTCTCGATCTTAGCAGCAATAATGATTTTTTGGGATGAGACTTGTAGCATATCAAGTCTAAATAATCTATATAAGTGCAGTAACCAAAGGCTAGGCATAAAGCCTTGCCTATTATTTATAGACAATATATTATCTAACCACATGAATTAAAAAAACTTTTGTATATTCAAATCAAAACCTATTTTTGGTTCAACCATGCAAACACTTTCAGGCTGATATTGACAAAACCAGTAATGGAGCAAATTATTTGCTTGGGGGTTTACCAACCCCCTAATATTACAATAGAAAATCTTCATCTATAGGAGGTAGTAAATCCACTCCTTAATTTTTTACTAACTCGAGCTTGCAATTTCTTTCTTATTTGAGCTTTTAATTTATTCCTTTGTGAATTAATGAGAGTTGTTGTATAACTTTCAATATCAGTCATTTGGGAAATACTTGTCTGACTCAAATTATCCAAGCATGTCTTAGTAACATAATCCACTTTTTTCTCCATTTGATAATCTACTCATTTATATATTCTTCCTATTGCTATATTATCAGCATCCATATTTGCATTAAGCTCCTCCTTCGCTTCATCCATAAGAGATGCCCAAAAATTCCTCATAGATGGGGATTTTACAACTCGACTATAATTATTAGTCTTCTCTATATACAGTGGTTGTGAGCCTTTGATTATTAAATTATATTCAATGGCTGTGAGCATTTGACTATCGATTTATAAGGCCTTCTAGCACTTTTATTTAATTAATTAATATACCATTCTATATTCATTTATCGACCGACCGTTAGGGATGTCTTTTCCACCGCTCACCCAAAATATCACTTGTCTATCTGTCTGTCTTGGATAAACCTTCAAATATGTTCTGTTGTCTCAACCCAAACACTATAAATCCACCATTTTCCTTCCTCACCACTGAAACCATTAACTTGACGACCAACCTTTCTCCCTCTCTCCCCTCCACGACCAACCCTTCTCCCTCTCTCACCCTCCACTTTTGCCTACCTTTTACTTCGATTGCAAACACAACAAAAGATGGACCACAAATGTAAGTTGATTGTTAAATCTTAGGGTTTTTAAATAGATTCATTAATGATTAAGATAAGATTCTTTGATTAACCCTGAAATTTCATCCTCACTTTGATTTCAGCACATGAGAATTCTAGAGTTTTTATATTGGTTCATTCTCAATGATTAAGATGAGATTATTCGAGCTACTCGAAATAACATTATTAGGGTTACTAAAATAAACACTTATTTTGTAATTAAACTTAATTCCTTAAAAGTTCCTTTTTATGGTTTGCATCTTGTTATTATTACTGAATCTAAGAATTTTGTTTTTTCATACATGTGAAGGTATTCAACTCTTTATACTTTATTTGTTCACTTGATAATTTGATATTGTGCTACTTTGTTGCTTTATTATTTTGGCATAAATATGTTCATTTGGGACCACAACTAAAGATGATTAAGTATATCGTATGTTATGGTAACTATTTTTTCTTTTAACCACTTGAATGCATTCTCATTATTAGTATTAGTTTTATTTTCCCTTAGTTTTGTTTGCTTTTAAATTAATAGTTTTTCCTTGGGTTATCCTTTTATTTTAGATTATTACCTATTAGTTCTTTTAAGCTCGTGTCAGTTCATTTGTGTAAAATTTCCATTTGGGTTATATTTTATTGTTGTTTTATATATATGCCATTTGTGTATATAGTTTTAATTTTGACACAACTCAATTATATTTGAGTACATAGGGTAATCGGCATCTACCCCCTGGGGGCTTACTCCTTCGTTCTAGATGAATCTAGCTAGATGGATGCACCGAGGCATATAATGCCCACTTGTTATTCATGTTCAAGCTTGACTGAGCAACCTTACTAGAACTACTACAACTATACAGGGCTCAAAAGAGCAGAAAGTGTTGTGAGTTCGCTCCGTGCACCTTTGGAACTTCAGCAGGGCGTCCTTCATCATTCAATATCCATAGTCTAGTAGTTTCACATTCCAAGCTGGCAAGGGAGGGAAAGGCTAGTAGCGCAGTGAGTGAGTTCCCATGACGCGTAGTTATAACCACCTAATGTGTAGTAGCAATTTTATCGACAAGGGTATATTATTTGAGGTATATATTTGAATTGTAGGAATGAGTATTATATTAATATTTGAAGAATGAAAGTAGTCTCTACGGTTGATCACGATAGGAGAATGCTTAATAACCACATTTTAGGTGAAAAATGATTTTTTTTTCTTCAGGCTGGCTTTAAGGTGTTTAGGAGGAATATATCTTTAAAGAATTTTATAACTCTGATTTGGAATCTTTTCGTAATTATTGCTAGGATTACTTTATATACGATTTGCAAATGTCTTTAACCATTAGCATTTATGCTTTAGACTAAAATGTCTATGATGGTTGGATATTGATGATCTTATATTACTATTATTCCATATTGGTATTTTAACATAGACTATAGGTTATGTACATAAATTTTTTGTTCGAAAAGTTTTATGAAATAATTTTTTGGCAATAAGTAATTATTATATGCTTTTGGTTCCTTGAAAATCATTTAATCTTGATCCTTTATGATATTTTACCTTATATACATATTCTCTCACTCATTTTGGGTTCAACTTATATTCTCTAAAATACGTATTTACCTTTTCAAATCATTTATTTCATCACTGAAATTCAATGTGTTTTGTAGATACATATCCGTACACCTTTAGTCAAATGAATCCATTGTTGTTATTCGAATACGTATGCCAATGTATCCATATTTTGCTTTTTATCCATATTGTGAATGCTTTGAGTACGATGATTTAATTTATTGTATCGGCTTTATTGAAATTAATATATAAAGAAATATAAAAATAATGAAATGTTTCATCTTTACATATTTGACCCCCCTTCCTTTGTGATCAACCTTTTTTTTTTAATAGAAGTTCAGTGGAAGGTGCTTACTAATGTAAAAAATATAGTGCTTTGTGAGGACAAACGCAAAAATTTATTGACATTCTTGCAAATTTGATTAAAGAATTATTCATTCATTTTCTTGATTAATTGTATATTTATATTTCACTTAAAAACCACTATTTGATCCCACTAATTGATGAGTGAGTGAATGGTGGATTATTGACTTCCATTCATGCACAAATTGTTGTCGGGGTGTATTAAGCTTCCAATTGCTCTTTATCTTTGTTAATCTCTTTCTCATTCAATTACTTAATCTTGTACATTTTGCGGGAAAACGGAGGGAAACGATCGGTCCCAATCGTATAACATTATTCTACTATTAAATCACTCTTGCTTGGAGAACTACCTAGGCTTGAGCTTCCAATAAAATAAAGGGAGTTTTTGGAGAAAGATCCTCATAATTCTCAAAGTGTATAAAAATAGGAAACTCCACATAATTTTATAAATTTAGTCAATGTACTAAAAAACACCATGAAAAATGGTGCCGTTGGTGCGGACAAAAAAATGAACTCCTAACTCTAAAGGGACCACACAAATAAATGTTATTGTACCACAGATGCTAGATTTATAAACTTAAAAAATATTATCCTAAAAATCTAAATATAGAAAGGAACATTATCTTTACCTTAATTCTCTGTAAAATATAAAAGGGTAGTAAGAACATTTGCCCTAAGGGCACATGATATTAGAAAAAATTAGAAATTGTAAAAGAAACATAACTACTAGGCACTTAAATTCCCACCTCCTCCACTATCTCGGTTATACACATACTCACTCTTGAAAACAAAAGAATAATTAATGCCTACATTTTCTCTCCCCCATTAACTCCCCACTTTAACTTCTTCTTGTTTTTTAAGTTGAATATTGTTTTTTACAGATTTAACATAAAAAATAGTTTTTACATCTTTTTTATTTGATTATTTAAAAACATGTTTAGTATATAAAAATTGTTTTAAAGTTTTCTTATTGTAAGCAAAACTGTTAGTTTTTACATCTTTTTTATTTGATTACTTAAAAACATGTTTAGTATATAAAAAATGTTTTAAAGTTTTCTTATTGTAAACAAAAATGTTTTGTCTATATAAAAAACTGTTTTTAAAACAAATTTGTTTTTCTTAGAAATACGTTTTACAGTTTTTTTTATAAAAATATGTTTTACAAAAACTGTTTTTAGACAAAACAGATTTTCTTTTAATAAAAAGGTATAAAACAATAAACATTGTTTTAATAAAAAATGTTTTTATTTACGAAAAATAATAATTTTTTAATTTTAATTTTAATAAAGAATGGTTTAATTTTAATTAAAAAACTGTTTAATTTGATGCCTTAAACTCGCGATTGATTAGTACCGCTGGCGCGGACCCGCATTCAACAAATGATGCGAGTCCGGAAATGTGGGTCCGCGCCAGTGACACTAATAAATTGCGATATCATGTCAATAAACATTATTTTTTTATTTACGAAAAATAATAATTTTTTAATTTTAATTTTAATAAAGAATGGTTTAATTTTAATTAAAAAACTGTTTAATTTGATGCCTTAGACTCGCGATTGATTAGTACCGCTGGCGCGGACCCGCATTCAACAAATGATGCGAGTCCAGAAATGTGGGTCCGCGCCAGTGACACTAATAAATTGCGATATCATGTCAATAAACATTATTTTTTTACTTATGAAAAATATTTTTTAATTTAAAAAAAACCTGTTTACGTTTAATTAAAAAAATGTTTACTTAAAATAATAAAAAAAACTGTTTGCTTTTAATTAAAAAAACATTTTTTTTTAATTTCAATAGAAAAGCTGTTTTTTTATATAAAAAAACTGTTTTTATATTAAAAACCTGTTTATTTAAAAAAATGTTTACAAGACTGTTTTTATACCTTTTTATTAATAGAAATCTGTTTTGTCTAAAAGCAGTTTTTGTCAAACATATTGTTATAAAAAAAACTGTAAAGCATATTTCTAAGGGAAAAAAAAATTGTTTTAAAAACATTTTTTTATATAGACAAAACAATTTTATTTACAATAAAAAAATTGTAAAATGATTTTTATATACAAAACAAGTTTTTAAATAATCAAATAAAAAAGCTGTACAAACTATTGTTAATGTTAAATCTGTAAAAAAATGTTTAACTTAAAAAATAAGAAGAATTTAAAGCGGAGAGTTAATGGGGGTGAGAGAATGTAGGCATTAATTATTTTTTTGTTTTTAAGAATGAATATGTGTATAATCAAGATAATGGAGGAGGTGAGAATTTAAGTGCCTAAAATTTATGTTTTTTTTACACTTTCTAAATTCAGCTAATATCATGTACTCTGTTAGATCACATGTTATAACTGTCCAAAATAAAAATATAAAAAGTGGGGTGTTAGAAGAATTTGTGAGTCTATTATCTTCTTACATAGATTTAACAACCCCCCACCGATCGTAACAAACCCACCACCGCACCTCATCTGTATAAACCGATCTTATTATGATACACCTTTTAGAGAATTTTCCATTTGTATCTACACTCATCTCAAACCCTAATGCAAATTCTTGATTTTGTCTTAGCCCAAACCCTCCAAACTTTGTAATTTGTCTAAAATTAGTCAGTCTATTATGATACCTGGTGATACCATAACCCTCTACATAAACTCTTTAATGGGTCTTTGGAGTAAATGGAAAATTCGATCAATAGAGCTGTTGAAATTGCATGGGTTGGTTCAGAAATGTTGAATTTTATATTTTAGGTAGTAAAAATGTCATCTTTCAAGAGTATATCTAGAAAAGGGTTTGATGTGAAATTTGGTTATGGGTTGAAGTCAAGGTCTCAAAGGGTGGTTGGGGATAGTGCCAAGACTGGTTTTTTTGATGCTTTGAAGCAGAGCTGTTGGGCTAATCTGCCACCTGAGTTACTAAGAGATGTGTTGATGAGGATTGAGAAATCAGATTGTGATTGGCCTATTAGGAAAAATGTGGTGGCTTGTGGTGGTGTTTGTAGGAGTTGGAGAGAGATTATGAAGGAAATTGTCAAAACACCCGAGGCTTGTGCTAAGTTGACCTTCCCCATTTCCCTCAAGCAGGTTTGCTTTGCTTTAGTTATTTTACCATTTTACAAATTGCTTGAATTTTTATGTTATTTGCTCCCCGACCCAAATTAATAGTCGTGCTCATCAAATAATATATGAAACTAGATGAGATTACAAGTTACCCATCTTAGACAACATTAGGGGATAAATTTGGATCAAAGGTATTCATTAGGGGATAAATTTGGAAAATAAAATGTTCGACTTTCAAATGAGACTATGAATTTTGGAGTGCCAAATACATAGGCAGAATTCTTTCAAAAGGCTATTTTATTTTGGAATGCTAATAATAAAATGATGAGACAAGGGTCCTGATAATATGCGCCATAAGGGCACAAACTAAGAATCTAAAAGGAGTATATAGAAAGGAAACAATTTTACAATCAACAGGGTAAAATTACTCATATACATGACAAAACTATCATGTTTACTATTTTGAGGCTCAAAACTTGGGCACGTGTTATTATTTTCCATAAAACAATTTAGAGTAGTTAACACCATTATTATCATCTTCATGGTCGCCATTGTTCCTGGAATAGCTTCCATCACCTCCAACAGACAACTGTTGATGACAATTCCCCACCATTGGCACTGTCAAAAAGTTGGCACCACCACATTTGCCATACTAGCCTCCACTGCCACCCCTCTAAACAACATATTGCCATTTCCATTCGGTCACGACTAAGTTTACCTCCACCACTAGAGATTTTTGTCAAAGCTACAGTCATTATCGTAGTAATATCAATATTGTCATCTCTACATATGCCACATGCCACAATCACAAATCTTACCAATGTTGAGATATTATATCTACTAATCCTACTCATCCAAACAATGAGTTTTGAAATGAAGGGATATTCATTCTGCCCTATTTCAATTCCTTCCATTTCAAATATCCTTAGAAATTACAAAATTTTCTGATGTAAACACAAAATCTGTACTATATAATTTGTTACTATTGAATGAACACAATGAGGGGACAAGGGCCTTATCAATACTAAAAATAAACTAGAATCCTAATTCATAGATAATAAGGTTTTTCATTAAATCAATATAATAACCTAAGGATATTTAAAGATAATACTAAAATTAACAAAATAAAAAGGAACCTGACTCTCTTCTCCGTACTTCTAGCTGCTGCCCCCCAAGGGGGATTCCCGTACACACCATTTTTTCCCTCTTCGAAAAAGCTCGTACTTGAGTTTTTGTCGTAACTTGAAAAAAACTGTGCCGACATGGTTTAGAATGTCAACTTGGTCGATACCGAATTCACTCGGAATCGTAAGGCACCGATGCGATACCGTGTCACTAATCAATATTTGGATGAAATCGGGAGGTATTGGCGACAAGTCCGATACTTTTTAAATCTCGGAGATATCGGCTGAGACGGAACGAACTGTTGTAGTGGCCAACTGAGTTGACAAAAAGATGAAAATAATGGGGGAATCTCATCTGTAAAAGAGCTTCCGCGATGGCTGAATCCCTTGATCATGGATGACGATTTAGGTCTTGTCTGAATCCCTAAATCTGAAGAGTTTTTATTTTCTTTCAACTACACATCTGTCAAGAACATTGGGTCACAGGTTGTTTTTTTTTGTCAAAGACTGGTTCGAAGCAATTTTTTTGACTTCTTGGCTTCTATCTCCTTCGCAGAGGGTATAGGTTTATGCTGTGCGATTTTTCTCTTTTTTTTTTTTTGTATACTCTCAGGTTTGGTCTTATATCAAGCTGTATAACTTTTTTTAAATATTTTCTTATATTTTTTCTCACGTAAGGTTTTATTTGTGGTTTACTTTTTTTTTTAAATCTATTTTGTTTCACAAGAATAAATTTTATGTTTTTCCCCCTAACTTTTCTCACTGAACTTTGTTTACCCCTTAACTTTTCTCACTGAACCTTTTTTCCCCTTTTAAACTGTATCCTCAATAATCAGTTTTTTCTTAAAATGGATTATTGATAAATTTAATTTCTCAAAATGGGTTAATAACCTTTTTTAAAATATAAAAATTTATAAATAAGTTGATATTAATTTAAAAGAAATTGGTACTAATGACAAAAATTATAATTGGTATTAATTTTCAACAAAATTATCAATAAAATGGTACTATTTTTTAATAAACTGGTACTAATTTTTAAATGATTTTTTAAAACTTACCTAATTGGTCCACACTATTAATCTTGTTTTCAAAAACATTTCTGTATCTTTTTCGATTTTTTTTGGGCTCTCTAAATAGCGTTTAGTTGTGTATCACCCGTTATCGCGATCGAGTTGAAAATTGAGTGTTTGAGTCGTAGGCCGCGACTGAAATTTTGAACCATGTGTGCCATCATAACAGATATTTTGAATATATTTACTGCTTGAAAGTGAAATTGTGTTTGATTCACTTGACAACAACAAGATTTTCCAGTCGTCGGCGAAGGGTATGGCAGTCAGATCGTGTTGGATGTGTTGCAGTGTTTAAGGTTTGTTACTGTTTTTGGCTGCTGCACCAGAGAATAGGAGTCTTTCCGGCGTGGGAACATATCGGCAAGGCTCTCTGACAAATATGCCTAAAGTCGGTGAGCGCTGAGGTGGCCGGATTTGTCGGTCATTATTGGGTCTACCACAACGGATTTGGAATGTAGCAGTCATTCGGACCTGTTTCTGGTATGGCGGACCTTCGGCTTGGATTGCAGGGCCACGGAGAGGTTCATCGGTGGCCAATGAAGTGAGGCGGTGGGGTAAAATGGGCAACGTTTGGGGTGCATGTATCTAGGGTTTATTGGCAGTCCTTGTGGCTGTCTCACAGATTTGGGATGAATTTAGGGCTTTGACATAGGCCAAAAAGGAAAAGTTAAGGGCTGAAGCCCTGGTGGGGTGCCATGAAGGCGGCAGACGATGGGTAGGATTGGGGGACATAGGCTAAAAAGGGAAAAGATCTGGCGTCCATCCGTCGCGGGGAGTGATGTTTGTGCTTGCGGTGGTGGTGCGGGTGGCAAGGAGAGACCAAAATAGGCTGGGACCCTTGGGGGCGGGACATCAGGTAGCCACCATTGGCTGAGACATGGCGGCTGCTATTGGTGGTGGCCAAGGGAGTTGGGGCGGGTGGAGTGAGTGATCCGAGTCGAGCACATGGTGTGACCTTTTGATCACCATAGTTACTGAACAAAATACGATACCAGTTTGATGTAAACACGATTCTTTACTAAACTTTCATTGATATTGAATGAATGCAATGAGGGGCCAAGGCTATGTTTAATACTAAATATAAATCAGAGTCCTAATTCTATCTGCTAACTGAAAGATAATCCTAGATAAATGAATTTAATAACCTGAATTTAACAAATATAAAAGGAACACAGATCTATTCTCTCTCCTCCCAGCTGGCCGCCCTTCCCGTACGCATCATTTTCAGTTTAAACTCACTTATAGTGTTCTCCTCACCCATCATTTGCTCATCGATATGTTTATTCTATTTGATGTTGATTGATTCTCTTAGGTACACTATAGCTTAATGCTTATGTTCTTTATTATCTCTATATTCTACATTTATGAGAAGAAAGTCTCATAAATCAGGAGTGAAAGGCTTGGTGGGATATGTAAAACATATTCACCGATGGAAGAATTGTTTTTTTGGTTACATCTATTAGAATAATGTCTCATAAATCAAGAGTGAAAGGTTTGGTGTGATATGGAAGACATATCAACCAATGGAAGAATCGGTTCTTAATTTATTATATGACTAGATCTTTTATTAAAAGTGCCACCCCTATAGCTTAGAATGTGAAGTGCCAGGAAGGTTAGGTTGATAATTAATCTATGGATTTTGCACGTTTCTAGGTATGGAAAATGGAAGAATACACTTTCTCCCTTACTAATAGGTTTCTTGAATCTTAATGTAAGTTCAACTGGTATTATTGGAATACGGGATGCAGAAGCTTAAAAAATATACACACAATTATTGAACTCTATATGAATGCAAGGATACAATATCAGTATTGGTAATAATAATAAAGAGAGAACTTCGTTTCATTCAACCAATATATGAAGTATTACTATGATAACTAGTAGCTTTAATGTACAGGCTTTACGGTTCTTAGCCACCATGACATACCTAATTAGACTTCTAAATATAAAAGGAAACAATTTATTAAAAATCTGAAATTAATACTAAAATATTCTTAATATTCTTATTCTAAAATAATACAAGTAAAAAATAAATAAAAATCTTCTTTCTTCCTTGGTTGGGGTCACCATACGCATCACTCTCCTTACCTTGAAATCTTTGGTGTGACACCTCGTATATTTTTAACAATTAGGTTGATCAAGTCTATTTATTAAATTTACACAGATTGTTAAAAAAATCATATGTCATCCTTAGCATGAAATAAGAATCAATGAATGACGATAAATCAATGTAAAGAACGATACGAGAAATCCTCAAGTAATGAAATATAATGGATAAGAGTCAATCACCACCACTAAGTAAAAGTAAAGACTATCTGGCAGAAAACTAATACATGCTAAATTTTCCCAAACAATAACATTTATAAACCGAGTACTATACTAGGAATAAAGTAAACCTCACATCTCTCAAACATAAAATAAAATAAGCTAACAGTAGGTTCGAAACCTACATCTCCAAAATGAGTGGTGGTTGGATTGGATGACTGAGTGCTCGAGTAGGAAAGCTAAACCGGGTAAATTGGAGCACCTGAAACAACACGACGGGTAAGGTCCACCGCAACAAGATAAAAACTACGCACTCAAGTAGTAAAGCTATCAATCATGCGTATTAATAATAAATCTACAATTATTAGTGTAAATGTTATACCTGACCCATACTGGTGTAGTTTCATTTAACTTGTGTGTTCAACTACAATATTTAACATCCCATTAGCCCTCGTAAGAAAAAACAACTAACATATATTACGTCCCCAGTATTATAACGTGAATGTATCCCAAACAATTATGCCATAAAATTATATAAAATTATAAGTGCGTGCGCGCGCACACATATAAATCGGGACTAGCCTCAATTTATCGAGGGGTCACTAGTACACTAAATAATACGTGACTAGCCCCCATTTATACGGGGGTCACTAGCACATAAGTCCGCCGTATTTTAATTGGCGTGGACATAATAAACTGGCAAACTCCTCTGCCCTCACTCCATAACCGGCATACCCCTCCGTTTGCCTCCATAAAATATAAATAGTATAGTAAGACCATGACTCTAACCCGAGCCGTGCAACATAATAAAATAATCATATCTGGCCCATAATGTTAGCCTAATGATATTTAAGAAATTTATTTCATCTTTTAATCATTTTATTTACCCCTTATGTGTAAGGGCAATAACGCATAATGCTATATATGGAGGCTAAGTTCAACATATTATTTATATCTTAACTTGTAGAATGTTATAATTCATGGGGTTTATGATCTTTATCACCAATTTTCTACATATACCCAAGATCAAATCCAAACAACCAATACCCATCAGTCCATTACCCTTTTATAATTTCAAGGGATCTATAATTATTTATTATCCAAAGGATTATTCAATCCCTTAAGATTAGGTATATTATGGAGAAGAGAGGAATTCAGAATTCCAAATAAGAGGTGAGATTTATCCGCATAATTTTATTAAATTATTAGCCTTTTGCTGAATCCCAATTTCCCATACTTAATTAGTGAGAATTCAATATGTAACCCATACCAAATTTGCTACATTAGAAATAGGAGGGAAATCCTAAATTTCATATCAAAAAGTAATCCACAACATGAAATTTCACTTATGGGTAAATTCATATTTGCCATTGGAATTGTACTACGAATATATAAATCTCCAATTCCAATTCCAATTCCAATTCCAATTCAAACATATTAATTTAGATCAAATTGATCTAGCATATAATTCCATGAATTGGGTTTTATTTCTTTAATTATAAAAATCTAATTTTTGAAGGTGTGATCAATACAAGATAAACACCTAATCATCTCTACACAAATTTTATAATTTATAAAAATCATTATTTATAACATGAAAGGAGAGAGTAGAATTATCTTTCCCCAATTGAAGAAAATCAATCCCCAATAGCATTGAAAATGTGTGGAAGAAAGCCAATTTGAAATAGTTGATTTGTTTCTCCAATTATCCCTCCAAAAGCCCATTAGAATTGTGTAATTGTTGTCTCAAAATAGTTCCCAGGAAATTGTAAATGTAGTCTTGAATTGTAGTACAAAATTCTAGGGTTGAAATGGTATATTTTAAGTGGGATTTGGATTTAGGTTGAATCGTGGGTTGGAAATGCTAAACAATATGGTTCTTAGAATGGTTTGCTAATATGGTTCTTAGAATGGTTCGCTGTAGAGAAAAGAGACAGAGGAGTATGCATGTAAAACAAAAGGAAATGAAGGGACTGAACCCCCCCTTTTAAAAGATCAAAACCAACGCCCCTTTCTCTGCTGCCATAGCGGCTTATAACCCCGCTATAACGGCTGGCGTAAACCGCCGCAATCCATTTGTTGTTAACCCTAGTTCTATTTCTTATTTCTTCTTCCATTATTACCCTTGACCTAAACCTTATTCCAAGTTTCTTCCAATTACCCTTATACCCTCTTTCTTCTATTACCCTTATATCAAATGAAGCCCAATTTTAATTTAATTACAATTAAATCCAAATCAAATTATTCTTTTATCAAATAATTCTCATAAAATCCAAATAATTGTCTTTCGACTTCAATTAACATATGAAACTTCTAAAATTAAATTTCCAATTAGACTAATCAAATAAATTCATAAATAAATATAACGCTAAAGTTTCCACTTAAATAATTTATTAAAATTCTCCCAATTGTCATAATTAATTAATTAAATTCCTTTAAAATTATGGGCTATTACATTTGGGTGAAAATTTTAGCCGCTCGTGCCAAATCAGCATTCCAATTTTGTCTCAATGTAATTTTACCAAAAATATTGGCCCCAAATAAGAACATTTCTAATCAATTAAAAATTAATGCCAAAACCAAAGTTTTCTACACAAGAAAATCAACATATAGAAACCCAACATCTATTCGGGCCCAAACTCACGCCATAACCAAATTACGGCCCACCTGATAAACACGAGATGGTTCACGTGGCACAAAGAGCTCCAAATGGGTCACACAACAGGAGATCACCCTCATTGGATTAGACCCAATCAAACCCTTGGTAGTAGTATCAACTCCTTCCTCACTGCGGACGTGTTTATTAGATCCAATCCCATCTAAATCCTCGCCGACATCGCCAAAGCCTTTGCTGGGAACTTTGCCTCCCTTGTGATGAGCCGACATCTCAATTCCATTGAGAGCTCACAATGATTAGTTGACTGGTGGATTTATCATGCCCGCCATTGCCTTGTGCTCATAGGATATCATTGGTGTAACGCGTCGCCGCTGTTTTAAAAAGCGTGTAATTGCTCTTTTTTGTGCGAAAACGCGACATAAACCACTCTGATTTGCGGGAAGCATAAATAGCGTGTGCGATTGATGACGTGGCACGTGATTTTGACGCTTTTCACGCTATTTGCTCGATTAATGCTATTTAGCGCTATTTGGGCGCGATTTGGACACAAGGCATTTTAGTGCACCAAGTACAAAACTATGTCGTTTTGTATATTTTTTTCTTTCATTTTTTAAACCTTTAGAAAATACAAACCGATATTTTAATTTGTTTTTTAAACCTTTTGAACTCTTATTTATTTATTTTTTTTGATTTTCTTATTTTTCAGAATATTGAAAACCTACTTCAACACGTTTTCAACAAATGTTAAAAACGTTATTTATCTTTGAAAATTACATTTAGACCCCTTACTTTTTTTACAAATTACGTCTTGACCCCAAAAATTATAAAAAATTACATTGTTATGCCTAAATTTTAAGGAAAAAAAATGACAAGTCCAACACTTTCTGTGGAGTACATCTTGGCCCCTGAAATTTCTTTTGTACACACGCTGGTCCCTAAACTTCTGTAAATTAAATTTTTTTCCATTACACTTTCGGGAAATTACATTTTAGACGTCAAACTTTTTGGTAAATTATATCTTAACTTTCAAAATTTATATAAATCACATATTAAAAATAATGGTTTATTTCTAACAAATGAATATGTTTTCTTAGTTTTTTAAATTTTCTATTGAAAATGAAAATCAAAAGTAGAAATGAAAATTGGAAATAAAATTAATAAGGGCCTTTTGTCATTTTTTGTTATTTTATTCTTTCTTTTATTTTTAGTATTCATTGTATTTTTTCTTTTGTTTAGTATTTAGAAGAAGGAAGGTTATTGGCTCCTAGGGACATAATTGTAATTAGATTCTTAGCTTAGAGGCCAAGCAACCTCCTTCGTATAAATACTCATATGTAGCCTCATTTGAGGCATTCTTCCATTTTTGAGATATTGAGATTTGAGAGAGTTTAGAGAGATTTATCTTTTCTTGCTCTCATACGACGTCCTTTGCGTCAATTGGGTATTCGAGCCTAGTCGGTTCTACCCGTTATAAAACAAAAACTCATAAACGTCAAGGTGGGTCCAAGAAAGATGAACACCTCCGCAGCAACTCCTCACAATCAAATCTTAGAGGCTATCAACCGATTGATGGCTTGGGTGGATGAGATCGACGCGTGAAATCCTCCACTAGCAATCACCACTGACCGCCCTCGCACCGCCCCTGTAACATCTCAAAACCCTAACCTTAATTTTCCCCAATCAACCCATTCTACACCCCTCTCACAAAAAAATCCTAATCTCACAAACCCTAATCCCTTTTACATCCAAGAGAGCACCACCACTGAAGATGGTGCCCCACCACCACAAACCACTGGCCGGAATTCCAAAAAAAAAAACCCTAGACCAAGTCGGGCTGACCTACCGAAACATCAAACCGCCCATGGCCGGCCCCAAAATCAACCCGAAATCGACCTCAATCCACCGGAATCCAAATTCTGGCCACTGGTTATCATCTTCGAAGTCGGACGACCCAGATCCAAGGCCAAATGGGCCAGATCCAGCCGCCGACTACCTTTGACGAACCGACTGCCTTCAGCCGATCCCACCGAGGTACAGGGGAGCCCACCGAAGGTCTCCCACAAATCCCAGTTCATCCCGATACTTTTCTGGCCACTTCTTCTCTAATATGTGTTCAAACAATACTCCCATGATTGGAACATACTCTCCAATAATTGCCGAGATGATCCGTGACATTCGACACACCAAGGGTTCAAATCCTCTTTATCCACAAGCAAAAGTAACAATTCCGCTGTCACATGAATCCTACATGCATCTTAACCCAAATCTTGAACACCAAACCCTAGATTTTCAACCCACACACATCCCCGAAACTCTCACCCTCCAAAATTCAGAAACACCTCCCATATACCCCCCTCCACCACCCAAACTCTCAACACACCACCATGTACCCTCATCACACCTTCCTCCATCTCGTATTTTTGCCCCACCCTATTCACCAACACAATTACCCCACCCCTCCTCAACATGACCACCCCTTACATCATATCTCCATTTATTCTCGCCATCACCGACAAAAACACCTTGAACCTCACCATCTTCCTTCCATGCCCCCGGCTCCACCTACTACTACTCATCCCCACCCACCCATATTACCTTCCCCACGCTTCCGCCTCCCACCTATTCTACACACATCACCACCACCCGGTCACTCGACATATGTACCCTACCCTCATTCTACATGGGATGCCTGCTCCATCCATTCCGCCCCTGTTGACTCACATGAGTGGGTACGGGAATGGATTAGCCTACCCCCACATGACGGACCACCTTCACCCCGACTCCGCTGCAGAGTTTGAGCCTCCCCCTCCTACTGAGTGGCGCACCGATGTCTCCCCTTTTGATTCTTTGGGACCGAAAGTCACTTCATATGTACCTCTCTCTGAGTGACATTGCTTTTTGTGTTATCAGAAGGGGCACCAGATGAACCACTGCCCCTTCTGCCAGTCGTTGGTCCGCACTCCACCTCTTTCCCCACCATGAGAGGCCATTCCATCTCATATGCCTCCTCCATCCGTCCCTTTACCACTACCACCACCACCACCACCAACTCCTGATCCTCCTCATCCACCGTCTCGAAGACGACCACAAAGAGCATTACTTCCCGAGCCTCTTCCAGGCGAAGATGACCTAGATGAGGATGCCCTGGCCCTACAGGGTGGTGACACCATTACCCACTTGGCACTTCAGTTACTATCAAGGAGTATTCAGGGTGACATTCGGGTAGATTTTCCGATATTTGATGGCTACCTATAGCCCGATGCCGTTGTTAATTGGCTTGCCGCCATGGAGCGAATATTTGAGTACAAGCGACTGAAAGGTCGTCGGTGTGTTCTGTTAGCGGCTGCCAAATTTTAAGGCTACGCGAGTGTCTGGTGGAAGCAGCGCCGTGTTATTGAGGGCCAACCTCCTATACAGTCTTGGGCCGAGCTTTGTGCACAGTTAATGACCACTTTTGTTCCCGCTGCTTACGAGCGTGATCTCTTTTTGCGGGGCCAGTCTCTTCGGCAGGACACTTCAGTCTTAGATTACACAGAGCGCTTTCAGCTTTTTTGTACTCGTGCCCGCCTCAGCGAGAGTGAGGAGCAGCGGAGCAGTCGGTATATCCACGGTCTTCAGAGCTATATCCAGCGCGATCTCGCTTTACGTGATGTCGTCTCTTTTGCCAAGGCGATGGAGTGCGCCACTAAAGTCGAGTCATTCCATCACCTCCACTCCGTGGCCGATTTACGCTAGCTCTTCCAGCACCTGTGACTTCTCCTGTTCCTGTGATCCCGTCTACATCAGCTACTCCGACTCCCACGATTCCTCCTCCTGCACCCACTTACCCGGTAACATTCAAATGTTATAATTGTGGGGTGATTGGTCATAGAGCCGCAATTTGCTCCCTTTCCCGCCGTCGCGTTCTCCTAGCTTCGGGCGATCCTGAGTATCTTGAGGAGACTCCGGAGGTTCCACCCCAGCCGACCCTCATTATATCCTCGATGGTGACACTGAATGCCTTCCCCTCTGAGTTTGAGGACGAATTCTTTCAAGGGGGGGGGGGGGGGGGGGGGGGGGAGAGTGATGTGAATAAGGGCCTTTTGTCATTTTTTGTTATTTTTAGTATTCATTGTATTTTTTCTTTTGTTAAGTTTTTAGAAGAAGGAAGGTTATTAGCTCCTAGGGACATAATTGTAATTAGATTCTTAGCTTAGAGGCCAAGCAACCTCCTTCGTATAAATACTCATATGTAGCCTCATTTGAGGCATTCTTCCATTTTTGAGATATTGTGATTTGAGAGAGTTTAGAGAGATTTATCTTTTCTTGCTCCCATTTGACGTCATTTACGTCAAAAATAAAAATAGATCTTTTTTGTTTGTTGAAAATATGGTGGATTTACTTTGAATTATGTAACACTTTATGAACATATCACTTTGTTTCAAATGATGTAGTATTCCTTTTTTGAATGATTGTTTGAACTTATTATTTATTAGTATTTTTTATTATAAAATCAAATGTATGAATTGCTTGCGTGATGTGCGACGCGATTTATGCGGCGCACCGCACCCTCAGAACTAAAACGCAACACCTTGCGTGATCGCGGTTGAAAACATTGCACGTTGCAGGTTTTATCCCATGGCAGCGCCCCTTCCACACATCGTTTCGTTCTCGCCGTCATCGTTGGTGTCAATCTTATTACCTTGGCAAGCCCCCAAGATAAATTTGAGACGTAGCACCTATAAATGTCACGCACTCTGAGCAAAATGGGTTGCCAATTAGTTCGCAAGAGAAGTCAACGCCGAAAGGAAAGCGAGTCGGATCGTTTGGGCAATGCGGAGGGAAATAAGAGAGGGGTCTCAAATGACAAAAAAAAATGGTTGGAATGTAACCAGTTTTCACCAATAATGGTCACGGCACAGGGGAGAAGAAGCAGGCCATTCGACTGCACCCGGTGTTTTAAAGAATTAAATACCATTTTAAGCGTATGCAAACATCATGTTATAAGCAAATAATAATATATAACTAATTGAGATTTAATAATCCCTGGAGTGATAAAGATAAAAATATATACCAAAGCATAAGCCAAAGAACACCGGGAATGTAATTAATAATCGTAAATCATCTGATACAGAATCCATCTATAACCGGAAGGATAAAAATTGGAATCCCATAACCCAAAAAATGATGTAAAAACAGAACGTCCAACAATATTAAAATGAACTTCAATATTGACTTAGCAGCTGCACTAACAACACAATCCTCTAGAGTAGAAAGATAGCTTTCAGATTGTTATCAACGACGTAAATAGAAATCCAATATGATATAATAACCAACTAACATTTAATTGTGTATTTTATCTCATGAACCCCACCTATCACGTATTGATTGTAACATTAACTTTACTCACCATTACTAACAATATCCACAAACTAATATACGAAATTACTACGAATGGGCTCCTAAGCTACAACAAATTATATAGCATATAATACCCCACACCTAGATATACAACATGTATTGAACTTTAGTCTGATCCGTAACATCACAACAAGGATTAACACACATACGACCATCAAGTTGACCACTAAGAAATTCCTCCATGAACCATCCAATCACCCAGGGTAGTCTCAGGAAAATCACATGGAGTAACATTCAAGCAGATTAAGGGAATTTTGATGTGAATACGGGTGCAAAAGCGTAAAAAAAAAGAAATTAACTACACAACAACATGAAAATGAAGGGAATTCTATTATTTCTCTCTCTCGTCTTTTAATCTCAAATGGGCAAAAGTGATATAATGAGGGCCTCAATAGCTAGTTTTACTAAGAGGCAAAAAAAGTGAAAAATAAAGAATAAAGGCAAAAAGACAAGTATATCCCTATGCTCCTGCATTGTTCACCCCCCTTGAGAGGAATTCATATATGCGGAGTACTGGCGAAAGAAGTCTGGATTAACATCCTATAAGGTTGCCTTAGTAATCCAAGAGTCCTCGGCCGCCGGACGACCAACCCAACGGACCAAATAGCGTGTGTAATCACCCGAGGCAGAGGAGACACAGGCCGAGTCAAGTATGCCCTCAATACGATTACATGAGAACGAACTGGATGAGACGGTGAAGATGGGAGAGGGATGGAGGAGGATGGGTACCCCGAAAAGGAGAAAGGTCCGCCACATTAAATGTACGATGCATGCGAAACTTCGGAGGAAGATCAACCTCATATGCATTCGGCCCACAAGCCTGAACAATAGGAAATGACCCAAAACGGCGCATAAGAAGTTTATTGCCTTTGCTGACAAGCCGTGATTTCTGGAGGTATACCATGACCAAATTCCCGGGCTGGTATGAAACGAAACGGCGATGCGCATCGGCCGCCTCTTTGTAAGAGGCGTAAATGGACTGGAGACGAGAACGGACATCGGCCTGTACGGAAGTCAAATGGGCTGCAAACTCCTCAGCAGAAGGGCACGTAGGAACTGTCGACGGGAGCTCAACGAGATCAATAGGCATAGTGGGGGACTGGCCCAACACAATCTGGAAAGGGGAGAAACCGGTAGAACAGTTAACGACGTTGTTGAAAGCAAATTCGGCTTGAGCAATCACCAGATCCCACCTACGGGGGTGCTCAGACGTCAAACAATGTAAAAGATCTTCCACACTCCTGTTGACCACCTCTGTCGGGCCGTCTGTCTGGGGATGAAAGGCCGTGAAAAACTGAAGCTTCGTCCGTAGTAGGCGCCATAATGTCCGCCAGAAATGTCATGTAAAACGAACATCACGATCAGAAGTAATGTTACAGGAGACGCCGTGCAGGGGGACAATCTCGCGAAAATATAAGGTCGCGACATGAGAAGCGTCAGTCGTTCGAGAGCATGGAATGAAATGTGACATCTTGGAGAATCTATCAACGATCACCATAATAGAATCATGCCCACTGGAAGTACGGGGGAGGGCCACAATGATATCCATCGAAACGTCCTGTCACGGGCGCTCGGGTATCGGCAGAGGAGTGTACAAGCCCGCATTGGAGTGTTGACCTTTGGCCGTCTGACAAGTATAACAACGAAGGATGAAGGCATTGGTATCCCATCTCATGGTGGGCCAATAAAATCGGTCTCGTAACAAAACATGGGTGCGAGCTTGCTCCACATGACCGGCTAAACCTCCTCCATGAACCTCAGAAATAATCTTCTCTCACAAGGAGGAAGAAGGAATACACAAAGCTGTCCACCGGTGCAAAAACCCATCCTGTAATAAGTATTCGCCTGAAGCGCCATTGCTTTGCTGGCAAGCGGCATAAATGGGTCTCAACTCCACGTCGGTCGGATAGTGGTCGCGAATCTCACAATACCTAAAAACCTGACTCCGCAGGGTCACTAATGCATGAGCACGTCGGCTAAGTGCATCTGCTACCATGTTCTCCTTTCCAGGCTTGTACCGAAGGTGGAAGGTATAACGCTGAAGGTAGACTGTCCACTTGGCGTGTCGATTACTAACACGCCGCTGGTTATGGAGGAATCGTAAGGCCTCATGGTCCGATTTGATCATAAACTCCTTGTGGAGGAGGTAGGGTGACCAAAACATCACGGCCTTTACAACTGTATAGAACTCCAAGTCATAAGTATAGTAGTGTAGGGCCGCTCCCGTCAATTTCTGACTAAAAAACGCAATGAACTTCCCATTCTGACTCAAGACAACGCCCACCCCTGTTTTGCTAGCATTGCAAGGCAGCTCAAATAACTTATCAAAGTCTGGTAAGGAAAGGATAGAAGCAGATGTCATCAACTCCTTGATACGTGTGAAGGCCCGATCAACCTCCTCAGTCCATGTGAACTCAGCTGTTGAAGAAGTGCCCATAAAATTTGTGAGTGGAGCCATGACAGTGCTGGACCCTGCTATGAAACGTCGATGAACCCCGCAAGGCCGTGAAAACTACGAACCTGCATCACCGAAGTAGGGGTGGGCCAATCCACGATCGTTTGGATCTTTGCGTCGTCCACCCGAACGCCATCCCGATACCACATATCCCAAAAAAGTCACAGATGGAACCATAAAAGCACACTTTTTCAACGTAAGAAAAAAGCATTCAACTTGTAAAACCTTCAGAAACTGAGTCACATGTCGCAAGTGCTCCTCCTCGGACCGGCTATAAATCAAGATATCATCAAAATACACCCCAAATAACTTATCCAAGAATGGACGCAAAATCTGAGTCATCACCCGCATGAACGTGGATGGGGCCCAAAAATCATCGCAGTCTACTCATAAAGTCCATCCTTGGTCTTAAAGGCTGTCTTCCATTCATCACCTGGCCTCGTGCGTATCTGGTGGTATCCACTTTTCAAGTCCAACTTGGAGAATATCGTCGCTCCATGGATTTGGTCCAACAGATACTTCATCGTGATTTTATTAATGGCACGGCTATCCACGCACATACGCCAACTCCCGTCCTTCTTGGGTGCTAGAAGTGTCGGGACCGCACAGGGAGACACGCTCTCCCGTATATATCCCTTGTCACACAACTCGGTGACCTGTCGCTGTAGCTCTGCGTGCCTTGTAGGGGACATGCAATAGTGGAGAAGGTTGGGGAGCTGCGCCTCGGGGATGAAGTCAATCGCATGCTGTATGTCACGAGGGGAGGAATCTCGTCCGGTGGAGTGCACACATCATTATAAGAATCTAGTAAACGCTGAACACACGGCGGAACGGATGCCTCCAGAGTGGTGATGGGACTAATAAGAGCATAACACACCTCAGTCTCTGCGGCCTCAACTCATACGAAACAAGTAGGGCTTAATGTCGAGTCATCGGAAACGGCCGCATGGGGCGAAGAAGAAAGTTCCGCCCTCCATGTGTAAAAGAGTAAGCGTTGGCTCAACCATCGTCAAATTGCCAAGGCCTCCCAAAAGCAAGTGGCATACCCTCATGTCAACAATGGTGTATAGAACCTCGTCATGATAATCCCCAATGGAGAAAGCCACTCGACAATGTCGACTAGGGGCAAGTGTGACTCCGCTACTCAACCACCCAATACGGCACGGTGTAGCTAATGACTCTGTGGGAAACCTGAGTTTATCCACCACCTCTTGCGCAATCAAGTTATCATTGGCTCCTCCGTCTATGATTACCATGCGTAATCTACCCTTCACGGTGCAACGAGTGAAAAAAATGCTCGTTCGAATCCACGTGTGATCGCTAGGTGGGGGCAACTGAGTATCCACCGAGGTCGTAATCATAACGGTACGAGTATTGGAGGTAGAGACGACGGCGAGCCTTGCTTGAGAATGGCAAAAAAAGTCACGTTGACGGCAAATGGATTGTGCAGTGGCTAAGGGTACATTGAGTGGGATGGATAGGATGCCCAAAGAGGTGCACCCCTTGTATATGGGATTAGGGTTTTTAGAACATGTAGGAGCTAATAGTTTGGGGCTGAATTTGGATTGAAAAAATTGACTAGGGTTTGAATTGGGATCATTTTTGGAGTCAATTTTTGAATTGGAGTATTTAATTGGGGTTATGGATGATCTTGGGGAGTTTTTCGGTGTCATTGGATGTGGGTCAGCAGGTTTTTTTTGACCATGTACTCCTAAATAATTGAGGATCCACCCAAACAATATTTCGACTTTGGAAGATCAACAGTGGACCCTCCATAGCATGCATGCCTCTCGAAAAATAGGAATTTTGTTTGAAAAACGAAAGGCATGTGTCAGGCGTAAGAAATGAACCATCATCAATTTCAATAATTGCCCGATCCAATTGACAACCCAATGATGCATGTTCTCAATTTTAGAAGTTATTAGACTTTAGTCTTAATTATTGATATTGTGAATAACTTCATGAATTAAACTTTAAACCAAATGTTTTAATTTGATTGGTTGGCATGGGAGGCAGCCTTGACCGACTTAAAACTCTTCTTTTATCCTATTTCTTCATCCAAATTAAGCATATGTTCAGTTTGAAGGGTTTTTATGCTTGAGGAAAGAGTAAGTAGGTGTGGGAAAGTCCACAATCGCTTGTACAAATGGAGATCCTTTAACAAAAGTTCTCTGGAGAGGGTTCTTGGCCTTAGCCATCTCTCCTAACCTATCCTCCAACCTCTGAATAGATCCCTTCCATGCAGCAGCCCCTAGGGTTCCAGAATAGTCTGGCTGGTTTTCTTGGGCCACCGTGGGGTCGCCGACCCCATTTCTTGACAAAACCACTGTTGTCCGAGGGGGGCGGTGGCAACTGGAGTGCGTCCAGGTAGTTTCCGACATCCAGGGCTGGCGATCAGGGGTTTGGGGTTCTCGGGTTGGACATCTGCAGAGGGGGAAGGTCGGCTAGGGTTTTCAAGGTGATTTCCGGCGGGTTTAGATTGGTTAGGGACAACCATGGGAGTTTCTAGGGTTTTGGTTAGGGTACCAGGGTTTGGCCGACATTCATCCGGATGGATCCAATTTAAGTCCCAATCTTCAATAACCATTCTCGATCCAAGAACAAATCTCGCTCTCATACCAATTGATGTGAATACGGGTGCAAAAGCGTAAAAGAAAAGAAATTAACTACACAACAACAACAACAACAATGACAACAACAACATGAAAATGAAGGGAGTTCTACTATTTCTCTCTCTAGTCTTTTAATCTCAAATGGGTAAAAGTAATGAGGGCCTCAATAGCTATTTCTACTAAGAGGCTTAAAAAGGGAAAAATAAAGAATAAAGGCAAAAAGATAAGTATATCCCTATGCTCCTGCATCAAATTCACACAACATTATACACACTATAGACCAACCATATATAACATACAAATACATCCATTAACAACACAAACCCCTCTAAACAACCCAAAAGATACCGCGCACACTACGAGCTAACTAGTTAAATCTAGCGGATAAGTCAAAGGTCCGTTAAAATTTTGTGATATATGCGTACTATGTACCAAAATGTTTTGCACACTCTTCTAAGCAATATTCTTCAAGTTTCTTACTTGAACAATTATATATATGATATGGAAAATTATTTGTGTGAATTGAAACGGACACAAGATTGGCCCCATTTGGAATTTTTTATACAAAGTTATGCATATATTCAAAGTTGGTAAAAATATGCCAATTATCAAATTGGGAATTTATCAACTTTCCAATTTCATGTCAATTCTTCATGTATTAAATGGTCAAAATCAATATGTCACATGAGCATATGATAATTCCTTAATATAATCATCAATTAACTTTCAAGTGACATCCAAACATTGATTTAACATAATGTATTTTTATTTTGCCTTTTATGTATCGATTTAATATCCAAATTAAAAATAAAGAATAAAGGCAAAAAGACCTCCTGCATCAAATTCGCCCAACATTATACACACTATAGACCAACCATATATAACATACAAATACATCCACTAACAACGCAAACCCCTTTAAACAACCCAAAAGATACTGCGCACACTACGAGCTAACTAGTTAAATCTAGCGGATAAGTCAAAGGTCCGTTAAAATTCCGTGATATATGCGTACTATGTACCAAAATGTTTTGCACACTCTTCTGGGCAATATTCTTCAAGTTTTTTACTTGAACAATTATATATATGATATGGAAAAATTAGTTGTGTGAATTGAAATGGACACAAGATTGGCCCCATTTGGAATTTTTTATACAAAGTTATGCATATATTCAAAGTTGGTAAAAATATGCCAATTATCAAATCGGGAATTTATCAACTTTCCAATTTCATGTCAATTCTTCATGTATTAAATGGTCAAATCATTATGTCACATGAGCATATGATAATTCCTTAATAGAATCATCAGTTAACTTTCAAGTGACATCCAAACATTGATTTAACATAATGTATTTTTATTTTGCCCTTTATGTATAGATTTAATATCCAAATTAAACCAAACCCTTTGTAATGCTGGTTTAGGCAATCGTCCTTGCCATCAAATCATCTCTCTAATCTTCTTGGAACTTCAATATGGGTTTGAGAGATCTAGTGGCCGTTTTAGGGTTCTTTAGATTGAGTTTGTTTATTTGTTTTAGGTTGAAAGTCTCGTCGTCAGGCTTAAATACAAAGGCAAAACTACGCAAAGTCATTAGAACGTCTTCAATCTCGTTCTAACAACCTCTTTGTCGTTTGAACGACATCCCTTTGAATGAGCTTTTTAGAGACGACTTCTGGAAACACCTTTATAATAGCTTGTTTGAATGAGTTTCTAGGTGTTAGCTCTTTAGAGACGGCTACGGTTGGGAAATAACCTCATGTATATACAATTAGCCCTACGTAATCACATACGCACACATAAAACAACCTAGAAACCATAGGTTATTGGATCTAACTCCCAACAGTAGTAGGACCTGATACGTCGAGCAAATAATCCAACTTAGGAAACCTCGTGTATATACCCTTTGTCCTGCTCAGTTGATTGTTGAAACCAATAACCTTACTAAACCTTAAACAAACACCCACTAAGGGACCATATGCTTTTGTACCCGATTACCAACAAACTGGAACCTAGTACGTCGGGCAAATAGTCCAATCAAGAAACCTATTTATTTATACCATTAGTACCATGTGATTCGTTGGCAAACCCAATAGCTGAATGGATCCCCGTACGAGAAAGATAATTAAAAAATTGGAGAAATTAAAATTCTGTGAAATGAATGGGTATAAGTGCAGCTAACTTCGTTTATAACTGAGATGTGATGTAGGGATCAAGTGGTGCAAGATTTGGAACCTATGTTGACAAATCCTCATCGCCCAATATGTTGATCTGAATACTAGCCATAACTCATAAACTTATCACAATTATTATGCGCATATCATACCCTGCAAGAGTCACATGTTCTAATACCGTTTGGACGTAATTGGGGTTGCGGAACTATTGAAAACACGCAATTATCAATCTCATTATCTATACAAGAATGCAATCTTAATATTGCTAATGATCTAGAGAAACCCTTTTTTCACCCAACTAATAACTGAACTTGTTACACTGATCACAAATGTACTGTATGTATTGGAGGCTCTATATTTCCCTGCCATCTCATTAGTGCTCTAAATAGAAATAGAAACAATTAATTAAAACTCCTAAATTATTACTAGAATGTTCCTCGTATTATTTTCCTAAAACAAAAAAAGTAACAAATAAGCACAAATCTATTTTCTCTGGTCGGGTCCATCATACACATTATCTATCATAAAGTAGGAATTCATTGCTCACTGACATTTTACTCTTCATCTTAGTTTCTTATTCTTGATCATTCTTTATTGTTTCGAGTTACTCCTGTTAATATCATCATCATTATTATTATTATATAAATTATATTATGTGAGTTTATTTTAACCTTCATATTTAAGCAGTTAGGAGGTAAAAGAAAAAAAATTTAAGCAGTTGGAATAAATTTGTGTTATGGGAATAATTTTTTTAAAAGAAACAGGATTAGGAGTACAATTGGAAGCGAACCAACAGTCCACTAAAGGAAAATGAGAGCAAGAAGCCAAACATTAAAAATACACACAGAAGTACAAAAATTCAGCAAATTTCACTGTAGGAACCATTTGCCCCTACAAAGATGAAGTAAGAACCCAGCAAGCGTGTCCTTCTAAGTTATAAGACTCCCGTCGACTTACTTGAAATACTTTTTGAAGCCCTTAATTGCAATTTCTTTTTTCTCTTTCCCACACTTCCTCTTTTAAAATTTTCCTTGTCCTAAAAAACTCTGGACCTTTTTTGATAAAATGGGAATCATTTGAAATTGAAATCATATTAATCATTGTAGTTATGTAGAGCATCTGTAGGCCCTTTTTTTTTCAAATGTGCTTTAAGGATGTCAAAAACAATTTTTCTTTTAAAATCCTTTTTCCATTTTTAACACGCACTAAGTTTGTGAACTGATTTCAATGAAATCCAATTTTATCTTGTTTAATGCTAAACATGCATCTAGATGATTGAAGCAAGTAAAATAAAGTAAAGTTCACAACGCCGGATGTACAAGGAAACCACCAAGTGAAAAAACCTCGGACGGTTCAAGCCAGGCAATCACTATGATACGGTTTTACAAAAGTAAGACAGACAAAAGGAAGACAGACAGACTGACTTACACAACGACTCGAACCCTACAAGCTTTGACGCTCTTCTTTACTTTAACCGCTCCCCCACAGTGCCCACGCAGAAATCGTTTCCACGATACTCGTCCACAACACACGCGTCCATGAGTGCCTAGGTGTCCATCGATGTAGCTTTGGCAACCGTCTACGATTAGGAACACGGACTCCTCCGTTTCTTCACCGCAAAATCCAACGAACAATTTTCAAAGTGATGAACAAACCCAGATGGTCTCTATAAGTATATGAAAGCTCGGGTTTTTAAACAAGGATGATTTTTAATTTTGAAAACCTTAGAAAACTTATGTAGAAAACATGAGTTCTTTTTTGGAATATGGTTCTGCACACCCATCAAAATTCTGAGAGATAAATTCTTTAAATTAATTATTGAAGTCGGCATGTCGTTCTAACGAGATCCACAAGTCGTGTTAACGACAGTGAGATGTCGTTCGAACGACATCTCATGTCGTTTGAACCACTAAAACTTAAGATGTGGTTTCATACGACTCTAAACTGTACTTATCTCAGAATAAACGAAGATAAAACTTTTTAAAATCATTTCAAACATTTTAAATCATTTATAAATAAATTTCCATCATTTAAAACTCTTTCCGAACTCCATAAACATAATGCGTTCATACCTGAGAGTATCTCGGAATGCAATTGACTGAAGACGTGAAATGTGCACCAATAAAACTCGGCATGATCTATCTTTGAAGCTTGACCGCTACGTCTTCAACACAAACACGCCATAGACTATGTGAAGATCGTGACAATATAAAAATCTATCTATGACTCGAACAAGTTTTGTTCCGAGAATAAGTCGATAACATACAATTGGACTCAATTGAAATTTTTTTCCTTACAACATCATTAATAGGCCAAATAATAATACTATTCCGGAAATTGATTGTCAAAGCCATTAATCTACCTTATCTGCATTCTGTCAGTTCTTGACACAACATATGTATATGATATATATATACCTGGATTATATTTGTGCAGTTGTAGGTCAAAAGGCTCTCTTCAGGGTGAGTGGCATTATTTATTAAATTTATTTATTTTTCGGTCAAGAATAAGAAGTTTGACCTCATTTTTTATTTATTTGCTTTTTAGGAATTTAGCTTGTACTATATGATCAATTTGTTGCACAAGAGAACCTTTTGAATCACCGTCGGAATTTTTTTTTCTGATGACAGCTTTTAATGCTACCCAATATTCCTTCTTTTTCCAAATTTATGAATACGCATTCTTGATATAGAAGCATGTTTTCTTTGAACGGTCATTCAGAAGTCAATTGATGCAGACACCATCAAATCAAGAGAGAAAAGTACACGAAACACAATCTGAAATTTTATTAACAATCATAGAATGAGTGATCTCTTTACATCATCACCTATTTATACTAAAAGTAATTTTATTTCAATTAGGAAAGTATTAAAAGACCAAAAGGCCCTTCACTTCCTCTAATATTTCCTAAAGAGGACTAAACCTCTTTTTTATTAAAAGACCAAAAGGCATCTAATACTACCAATAAACAAAACAAAATTATAAACCCCATCCACATCCCCTCCTTTGAAGAAGTTCGTCTCGAACTTTGGAATATGGAGCCTAGTGCAAAAGTTTCCAAAATAGCTGAGGTGCCGGGAAAATTTTTGGGGTTCCGCCAAACTTATCTGTCAAGAATTTAGGAGGCCCAAACAGCCCTTTAAGAGTCTGCTGCCAAAATCAAGTCCAGATTTGCCTTATGCTCCAGACAGACCTGATTGGCTCCAAACAGTGTCAGTCAGCCCAGGTAACTTCTTGTAATTAGAATATGCCCATTTTCATGAATTCCTCGCCAGCCCAAAACCACATAATTGTAGCAAAAATTAACAAACACTAGGGTTTCAGCTCATCTATTTAACTTGACCACTGCAGGCTAAGATCCTCCAGGTGAGTCTTTCTTCCTCTTCCTTCTTTTTCTCTTCTCGATCTATTTAACTTGCGTCGCCCTCGCCGGAGTACTATGGGGTCTGCTGGAGTTTTATAGTTTGTTGAGGTTTGTTGATGGAACCAATTTCTTGTTTGATCTCATCATTTCCTCTTTCTCTCTTCGTTTTTGCCCTGGGGTTTGACCGGGGCTGTGATTTTGGGAATTTTAATTTCTCCTCTTTTTGTTCTCTTTCATCTCAGCACAAGGATTTTCATTGGTTAGGGTTTTCGGCTGTAGAGACTTAGGGTGGTCAGGGGCGGTTCTATGTGGGGACGAGGGGGAGCGGAGGCTCCTCCTCAACTTTTCGAAAAAAATTACCGAGTAAAAAAAATTAGGGGTCCTCCTGCACCTGTTGCTTCCTTCCTTCCGGCCAGCCTCGTCTCTTTCCTCCTTCCCATTGCTGCTGCTGCCGGTAAGGTAAGAGCTTTCTTCAACTTCTGTTTTGATTTGATGAATATAACATATGATGATATATGTATGGATATATGGGTTGTGTTGATGAGATGATGATGAGATATGTATGGATATATGGGTTGTGGGCGATATGTATGGATATATGGGTTGTGGGCTTGTGGGGGTTTGATTTATGTTCTGAAATGAAATGGGTTTTTAGTTTTTTATTTAGTGAAATGAAATGGATTATATTTATGTGCTACCTTATTTTTGCTTAAATTTTTGGTGCCTAATTTTTGTGGATTATATTTAGGTATTAAATTTTTGTGGTGCCTAGTTTTTGTTTAAATTGTACAAGTAGAGAATTAGTGGAATTGAGTGTTTAAAATTTAACAAAATTCCTTTAGGGTCCGTTTGACAACCCAATTTCAAGTCGTGGAAATGGAATTTCAAGGGCAATTTTAATTCTGCGGAATTGAAATTGAACTTTCAATTCCAATTCTACTTTCAAGCCTTGGAATTGGGTTGCCAAACGGGTCATTAGTATTTTAAATTTGTTTGCTACGGACCCAAGAGTATTTTCCCTAATTTTAAAACCCAGCACACTTTCTAATCAAAAATTTGTTTAAAACTTGAAGTAACCCAAAAAAATCGTCTCGGGGGCTCCCGCCCCCGAACCCCCGGCTCCAATGGAAAATTTGGCTCCCCCTGACCAAAAATCCTGGATCCGCCACTGAGGGTGGTTAAGGTTTGTTGCAGCGGATTGGGCTGGGGAGGTTTCTTGGGGGTTCTTTTGGGTTGCAGTGGTTGGGTTGAGTCTGATTAGGGTAGTTCTTATTGAATTTCATAATTTGGGTTCAAGATTGAGGTTAAGGTTTGTATGGGAGCTGTAATGGGTTGAGAAGAAGTAAAAACCTCAAATTTTGACAAAATTAGGGTTTGTTGGTTCCGCATTTCAGTCAATTGATCTTTGATTTCAGCCATCATGAATGAAGGCTATGGCTTCATGTAGGGAGCAATCTGATTTCTCTTCTTGGGGGCCATTAATGGAGATGCAATGAGAGGACACCCACCCACACACACACACACACCGAGTACCAATTTGATATAAACACCACCAATTGGATCCAAAGAAGAAAGAGAGGTACGCGAAACGCAATCTGAAATTTAATTAACAATGAAAAAATGTGTAATCTCCATCACCACCACCTTTTTATACTAGAAATAATCCTATTCCAACTAGGAAAGTATTAAAAGAGAAAACTGCTGTTCACTTTAATATTTCTTAAAGAAGTCTATACCTCTTTTATTATATTTAATACTATCAATTAACAAAACAAAATTGTAAGCCCTATCTACATCATCAAGAGGTTTGTCATTGTTCTAGTCGGATGTGAGTGATCAAAAGTAAAAAAAGACTGTTCTTTACTATTGATATATACATCCTCTTTGTAAAAATGATATAGATATGTGAAATTCACATAAAGTAATACAACAAAAGAATATGATATGGATTTTATTTGGCAATATAACGTTGCTTTATAACTTTCACGTGCAGTGAAATTACTAGCCTATGATTATAGTACATGGATCAAGCTTCACATTTATGTAAAAGTGAAGTTGTTGGAACATTCTCGGTTCTACATACGCTCTATATATAATTAAGAATTGGAGTAACAATTGAGTTTTTCAGTTCTGTATGGCAGAACAGTTCCGCGTAATATAGTTAATTAACTGAATAGTAGTTAAGTTAACATGATGGAATAATTAAACCCTGTTTGGTTAGCAGTTTTGTTTTCTCTTTTTCCCGAATCCTCTTTTTAATCATAGCTACTGTGTTTGGTTACCATTTCTGAAAAACCAATTTTAGAAATAGGAATTAAAGGTGATTTTTTCCCTTTACATCTTTAGTGCCTAGTAGCTTATGATCTTATCTTGTTTAGAAAATGACTGAAATTGTATCTAGATGTTTTAATAAAAGATGATCAATTTGTAAAGACCGGGATTGTGCGACTTTCTTCCATTGTGATCTGTGCCCACTGTTGATACGAGAGAAATATATTTCATATCTGATACAGTCTCTCAAGACCCTGGCAAATTGTCCTATCTTAATGTTAGTATGCCTGATGAGGCCAAAATTGTGAACTGAGATGCAAAATTACCCTGTAATTTATGTTTAATCATTAGGACTTTGAAAAGACTTATTAAATTTCAGTTGAAAGTAGGATAGAGCTAACGATATGGCTAAACTCATTCCTAGTTTTCTTACTTAAACTGCCCTGATTTTACAGTAAGATTTATATCTACTGTGATTCTTGAAAATTTTGCTTTTCAGGAAGCAGTTAACATTCAAATTGGAACCAGATGTATCTACACTCGGAAAATATTGTTTGTGAAGTTTATATATCCTGGAAAACATTGTTTGTGAATTTTTTATAATGAATATCTCGTTTTTGGGGAAGTTCTGTTCAGTATACGATTTGATATTTTTCTTTACAGCCCATACTGAAGAACTACTAATTTTTTCTGCAGCCTGGTCCAAGGGACTCTCTCATACAATGTTTCATAAAACGGAACCGTAGCACTCAAACTTATCATCTTTACCTCAATTTAAATCAAGGTGACCATCTGAACATATAATTTACTCCATAATTCGTCATGTTTCTTTTATTGTGAATTGATTTGGTTTTGTATTCCCAAATATTGGGGCCTTAATTAGGTTTGTATCTGCAATTATCTAGGTTCTTTATTGGAATAAATACGTACATATAATTTTCCTTTTTAGGTTGGTATTTTGGTCCGATCAGATTTGATAATGCCATTTCAGATCCTTTTTTTTTCCTGCCAATTTCGACGTTTTCTGAGTCAGAAATTGTTGATGAAATCAGATTTTTGTATAAATAATTGAATAAGAATCAGGAAATTTTTTAAAATTCGGAAACATTTGGAAGAAGTTTGAAAATTTTCTGGAAAAACATAGAAATTTTTAATCCTCGTATAATAAAACAATATCTAATGGAATAATTTCGAAAATATTTGGATTGACATACTTTTGGAAAAATCAGATCGGAAAATCAGATTGTCGGAAATTTTTCCCCATAAAATCAGGAATCACACTTCGTTTGTACCAAAGTTGGAACAAATCGTTCTGGATATCGGAAAAATTGGAAATTCAGGGAAAGTTGCATGCATACAGGAAAAAGAGAGGGCTTGTCTTCTTTTCGAAGATGTGGGCAACTAATTTTATGCATTTATTTATGTCTTAACATGTCAGCTGGAAATGATGATGGGAAGTTCCTTTTAGCTGCACGCAAGTGTAGACGTCCGACATGCACAGATTACATCATCTCTCTAAATGCTGATGACATGTCGAAGGGAAGCAGCACCTACATTGGGAAGTTAAGGTAACTTCAACTAGTATTTGACACAGGTGTAATTCTCTACATTGACCAACATAGGGAACCAAATTTCGTGAATCGATCATTTTGAATCCCATCAATGGAAAATGAAATGGGGTCCACATGGAATTCGCCAAGTGAGATCATTTAATCCCCCAAATTTGAACACGCTAGGATGGTCAGTGTATTATCATTGTTGATGTGACTGCTTCTTAACGGTCTAATAGGCTACAATAACTTTCTTGTTTTCCCTCCGACAGATCAAACTTTTTGGGGACCAAGTTCATGATCTTTGATGCACAGCCTCCAAATGCTGGAGCCGTAGTTAATAAATGCATCTCCTCCAGGGTAGTTGGCATAAAACGAGTTTCACCCAGAGTCCCCGCTGGCAACTTTACCGTGGCCCACATTTCTTACGAGTTGAATGTCATGGGTTCCAGGTATGATACAATTTCCTCAAACATCTCATCTTATTTTCAGCAAAATATGAGGAAAGCGTCGTGATTTTTATGGGGCTGATATTATTAAAGGGAAAAACCAATAAGAAAAATGAAAGACTGAAGCATTAGTGTGACATGGTCATGGTGTGCCAATATTCTTCTAAAAAATAATGAGACAACGGGAATGAAAATAATAAATCTATTTATATATTATATTATTCAGTAATATCTGTATAGGTTTTTATAGATATTACATTGATTTTCTTTTTCCCTTTTCAGTACTTGAAAATTGTAAATGACATCCATTTATCTCTAAACTATATTCAAGCCCAGATAAACTAGATGCCCATGTCTCCAGCATAAAAGAAAGACCATATGCAGAAGATTGTAAATTATAGTTTTATCCATGAAAAGATATTCATGTCCAATCACCTTCTCTTTATAATCGTACATTTGTACTTGTCACAAAAATGTAGCTATGTATAACATTTTTCGTATCACGAAATGCAAAACCACTTTTTTTTTGGAAATAACACACCCAAAATCTATCTATGAAACCATTGCTGGATCTCTGAAGAAAATGAAAATTGATTTACAACAATACAACCATTCTGAGCTTCAACATCAATAATAGTGATGATAAAAATTGCAATGCTTCAAATTGAAATATTTATTTGTGCTACTCGCACTTTATCATGTTACTGGAGGTTGGGACTCTACAACTGTTTATTTTATTTCCTTTTGCAGTTATTTATTTGATATAGAGAGTAAAGTCTCCGTGCATCTTTAAATTAAACTGAAGTCAAGGCTTCCATTTTTAAATACCTGAATAATTAAAAAATGTATTTGTATATGGTGTGCAATGATATGTATGTTCAGTAAAGGTTACAGATTCTCTTAACATTGATCACGAAACATAATTAAAATAGATCTAACGCTTCTTTTGTATCGAACTAACTTGTGTAAAAATGTAGACAAGAGTATTCTCATAGTTTCATAGTCTAGTGGTATTGAACTAACTTGTGTAAAAATATAGATAAGACTATTGTTGTAGTTTCATAGTCTAGTCAGGTCGGAGTCTAAAAGCGCTTGGTTATGAAATATTAAAACCCGTCCTATCAGGGGTGGGAATTGCCTGATTTCCATTCTACTCACTTTAATTCTCCAGGCTCTCTTTGACTGACACACCGTACTCTGTCTTTCTCTCAACAAAAGCACAATATTTTCGCCTTTCTTATAGATGCTGGACGCTGGTTCGGAAATGACCTCTCTTGTTGAGTAATTATGTATATATATCATGAGAATTTCAAGATTATTCAAGAATCCGAGAATGCTTAAATTTAATTACAAATTTGAGTTCTTTCAACATTTTGAAGAATCTGTGCGCTTCTTAGGATGAAAACACGAGCACAAATAGTAAACAACTTGTGAGGGGTAACCATTGTTCCGTTCTTATATCATTACTATTCAGTCAGTATTATTGAGTGGCTACTATGATTCTCTTAAAATGTTTCTAACACAAACCACATATTATAAGAAACAGGGGTCCAAGAAGGATGCAGTGTGTGATGGATGCCATCCCCTCTTCTTCTATTGAGCCAGGAGGAGTGGCCCCCACGCAAACCCAATTCCTGCTTAGCAATGCAGATTCCTTCCCCTCCATCCCTTTTTTTCGATCAAAATCAACCTGTGTGGAAAATTTCCACCCTTGTCCTACCCAGGAAAGTGGGGCCCTGGTCCTAAAGAACAAGGCGCCTAGGTGGCACGAGCAACTCCAATGCTGGTGTCTCAACTTTAATGGACGGGTGACGGTTGCTTCGGTAAAGAACTTTCAGCTGGTTGCTTCTTTGGAGAACGGAGTTGCTGGGCCGGAGGACGATAATGTCATTCTACAATTCGGAAAAGTGGGAAAAGACGTTTTCACTATGGATTATCGGTATCCCATCTCGGCTTTCCAGGCATTTGCCATTTGTCTTAGCAGCTTTGACACCAAGATTGCCTGCGAATGATCGACAAACAGGTGCGTTGCTATCACATTGGACAGATACCACAGCTAGAATTGTTTAAATAATAAAGTTGCGAGGTATATGCGTTGATTGGAAACAAGTCAATGAACTTTTGTTTTTGTGAAGAACACCCTGAATTATCTCAAAAAGTTGTAATTGCTTCCCGTGCAAAGCTAAAAACAATTCACTGATGTTTTTAGTGACACATTGGGACGTACGGGCAATTTTTCATAGCAACGGGGCATATTTAATAGTTCAGGGATTTAAATTGCATTTAATGTGATAGTTCTGGGGTTTATTTGCAATTTTCCTCGATAATATTCTTTTGGGTGAATTGCAAAAAATCTTTAAATTATCAGTCCAATTGCAAATACTCCCCAAATGTTGCAAAGAACCCTTAAACCTATTAAAAGTTGGAAATTCTCTCTCATGTGTCACCGAAAAACCTTTTGTACTGGTACATAGTTGAAGTTGCTGAGGGTAGGAGATTTTTTTTTTTTGGGGCAAAATTAATAACTCGGGAGGTAATTGTAAGCAAGGTTCTAAAAAACGCAGGGCGTGACCAAGGCGTAGAGGCCAAGTCTTAAGCCTTAGAAGCCTAGGCGGGTGTTTGGTGTAAAAAGGCGTTTAGGCCTTTTTTAATATATTTTAATATTTTTTAACTATGACAAGGCTATTAAAAATAATAAAATGGTACATACCTTAAAAATATCTCTGAATATTTGTAAATTAAAATACTGTTTTTTTATATACTTAAATAAAAAAAAAAAAAAAAAAAGCTCGCGTTTTTTCACGCCTTACCCCAATAAACGTTTGACCATCGTTGATCACGCCTAGGGTCAAAACTTGGCGTATCTAAAAAGCCCCGCCCTTAGGCTCGTTTTTTAGAACACTGATTGTAAGTAGTGATAGTTCAAGTTTTTAATTTTGCAATTTACCATATTCTTATCAATTTTTTTTTATTTATTCTTGTTTTTAATGCTTTGGACTTGATGTGATTAAGGGTCATTATCGTCTTTTATTCATTTTTAGTATTTCTTTTATTTTTAGCATTTATTGTATTTTCTTTTTTTGTTTAGTATTTAGAGGAAGGAAGGTTAATTGGCATTAAGGGCATATTTGTAATTAGATACTTAGCTTAGAGGCCAAGCAACTTCCTTCCTATAAATAACCCTTATGTAGACTCATTTGGGTAATTCTTCCATATTTTGAGATTTGATTAGAGAGAGTTTGAGAGAGAATTATCTTTTCTTCTTCCCATTGACGCCATTTAAGTCAATTGGTATCAGAGCCTAGTCGCTCCACCCATTATTGTTGTAAAACAAAAACTCGTAAACGTCACGTGGTTCCAAGAAAAGATGAACACCTCCGAGTCAAACCCTTTCGAGCAACTCTTGGAAGCCATCAACCGATTGACAGCTTGAGTAGACGCAACGGACGCCGAGGTTCTTCGCTGCCAACCTCCTCGGACTTCCCCCAAACTGCCCCAGTAATATCTCAAAACCCTAACCCTAACCCTAACTCCCCAAGATCCACCCATTCTACACCTTTACCCCAAAAAAACCCTAGTTTCACAAACCCTAACCCCATTCAAAACCAAGAAAGCACCACCATCGACGAGAGCCCTCTTCCCCCATCACCGACTGACCGAAATGCAAAAAAAAAATTCCAAAAACATCCCCTTAAACCCACAACAGCTCCTGAACTCCCACAAAGACATACCCGAACCCTCCCAAGTGAACCTAACCCCTCCCACTGCTGCCGACCTAGTCACCCAGCCTTACCCAACACTCGGCTACCACCTCCGCAGTCGGCCAACCTTCAAACAAGGTCGTACGGATCCGGCTTCCGTCCAGGATGGATCGCATCCCCCTCCAGCAACCGTGGGCACCTCCGACACACTGGGACGCACCCAATAGGGGTCCAACGCAGCCCCTACAGGTCGGCTTTCAGCCTCGCTGCAAATTGATACAAGTCCGAACATTTCCTCTCTATTATGCATCCAAACAGTACCCCCCATAATGGAGATGCACTCCCCGACCCTGCTGAGATGATTCGTGACATCCGGCATGTCAAAGGGTCCAATCCAACCCAATTTCAGCCCCGATGACATTTCCCATGCTAAATGAACCCTACCCACACCTTAACCCCAATTTTGAACCCCAAACCCTATAATTTTTACCCTCTCACATTCCTAATAATTTCACCCCCCAAAATTCATCACCACCCCCTATACCTCCCCCTCCACCTCCAAACATATCAACACCACCATTTACCCTCCCAACACCTTTCGAATTCTTGTCCCCTCCCACTCCCCACCACCACATCCACCCAGTTATCCCACCCAACCCCCACATGACTACACCTTGCCCCCTATCTCTATTTACCCTCGTCGCCACCCACAAAAATACCTCGAAAACCTCCCCATACCCCCTGCTCCACCCACTACCACACACCGTCACCCACCCCATTCCACTTTTCCCACGCCTTAGCCCCCACCTATTTTACACACCTCTCCCCCACCCGGGAACCCTCTCCATGTCCCGCATCATCCACTCCCATGGGATACCCGTTCCTTTCACTCCGCAGCCGTTGATTCCCATGAGCGGGTACGGGAGTTACTTACCCTTCCCCCACACGACGGTCCCCCTTCACCCCGATCCCACTTCGCTCCAGAGTTTGAGCCACCCCCTCCTATTGAGTGGCGCACTGATGTTTCTCCTTTTGACTCTCTAAGTCCAAAGGTTACTCCATATGTACCCCTCCCTGAGCGCCATTGCTTTTTGTGTTATCAAAAGGGGCATCAGATGAACCACTGTCCCTACCGCCAACCATTGGTCCCAGCTCCACCTGCTTCCCCACCCCGTGAGCCTCTTCCACCTTATCCTGCCCCTACCGCAGCTCCAGTTCCCCCACCCTCCCCTGCTCCTCATCCACTGCCTTGGAGGCGCCCACAACGTGCCTTACTTCCCTGGCCTCCGCCAGACGATGACGACTTGGCCCTTCAGGGAGGTGATGCCATCACACAATTGGCACTTCAGTTGCTATCACGTAGTATGCAGGGTGATATTAGAGTGGATGTCTCGATGCTTGACGGCCACCTACAGCCCGATGCCGTCGTTGATTGGCTTGTCGCCATGTAGCGGATTTTTGAGTATAAACGGCTGAAGGGTCGTAGATGTATCCTTTTAGTAGCGACCAGGTTTCAGAGTTATGCCAGTGTTTGGTGGAGTGATTTGGAGCAGCGACGTGTCCTTGAGGGCCTACCCCCTATCCAGTCCTGGGCCGAGCTCCGAGCACAATTGATGTCGGCCTTTGTCCCCGCCACTTATGAGCGTGACCTATTCTTGCGAGTCCAGTTTCTTCGGCATGACACCACTGTTTTGGACTACACTGAGCGCTTCCAGCTTCCATGTACTCTTGCCCGCCTCGGCGAGAGTGAGGAGCAGCAGGTTAGTCGTTATATTCACGGGCTACAGAGTTATATTCAGCTGGATCTCGCTTTACGTGACGTCACCTCCTTTGTCAAGGCAGTGGAGTACGCCACCAAAGTCGAATCCTTCCATTAGACTGCTCTACCGCGTAGCCGCTCCATGACAACTCCTCCAGCCCTAGTGACTTCTGCTTCTCCCGTGACTCTATTTACTGCAGCTACTCCTACTACCACGGTTTTTCCTCCGGCTCCCACTCATCCGGTCACCTTCAAATGCTACAACTGTGGGGTGATAGGGTCATCGAGCCTCAGATTGTTCCCTCCCTCACCGTCGTGCTTTTTTATCTTCAGGGGACTCTGAGTATCTTGAGGAGGCACCAGAGATTCCACCTCAGCCCGCTCTCATTACTATCCTTGATGGTGACACTGAAGGCCTTGCCCTCTGAGTTCGAGGACGAACTCTTTTCAAGGGGGGGAGAGTAATATGATTTAGGGTCATTATCGTCTTTTATACGTTTTTAGTCATTTTTAGTATTTCTTTTATTATTAGCATGCATTGTATTTTCTCTTTTTGTTTAGTATTTAGAGGAAGGAAGGGTAATTGGCATTAGGAGAATATTTGTAATTAGATACTTAGCTTAGAGGCCAAGCAACCTCCTTCCTATAAATAACCCTTATGTAGACTCATTTGGGTCATTCTTCCATATTTTGAGATTTGATTAGAGAGAGTTTGAGAGAGAATTATCTTTTCTTCTTCCCATTGACGTCATTTACTTCAATGTTATCTACACAACAATTAACACACAACTACACTACACAACAACAACAACAACAACAACTAAACTAAAGAAATGAAATGGGTTTCTTTCTCCCTCTATTTTCAATATTCAAGATTAAGTACAAATGAGGGCCAAGGGACCTATTTATAGGAAGAGTTTCCCAAACATACTTGAAAACTAATAAAACTCTAAAAATAAAGGAAAATTACAATAAAATGCAAAAAATACTAAAATAAATCCTAATTCCCCTCATTCTCCTCTACTTGAGAGAGCTCGTCCCGAGCAAAAAAAATGTGTGCTGCATCATCCGCGAGCGCCGTTCAATCTAAATGGGCGCCACAAAACTGCTCCGGATAAGTTTTGTCTGTTTGAGCTTTTCACGGACAAGCCTTGTTCTTGACCTATATTACCGTTGGCTGAATTTAAAATTTGAGCCCGGGGGCAACCTTTTTCTGTTTAAATTTTGGCCTAACAAGCCTTTAAAAAAAAAAAAAAAAAAAGAGTACTTCGGCCGAACCAAGGCTTGTCCGTGAAAGGCTTCCCCACTCATTTTCCACTATGAGCTCCCCCCAAAACAACATGCACAATTGGGGTGTGCTCGTTGGTTTGATAGACTTTTGTGGAGTCGTCAAGCCCTCCTAACTTTTTCATTAAGGGTGTGTTTGAAATGATTGAAAATATTGTTCATTTTTATGTGAAGCTAGAAAATGAGTGGAATAAGATGAGTGGTTTGTTCTTACTTTTGGAGTTTTTTATGGAAATTAATTCTTTGGCAAGTGGATAGAAAATGTATGATATAATTATGGACCACTTTTTATATTTATACCTGTTGTTTTCATAGAATGTATTTAAACTCCAGCACCGCAAAAGTAAAAAAATTAACTAAATTTAGTATTTCCATGGAAAACAAATCAACGCCAATCAAAAGGATCACAAGATTTTTACTTTTATCTTTTTTGGTTTACAAAATAAAATTTGATAAATTTAACATGGCAGGTGTAGCTGCAATGACAGGTGATCGAGGAGGCCAATTACAGTGTTGTGGTGCCACCTCTCTCTGTCTCTCGTTTTGTTGTATTTTAAAGTCCCCTCTGTATATAAAAGAAGTATCATAAGAAAAAAGAGGGTTGGCCGTTTGGTGAGGATCTGGCTATCATACTTTGTCCCATGGATTACTGCTTTTAAGAAATTGATTTGGTGAATTTTGTAATGAGTTTGCTGGGAGTGGTAGCCATATTTGTGTATTTTAATATTTACTTATGCTAGCACGCATATATATATATATATAATATTGAATATAACCAGTTATAACTCCTCTTCAAGTTTCTTTATTGTTGGTCTTAACCCGAGACTTAATAGTCGGTGTTGTATTAGTTCCCTTCTTTTTGTTTTGACTTGTAATTTCAAGGCAACTATTTTAAATTGAGTAATGCTATATCCTCAAAGTGCATTATGCGCTTGTATGTTGAGGTGAATCTCACAAAATCTACTAGCACTTAATGTGCTTTGGAATTTGGGGATATGTTTGGGATACGTATCATTCTTCCAAATTAAGAGTTTTGTTTTGATTTTTGGTCCGTCGTGGAAAGTAAATTCTTTCTTTAAATTGCTATAATGTTTTGACTTTGAAAAGGGGATTTTTAATTTGAAATGAATTTATTATTATTATTATTATTAAGGGTATTAGCTAATATATTTTTTTATATATGATCAGTTCAAATGATAAATTTGTTGGCGTCTTTAATTCATAATTTTTTTTTAATTAATCAATGATAAGTTCAAAATATAATTACACTTATTAATCTAGATACAATTACAATTGTAACTCTATCTACATTAATAAGTGTAATTGTATTTACATTAACAAATGTAATTTGTGTGTGTGTATATATATATATATATATATATATATATATATATATAATGCTAATTGTAATACATGTGAACTTATTGAAAAACTTGTTTTTAACTTGTCATTTTGGATTATTTCTAGCGAATCTAAGGATTTATTATCATAATTTTATTATTATTATTATTATTATTATTATTATTATTATTATTATTATTATTATTATTATTATTATTGTTGTTGTTGTTGTTGTTGTGTTAGCAGACAAATAGTTGCAGAGCTTATGATGAGGAGTCCGAGTCGTATAATTTTGGCACATGAGGACTATTATTGTACTTTTTTGTTTAAATATTTTTAGCCGATTTTGAAAAATGATGTTATAGTTGTGGTCAGTACATCAAGACATTATCATATTTCAGAACCTTTTTATTCATTTGAGAGGACACTACACTTTGTTTAAAGAATATATATGACAATGATGAAGAGTTATCTTTATCTATTTTCATAAAAATTACATCTAATTGGTATCGGGTGGTGCTCTTGGGATGCTAACTGTCCAAATGACTATAAATGATTGGAAAGTTGTATGACATCATCCAAGAGTGGCATGTTTGCTTTTTTTGTTGTTGTATCATACCACGCGGTGTTCGGGTCAGCGTTAAACGCACCTCGATTAATCCACGCTCGCGGTTCGTGATTTTCGCTTGTCAATTTTTATTTTCACAGTGTCGGGGATCAAACTGGGGACTAAATTCAATTCACTCACAAGACCGTCCCAAGACCGTCCCAATGGAAGTCTTATACCACTTGACGAAGAGGCTTGGTTAGTGGCAGATTTGCTTGTCCCTTGACTGGAGCCTCATTTCTTTGTCTACTCGCTCCTCTTCCCACCATGTCTGTTGGCGAAACCCCCACTTTGCACTCTGATGGATGCATGGCCCACCCCACCCCCAGTGTCAACCCTACATCCAACATTTTTCGGTGAAATCACATCCCCGCCTCTTCATAAATCATGCGAGTCACCTAGTTTGCCCACATGTCAGTAAAATCCACTTGACCCTATTCGTTCGAACCCTAGCCTTCCCACCGTTATTTCGTCGACTGAAACCACAACTATTAGCAAAAAATTCGACCTCCATTCATCCCCATTTTTTGTTGTGGAAACCACCAATCTAATAATCCTTAGCTCTAACGCCACAATGTTGAACCCATCAAAATAGTTGCTTAACTACGAGGTGCCCCCGCCCTTTGTATTTAGCTACTTCCCCAAACCATCACCATATTCGAAGTCTCATCTATTTGTAAGGACATGTTTTTATAAATGTCTGTATAGAATCTAAGAATTTTCGTATTGTCCTAGATTTCAGTTAGTATGTCGTATACCATTACATCTCAGCACGTCTTCACACGTTCTACCTTGACGTTCATCATCCGAGCCTTGAGCTACAAGCATCATCAACACACACCCATCATTCACAACGTGCGTCGTGCATCTTCAAGTGGCTTTATTCCCACTAACTTCACTACGCGAAAAGGTAAAATGATTAATTGGAGTTATAAATATTCATGCATTTATTTGGGATATTTTCATAAAATGTTTTTATTAAAATTGAGGCGTTTTTCTAACTAAAAATTTACTTTTTAAGACCTCTAGGCGAGACTCTTAAAAAGAAATATTTTTCGCTTGTATCGTTCGAACGACATAGCAATGACGTTCAAACGACATTGAGAAGTTGTACGAACGACAACTTCTGACGACAACACATGTCGTTTGAAGGGTCGTTTGAAACCCGCATCAAACGAACCCTAACTGTTTTATATTTTTAGGGTCGTTTGTATGGTCGTTTGTAACGACATTAGATGTCATTCAAACGTCATGCATATGTCATTTGAACTACTTCAAACGACCCACGCCGCCTCAATTTTTTAATCAGCGTATAAATACCTGCTTTGATGCTAGGTTTTTTAAGTCTTTCAAAACTCCGTTTCTGCAATTTAGATGCACCAAAAGACTTCATTTTTTAGGCTTTAAACCCTTTTTGATTCACTCCAAAAATTCCAAATCAATTGTGTGAATCATTATTGGCTTGATTATTCATCTTACTCATTCTGGAGTTACTCTTGTGGAGAAGAAGGTTGTCTCCATTGCTGACCAACTGGAACTCTTGAGGGATCTCTTGCTGAAAACTTCGAACCGATACCTGAGGGTATTTCGTCGTCACAAAAACATTGTATTTCTGCTATGTAATTGTAAGTTGGATATTTACTGTTTATAGAGAAATAAAAGGTTTTGCCCCTGCTAGGGATTTTTCCTCAATTTTGTTTAGTGATTGTTTGATTATGCATTCTCCATAATTTGTATGAATTTTTAATCACAATTAGATGCATGTTTTAGGGCCTTAATTAAAATCTGAGAATAAAATTGGAGTTTAATTAAACAAGTGTAATCATTGAACGCAAGCGCACTCTCAAATTGGTATCAGAGCCAATTACACAATTATACCGTGTAATTTTTCTGCAAAATTTTTATGGATATCATTTTTTGTCTAAAAATTAATTTTTGAAAAAGCGTAAATTCAATGGAAAACTTGTATAATCGGATGCCAGTTTTTGACGGAACTAATTATGCATATTAGAAAGCCCGTATGAAATCTCAATTAAAGGCCATTGATGAACATGTTTGGGTTGTATGTGAAAGAGGGTGGAATCCTCTCTCTGTCATCGTAGATAATGTGACAAACCTTAGACCGATGTCAGACTGAACTGAGGAAGAATTTAAATGAAGCACATATAACTCTCGCGGGCTAAATGCAATTTCTGGAACCATCACACCCGAAGAGTTTAGACGCATCATGACGCGTATCACGTCAAAAGAAGCATGTGATGTTCTTCAACTTACCCATGAAGGCACTAATGCGGTTAAAGAATCTAAATTGTAAAATTTAACTACTAAATTTGAAACAATTACCATGCTTGAATCTGAGTGTTTTGATGAATTCTATGCACATTTATCTGATATTGTCAATACTAGTTTCAATATTGGTGAACATATTCCTGATGCTAGAGTAATTAAAAATATTTTGAGATCATTGCCTAAGCGTTTATCCCTAAAGTCACTGTGCTAAATTCAATAGAAAATTTGAGCAATCTTAAATTAGAAGAACTGGCAGGAGACCTCCAGACATATGAAATAGGCATGTTTCCTAACACGATTAAGTATAAAGATAAATGGATAATACTTAAAGAATCGGACATAGGAAGAAACATCAGATTCTGAGTTTGATTTTGATTTAGACGATTTGGCTTTGTTTGCATAAAATTCCAAGAAATTTCTCAAATTAAAAAATAATGGCAATTTCAAAGCTAAAAAGAATTTTGAGAAAAATAAATCTGGAAAGAAAAATGATAAAGATGAAAAGGACACTCCTAAAAGAGACGAAGAGATATGTTATGAGTGTGACGGTAGAGGTCTTAAGACTTTTGAGTGTCCAACTAGGCTGAAACGTCAAGGCAAAGTCAAAGCTACTTTAAATGCCTCCCTTAGTGATGACAGTGAGGTCGAGTCGGTGGATTCTGGAGACGAGTCATCTCATGAATATAACTTCACCGCATTCATGGCTAGTCATGTGAGTACGGATAGTGCACCTCACAAATGAGGAAGTTAATTCACAGGGACACCTCAACAGTGAAAGCGATATGAGTGAGGGGGAGGATGCTGCAAGTGAGAGCGAGAGTGACCTACAATGCACCTACGCCGATTTATATGTTGGTTCATTTAACATTAAAAATCATAACAAAGGGTTAACTCTTAGGATCATCGCCTTAGAAAGAGAGTTAGGAGAGACGAGAGAGAGAGAGTCCTCCATTAACATTGCCTTGAGAGAGAGAGAGAAAGTTTGTGTTGAGAGAAAGAGAATTAGAGAAAGAGACGCTGTTTGAAGAGAGAGAGAGAGAGTAGTTTTGAGAGAGAAAAAGGAGACTTGACCAAGCAAGTGGCTATTTTTACGAGTGATCTCCTTATAATGACCCCACTTTTATATATATCATTTGTTTTTACACTCTTGTGTTACTTATAATCTTATAAATTTTGTATTATTAGATATGTGGTATTATTTGCTATCAATATAACAAAGCCCATTTTTAATTACGAAGAATCAACTCTAAATTGGATCAAATCGAAGTCTTATGACATATCTTAAGGTAAATAATAAGTTTTGGGGTAGAAAATATAAGTTTATGAAACTTTAAGGACTAAAATAAAAATATAAAATAGGCCATTTTGTAAATAAAATATTTTCAAGACCTCTAAGAAATATTCAAAATATATAGTGTGAAATTACCAAAATACCCCTCATGTGTGAAATGACCCTTATACTCTTATCACCTTTCCACCACGTGCTGGTCACTTTCACCTTACACATGTCGTCTTTAGAGAGAAAGCTAAAACACTTGTCATCATTTGGTGATATTAACACTGCAAGACCAGTGGTCCGGATCGTGACACCTCAGTGTTGAATCACCACTCCAAAAAGCCTAGTCATTAGACACGTGTCAGCACCGTAATACTTTTGGAAACCTATAAATAGGGCCTTAGGGTTCATTTGAAACTCACACAAATTCCTTGAGAATTATAGTAAGAAAGAGTGATAGAAAGCTTGAGAAATATCTTAAGAAGGAGTTCTATAATTTCGAAGAAAGAATTCATTTCGTAGGTATGATTTTATTTAAATGTTATTATGTATTTTTATAGTTTTAATTTTGTGTTTTATAGCTTTACTTAGTAGTTATGCTGGTAAAATACACTAAGGACTTCACTAATCAAAACTTAAAGTTTAGAAGAAATCCAAGTTGATTTTATGTAAACTTGTTTGAAATTATATATACGCTTTTAAAAAAAATGATTTTTTAAAAGTAATTACTCGTTATTATGGAATCCCATTTAAGTAATTCCAAAGTCGGGCCCGGTGAAATTCTGTCTAGATGAGATGGTATTTAAGTGGTGTCCTTGTGACTCTCCATCTCTACTGGGAATGAATCCGAAAATGTTTTGTCTAGAGGAAATGGTATTTAAGTGGTGCCCGTGTGACCCTCCATCTGTACTGGGAACCGACTGATTAGGAAGAACTATGAATTGAATCCTTTAATTACGATCAATGAGTTTTAAAATTTAAGAAAATGGTTTTTAGTAATCCTTTGAAACAAGTTATTATTAAAATACAATATGTAGACTGGACCTTGTTTAGAATGTATACTTAAACCTTTATCGTATTTGTTAGATTAACGTGCGATCGAAGACTCATTATCTATAATTTCGACCTCTATTTTAGGTGAGTACTCTATGCAATTTCTTGCGCATTTTGATTATATTATATTATGCAAACTATGTTTATTTTGTGAAATGCTTTTATTCTCAAAATGCATCTGATACCGATGATTCCGTCGTTTGTTATATGTTTATATCTCTCCATATAAACATCTGATTTGAATTTTAAAATTATTGATTCGGCCTATGAAAACTCTCTTACTATGTTGGCCTTGGCTACCGGGTGAAAATATTTGGGTGGTACCTTTCCAGCTGGTTTATCGCTGGTGTGCCCTAAACAAGGCGTTGTTCCAAAAATCATGATTATCTGTCTGTGATGTTACTGGGTGGAAACATTTGGTAACACTATCTGTCTGGGTATTAGAGCATACATGGCCACTAAAACTGAATAATTGACACATACTCAATGGTCTTATTGCTCTATTCTAAACTGTTTATTCTAAATATATATATTGTCATTTACTTTATATATATTACTTGAAATTCCTATCTCTATGTATATACCTTATGTTCTAAATTGAATAGGTATTAATTTTCTGAAAAACCCTGGAATGTCTGGAGATTGAATCTCATTCGGCTTTTAGCTGACATTGTATAAATAACCATTTTTTGGGAAATAATTAAGCTCGTGGATGGAACGAAAAAGGACTATGTTGAAGATTTAGCTTTTAAAGCTCTTTTTGTTACCTTAAGTAGAAGTTTGTTTAATGAGATAGAGCATGTTTATCTCTTTGTGTCAAGTTGTAACTCGTTGATGTTTTAATACAAATGAAGTTCCCTTTAGAAAGCTCTGATGATGTAATTCCTTCACTTTCAGTATTTTACGATTCATAACCATGTGATTATACTTCCGCCACATATATTTTAAAAGAAAAATTTTAAGGCCAGAATATTGGATGCCTTGGTGGCATGTCAAGACACTCGTTCCCTACTATTTTTGGGTCAGGGTCGTGTCATAGGTGGTATCAGAGCATAGGTAATGAACCCGTAGACTACTGAGCATAGGTTTCGAATGTTATAGATTCTATGTTTCCATCCTTAGGAGATAGTATTAAAAATCTAATTTATGTGATAACCCTCCCTATGTGTTATTGGTCTTTTAGTTTTCAATATTGATATAGTATAGTAGATCTTACGTTTGGCCATGACTGTAGAAAATAACCAAGAGAAGATCATCAATGGGAGCTAGTGATTCAAGTATAGAAGGACTAGAAGGTGCATACAAGGAAATTGAAAGTCTAGCAAAGATTGTGGAGCAGCAGGTGAACAATGGAGTACCAAAGAATCTTGAACTAAGTAGATGTACTATTGAACAGTTCAAGAAGTTGAATCCTCCATATTTTAAAGGTACTCCTAACCCCACCGAAGCAGAAAGTTGGGTGATGCAGATGGAAAAGATACTCGATGTTCTTAAGTGTACCGATGAACAAAGGGTGTCATTTGAAACATTTATGTTAGAAGGGGAGGCCGAACATTGGTGGATAATGACTAAGAGAATACATCGGGAAAGGAATACTTACATAGGTTGGAATGATTTCTTTGTAATCTTTTATGAGAAATATTTTCTGGAAACGGTGAAAGACGAAATGGCAGCTGACTTCATGAGTCTGGTGCAAGGGAATATGACGGTTAGTCAATATGAGGCAAAGTTTATTGAGTTATCCTGTCTTGCACGTCATGTTGTAGCAACTGATGTTTTAAGAGCGAAGAAGTTTGAGCTTGGTTAAGGTTGAATATTCAGAGTCGAATTTCCATCCTGAAATTAACATCATATATTGATGTCGTGGCTAGGGCTACAATAGCTGAGAGGGATGGTGAGAAGTACAATCGAATTAGAGATGGCAAGAGGAAGTTTGGGGAACAAAAAGGAAAGAACTCGAATAATAAAAATTTCTTTAGAAACACATCCAATGTTGGGGGATCTAGTGATAACAAACAATATAATAACCAGATATGCAAACAATGTGGAAAGATGCATGGAGCACAACCTTGTTATAAGGATTCAGGAGCTTGTTTTAGATGTGGATAGAAAGGACATCAGATAAAAGACTGCCCAAACCCAGCAAGGGTTTCGATAAAGCCTTCAAGTGCAAACAAGGATTAAGGTAGAGAGGGTAGAGTTTTTGCACTTTCTGATACCCAAGCTTCCAATGCGGTAGTATCAGGTACACTTTCTATATGTGCACAACCTTTTAAAGATTTGATAGATCCCGGTTCTACCCATTCGTTTGTATATATACATGTATTAAATCACTTTCATAAATTGCCTGAACCCTTGAATCATAACATACACGTTTCTACTCCTTCGGGTGAGTTATTGATGTGTAAATTAGTATACAAGGCTTGCCCATAGACATTGATAGTCATAAACTATTTGTTGATTTGATAGTTTTAGACATTAGAGATTTTGAAGTCATTTCGGGGATGGACTGGTTAGCATCATATCATGCTAAGGTGGATTGTTTTGAGAAGAGTGTTACTTTCCAAATCCCTCACCAACCAAAATTTAGTTTTGAAGGAACTGGCATCATATCTCCGATGTGTATTATTTCTGCAATGCAAGCCTATAGTTTTCTTAAGAAGGGATATCAAGGATTTCTTGCAAATGTTACCAGTTTGCAGACGATAGAACCTAGCTTAGAAGATATTCCTATCGCTAAGAAATTTACGGATGTTTTTCCAGATGATTTACCAGACCTACCTCCTAATAGAGAAATAGAATTTACCATTGACCTTATTCCTGGAACTATACTAATCTCAAAACCATCATATCGTATGGAACCTATAGAATTAATAGAGTTAAAAGTTCAATTAGAAGACCTTTTAGACAAGGATTTTATCAGACCAAGTATATCGCCTTGGGGTGCTCCAGTGTTATTTGTGAAAAAGAAGGATGGGACAATGAGGCTATGTATAGATTATCGTGAATTGAATAAGGTAACCATTTAGAATAAATACCCCTTACCTCGTATAGATGACTTATTTGATCAATTAGAAGGTGCACAAGTATTCTCTAAGATTGACCTTAGGTCAGGCTATCATCAATTGAAGATTAAGGATGATGATATTTCAAAATCAGCTTTTCGTACTAGATATGGTCACTATGAATTTCTTGTAATGCCATTTGGACTAACTAATGCACCAGCCGATTTTATGGATATGATGAATAGGGTGTTTAGGAAGTATTTGGATCAGTGTGTGGTTGTTTTCATTGATAACATCCTTATTTATTCCAAAAGTATTGAAGAACACGAAAAGCATTTAGAGACGGTATTACAAATCCTTAGGAAAGAGAAATTATATGCGAAATTAAAGAAGTGTGAGTTTTGGTTGCCTAGTGTCTCTTTTTTAGGACATGTCATTTCCAAGGACGGAGTGTCGGTTCACCCTCAAAAGATCAAAGCTATACTAGATTGGCCTAGACCAACTAATGTGACGGAGATTCGTAGTTTTCTTGGATTAACAGGTTATTATCGAAGACTTGTTGAAGGATTTTCTGGTATTGCCAAACCTCTATCTAGGTTAACCCAAAGGAAGATGAAATATGAATGGTCTGAGGAAGTCGAGAATAGTTTTCAAGAACTTAATAATCGATTAGTAACTGCCCCAATTTTGACAATTCCTTCCAGGACAGGGGGGTTTGTGATTTATAGTGATGCTTCTAAAAATGGTTTGGGATGTGTGCTAATGCAAAATGGAAAAGTAGTAGCTTACTCCTTGAGACAGTTGAAAACCCATGAGCAGAATTATCCAACCCATGACCTAGAATTAACAGCTGTAATTTTTGCTCTTAAGATTTGGAGGCACTATTTGTATGGTGAGACTTGTGAGATTTATACCGATCATAAGAGTTTGAAGTATATATTTACTTAGAAAGAGTTGAATATGGGACAAATGAGGTGGTTAGAATTGATGAAGGATTATGATGTAAATATTCACTATCACTCGGGGAAAGCTAATGTAGTAGCCGATGCTTTAAGTAGGAAGTCTACACCAAATTTAGCGTGTCTTATTACAAGCCAGGAAGCACTGTTAAGGGATTTGAGAAGTATCGAACTAGATGTACGTATCTACAGCAAAGGAGGAATAATTGCAAACTTACAAGTACAACACATGTTGATGGAAATGATCAAAATTGCATAAGTAAATGACCGACAACTGAATAAGATTAGAGAAGAAGTCATCGAGGGTAAGAGAACTGAATTTGCGATACGAGATGATATATTGAGGTTTGGAAATAGAGTGTGTGTGCCATGTGATGCCCAACTAAAGAGGGAAATTTGTGAGGAAAGTCATTACTCAAGATTCACATTTCATCCCGGATGTACAAAAATGTATAGGGATATTCGAGAAGTATTTTGGTGGCATAACATGAAGAGGGAGATAGAAGAATTTATATCTCAGTGTTTGGTTTGTCAACAAGTAAAGGCAGAACATCAAAACCTTTAGGATTATTGCAACCCCTACCTATCCCTGAGTGGAAATGGGAACATATTACTATGGATTTTGTGACAGGTTTACTGAGGAGTTCAAATGGTAATGACTCTATTTGGGTAATTATTGATAGGTTAACTAAATCTGATCATTTTCTTGCGATTAAGATTACCCACTCTTTAGAAAAGTTAGCTAAGTTATATGTGCGGGAAATTATTAGGCTTCATGGAACCCCAATTTCAAATGTTTCTGATCGTGACCCTAGATTTGTGTCTCTCTTTTGGAAAAGCCTACAAGCATCCATGGGAGAAAAATTGAATTTTAGCACCGCTTTTCATCCTCAAACAGATGGACAATCTAAGAGAACCATTCAAACCTTAGAGAATATGCTTAGGGCATGTGTACTTGATCTGAAAGGGAATTGGGATGATCATTTACCGTTAGTGGAATTCGCGTATAATAATATTTATCAAGAAAGTATTCAAATGGCTCTGTATGAGGCACTCTATGGTAGAAGGTGTCGTTCCCCTACATGTTGAGTAGAAATTGGGGAAAGAAAATTATTGGACCAGAATTGATTCAGATCACAACAGAGAAGGTGAAATTAATACAAGACCGACTTTGAACTGCTCAAAGCCGTCAAAAGAGTTATGTTGACAATCGACACTGACAGTTAGAATTCCAAAGAGGAGATTATGTGTTCTTGCGAGTATCGCCTGCAAAGGGAGTAATACGATTTGGGAAGAAAGGGAAGTTGAGCCCAAGATACATAGGACCTTTTGAAATCCTTGTAAGGATAGGAGCTGTTGCGTATAAAATAGCCTTACCATCTGAACTCTCTAGTGTACATAATGTGTTTCACGTATCAATGATAAAGAAATATGTCCCAGATCCAAAACATATCTTAAGTCATGAGCCTCTTCAAGTTAGAGAAGATTTGTCGTACATTGAGCATCCAGTGGAAATCTTGGACCATAAAGATCAAATATTACGAACCAAGGTTATTCCACTAGTTAAATTATTATGGCAGAATCATTCTGTTGCAGAAGCACCATGGGAGCGGGAAGATGAAATAAATGAGTGATATCCATACCTTTTTGGGAATTAATGTAAGTAAAGTTTGGGGACCAAACTTTTTATAAGGAGGGTAGGATGTAATGACCCCACTTTTATATATATCATTTGTTTTTACACTCTTGTGTTACTTATAATCTTATAAATTTTGTATTATTAGATATGTGGTATTATTTGCTATCAATATAACAAAGCCCATTTTTAATTACGAAGAATCAACTGTAAATTGGATCAAATCGAAGTCTTATGACATATCTTAAGGTAAATAATAAGTTTTGGGGTAGAAAACATAATTTTATGAAACTTAAGGACTAAAATAAAAATATAAAATGGGTCATTTTGTAAATAAAATATTTTCAAGGACCTATAAGAAATATTCAAAATATGTAGTGTGAAATTACCAAAATACCCTTCATTTGTGAAATGACCCTTATTCCCTTATCGCCTTTCCACCACGTGCTGGTCACTTCCACCTTACACATGTCGTCTTTAGAGAGAAAGCTAAAACACTTGTCATCATTTGGAGATATTAACACTGCAAGACCACTCCGGATCGTGACATCTCGATGTTGAATCACCACTCCAAAAAGCCTAGTCATTAGACACGTGTCAACACCGTAATACTTTTGGAAACCTATAAATAGGGCCTTAGGGTTCATTTGAAACTCACACCAATTCCTTGAGAATTATAGTAAGAAAGAGTGATAGAAAGCTTGGGAAATATCTTAAGAAGGAGTTCTATAATTTCTAAGAAAGAATTCATTTCGTAGGTATGATTTTATTTAAATGTTGTAATGTATTTTTATAGTTTTAATTTTGTGTTTTATAGCTTTACTTAGTAGTTATGCTGGTAAAATACACTAAGGACCTCACTAATCAAAACTTAAAGTTTAGAAGAAATCCAAGTTGATTTTATGTAAACTTGTTTGAAATTATATATACGCTTTTAAAAAATGATTTTTTAAAAGTAATTACTCGTTAGTATAGAATCCCATTTAAGTAATTCCAAAGTCGGGCCCGGTGAAATTCTGTCTAGATGAGATGGTATTTAAGGTGTGCCCCTGTGACCCTCCATCTCTACTGGGAATGAATCTGGAAATGTTCTGTCTAGAGGAGATGATATTTAAGCGGTGCCCCTGTGACCCTCCATATTTACTGGGAACCGACTGATTAAGAAGAACTAGGAATTGAATCCTTTAATTACGATCAATGAGTTTTAAAATTTAAGAAAATGGTTTTTACTAATCCTTTGAAATAAGTTATTATTAAAATACAATATGTAGACTGGACCTTGTTTAGAATGTATACTTAAACCTTTATTGTATTTGTTAGATTAATGTGCGATCGAAAACTCATTATCTATAATTTCGACCTCCATTTTAGGTGAGTACTCTATGCAATTTCTTGCGCATTTTGATTATATTATATTATGCAAACTATGTATATTTTGTGAAATGCTTTTATTCTCAAAATGCATCTGATACCGATGATTCCGTCGTTTGTTATATGTTTATATCTCTCCATATAAACATCTGATTTGAATTCTAAAATTATTGATTCGGCCTATGGAAACTCTCTTACTATGTTGGCCTTGACTACCGGGTGGAAATATTTGGGTGGTACCTTCCCAGCTGGTTTATCGCTGGTGTGCCCTAAACAAGCCGTTGTTCCAGAATTCATGATTATCTGTCTGTGATGTTACCGGGTGGAAACATTTGGTAACACTATCTGTCTGGGTATTAGAGCTTACATGGCCACTAAAACTGAATAATTGACACATGCTCAATGGTTTTATCTGCTCTGTTCTGAACTGTTTATTCTAAATATATATATTGTCATTTACTTTATATATATTACTTGAAATTCCTATCTCTATGTATATACCTTATGTTCTAAATTGAATAGGTATTAATTTTCTGAAAAACCCTGGAATGTCTGGAGATTGAATCTCATTCGGCTTTTAGCTGATGTTGTATAAATAACCATTTTTCAGGAAATAATTAAGCTCGTGGATGGAACGAAAAAGGACTATGTTGAAGATTTAGCTTTTAAAGCTCTTTTTGTTACCTTAAGTAGAAGTTTGTTTAATTAGATAGAGCATGTTTATCTCTTTGTGTCAAGTTGTAACTCGTTGATATTTTAATACAAATGAAGTTCCCTTTAGAAAGTTTTGATGATGTAAATTCATTCACTTTCAATATTTTACGATTCATAACCATGTGATTATACTTCCGCCACATATATTTTAAAAGAAAAGTTTTAAGGCCAAAATATTGGATGCCTTGGTGGCATGTCAAGACACTTGTTCCATACTATTTTTGGGTCGGGTCGTGACACTCCTTGCCTCCGGGAGACTAAAAAGAAACTTGAAGCCCTTATATCCCAACTCACTTATGACCTTGAGAGATCCCGGGAGGTCAAGGTAAATATAGAGGATAAATATGGAAAGACGGAAAAGATGCTACTTGCCCCTGCTTTAGGGTTTGGTGAAAGGTACGAAATAGGTTTTGACGGTGCTTCCACATCTCATATTGCACCAAAACCGATTCCTGAGTTTATAACGAATCCATATGGCCATAAACCAAATCCCCAAAGATGAGTTCAACCAAGAAAAACAAACCAAGGTCGGCCTAAGACTGTGTAGTTTTGTACCTACTGCAAAAGGAAAGGCCACCTTAGGGTGTATTGCTATAATTTGGGTCGGACATGACGTACGCATGCTCCGTCACCCCACACTAGTGATTTTACTAGTCTTAGAGATCAGGTTGAGTTTCTAGTCACCACTTCTCATAGCTTAATGAAAGAGTTCCAACGAATGCCATTGCCGTTAGTGGACACTTCCACCATCTCGGCTAGAACCAACAATGACAAGGGCAAACATAAGGTTACCGTTACTTGGGTACCTAAGCACGATGAAAAGTGCCTTGTTGTTCACGTTGATCTTAAGGTACATAATAACTCACAGTGGTATTTTGATAGTGGGTGCTCCAGGCATATGACAGGTGACGTCTCATTTTTTACCTACTTAGAGAATCGTAAGTAGGCCTGTAAATTGTGCACCTGAGACCCGAAGCCCGCCCGTTCGGACCGTTATTTTCGGTCCGAGCTTTATTTGAGTTTGAACCGAGCCGAGCCTGAGCCAAAATTTCAAGCCCGAATTAATTTCGGGCCGAGCTTGAGCCGAACTTTATCAAGCCTGAATTGGGTCCGAAGCCCGAACTTCATATTTATAAATAAATAAATAAAAAATTTATATAATATAACATATTTATGTTAACATTATTTAATTAGGTTTCGTTCTTTTATTTCATTTATTACTTAAAAAAAAATTATTTGTTACAATCCATTAGATTACATGTGATTTTCAATTTTGTGATTTTATTGTTAATCTCATTATGGGTATTTGATTTAATAATTGCCCAAGTCATAATAGGCCTTTGGTAGTGATCAAATTTTTGCTAAATGTATGAAATTTAATAGGCATTTGTAGGTTTTCTCTCTTATTTCCCTTGTTTTAATTTAATACATTTCATAATTATATATATTATTTAATGAAATATCAATTATATTTTAATGTTTAATTTTGTCCATGATGGAAATACAAGGAAAAAAAATTAATTCAAACTTTTTTAACAAAAAAATTTAAATCGGGCCTGCCCCAAATTGGCCCCGAAGCCCGTAATATTTGTGAGCCGAGTTCGGGCCTAGGTGGGAAAACATAATTCGGGTCGAGCTCGGGCTTGAGCATGGGTAAGTGATTTCGGGTCGGGCCTGAGCAACCCCAAGCCCGACTTACCCAACCCGATTTACAGCCCTAAACGTAAGGAAGGTAAAGTCACATTTGGAGATGTGAGCAATTCTAGTATATCAGGGCGTGGTATAGTAGAGATACCGGGGTTTCCTAAGATAGAGAATGTTTTGTACGTCAATGGTTTGAAAGCAAACCTTCTCAGCATTAGCCAACTGTGCGATGCTGACTTTGTAGCAAAGTTTGATCGAAAAGAGTGTAAAGTTTATGATCAAGCCGGTAAACTTATATTTCTAGGGGTGAGGACATAAGATAATTTTTATGGGATAATGCCCAAGTCCTCATTTGTCTGCAATAACACCACGATCACTCCTATGGATTTGTGACATCAACGTCTAGGTCACGTGAATTTTAGAGATTTAGAGAGCTTAACTAAAGAGGATCTAATACGTGGCTTGCCGTCACTTGGAAAGCCGACTTTCACGATTTGTGGACCTTGTCAGTTGGGAAAACAAGTTCGTAGTCCCTATAGGAAGTTGAATTCCATTATCACTTTACGCGTACTTGAGTTGATTCACATGGATCTTACGGGTCCTACTCGTACTGAGAGTTTGGGTGGTAAGAGGTATATACTCGTGATGGTAGATGATTTCTCTCGTTATTCCATAGTAGGTTTTCTGAGAGAGAAATCCGATATTCCAAAGTTTATTACGACCAAGTGCCGTGTCCTGAAAAATCAACAAGGTGTCACTATTAATAGAATATGTAGTGACAACGACATTAGATTTAAGGAAGCAAAAGTAGATCTTTACTGTGATAGCCTAGGGATCAAACATGAGTTTTTAGCTGTGAAAACTCCTCAGCAAAATGGTATTATTGAGAGGACGAATAGGACGATTCAAGAGATGGCTAGATTTATGCTTCTAAGTTGTAAATTTTCTAAGAGATTTTGGGCATAGGCGGTGTCTACCGCGTAACACACGGTGAATAGGGTATATCTTCTCCCATAAACTCTTCAGACGCCTTATGAATTGTGGATTGAAAAGAAGCCAAACCTTTCATATTTTCATAGTTTTAGGAGCAAATGCTACATCCTACGGGATAGAGAGCAATTAGGAAAGTTCGACTCTCGGAGTGACGAGGGAATATTGTTAGGCTATTCATCGACGAGTAGAGCATATCGGATTTTTAAACTGAGTAAATCTAAGGTTATGGAGTCAATAAACATCACCATGCAAGATGATGAACCGCCGACGCTTGTTGGGCCTAGACTTTTGAGTGAGGATGACACACTTCCATGAGATGATCCCATTGTCCTTCACACATTTAGGGTGGACCCTACTCCTAATTTAGGGGAGACACCTACGTGTGTTCGCAAGAGTCATGATCGTTTTTCCATTCTAGGTGATCCTACTTTAAGGGTCAAGACTCGTGCTCAACTAGAGAACTTGGTTAGCTTTCTGTGCTACACGTCCAAAGTCGACCCCAATAACATCAAAAAAGCACTCAAAGACGAACAACAAATATCCTCTATGCAAGAAGAGTTGTTTCAGTTTAAGAAAAATGATGTTTGGGAACTTATCCCCTGACCTAGTGAGAAGAATATGATTGGTACCAAGTGGATCTATAAGAATAAGATGGATGAGAACGATACCATTATATGAAATAAGGCTACGTTGGTCGCTTAGGTCTACACACAGATTGAGGGTGTAGACTTTGAGGAGAAATTTGCTCATGCTGTGAGGCTTGAGTCCATCCGTTTACTACTCGCCATCACATGTCATCTGCACTTCTAGCTTTATCAGATGGATGTCAAGATTGCCTTTCTGAATGGCATTCTACAAGAGGAATTTTACGTGGAACAACCAAAAGGGTTTGAAGACCCCAAGCATCCTGATTATGTCAACTATCTAAAGAAAGCCCTGTAGGTTTGAAGCAAGCACCCCGTGCTTGGTATGAGCGGATAACTTCCTATCTTCTGATCCGTGGCTTCAAGAGAGGGGGAGTAGATAAGACATTATTTGTAAGAAGAGGAAAATATGCTTTTTTGGTTACCCAAGTCTATGTGGACGACATAGTCTTTGGATCCACGTGCTCCCGACATGCTCAGGATTTTGAAGAGAAGATGAAGAGTGAGTTTGAAATGAGCATGGTTGGTGAGATTACATTGTTTCTTAGTCTCTAGGTTCGTCATCTAAAGGATGGGATGTTCATCTCCCAATCCAAGTATGCTAGAGACCTTGTGAAGAAATTTGTTTTAGACTCCACTAAGCACGCACGTACCCCGATGAGTACCTAAACTAAGGTTAGCAAGGACGCTTTAGGAAAGGACGTAGAGCAAACCTTGTATCGGAGTATGATAGGTAACCTTCTCTACTTGACTGCTAGTCGTCCTGACATCGCCTTTAGTGTTGGAGTCTGTGCGCGATATCAAACATCCCCAAAAGAGTCACACTTACTCGCTCTTAAACGTATTATCAAATACGTGAGTGGGACTCTCTCATATGGCATTTGGTATTCCTTTGATACTGACGACCGTTTGTCAGCCTATTCGGATGCCGATTGGGCCGGGGATGTAGATGGATGTAGGAGAACTTCTGTTGGGTGTTTTTATTTTTGTTCTGCTCTTGTCTTTTGGTTGAGTAAAAAGCAAAATTCCATATCTTTGTCCACTGCGAAGGGTGAGTACATAGCCGCCGGGAGTTGTTGCACACAACTTTTGTGGATGAAACTGATGCTGGAGGATTATGGGATATCACAGGACACCATGACTATTTTTTGTGATAACACGAGCGCAATACACATATCTCGCAATCCAGTCCAGCATTCGCGCACAAAACACATTAGGATACGCGATCACTTTATCCGTGAGTTAGTAGAAGAGAAAGTTGTGTCCTTTAGTTTTGTGTCCACTAACCTTCAGTTAGCCGATATTTTCATGAATCCTTTAGATGCCCTTAGATTCGAGAGTCTTAGGAAGTCTTTAGGAATTTGCACAGTTGGCCGAGGGGTGGTTACCATGTCTAAGAATGTTGCATTTTGCATGTTCATATCATATGATTCCTATTGCTAGACAATATAATTTGTATCATTTTGTTATTATTTTTTTCTTTTTCATATCTTTAGAAAAATACAAAAATATTTTTTATTTTTTCAGAAAAATTGAAAAATCCATAAAGATTTTTTTTGATAACATTTTTTTGAAAAAGACAAAAAGATTTTCTTATTATATTTTTTTTAAAAACACAAAAAGAGTTTTGTATTTGTTTTACACCTTTTATGGATGAACATTTAATATGACCAATGTCACAACTTCATTTTCATATTCCATGTGACTTTTTGATAGTGATTTCAGATACTACATCATTTCATCCATGAGCTTTACATTGTTTGGAGTCATTGAGATGTGATTAGTGATATCTTTCTACATGTTTGGCTCCTTATCTCCTTTAATGAACATATGCATGGTTTTATTTATATTTTGTACTTGTCTGTCACATGTTGGTTTGGTGTTTTCATCTCAATTCTGCCTATATAATGAAACAAATGCGATATAACGAGAATAATAATAGTAGTGCATGTAATAACCGTTGCCCGTGAGGAATTTATTTCAATATATATATATATATATATATATATATATATATAATGGGGAAGGGTTACGAAATGTACTCATAATATCCTTTGCGATTAAGCCACCATTTAAATCGGGTAAAAAAATGTGGCAGTGAAAACAATAGACAAGACCCAAAGAATTTAAAAGAGCCAAAAAAGTGTGGCATAGAAAAAAGTAGCCAAGGCCAAACTAGTTTAGGTTGATATGATCATTCAAATAGCAAAGAAAATATCATTATATGATCATTATTACATTTGAGGGAGTTTGGTTGGATAAGTATATCAATAGGTTTGCACATTCTTGAAAATCTTGAAAAAGCATTGTTAACGCAAAAATTCTCCATCTACGAGGACCAATCAGAAAAGGACACATGTCATCCTATGTGGCAATATTCGACACCCGAGGAGAGTTGGTCGGCACCCGAGGAGTGTTAGTCGGCACCCGAGGAGAGTTGGTCGGTACCCGAGGAGAGTTAGTCGGCACCCGAGGAGAGTTGGTCGGCATACCATAGGGAAGATCAAAGGATAACTACGCATTTAATGATCATTAATGTACATTTATACTGTAGATGACAACACATAGCATACCAAGCAATTCAACAATTAGATTCGTTGAATGTAGACATAATGTATAAATGTCTACATACAATGAATCTCTTTATCTCCCATCACTATAAATACATGTATTCCCTTAGCCAAAAGGGAGAGATCAAAGAAAACCAAGAATCGAGAGACACCATACACAAGATCCACACCTTTTTATCTCTCTACCACATTGTGATATTATAAACCCCTGGGAATAAAATAACAGTGGACGTAGGCTTTTCCTTATAGCCGAACCACTTTAAAAATATTTGTCTCTTATATGTTTGATGTGAATGTTTATCTTCATCTTCAATCTCATCCTCATCATTTATCTGCTGTTGACGCCACTAAAATGGCAGTGGCCATTTTTCGTCTTCAACAGATTGGCGTCGTTTGTGGGAATCGTGTTACAAGCATTGTTCTCCATCAAAAGCTAAGTTTTTATTTTCTATATGATTCAATCATGATTTTTATGTTTATATACATAAATTAATTGTCCAATTTTTATTTGTAAAATATTGCATGTCATGATTTTAAAATCATAACTGTTAGATTAATTCTTATTTAGAAATCTAAAAAATAGTGGATTTCATAAATCATAACTTTTTTCTTGATTCTCAAGTTTCAATTTTATATCATGGAATAAATATTTTAAATGATTACATATACCAATATATACGACGATGATAAGATTTGATCATTTTCATTGTTGATTTTGAAATAAATTTTGTAAGATCTTTGATGTCTATTCAAATTCCCATCATATTTTTAATAAAAGAATGGGAAAAGGTTAAAGACAATAAAAAGTTTTCTCATGGAAATCATGACCCAGATCTATTTTCTCTCTTCAAGTTTGAGTCTCTTTGCATTCATTTTTATGAACTATATACTTAAGTTGGTTTAGCTTCCATTTATGTCAATAAAGTCAAATTGATTGATTTTTGATATAAATTTGGTAATAACTTTAATCATTCATCATATTTTTATCTCTCCAAATAGGGAATAAGAAGGGATCAATATAAAAAATAATTTTCTCTCACCTGAAAAACCCACTAACTGTAGTTGGTCGACGAGGAAAAAATATTTCAAACTGTACCAACGTAATTGGTCGACGAGGAAAAAATATTCCAAACTGTATCAACGTAGTTGGTCGACGAGGAAAAAATATTCCAAACTATATCAACGTAATTGGTCGACGAGGAAAAAATATTCCAAACTGTACCAAGTATGGTTGGTCGGGGATAAAAACCCACTAACTGTAGTTGGTCGACGAGAAGAATTTATCGATTTTGATTAGTCGGATACATTTTATGAAAAAGGCAAAAATTTACCAAGTATGGTTAGTAGGGTATAAACTCTCACTAACTATAATTGGTCGACGAGCACAATTTAACAACCTTGGTTGGTTGGAAAAATTTTAAACATTTTTATACTCATTACTTTATTATTAAGTGATCGAGCAACATTACTAATACTTGTAACTTTTTTATTACTAAGTTGGTCGATGAACAACACAATATTCTTATCTTTTTAACTTATACATATGCACAGATGTAGAGTATTTTACAAGACAATAGCAATTAAGATTGCTAAACAAAAATGAAAGTCTTTCATTAAAATCAAAAACAAAATACATTGAGAATGAAAATGTATACTAACTATTACATTGAGATTCCTACTCTATTGGTTTCTTTCCCTCTTCTTTTGAAACAGGTTCCTCGCCAGCAGGAGGATCATCCAAAGCATAAGGGGAGTTTATGAAGTTAAGATCTTTCAGCATTCTGATGTTCATCACATATGGTCTGTCCGAGCAGCTCTTGCTCGTCCCCGAGAAGCTCTTGCTCGTTCCCGAGCAGGAAGTTGCTCTTCAAGACTCATGATCTTCTCGGACATCTCAGCCAAGGCCTGGTTCTTTGCCATTAGTAGGAAGGCTGGATTCTCCAAAGTAGATTGAGTTCTCTGTTCTTCGACAGTTACCCGAGCAGCTCTTGCTCGTTCCCGAGCAGAGGTAGAAGTCAAAATCAGCATCTACAACACTGAGATCTTTGCTACTACTGTCTCAACGAATAATGAAAAAGAAGTTGTATGAAAATGTTTCGAAGTCCACCACTAGCTTGGTACTAACAAGATTGAAGAGTTGGGTTAAAAAGCTAATATGTTACTCGACAAAGTATTCAGAGGAGCATAAATAAAAAAAATCAAGCACGTAAAGTTAGCATTCAGTTGCTCGACACAGGAAGCAGTTGGTCGGCTGGCAAACCAATCAACATACTTGAAGATTATGACAAGCTACAAGCTGCATACTATGGCATAGATGCATTCAAATTCCCAGGGGTGATACATAGCACACGGAGTTACTCAAAAGAAAGATTAGCAACCATCGATCATCCTGCATCATATGTCGTCCAGGAGATAATGCACTTTATGTTGAACAAATCAAGAAGGTAGATCAAGAATTTCACGAGCACTTAGAAACACTGCAGAATAAATACTCCATCCTTTCAAGTAAACCATCAAGCATGGAGCTTGGGGGCTTCTGTTAACGCAAAAATTATCCATCTACGAGGACCAATCAGAAAAGGACACATGTCATCCTATGTGGCAATATTCGACACCCGAGGAGAGTTGGTCGGTACCCGAGGAGTGTTAGTCGGCACCCGAGGAGAGTTGGTCGGTACCCGAAGAGAGTTAGTCGACACCCGAGGAGAGTTGGTCGGCATACCAATAGGGAAGATCAAAGGATAACTACGCATTTAATGATCATTAATGTACATTTATACTGTAGATGACAACACATAGCATACCAAGCAATTCAACAATTAGATTCGTTGAATGTAGACATAATGTATAAATGTCTACATACATTGAATCTCTTTATCTCCCATCACTATAAATACATGTATTCCCTTAGCCAAAAGGGAGAGATCAAAGAAAACCAAGAACCGAGAGACACCATACACAAGATCCACACCTTTTTCTCTCTCTACCACATTGTGATATTGTAAACCCCTGGGAATAAAATAACAGTGGACGTAGGCTTTTCCTTATAGCTGAACCACTTTAAAAATATTTGTCTCTTATATGTTTGATGTGAATGTTTATCTTCATCTTCAATCTCATCCTCATCATTTATCTGCAATGGCCACTGCCATTTTAGTGGCGTCAACAAGCATTATATAGTTTTGGGCGTTATTGGTGTGGAAATCACTTTGAACTTTGATTTGTTGATTAGATTTAGCCAATTTCTTATAATTCCACCATTTTTACACCTAAGAAAGATGTTGAGTTCATTCGTTAGGAGTATCCAAAATTCACCGTGCACTTATGTTATGATTGTTTGTGTTGATTTTCCTACTGAATTTGTTCACATCCCTTCATTTACTCTATCACCGACTTGGTTATTTTCGCGTTCTTTCATGGTGTGATTCTTTGTTGTATATTTATTTTGTCAGAATATTTTGAAAAATTAAAAAAGAGAAGTTGATTACCTTGTGACACTCTCCCTATGCATTGGTTTGTGTTCTTCTTATTTGTCTATTTGGGGACATCATAAAAGGGGGAGAATGAATTATGGGGGAGATGATTTATTGCTTGTTTGCCTTACTGACTTTCTTGAGCTTAATTGATGTTGATTTTATGCTTATCATTATATTTCACACTTTTTCCCGTCACGGGTATTTGTTTCTTGTCTCATGTGCGTAGGTACACAATTGAGTATCATTTTTTTGCACATCCTGACGATGACAAATAAACGTTGGAGAATTAAAGCTTTGAAGATGTTGAAGATTTTTGAAGACATGTTATTTAATATTTCCATTTATGGGTTCTTGGGGATATTAGATTGAATGTATCATTTTTGTTGGGTAGCATGATTTGAATTTTTCATGAATGTATCGACTGATCGAGTGCGAAAGGTAGCGCGTGTAAAGACGCTAGTCGTTGTTTTCGTTTCGCCTACTCAATATAAACAAACCTAAATTACTACTACACTTGCGAGGCAAGCTCAGCGGTAAGTCGGGTATCGAAAATCCACAGGGACGAGATGCTAGAATTTAAGTGATTTAGTGCTCCGAAATAAAAGTGAAAAAGGTGATTACAAACTAAAAGGAAAAATATGCATAAAAGGGAAATGATTAACTAGGCGAGGGTATTGAAACTAAATTATGAAAGCGAGTAAAACTATAGGTTGCGTCGAATATCCCTCACCCGGGCTAATTTGTATAAAATGGTTACATGGGTCGACGAGTTATTTAGAATGCGTCTCGTTTCGACAGCTAATTGAACCAAGGGTTGTCACGCCCCTAAATTCGCATAAAAGCCTAATATGATTTTGGCATCAACAAATATCCCGGAAATTGAGCAGAAAAGGTCGTAAGCACGAGACATACATGATATGCCCCGTCAAATCTCCTAGGCGCAATAACTAGGAAAATTCACCCGAAATAAACCCGTAAACACTATCACCAAGCAAAATAACGCGTTAACCCGAGTGAGTTCCATTCAAACACAACCTGATTTAAATTACCTAGAAAGCATCGTAAAAACGCGGTAAATGAACGCAATAAAGAAACGCGGTAAAACTATACTAGAAAGCAAGGAACTAAAACATGTAAACCTAAATTAGAAAGCATGTAAATCTAATTTGAAAGGAAGAAATGAAGAAAGACAAACTATATTAAGGAAGAGGAAGATGAATAGAGCAACATTCAACCCAAATGGGGTGTCAAACCAAGAACAATTGAAGAAGAACTCATCAAACCCCCCAAAACCCTAAGCTAAACTAACCTAAAATCATGTATATCTGTTATTACAACAAAAAATTCTTTATATAGTAAGTTGGAATTAAATTAGAAAAGAAGAGAGAAAAGAAAAGAAAAGGAAAAATATCTGCAGAAAACAGGGGATCGATCGATCGACCCCTTTGGTCGATCGATCGGTCATGAACAAAAACCACACTGTTGATGAGGATCGATCGATCGACCCCTTTGGTCGGTCGATCGATGAATTAGGGGCAGAACACACTGCATTATTTTCTTCCTCTTCTCCTCCTCTTTTGGTTTCCTTATTTTTCCCTTCGCTAAAATTATCGTAACTTCGTCATACGAACTCGGAATCGCACACCGTTCATGGCCAGGTACCCAAGCTGTGAAAATACTAAAATGCCATTGAACGTGTGATCGCGTACAGAAATAGAGCAGAATGTGTTTGAACTTCACACTTAGCATTCAAATACCTATAAAAGCTCAATTAACCCCTACAAAACATGCTAACGTAGAAATCTGAGGTTGTCTGGTAACGAGCATAAATATAGTGAATAAGATACTCGAGGGGGCTAAAATGGGTAGGTTCGAGGGATGAAATACACAATATTTGCGTATCATCACACCCCCTAACTTACACATTGCTAGTCCCTAGCAATGAAATAGGATGCAACAAGAACTACAAGCAAACCAAAAGAAGTAGATAGGTACAAAAGTATGGTATAAAAGCAAAAGACCACTTTCGCAGGCGATTCGATTGCATTTAGCGTATGCAATAAGCTGTTAAACCCCTAGGTCACTCTAGTGGACGAGTGTCATCTCGTGAGGGTTTTCAGGGATGGTACCCACAAACATCAAATGGTTTGCTCAAAATAAGCCCAACCCAACATGTGACAAGCCCAACAATGGCGAAAAGGATTTCATACGCATTATTAACAAAGTGAATGAATTCAAACCACTGTTCTAAAAAACCCACCTAGGCTCCGACTAGGCATGCCTAGGCTTAAGGCTTGGGAGAAACGCCTCGCCTTAAGTTTTTTACGCCTTTTTACGCCTTATTCTTGGAAAAAACCTTAAGGCACACTTTTTTCTAAAAACAACAATGCTTTAGTGAAACGATTTCGCCTTTTAAAGAATTTATTAACTAACCAAACCATTATCCCATCCAAAATAATCAAATAGTATTTTAATTTGCATATATTCAGACATATTTTTATGATATGTATAATTTTAGTATTTTAATATCCTTGCTATGGTTAAAAATATTAAAATATATTAAGAAGGCCTAAACGCCTTTTCACGCCTTTTTACGCCTAAGGCCCGCCTAGGCTTCCAAGGCTTAAGGCTTGGCCTCCATGCCTCGATCACGCCTCGCGTTTTTTAGAATCTTAATTCAAACAAAAGTCCAAATCATTAACATTATAGAATGCACCTCATAGAATTGAAACCTTAAAATATGGGAGGGGAGCGAGCACATGCAAAGTGTGATTTGACAAAAACTTATATAAATCGGATACTAGATTAACGCAAGCATATATTCAATCCTCACGGGCATTACACTCATCAAGTGAATTCACTCGAAACAGGGAGGTAACACACGGAACATGCGGGCATAAAGAATAAATGTAAATGAAAACTAGGCCACACACATGGCACAAATGAAGAACGCTATATATAAACTGAAAAACTGTAATCTCAATGAAAGGATACCGCACACTAAAAGAGGCGAAATGCATTTTCACATATTATCAAAACTATTTCAAATTTTTAATTACATGCACCTAAGATCACATAGGACTTTAATAGGGTTATGATGTAGGTATGGCTAGGGTGCGAAACGAAGGAATGTATGTACGGATTCAAAGTGTTCGGAATGAAAACTCAGGATAATGGAAAAATGCGAGCAATATCAAAATTGGAAAACAAGTTCCAAAAAGGCATTAGATATATCACCGGGGAGAGTAATCAAAGCTTATTCAAACTATATACAACATTTACCTCTTTCTCTTTCTTTTCTTTTCTTCTTTTTCTCATTTTTCTTTTGTTTTATTTTGCTTTTTGCTTTCTCTTTTTCATCACTTTTTTCACTTTTTCTTTTCACTTATCAAACTCTCATATGCCTAAATTGCAACCGACATCACAATAACAACATTCAATCCCATGTAACATTCGAAAGAAAGGTATGGAAAGTGTATCTATGGTTTAAAACTCCAATTTAGAGTTGGTTATGGGAATTTGGGTTATGAAACGAAAGGCTATATTTAGGCTTAAAGGGGTTAACGAGGGTAAACATATAAGGGTGAGGTCAAGGCTAATATGGGTGATATAACAAAGAATGCCTATGATCATTTCACAAAGTTTACGCAATTCTCGAGTCAAAACAATATATGAAAATCATTCTCAAGTAACACATTTCAAGTATGAAATCAATTAATGAACGATCAAATGAAAGAATAGTGAGATTACCAACGAATTCAACGTTTTCAATGAGAAAAGAATAGTGTATACACTCACAAACGACGAAAGGTACAAAGCTTACTCGGTGTAAGTATATACAATGCAACAAAAGATTACCGAGTTATAAAAATCTTAAACCAAATAAATATAACAATAAAAGTGCATGTGCTCATGGGATTAAAGTTTAATTCATAAAGTTATTCACAATATTAATAATCGAGACTAAAGTCTAATAACTTCTAAAATCGAGAACATGCATCGTTGGGTTGTCTATTGGATCGGGCAATTATTGAAATTTATCATCGGAAACAAAGGTAAAATGCCCAAAAACGAGAAAAAAAGAAAGAAAATCTTTTTGAAATTTTCAATTTTTCTAAGAAAAGCATACTAAGCAACTAACATGTGAGCAAAAACATGGACTAAATAAAGAAATGGATAGAATATCCCACACCCCCTAACTGAAAACTTGACATTGTCCTCAATGTGATTAAGAACCAAGTTAAGAGAGGAAAATAGCGATATTACCCAAAATTGGAGCGATCCCCATAAGAACAAGTCCAAAGAATCTACAAAACAAGTTAGTACCGAGCATAGCAAAAACAAATAATAAAAAGTTAACTAATTACACTAGACTAAATTACAAAAGAAGGAAAAAAAAAGAAAAAAGAAAAAAAAGCTAACTATATACAACCTACTATTTAGGCCTCACACTAACTATACACTAGAAGTCTAAATAGCCGAGGATCCACCGTGAAAACGATTTGACTTTGGAGGATAACCGGTGTACCCTCACTCATAAGCATGCCTTCCAAAAAATATGAATTCCGTTTGAACAACGGAAGGCATGTGTAAGGAGGAAGAAATGAACCATCGCCAATTAAAAGTTTTGGTGGGACGATGGGGGGTTTGGATTGAACGGGTGACAAAAACATGTGAGGACCGAGAAAAGCGAAATATCCTCCCAAAGATTTTCAAATTGGAATGGGAGGTAGCGCACACAAAGGCAAAGATGCGATCGTGGAGGGCGACTCGAGCAAGGACTCCTCATCGGCGAAAAGGTTTAAAACATTAAAGTTTGAAACCGAATCATCGGGTACTTGTGATGGTGTGATAATAGAGAATGAAAATGGGGATGAAAGAAATTCAAACTCATGAAATGAATCATCATCGCATGAAGTTTGAGTTTCGAATGGAATAATATCATTTTCAATGAAATGTTCTTCTTTGGGGGCTAAAGAATAAATCATTTCATTGCAAATAGATATTACGTCATTTTCATCCTCACTTTCAATATCTATTATGCAATGGGCAAAGTCTAGAATGGTTTATTCCAAAGTAGGCACAAGTACCTCATTTGGTTCAAAACATTCCTAGACTTCTAAAGTCTCGAAAGCAAAATCGTCGTCGGACTCAAATAATAAATCCAAGTTATATTCCCACGAACGATTTTCTTCCCGATAACGAGTTTTAATTTTCTCATTTTCATACATACGCAAGCCCTCACCGAATGTCATGGGTCGAGGTGCGGATGCATGAAAATGGGAACTTTAAAACTTATTATCGGACTTAAAAGATACCTCATTATGATAGGAATTTTGAAAACTATTTGAATTCGTTTCAAAATTCCTATTATAAGGAGGTAAAGGACCAAAATCATTATCATCATCATCATCATCAAAATTCCAATAACCTAGATTTTAACTTTCGTTATACTCGCCCAAAGTCATATTTGAATTTGTTATACTTTGGGATTCTAAGTATTCACCGACAGTCATAGGTTTGCGAGAATTTTGAGAATTATGACAATGATTACCGAAAGAATTGGAATAAGACATGCTTACCCCAAAAAGGGCTCAAGTGGCGGATTCCACAAAGTAAGTGTGCGCGGGAAAAATTCAAGCGTTTCTAAGTGCTCAAATGTGAAAGTCCTGCAAAAAGATTAGAAAATAATACAAATAGAAAGAAAATACTATGAAATACTAAATCAAATAAAGTCTAAAACAAACTCATCCCCGACAACGGCGCCATTTTGATCGAGTGCAAAAGGTAGCGCATGTAAAGACGCTAGTCGTTGTTTTTGTTTCGCCTACTCAATACAAACAAACCTAAATTACTACTACACTTGCGAGGCAAGCACAACGGTAAGTCGGGTATCGAAAATCCACAGGGACGAGATGCTAGAATTTAAGTGATTTAGTGCTCCGAAATAAAAGTAAAAAAATGTGATTACAAACTAAAAGTAAAAAGGTGCATAAAAGAGAAATGATTAACTAGGCGAGGGTATTGAAACTAGATTATGAAAGCGAGTAAAACTATAGGTTGGTCGAATATCCCTCACCTGGGATAATTTGTATAAAATTGTTACATGGGTCGACGAGTTATTTAGAATGCGTCTCGTTTCGACAGTTAATTGAACGAAGGGTTGTCACTCCCCTAAATCTGCATAAAAGCCTAATATGATTTTGGCGTCAACAAATATCCTAGAAATTGCGCACGAAAGGTCGTAAGCACGGGACATACATGATATGCCCCGTCAAATCTCCTAGGCACAATAACTAGGAAAACTCACCCGAAATAAACCCGTAAACACTATCACCAAGCAAAACAACGCGTTAACCCGAGTGAGTTCCATTCAAACACAACCTGATTTAAATTACCCAGAAAGCATCGTAAAAACGCGGTAAATGAACGCAATAAAGAAACGCGGTAAAAATATACTAGAAAGCAAGGAAATAAAGCATGTAAACCTAAATTAGAAATCATGTAAATATAATTAGAAAGCAAGAAATGAATAAATACAAACTATATTAAGGAAAAGGAAGATTACTAGTGCAACATTCAACCCAAATGGGGTGTCAAACCAAGAACAATTGAAGAACTCTTCAAAACCCCCCAAACCCTAAGCTAAACTAACCTAAAATCGTGTATATCTGTTATTACAACAAAAAAATGCTTTATATAGTAAGTTGGAGTTAAATTAGAAAATAAAAGAGAAAAGAAAAGAAAAGGCAAAATATCTGCAGAAAACAGGGGATCAATCGATCGATCGATCATGAACAAAAATCCCACTATCGATGAGGATCGATCGATCGACCCCTTTGGTCGATTGGTCGATCAAGAAGGGGCAGAACACACTGAATTCTTTTTATTCCTCTTCTCCTCCTCTTTTGGTTTCCTTATTTCTCCCTCCGCTAAAATTGCCGTAACTTCATCATACAAACTCGAAATCGCGCACCGTTCACGGCCACACGAAGCTTACGAGGAGGGATACAACTTCTGTGCAGATGTTAAGCCAGGTGCCCAAGCTATGAAAAGACTAAAATGCCCTTGAACGTACGAAAATCAAGCAGAATGCGTGAGAACTTCGCACTTAGCATCCAAATACCTATAAAATCTCAATTAACCCTTGTAAAACATGTTGACGTAGAAATTCAAGATTGTCTGGCTAACGAGCATAAATATAGGGAATAAGATACCCGAGGGGGCTAAAATGTGTAGGTTCGAGGAATGAAATACGCAATGTTTGCGTATCATCACTGACATAGATCTATGAGGAGATTTGTAAGGACATATTTTATAAATGTCCGTATAGAATCTAGGAATTTGTTATTGTCCTAGATTTCAGTTTGTATGTCATATACAGTTACATCTCGGCACGTCTTCACACGTTCTACCTTGATGTCCATCGTCCGAGTCTTGAGCTATCAACACACACCCATCATTGACAACGTGCATCGCGTATCTTCAACTTCCCACTAACTCCACTGCGCTAAAAGGTGAAATGATTAATTGGAGTTATGAATATTCATTAATTTATTTGGGATATTTTTATAAAATGTTTTTATCAAAATCGAGGCATTTTTCTAAGTAAGAAGTTATTTTTTAAGACCTATAGGCGAGACTCTTTAAAAGAAATATTTTTCGCTTGTGTCATTCAAACGACATAACAACGTCGTTCAAACAACATTGAGAAGTCATTCGAATGACAGCTTCTAACGACAACACACGTCGTTTGAAGCCTATAATATTTTACATTTTTAGGGTCGTTTGTAACGATATTAGATGTCGTTCAAACAACATGCATATGTCGTTCGAATGACCAGCGCCGCCTTAATTTTTTAATCAGCCTATAAATTCCTGCTCTGATTCTAGGTTTTTTTTAAGCCTTTCAAAACTCCATTTCTGCACTTTAGATGCACCAAAAGACTTCATTTTTTAGGTTTTAAACCCTTTTTGATTCACTCCAAAAATCTCAAATCAATTTTGTGAATCATTCTTGGCTTGATTATTTATTTTACTCATTCCGGAGTAACTCTTGTGGAGAAGAAGGTTATCTCCATTACTGACCAATTGGAGCTCTTGAGGGATCTCTTGCTGAAGACTTCTAACTGATACCTGAGGGTATTTTGTCGTCACAAAAACACTATATTTCTACTATGTAATTGTAAGATGGATATTTACAGTTTATAGAGAACTAAAAGGTTTTTCCCTGCTGGGGATTTTTCCTCAACTTTGTTTAGTTATTGTTTGATTGTGCATGCTAGATAATTTGTATGAATTTTCAATCACAATTAGATGCATGTTTTAGAGGCTTCTAGGAATAAAATTGGAATTTAATTAAACTAGTTTAATCATTGAACGCAAGTGCACTATCATTATTTGACGTCACCACGACACATTTTGCAGCGTTTGGGCATGCCTTTCCATCTCACACACACCCGTAGCCCCCACTAAACTAAGAACAAACGATCTGCCAAGTTATTGATTGTCGATGATCACTATATTAGCAACACTTTGGCCATAACCCAAACCTACACCACCCCCATGAACATGATATCTAACCTCGATTAGTAATGTAATTAACATACTTCCTTCGAAAAAGGGAAGTTCAGAACCAACATCGTAGATAGGGCTCAAGTGAAAATCTCGTGTCTCGAGATATGATGGAGACACTTGGTTTACCTACGACATCGTTGTGATTTCCATGCTTTATTGGGTGGTTGGGTGAACGTGCTCCACTCATCCCATACAATATCTCATCCGTTTCTTCATTGGGCCTACATTGATGAGGTCTTTCATAGTCGTGGATTGACAATTGGCCACCTTATTCTTGGGCAACCTTGTCAATACGACATAGACAATGTGTACATTATAAGGGAAAACAAGTACACTTTTTACTACGGGAGAGAATATAATCGTGCTCTGTTCTAGACTTGCTCACCCAGAAAAGAATGACATCTGGTGGATGTGTGTTGATAGTCGTGATATCAACAAGTTCACCGTTAAGTACTACTTTTTGAATCCAAGACTAAATGATATGTTGGATGAGCTTCGTGATCTCTGCATCTTCTCTAAGATAAGAATGGATACCATCATATACATATATGATCAGGAATGAGTACAAGATAACTTTTAAGACTAAAGACGACCTATACAAGTGGACTGTGATGCCTTTCGGCTTATCTAATGCACCGTTCACCTTCATGCATGTGATGAAGCACACCATTCGACCTTTTTTTGGAGAGTTTCATAGTGTCTATATTAATAATATTTTGATATACAACATATAAGAGGTCGAGCACATTGATCATGTCTTACAAGTCCTTGAGGATCTCCGTGCTTAACAATTTTTCCTTCATTTAAAGAAATGCTCCTTTAGGGTACCATTTATTGCATTTGTCAACAAGTTCGAGGTTCTGACCATCGTGGAGTGGCCCACTCTCGTGGTCATCTCTTAGGTGAGGAGTTTCATGGGCTCCTCATCTTCTATATGAGCTTCATCACCAACTTTAGCTCTATTATTTCCCCTATCACCGACGTGTTAAGTTCCTCTTTATTCGAGTTCCTATGGATAGACGTCGCAGAGAGAAATTTCAAACACATAAAGCACCTCTTTATGATAACCCCCATTCTTGTGTTATATGATTTTTGAAGTTAATTGAGTTGTCTTGCAATGCTGGTAGGTTGCCCAGTCGTCTTTTCTAGTGATGAGGTATCATACATTTCAAAGAACTACTCCATCTATGATTCATAGTTAGGTTCTATTGTTAAGGTTGTGAAATATTTGAACAAGTAATTATTGTACAATGATTTTTTTTATAAAATTTGGTCACGAGGTCATTAGATACCTTAGTAATCAACATAAAATTAGTGAAATGCAAGACATGTGGGATAAATTTAGGCAACAAGTACGCATCATCTATAGCATAAGAAGATGGAGGAGAATCGGTCCGCTATTCCCTTGAGCCTTCGTGTAGTTGATCACTGTTTGCTGTGCTATCTTCGATTTTGATGAGGTCTATGATTTTTATGGAACTATTTCCTAGTTTGTCTCCATCATGGTGGATTTTTAGCGTCATCTTTATATTTTGGGTGATAATTTATTTATGGATCACTTCCTCTTCAGGGTATAACTCTTTGCATCCCCGCTTCCTCCCTTCAAGAGAAGATCATTATTGAGATCTATTGGGGTGGCTTAGCGGACTATATGGGTTTCTCTAAGACGCTTAGACTACTCTGTGACCATTTGTCTTGGTTGACCATGTGGAGAGTCTCCACATGGTATATGTGACAAATTCTTTACCAAATAGATTACAAAAAAAATTATATTCAATATTAAGTCATGTAATCTAAGTGCGAAAAAGGTAAACACAATAGCACAACACCAAGACGTACCACAACGATAAAAAATTCGGACCAACAAAATGACAAATGTGCTATGGTAGAGTATTATAACTAGAAGATAAATAATTACAACAACAATATGATATGTTAGTATAGAAACTCTTTCCCACCATAAGCACCGACAACAAATTTTTTATGTTTGAAGAAAACTTTTTATGTTCCAATGGAATGGAACCATATAATATATATATATTTTTTATTTCCTACGACGTGAAATTCCTAAAGGTTGATGGAAGTTTTAAAATATTCCTACAGATTGATGGAAGTTTTAAAGTGTTTAACTATTAAAAAAAAACTCACAAGTATCCTGGAGATGTAAAAAATATTTAAAGTCTCTCAAGTACAAATTTTACAAATGTTTGTTCAAGTATTGAGAAGAAGTAATCATACTTAAAATTCATTTAAATAGCAATAATATTAATGAATATCTCAAGAACACTCAAAGAATCTTAAAGAAAAATTCTAGTGAGTAGTAATTTTTAGCATATGTTTTTCTCTCTAAAAAACTCAATCTTTCATAAAAACAACCTCTATTTTGTGTTGGAGAAGAAGAACAAATTAAGTACACAATAATCACTAAATGAACTTGTGGACACAATCTTTCAAAATTTTGGGGGCATTTTGTCCACACAAAAAACTCAAAAGAAAATCTACACAAAAGATATGGTTGAAAAGGTGATTTGCATAAAGTTCGAGGCCAAAATGTTTTTGAAAAATGCATCAGATTTCCATCAGTCTGACCCCAATGAACAAATTTTTCACAGGCTAAGTTTTTTCATACAAAGTGACCAACGAGGTACAACTTCGCTGCAACGAATCTAGATATTTTTTTAAAGATATTTTAAAATGCAAAACATGTACTTTAAATTTACAATATTCGATTTTCAAATATTGTTTATATAAGATAACTATATGGCATATGCATGCGACAAAACTCGAAACATATCCTCACACACACACACACACACACACACACACACACACACACACACTAGTTTAACACATTTTTCAATTTAAGAAAATCCAATATCAGTAGTGTTAAACATGGGTGTTCTATGTCATCTAAGTCCATTTACCTTATCCTATAGTTTCATTATCATGGATGTGGAAGTGAATGATGCTGGGGTGAAAAGGATGAGTTCGGTGAATAAGTGTTGACTTAAAGCTTTCAGGAATGACCTCTTGGACTTGAGACACAAAGTGTGTTTTGATTCAAAGGACAAGAAAACTTAATCATTGGTGTACTATGAGTATTATGCATATTCTTAAAATCACCCCCTTGTATATTCCATGGAAAATACACAAAAATAAAGATTACAAACAAATGAATCGAATCTATCGTCTATGACATGACTCACCCGACCAAAGGCATACAAAGATACAAATACACACTCTAATGAATCCAAAGAGACTCCAAAATCATTTGACAATCTTGTACATATTTTCTTTCAAACACTAGAAAATATATCAAAGTACCGATGTGTAATAAAATGATAGAGAAATATAAGTAATAAGATGAAACAATTGATAAAATAATATTAAATCAAATCATCTAATCAGTAAAAAGAATATATACCAAGTGTATCAAATACCTCTATAATATAAGATATATAAATTTCATTACATAAGATTATAATCTAACTAATTCATCTTCCCCTTTCTTAAACATATTTCCTTTTAAGGAATAAATCTCTCTCCCCCCCCCCCCCCCCCCCACACACACACACAAAAAAAAAGAAGAAGAAGAAGAAGAAGAAAGCTTTCTTCCATTTTTATCATGAAATTGACAAAGGAAAAGGCAAGAGAATTAAGAAGTGACCTAGACAAAATAATCCATAGTATTGAAATGAATATATCACAATTTCTAATTGAGATAAAGGTTAAAATCATATATGAACACAAGGTATAAATATATAAGGAAACAATGATAACTGTGATAAGTAACGACCATATATATATCACCTAAAATGCTAAAAATATATTATCCCTAACTAAAATTTCCCTAACATGGAATACCATAGAGTCTAACCTAAGAAAATAAATTTTCTCCATATTTATCCTGTAGCTATCTTTCTTTTATTACATATTGATTCTCCCCATTAATCAAGTCTTCTCTCCCCATATGATATTTGTTTCTATTTTTGGAAAGATTAAGAGATTAAGAAATCGAATAAATAAAAACACAAGGAACCTAGCTATAAAACACAACGAGAGAAAACATGCTTAGGGTGTGAAAAACATGCTACGTAACACAATAAACATAAGAAAATGATAGTAACATGGGGTATGAATCACATGGTGTAACATATATAGGCACAAATTATCAATAATGATATAATAATCCAAATATATCAAAACCATCATCAAGATTTTAACAAAAACAATCAAAATGTACAATACAACAAGTTAAGCATGACAAGCACAAAGCATATGAAATATATGACACTAGTGGATACCAATTCTAATGATTAATCCTAAAAATCAAAAAATAAACACAATTCTAGATACTAAATGTGTCGTGTCGCTACTTATGAATTTCGAGGGCTGCAAAGCACAAAGCATAGTATATATATGATACTAAACACAATTCTAATCAATTTTTTTCGTTCAAAATAATTGTGTCGTGTCGCTACTTACAAATTTTTGGGGCTAAAATACGATTGAGGGGTGATATGTAATATTCTAAACTTGTACGACCCTAAATTTGAATTAATTTTTTTATTTTGTATTTGTACAGGTACACCTAGAGTTTGGACAACAAAGGCGCTGATATGTAAAACTTATTAGGATACGTTGCGACACGACACGGTTGACACAACTGTACTAAATACTTTTTATAAAATCGCTCGAGTATTCGTTGAGGCTGTGCCATAGCTTTTCAAAAAGTTCTTTGAAAGACTCACAACTTTGAAGTTCAGACGAAAATGAGATTTTGAAGTTTTGGGGGTTAAAAATACGTTTAAATTTGGTGCTGTGAATAGTGCTAAAAATTGGGGATAATTATTGTTGATGTCTAAAAATGGATTGATTCCAAATTTATAATCACAGATACATAAAAGAGAATTAACTCAAATCACATACACAAACACAAACACAAACACAAACATAAACACAAACACAAAGGTTTTTAAAGTGGTTCAGCTATAGAAGAAAGCCTACGTCCACTGTTATTTTATTCAAGGGTTTATAATAGCTCATAAATGAGTGACTTGAGTTGTTGTGAATTGACTTTTCCTTCTTAGCTGGGGAAGGATGTCTATTTATAAGGGTCCAAAACCCTAAAGATGGAACGTCTTTATATTTCTAGGCGTTTACATCTGTATACAATGACTAAGATATTAGCTGTTCCAGTTAGTTGGCATTATCGTTCGAGCAATGATTGGTATTCTGATTGGTTGGCTTTCTGGTATTGGTCAGTAATATAGTCGACTAAGTGTCTCTGATGTCGATCAAGTTGGTTGGTTGGGCATGCTGGATGATAGGTGTACGGACATCATTGGTCCAAGTGGAAGTTTGACGTTTACATACAACAGAAGCCGCCAATGATCCATGCTTGATGCTTGCATGAACGTATGGAGTATTTTCTTCAGGAAGTTAATCAGCAGGCTATTAGGGTAACTGGTCGGCCGTCGACTTCCCATACTTGTAAAAGTTTTTACTGATACTGTTTGAGAATGGCATTTTTTAAATAATTCAAAAATTAGCGAACCGTCAAAGGGCATATCGCTATTTTTCCCATCTGAAGTTGTGTCGCCGTAAGGATGTCAATCGTTGGGACATATAATAATTGATTTTGCCATTTTTGAGATAAGCTATAAAAGTGATGAAGCTTTCCCTGTTCTGACTTACCTCAAACATTTTGAACCATCTCCATTTCTTTGTCTTCACACTATGATTATGCTTTAGTGATTAAGAATTGGCAATATGATCCTCTTTCTATTGAAGTGGCCTATGATGGTCCCAGATGTCCCCAATCAGGGTGTGAGATGGGTTATTATTTAATTACTTTTTATTCCCCTTTAGATTTTCATTTATGATGTCGTCAAATTCACATTGCTGATGCTTTTAATGTAGAGGATAGTAAGAGGAGGTATCCCAAAGAATAGGAGATTAATCTTGATGAACTCAAGTTCTTATAGGGATTTAACCAGAAAGTAGAAGGTGGACACCCCCGATCAACTTCTGTGCTGTTGGAGTATAAGATCTCCAAAACTTCATTTGTTCCTCGGTCCACCCCTGGTTTGCTTTCAATTGCGGTAGACTTGGAAAAAGAACCGATTTCCACTTCCTTGACTGAAGAGTCCATTAGAGATGTGAAAGATCTTGGGCAATCTTATTTATTTGAAACTTTAGACACTTCTGCCTTCCCTTCTTCCCCACTGACAACAATGGGAAAGAGAAAGACTCGTGACCTGATGGACGAGTCTTCATCTTCGACAACTGATCCCAAAAGGCCTAAGGTGACTGAGAAGTTACCTAAGGTTGTTGAAAAAGAGCCACATGTTATTGGTCCTAATGAAGTTGACACTGTTGCACCCTACCATAAGAGGTTGAAGAAAGGTCTACCATATAGCCAGCCAACTTAGGCTAAGAAGTCAACTAAAATTCCCAATATTACCGAGTTGTCTCAAAAGTCTTCTACTGAATTGGGTGGAATTGAGCAATCATATGTTGCCCTCAACCCTGGTTTGGCCAGGAAATTAATAAAGTTTGGGACTTTACCTGCAGATAGGTCGACAGTATTTTTATTGACAAAAGCCCGACTAACTGATAGGGCTGCTAAGAACTTGGCTCTGTTCTTGGTTGAATTTAACCAGATAATGGAGTAGGAGAATCCTCTTCTACTGACGTGGAGGAAGCCCTTGAAGGTTTGCGGAGGTCCTTAAAAGCATCTGAAGAGGCCTTAGAGAGAAAGAGAAATAGTACCGACAGACCAAGATCACTAATGCAAAGAATGCTTATAAGAAGGTTGAGGAATCAGTGTCTGTAGCAATATTGGCTAGTTATGAAGCTGAGCGTAGGGAAAAGGCTACAGAGGAAAAATTAACCTTGAACCAAGCTTCTCTTAAGACTACCGAGGATACAATTGTTGGTCTGAAGGCTAATTTGGTCATCGAGAAAGCCAAGAGAAAGAAAGCCAAAGAAACTTCTTTTGACAAGGGTTGGGAGAGGCTTTAAGGGAGGTGGGCACAACTAAAGACTCTAAGTTGTTTCAAAGACATGACGCAGGGCCCCCTCCCAGTTTGGATGAGGAATTTGATGATGAATAGGATTCATGACTTCTTCACTGGCCCCTATTAAATTTGCCATAGGCCCAATGTGTTGACCGACCTACCTCATGATGAAGGTCTAGATTTCTTAGTCTGTCTTTCTTTGTTCTTGTAGTCTTCTTGGGTCTATTTTTTTTGTTCTTGTAATATGTGTATTTCCTTGTAACACCCTTTTCAATTAATGAAAGAACTAAATGTTTACTTACTTCTCTGTACTTGATGCACTTGTTGTTCTCTGCTGCGTTGCCCTTAATATGATTATTCTTGGCTGTGTTTTTGTGCCCTCATACTTATGATTTATCAAGGATTCCTTATGCTGAATCAGATCTACTTAGAGTTGCAACAGTGTGTTTTAGTCTGGTCGCATGGATTTGACCGAGGAAGAATTATTAGACTTGCTCAGCGCTGATGTTTCTGATCAAGCTAAGTAAGCCTATTTATACTTGGGAAGTCTCCTTGATCGGGGTGTGGCCAATAATGTTGCCTATTATGAGATGATTAAGAAATTAAAAGAAGAACACAACCAATCCAAGGCCCTGCTCCATGCCGACTATAAGGCCAAGTACAAAGCTTTAATGGAAGGGTGGGGCTTTGACGATAAACTTCAAAAATAACCTCTACATTGAATAAGAGAGAAATTGCGCTCCAGCAAGAGGTTAAATCAACCCAGGAGATAGCTTCTCTGTTGGAAAAAGAAAAAAAATGCCTTGAGAAATGAACTGGACAGCGCGAAGAAATCAACTGCTACTAATCCCAATGAAGGTGCTTCCTTCTTAGAAGAGGAGAATGCGAGACTACTGGAGGAGTTAGATTCCTTATAGAAGGATAAGCGTAAGTCGGGGTAGTCTTTAAGAAGAGTAATTTTTGCTCAGCCTAATGTTGAGGAGAAAAGAACTGCTAAGACTTTGGATAACTAAGCTGCTCAGTTGAAGGCCAAAACTGCTGCTATCGCTGAGCTTTCACTTCAGCTGAAAGCTAAGGATTCTTTCATTGCCAACCAAGCTACTCAATTAAAGGTCAAGAGTGATGTCATCAGGAAGCTTCAACATCAAGTAGAGATTAACTTTCCAATTTCATAAATAACCTAGGGAATTTTGGATGGATGGTTACAATGAAGCGTTATCCTATGTAGACGATCACTTGGCTCAGAGAAATTGTGTAGATTACAAATAGGGATGGACCAACCTCTTAATTTTGTTGAAGTATTTATGGCAGTAGAATGACCCAGGTTTTCTTGATTGTCATAAGCCTCCATTCACATTGTACAAGAATTGGATTCCTCCTAATGTCCTTCCCTAATGTCTAATAACCAAATATTTAGGGGACTATGAATCCCATGTTGAAATTGAGATAGTTTGTCATGCACATTTGATTAACCTACCGAGTAGTAGAAATAGGCGTATGTTGAGTGATTTTAACTACATATATTCTTCATATACTTTGGATGACCCTCTTGCTGGCATGGATAAGGCTCAAGGAAAGCGTCGAGTTGAATGATTCTTGTATTTTCTCTTTCATTATAATTTGTTGAATATTGATGAAATGAAATTTAAGGTTTCTCTTTGTCGTCTTTGCATTTATTTTTTAGCTAACTAGATAATCTGTTATGACTAGTTAGTCGGTTCTATAAATTGAGTTGTTGTTTATTCATTTTTAAGCTTGTGGTTGTTACTAGGGGTGGTAAACGGACGAATACGGATCAAATACCATGTTTTCCATATTCGTATCCACTATCTGGATGCACTATCCGTATTCGTATCCACTCGGATAGTTAATACAACTATCCATATTCGTATCCTCTCGGATACCTCGGATTCGGATAATATCCGTATCCGTTTACATTGTTTAGCCATCGCAAAAAATAACTATTGAAATATCCAATCCAATGAAATTCAATCCAATCCAATCCAAATAAATATATAACATAAATACTACCTCCTAACATCAACAATTATGGCTTCCATAATAATAGTAGCATTCCATAATGATGATATGGCTTAAAGCCATCCATACCTTACACCATATAAGCTTAAAGCCATCCAAAAAAATAAAATAACAGTAGCATTCCATAACAGTAGAAATAAATATGCGCGGAGGTGGAGTTGTGGAGTTGATGCGCAACAGGGGGTTGATGAGAAGAGGTGGTAGGATTGATGAGCAGCGGCGGGCTGATGCGGTGGAGGGGAAGGTGGCGGAATGAGGGTTTTTTGTGGAGTGAAATGAGGGTTTCTTTTCTCTTGTTTTGTACGAAAGAGAAATGAAATGAATTTAGGATTTTTTTATTTTGAGTGGAGTATATGTTCTTTAGTGGGTGTATATTGTGTGTGATAGGGTGTATTGTAACTTTAGTGTAACTCCATGATAATATACCCAATAAAATAATAATACATGGAATTTTATAATATACTAAATAAAATAATAACTTTAGGGTGTTTTTGTTTTGAATGGAGTATGTGTTTGTTTTATTTTAGGGAATAAATGATTAAGGTTTCTTCAGTATTATTTTATGATTAATACTAATACTAATATTATTAGTAATATTTTAAATATATGTTTAACGGATACGGATATCCGGTAAAATGGATACTCCGTATTAGATACGGATTATCCGTGTAAAATGGATACTCCGTATCGAATATGGATTATCCGTGTCGGATACTAGTACTATCCGTATCAGTATCCATTTTATCGGATATTTTTATAGAGTATCCATATTCGTATCCGTTTTCATTTTTTTGGATAAATATGCACAACTTCGAATTCGAATATCGGACGGATGGGGATTTTTGAATATCCGTTTACATCCCTAGTTGTTACTAATCTGATCCTCAACTAGATAGTCTATAGCGAGACTAATTAGTTGATTTAAGGACTATTGAACTTGCTTAAATGTGAATAATATGAATGTAAAGTCATAGATTCTACTAATGTTGTTTTTGGATAAAACTGCAATGAGTTTTGTTAACATTAGTTATTAGCGACAACCAAGTGTGTTAGGAATGTATGTGTGCATCCCTTTATTTAGGAATGTGTACATGTATTCCTATATTTCACCCAGTCAAGTAAAACACGTTTTTAACTTTTTGGAGTTGTATACGAAGTTTTACGAGCTACTTGTACTTAACTTGTCAAAGACGAAGTTATACATGAAGTACTTTTCTGAAGTTGGAAAAGTTTAAAAAGCTAAGGTGTGAACTTTTCTGTAGTTGGAAAAGTTTGAAAAGCTGAAGTATTGTAAGACCCTGACTTCTATTTTTATATTAATTTAATTATTTCTGTGTCAAAATGCATTTTACGGACTATTAATAAATTTCATGACATTTACGACCCGTACATATTGCCTGTAACATAAAAATAGGGTCGATACATTTATTCTCTCGTTCGAAATAGAATATTTTTCATATAAAACGGAGATTAGAACGAATTTAAAGCATATTATTTTTAATTATTATTTAAATTATAGTATGTATAAATTAGCGCAATCCAAAAATAATGTCAATGTGAGAAATATACAAAAAAGTGTCCTTCACGCTAATTTATAGTTGAATGAAATTTTAAAAATTATATAAAAAAAAATTATAATTAAATACGAACGACACTCAATTGAGTGATTATCCAAGTGAATGTGGAACTTAGGAATAATATAAATTAGCGCTAGTACCTACGAAATTGCACGTTTTCCCATTTGAAATAAATGAGTTCATTCACTCTCTCTCTTTAGAAATTTAAGAGCCGAAGCCCTGCTCTACTTATTTCAACAACTAAAAAGCCAAAGCTCTGCCAACAAAACCTCTGAGTCTCCATCCCTAAAACCCACGAAGGAAACCCCTCTTCCTCTTCCCCGAGCTCATCCCAAACCCCGGACCATCTCCTCTTCAACCCAAGGAACACTGAACCTCTGGCCAAACTTTTACCTAACCTGACTTTCCTCCTCCACCGCTGAATGAAACCTCCGGCCTCTTCACCTCTCTCCTACACCACCTCCATAGAATGGGTTACACTTATTCTTCTATTTTCATTTTTATTTCTCTTGAGCTTCCGCGCATGTGTGTGTAGACCCGCGTGTGTGTACGAAATCGGAGATCTGGCCTTCCAGGCATGGCTGGCAACCTCAGTTTCCCCTTTCGGTTCGATTTTTACCAACCTGCTAATATTTCATTTTTTAATTTCTTTTTTCTTTATACACACACACACACACACACACACACACACATATATATGCCCAAATACTAGTTCCAACTCAATCTCGTTGGATGATTTTTCGTCACGACTCGGCTACAACTCGACTTAATTCTGGGGGTCATTGCAAATTGGGTATTTGGATTAGGAAATATTAATTGGGATTTTTTGTGTTATTTTGAGTCCCTATTTATACTTGGTTACATATAATTTTTCGTAATCACAAGCTCCTGAATACGTTCGAGCAATCGTATTTTTTCTAAAAACGTGTATTTGACTCGAGTGTCAATTTTCTGTTCAAAATATATTTTAACGAGTTATGATGCCAAACGACTCGAGGTTATGTCATCGTTATAACCCGAGACTGTATTATGAGTCATATTGTGATTTTACAGGTGTTGGGCTTCTTAATTTTTTGTATTGGTTAATTTTGGAAGTGGCACGACCATTAGATTATTGTCCAAATAAGGGCCGATCAACTTTTTTCTTAAATTATTTTGTGTCACGAATAATATATTATGGTATTAATATATTCAAGTAATGTGAATGAAAACCATAAATATAAACTTTTGTCGGATCAAAAGTAATATTTGATCGGGATAATATTTATATTTGATTTGAATATGAAATTGTTGTTTATTCAAATTGAAATTATATTGGAAACAAATCAAATCGTTTGATTCCTTTTAACGATTATTTTCTGAAAACTTTTATTATGTCAATACCAAGATACTTGTTAATTATTTTCATCAACATAAGAGAATTATTATTTTAGTAAATAAAACAAGTTATAGATGAATTCTCCGACCATTTCAAACAAATTACGTATAAACTCGTTTATATAACCTTAATTCGTACAAGTTATTAGTTATCGGTCAATGTAATTTTTTTTATCTGAACCATAAGTGGGAGATCTTAATTCGAATTATATACGAGATTCACATAAAATAAGTTTTATTCATATTTATCGAACGATGTGAGATATCATAAACCCAACCTACTCTCATTAAAAACCTCGAGTATAAATGACTATGGGAACTGGAGTGCAACAATGAAAGATCTCTGAATGACAATGTAAAGCTCAGGTTTTTCTTACCTTTTCAGTGTTATACTTTGCATATTTCAAATACTGCTATTGATATCACTATGTGATAGCCACATTTACTCTGAGTATGTGCATGTTATTATACTACCATACTACGTATTTTGTTAACCATCATCAATATTTGAATTATCACTACTATTTAAATTTTAAAATCAATTTTAACCCTTCTCACCTAATAACTGAAATCATGTACCTCATTGATTCAGTTTGCTCTCGCACTTTTGTGCCATTTTACTATAAGCATCAGTATTAACTAGGAAGTAGAATGACGTGTTGTCCCACGGAACTTTCTACTTGGCCTACTGGTCTAAGATGATTGAGAGACTTGATTATTTCTACATACGTATGAGTGTCACTTAGCTAGTGTGCCTAGCCGGTTACTTTTTCCCAAAGGTCATTTTGGTTTTATTGATGGCTTAATTACCTCTATACCCTTTAGTGAACTAGTACGAATGGTATTATTAGTTCAAATTCTTTGACTTTCTTCAAACATGATTCTAACTAAACAGGTAATGAATCGTATTTCTTAAACGGACTAATCATTATAAAATTACGAGTTCCAACATTTTGATACTTATTACTAGGAACCATTGTTCCATTACATTTACTACAACACTGATTTTTTTTCATATGACCCTTAATGGACTGGTAAATATTGAATTATCAGTTCATACTCGTTGATTTTACTTAAGGGTTATTGTGAGAAACAAATGCTTCCACTTTATTTGTTAAATTGATAAACACCGAATCCTATACACATTCCAAATTCTCTTTATATATATATTTTTTATAGAACTAGTAGAGCCTATTTAGCAATTTTTCTGATTCGTTTCCTTTTAGTTACTTTACCCAGGTACCAATAGGAAATGGTGAATACTCTAGGAATTATACTGCAACAGTTTGAGATATGTAGAGAAATCGTAGAGGAATAAGCCTTTTAAACTATAGTGTAAGACAATTTAGCTTTTATAAATTCTTAATTAGCAGAGTATGCATGGCTCAGTTTTGATTTAGTATTATTTGAGGGAAACATTGTGAAAAGTTGGTATCAGAGCTAAGTTTAAGTAAGCCTATGCAGGACCAAAGTTAAGAATGAGATTAAGAAAGTTTCCTAAAGGATAGTAAGGATGTGGTGCTTAGACATGCATCAGGAATATTGATCTTCAAGTTACATAATGAGAAGATGAGATAGTAGGATATTTCTTTGGGAAATATTGTAAAGGATTGAATTATAGTTTCAAGGATAAGATGATTATATGATTACGAGAATTATTATGGAAGTATAATTTGGAAAATTATGATTGACGCAGATACTCGAATTTTATTGGGAAGAATCAGTAAGGATTTAGGATTGTCAACATTATTATTAAGGATTTAGATATATACGAATAAACATTATCTTAAGAAGGGATTGTATACGAAATACTCCACAAGTCTTTAAGTAAAGAACCATCTTGTTGTCTAAACTGCTCATTGATCCTCTTCTCAAAATGATTTAATTCATTTGTAATTCCTAAAACTTTCATCTTTGAAAGTTATTGCACTTTTCTATTGACATTTAATTATCATTTTTCGTATTGTACTCTCGTTATACTGTATACTATTCCCATTAGATTACGAGACTAGATTGTTTATGTAGATGGTACCTGAATAAGATTATATTAAAGAAATTATAAATGAATCTTTGATGAGAATTGGAAAAATGTCTTTATAATAAGTAGATGTATTAGAAAGGTTAAGTTGTATCGTTCTACTCTTTAGAACATAACGGTATCACATATTGAATTATATTCCACAAACAACATTTTCCCCAAGTGTTATATAACCTTGACATTGAATTATTATTAATGAACTACTACCATGTACCTCGTAACGATTATCAACTATTTTTTGAAGTTATAGTAATTCTGGATATCGCTAAAAATTTAATATTTCCACAAAAGAATGTGGAATTCATAGCGAAACATAATTTCTTATCTATAAATAACTATAATAGTTATGATCAGATGGAAGTTTATCTAAAACCTTTCAATGGTTTTATAAACCATCTTTTCAAAGAAACTTTACTTTGAAACCTAGACAATTGATACTTTATGAACTCCTTTGTGAGATTCAGAATATGTTACGATTGATATGAGTTTTAAATCCATATGTTAATATTGGAACAATATGTTCAAGTTAACTTGATTCTATTGAATCTATTTCTCTTATAGTATACAATATGACTAGGAAATAAACTACCGTTATACCCACGACAATATTATCTACCTGTAGGACTCAGATTATCGAGTGCCTATTTTTATTTCTGCCTCTCTTCGGAGTTTTGTCTTGACCACATTATTATATCTTCAGTTATCTAGATTGATTGTCTCCAATTATTTGGATTGATTTATCTCCAAAAGTTTTGGATTGATTTGTTATTTGTATTGCTATTTAGCCTAAGCCTCTAGAACAGATAATTGTAGGCTTTCTTGTTTTAGAAACCATCTGCAACCCGAACGTTGTGAACCTGATATCTTAATTGAAGGTAACATCATCCTATGAATTCTGAAATATTATTTTCGATGAGTTATTATTATACCTACCTAATAACGCCAAAGTTTTTATTCGGAATAAATTATTATTGACCTTAATCAACGAGACATTTATATCATTCCCCGATTATCAATAACCCTTAGCCTCAGAGTATTCGTTTGTTCCCTTATTTAATGACCTAAGAAATTATTGGGAAGATAAAATAAACTTGAGAAAGACTTAAGATAGCCAAGATATATTGGATCCTTTAGTGTTAGCAAGGTCATTAATTCTATGACCTATCAGTTAGCTTTACCCTCATGTGTTACATGTGTTGTAGTTGAACTGATATATAATAAACCCAATATATGTCAACTTTATAACTATACCAACAACCTACGTTTCGAAATTAAACTTCTTCTAGAACTTTATACTCTTGTTACTTCATACCACTAGTCAGTTCCTGATTTTATATAGTTATTATACTTTAAAAATTCCTCAGTAAATATTCTTTGACTTAATAAGGAATATTTTGGATTAGACAATTATTAGATTCAAAATTATAATTACGTTGTTTCCCGGTAAACTTATTCGAAATGTAGTACCTTATGACCCTCTAGAATCTTAAGTAGTATATTGTGACCATTTAAGTTAAAAAAAAATTCCTATTTACTCTTTATCCTATCTTCTACATAAATATACGAAACCCTAAAGTCTTTTATTATATAATAAGAAATCCCAAGGTGAGTTTAGATGATAAACGTTGGGATACATTTTCATGCAAGGAAATTTGAAGTTAAGGCAAAAGCGTGAATAAGATGTTGAGGATTACTGATTAGATAAACCATCTCAGAAAAAGTAGACGTTATAACCAAAACTTTACGTTGAAACCTATCGGAAGATTTAACGATGAATTTTCTTTGACTATAGTTGATACCATGTAAACCTATGATTTACACTACCCTTTAATTTTTATGTTAACCAACTAGTATTTCTTACCCAATCTGGAGAAAGTTAAACTTAAAATAATCACTTCCAGATCTCCTTGTGCTACAATCTCAAACTGAAAGTTAGACTTGATGATTACAAGATAGGGAAACAAGTCGTCAATTTGGAGATAGATTACATATACCTAATGCATTTCTTCGAATTTCTTTTGATCCCGGAATGGAAATAGGATCACATCACCATGAATTTAATTAGTGAATTACTCCGTACGTACCAAGGATGTAAATCGATGTATGGATAATATTAGACAAATTCACCAAATCAGTTGTTCGCTTCAAATTGAGAATTGTTTGTTCATTCCAAAAGCTTAGTATTAGGATTCATAGTAAGATTATCGACATACATATCCCAGGCAATGTACATGGAAGCTCAAGTTACCTCGAATGTTGGAATAAAGAGGATGGTATCCTTTATTTTGTGACACATAGATCATGTTTCCGCATATGTAAAAGTTAGATTGAACATCATTATAATATGATGTTATCCAACCCTAAGTACACAAATCATTCTAGGAAACTTTAACCCTTATTTCTACGATTTCATAAAGGTTAGTATTTGGATTCCATATACTTCAAGAAGTAGTATCATTCTGTTGAACGATACCAGGAATATCAACATCTTCACTATAGTTATATAACTATACTCACATTATCTTAAGTGAACCACTTCTATCTATTTGGTCCACAAATTAGCCCAAAACTTCAGAGTATATGTAGAATAGTTTTACGTGCTTTAAAGAACCAGTTATCATTATATATCTATCGTAGATTCCATGTGATGAATTCTACAACATTAGATACCATACCGACTATGATCATGAGAACTTAGGCAGCAATTAACAAGCCTAGTTGAAATACTCAAAATTATTAAATGTCAAAATAGTGACTTAATGAAAAAGTCAAATCCTGTAAACACAATGTTTTGGTATTGAGGAACATTGCATTAAGATACTCGATATAGTTTCTTTTTGTAATAAAACCCTAAAGAAAATTCCATATATAAGTATTAACTACATCGAATAGACGATGATTCTTTTCAATTACATAAGTACATGATTTTACAACCATAGTAAATCCCCAGATTGTCCGCTATTTATAAAGATGTTAATAGAAGAAATAAGCGTTTTATAACCAAGGTTAGAATTGAAAATTCTAATAGTAAACTTGTTACTTTTGATATATAAAAGAGCTACCTTTGTACAAGAATCCATTATATTATTAGAAACCGCGACTTATGATTACGTTATTAGCAACTCAAGATGAGTAAACTATCGACTTACTCGCCCGAACAAAAGTTATAATTATACTTACCTACGATACAAACGGTTGTTAAATGCTATTACTACGATTTCTATAATTCAAACCTACAATATTCTCTTTCCGACACTATATTTTATAGTGAGATATCGTTATTCCCTAAACCATATACAACCTACGATGATTTCTACCAATACAACCATCTTGAGAGTATCAGATTATTGATATATGACCGGACTTTATATAACTAGATGATACGTAAAACTTCGTTACATAAACCTATACGAAGATAGACCACACCTGCAAAGCTTGTAGAAATGCTTATTAATTAGACAAAATTCCATTTGTTTCTAATTTTAAGCTACGTCAAGTACTTATTGTACAATAATGTTGTATAACCTGCAAATTTCGAAAGAATGACGTGAATAAAATCATCAAAATTATATAATAGATTTACAAACTCGAACGAATGTACTATCATATTATACATGATGTGAATACCACGAGTACTTGAAACTCTCGTAATGTAGGAAATTTTGAGGACGAATTATTTTTAAAGGTGCATAGATTGTAAGACCTTGACTTTTATTTTTATTTTTGTTGACTTAGTTCTGTGTCAAAATGCATTTTATGGACTATTAATAAATTTTGCGATATTTACGACCCGTACATATTGGCTGTAACATGAAAATAGGGTCGATACATCTATTCTCTCGTTCGAAATAGAATATTTTTCATATAAAATGGAGATTAGAGCGAATTTAAAGCATATTATTTTTAATTATTATTTAAATTATAGTATTTGTAAATTAGCGTAATAAAAAAGTAACATCAATGCGAAAAAAATATAGAAACGTGTCCTACGCGCTCCAATACTAATTTATAGTTAGATAAAATTTCAAATATTATAAAAATTATAATCGAAAAATATATAATTGAGTACCAACGACACTCAGTTGAGTGATTATCCAACTGACTGTGTACTGACTGTGCGACTTAGGAATACTACAAACAGAGGCTAGTACCTACTGAAAAAATTGCACCTCTTATCATTTGAAACATATGAGTTCATTCGCTCTCTCTCTCTCTAGAAATTTAAGAGCCGAAGCCCTGCTCTTCTTATTTCAACAACTAAAGAGCCAAAGCTCTGCCTACAAAACCTCCGCTCCTCCATCAACAAAACCCACGAAGGAAACACCTCTTCCTCTTCCCCTAGCTCACCCCAAAATCGCTCCCATCTCCTCTTCGACCCAAGGAACACCGAACCTCTAGCCAAATCGCTGCCTAACCCGGTTTTCCTCCTCTACCGCTGAACATAACCTTTGGCCTATTCTCTTCTCTCCTCCACCACCTCCGGAAAAATGGGTTACCCTTCTTCTTCTATTTCCATTTTTATTTCTCTCTCCTACTACCATTAATGAAGATTTAAGTTTCTATGCATGTGTGTGTAGACCTGCGTGTGTGTGTGCGAAATTGGAGCTCTGGCCTGTCAGCCATGGCCGGCGACCTCAGTTTCCTCTTTTGGTTCGATTTTGTACCGACCTACTATAATTTCATTTTTATTTCTTTTTTCTTTATACATATATATATATATATATATATATACACACACAGACATATATATGCCCAAATACCAGTTCCAACTCAGCCTCGTTGGATGATTTTTCGTCACGACTTAGTTACAACTCGGCTTAATTTTTGGGGTTATTGCAAATTGGGTATTTGGATTAGGAAATATTAATTGGTATTTTTTGTGTTATTTTGACTCCCTATTTATACTCGCTTACGTATAATTTTTCATAAACACAATCCCCTGAATACGTACGAGTAATCGTATTAATTTCTAAAAATGTGCATTTGACTCGAGTTTTAATTTTCTGTTCAAAATATATTTTAATGAGTTATGATACCAAACGATTCGAGGTTATGTCGTCGTTATAACCCGTGACTATATTAGGAGTCATATTGTGATTATGTAGGTGTTGGGCTGCTTAATTTGTCGTGTTGGTTAATTTTGGAAGTGACACGACCACTGGATTATTGTCCAAATAAGGGGGGGATTTTCAACTTTTTTCTTAAATTATTTTGTGTCACGAATAATATATTATCGTACTAATATATTCGAGTAATGTAAATAAAAATCATAAATATCAACATTTATCGGATCAAAAGTAACATTTGATCGGGATAATATTTTATTTGAATATAAAATTATTATTTATTCAAATTGAAATTATATTTTAAACAAATCGAATCTTTTGGTTCCTTTTAACGATTATTTTATGAAAACTCTTCTTATGTTAATACCGAGATACTTGTTAGTTATTTTCATCAACAAAAGAGAATTATTATTTTAGTAAATAAAACAAGTTATAACTGAATTCTCCGGCCATTTCGAACATAATACGTATAAACCCGCATATATAACTTGAATTCGTACAAGTTATTAGTTATCGGTCAACGTAATATATTTATCCGACCCATAAACGGGATATTGTAATTCGAATTATATACTAGATTCATATAGAATAAGTTTTATTCGTATTTATCGAACGACGTGAGATATCATAAACCCAACCCACTCTTTCCAAAACACCAATATACCTACTTTCTTTGAAAACCATCGAGTACAAATGACTATGGGAACTGGAATGCAATAATGAAAGATCTCTGAATGACAACGTAAAGCTCATAAACCACAAGTAAGTTGTTCCTACCTTTTCAGTATTTTACTTTGCGTATTTGAAATACTACTATCGATATCACTATGTGATAGCCACATTTACTCTGAGTATGTGCATGTTATTATACTGCCATACTATATTTTGTTAACCATCATTAATATTTTAATTATCACCAGTATTTAATTTTTAGAATCAATTTTAACCCTTTTCACCTAATAACGGAAATCATGTACCTCATTGATTCAGTTTGACCTTGCACTTTTGTGCCATTTTACTATAAGCATCAATATTAACTAGGAAGTAGGTTGGCATGTTGTCCCACGAAACTTTCTGCTTAGCCTACTGGTCTCAGATGATTGAGAGCCTTGATTATTGCTATATACATATGAGTGTCACATGGCTAGTGTGCCTAACCGGTTACTTTTCCCCAAAGGTTTTGGGTTGATTATTATTTTGGTTTTACTGATGGCTTAATTACCCCTATACCCTTTAGTGAACTAGTTAAATGGGATTATTAGTTCAAATTCTTTGACTTTCTTCAAACATGGTTTTAACTAAACTGTATTTCTTAAATGGAGTAATCACTATTAAATTATGAGTTCCAACATTTTGATATTTAGTACCAGGAACCATTATTCCATTACATTTACTGCAACATTGATTTTCTTTATACGCCCCTTAATGGACTGGTAAATATGGAATATTTAGTTCTTACTCCTTGATTTTACTTAAGGGTTATTATGAAAAATAGCTTCTTCCGCTTTATTTATTAAATTGATAAACACTGAATTCTATACACATTCCAAACTCTCTTTATATTTATATTTGCTATATAACTGGTAGAGCCTATTCAACAATTTTGCTCATTCGTTGCCTTCCAGTTCCTTTGCCCAGGTACCAATAGGAAATGACAAATACTCCAGGAATTATACTGCAACAGTTTGAGATATGTAGAGAAATCATAGAATAATAAACCTTTTAGACTACAGTGTAAGACATTTTAGCTTTTATAAATTATTAATTAGCATAGTATGCATGACTCAATTTTTATTTAGTATTATTTGAAGGAAACATTAGCCCCTGAGAAATCTGGGTATTACAAGTATAAACTTGCTCGAGTTGAAAAAGTTTGAAAAGATAAGGTGTAAACTTTTCTGCATTTGGAAAAGTTTGAAAATCTGAAGTATAAACTTTTCTGGATTGGAAAAGTTTGAAAAGCTAAGGTATACCATATACTCCGAAAAACAAAACATAAAACAGGATCATGACTGAAACAAACTATTTTTCATTAACTGATTGAGTTTGAACTAAATGAATGATTACATGGCATAATAAAAATTACGAATAGTACTTGCGAAGATGGTCGGCATTCCAGGCATTCTTGAATTCTTTTCCTCCTAAAGTCTCCCGTCTAGGGCTGGAAAGTTTTGACATGATAACCCGTTTATGGTAATAACCCAAAATGATCCGAATTTGACACGATTACTTGTATAGATTAAAGAGTACCCAAAATTTATACTCAAATAAAAATAAAAGCGACCCGAAAATGACATGACTAGCCCGAATTGCCACCCCTACTCCCTTCGATAAGTTACTTATTGTACCTCTGTCGAGATACGATAAGGACCATGCCAGTTGGGTTCGAAGTTATTGTTATTCTGAATGAATTTTTTGAGAACCAAATTTCCTTGTTTCAAGTAGGTCGGCTTGACTCTCTTATTATAGAACCTTGTTGTCCGTTGTTGGTAAGCGACCATCCGAATAGCAACGTCTTCTATGACTTCTTCGATCATATTCCTATCTAGCCGCCTCATCAGATCACTTTTGGGTGAATCAAAATTGAGCACTGTGTGAGTCGTCAAACCTATAACTACTCGTATCACTGTCTCTGTGCCAAAAGCGAGCATGTAAGGTGTCTCTCCTGTTGCTGTTCTCGGTGTGGTTCTTTAAGACCAAAAGGGACTATAGATCTCATTAATCCAGTTATCTTTAGCATCATTTAGTCATCTCTTTATACCATCTAGCAGAGTTTTGTTTGTGAATTCTGTCTGACCATTACATTGAGGGTGGCATGGAGTTGAGCGAAGCTTTTGAATTCCTGACCTCAAACAGTAGTCTTCAAACTCATCATTATCAAACTGTGTGCCATGGTTTGTGACGAAGGCATACGACATCCCATATCAACATATGATTTGCTTCCATATGAATTGGAACACCTTTTGATAAGTCATTTTTACTAGAGGTTTGGCCTCAACCCATTTTTTAAAGTAATCCACTATGACGACCAAGTATTTGAACCTCCCTTTTATTGTCGGTAAGGGACCAACCAAATCTATTCCCCAAATTGCAAATGACCAAGGCGAAGTGATATGAGTGAGGGAAGCACCTGGTCTTCTATGAATTGTAGCAAACCTTTGACATTTATCGCACTTTTTTGAGAACAAAATACAATCAACTTTCATCGTCGGCCAATAGTAGCCTTGCATAGCTATTCGTTATACCAAGGACCTCCCAATCGAATGGGCACCACACAAACCTTGATGTAATACTTTGATTAAGTGATCTACCTCTATTGGATGTACACATACCTGCAAAGATACTGTATACCCCCTCCTATACAACATACCTTTTTCTATTACATAGCAGGTTGCTTTGTATCTTAACTTCGTGGCTTCTTTCTGACCGGAAGACAAGATTCCTATTTCAATATAATTTATGATAGGATACATCCATGAAGGACCTAAATCGATGGACATCATGTTGAATACCTTCATGTCAATGCTCTTACTAATGAGGATCTCTACTGGGATTATTTTTCTAAGTTCCATGGGAGCAGCTGAAGCTAGCCGAGCAAGTGCATCTGCTCGGACATTATCCCAGCTTGGGATTCTTACTATTTTCACTGCTGGGAACAAGGAAATTACTTCAATGGTATCTTTCCAGTACCTTGTCATTATCTTTCGTTTAACCTCGTAGAATTGAAATAATTGATGAGCAATGAGCTGTGAATCACTGTGCGCCACCACCTGTTCGGTGCCCGAGGATGATGCTAATTCTAGCCTTGTAATCAAGGCTTCATATTCGGCTTCATTATTTGATGCCTGAAATTGAAATCTCAAGGCATACTCAACATCTAGATCATCAAGGGTATTTAGGATGAGCCCTGCCCTACTTCCAGTAGTGTAAGAAGAACCATTAACGAATAATTTCCATATTGGAATTTTATTGTTGAACTCTTCAGTTACTAGTTCTCCATGCTTGAATATTTTTCGACTTTGATCTAGCCAAACGTTGAGCTTTTTCTTGGGCATATAAGGATTTTGGTTGGTCGGCGACTATGTCGTTTTGCTTTTGAGCTGAGCTCTCTTTCAGAGAAGTCTTATTAATAGGCTAACTTCGTTGGGTTGAGTTTCATTTGATGCTTCTCCAGTTGGTCGAACGTCTGGGTTAAATCGACGATGTGGTTGGTGGCCACCTTGCATTTGGTGAGCATATCATCAACATCAACTTCCACATTTCTGCCAATTTTTTCTTCAAAAAATTTATTTACCAACCTCTCATACATTTCTCCAGCATTTTTTTATCCCAAAGGACATGACGTTATAACAGTATGTTCCTCGACTAGTAATAAAGGATGCACTTTCTCTATCTTCAGGCTTCATTTTTATCTGGTTGTAACCAGAATAGGCATCCATAAAGCTAAGCAACTCGTGACCTGCAGTTGCATATACTAATTGATCAATCCTTGGCAAAGGAAAATAATCTTTTGGGCAAGCTTTATTGAGATCGATATGCACCACACCACATTAAATAGCTAGGTCGGGTACTTGACATCTTCGACGAACTTTGCTTTCTGCAATTTCTCTACCTCCTCATGAATGACCACATTCTTTGACTAAATTGAGCTCATGGAAAAGGAAATTAGGGTCGATTCCCGGCATATCCTCCTGGATCAAGGTGAACACACTATTTCCCTCTTTAAGAAATTTAATTATTCTGTTTGATAGAAGGGGTCAACCTTGAACCAATTTGGGTAATTCTTTATGGCTTCTCATCATCCAAGATAATGGACTCGGTCTCCTCCATAACTTGTCCCTTAACCAGATCCTTTTCTTCTCTTGGGTCCAATATGTCAATGTGATAAGTGTTGGTGATCTTATTGACCTCTTGCTAGTCGGCTGGGGTATAGTAGCATTCCCCGACATCTTTTTGGTTGCTATTGACCATGCCAACACCATAGTTAGTCGGGAACTTCATACATTGGTGAACTATGGATGGGACTGCCTCAAACTGTTTTATTCCCACTCTGCCAAGAATGATGTTGTAGGCAGAAGGGACATTCTTATCCAACACGAAGAAACAAATCCGCTCTTGCCTGCTCGCCGGCCAAGTGCCGACTATGATGTCCAACTTGACGGTACCCAAGGGATATACTCTTTCTCCAGCAAATCCTATTAGTGATCTATGATACGGTTCCAACACACTATTTTTCAGCTCGAGCTTACCAAAGCTCTAATAGGGCATTACGTCTGACAAGCTTTCGTTATCAACCAATATCCTTGTAGCCCTACCTTTACGAACTCGACATGTGATGACTAATGGATCGTCATGAGGATAAAGTACCCCATTCAGATCGTTCTTGGAGAAACCAATTACTAGTCGATCTTTATTGACCTTTCTTAGTCGGCCATCATCGGAGTCGACCTTGTCAATCTATCTGACGGTTGGACAATCATTGTCTTCATTCATGTAGCCTGATAAGCACCCAAAAGTGTATATTTTATACCCCGAATAGATGTAATTCTCGACAAATTAGGTCTTATATGCATAAATGTTTAATGAGTAGGCTTGATCGTCGTTTTCGGAGTTGAAATGCTTATTTCAAGGCAAATGTATGATTTATGGAGCTAATTCCCCAGTCCCGTACCTTACCCAAGCTTAACTTAGCCCAAACCTTCACCGAACCCCGTGTGTGTGTTGTCTTTGTACTTTTATTTTTTTAGATTTTTATTTTGTGTCATTTTATCTTTAGGACTTATTTTTATTTTCTATAATTTATTTTCTATTTATTTTTTATTTTTATTAGTTTTTAATTGTAGTCTTTATTTTTAGTTTTGCTAGATTTTATATTTTTAGGACTTTAGGTTTTATTTTTACCACTTTTGTTGTTTATTTTTAACATTTGAGTCTTATTTTTAATAGATTTTATTTATTTTTAGAGGATTTTTTTTTTATGTTTTATTTTAATACGTCGAGTTTTTGTTTTCCTTTATTTTTGTTTGTTTTTAGTTTTTAGTTAGTTTATTATTATTTTTGTTTTGTTTTGTTTTGTTTTGTTTTGTTTTGTTTTGTTTTATTTTAATTTATTATTTTTTATTTGAGTCGTGTTTAGTTTTTAGAGTTTGTATTGTGTGTTGTGTTATTTTTTATTTTTGGTAAAGAGTTTTATTTTTAGTTTAGTTTAGTTTTTAATTTAATTTAACTTGTTTTTATTTTATTACGTTTATTTTTATTTTCTTATTTTATTAAGGGTACAAATTAAAAACACACATTATACCATATAATCACTTACACCCAAACTAACTCACATACCATCATCTAAGTCCCATACACCCTCACACAGCACAGCACATCTCACCCATCATCTTCCTCCCAACAACCCAGACTCTCCCTCCTCTCTCTTTCCACCATAACCTCGAAAATCATAAACCTTTATCCTTAACCCATTTCCCTTATCCCTCAAACCCCACCTCGCGACCCCAGCAGCAGGTCCCAAAATCGCGACCCCAGCGACCTGCTGCCCAAACCGACCCACTTTCCAAACTGAGCTCAACCCGCGAGTTTGACTTGGTTCCACACCCAAAAACTCGAAACTAATACCCAAAACTAGCAGCAACCCATGGCAGACTTGCCAACCCAAAATCGGACCTGCCATATCGAAACCAACGAACTCTTAACTCCGAACCTGAAGTAGACCCGAATACCCCTCAACCCGGACCCATTTTCGAACCCAGCTCCCAACCAAATTCACCCATGTTCCATTTCTACCCCAAACCCACTTTATCCCATTAACCCATTTTAAAAACCCATGAAGTCGTTTACCTGTATAAATCCTAAACCAAATAAAATATAATACCCACCTTTTTAACCCTTTTCCTAAATTACCCTCATACCCCTCTCCCACATGCACTCACTCATGTGCATTACCAAATTCCCCTCTCTCATACCTCACACACCCTCTTGCACTATTACCTTACCCAATTTACCCCTTAGCTCCATGTGCACTATATAAGAAAACTCAAGGCCATTTGAAGACCAATCTAGAAACCCATTTAGGATTTTAGAGAGAAGAAAGAGAGAGTTTAGAGTAAAAAGATAAATTAGGTTAGATTAGAATTTTATTTTATTTTTTTATATAGTGAGGAAAAATAAATTGTTGTGAGGATCAATTTGAGTGTAATTTTTGATGTAATTTTGATTTGATAATTCAAATTGAGGGATGTAAATTTCAACGCAAGGATTGAAGTTCAATTAAGCATCAAGAGATTGGGTTTGATTGTTGTCTTCTCTTCTCATATATTTTAATGCTTTTGATTATTAGTTTGTCTATTTTGATATCATGTTAGGCTAAAATCCCCTTTCAAGGTGTGGAGTGAACCCTTATTTGATGTTATTTTGATTTAATTAGTTTCATTATTTCAAAATTTTCTTTGAATGTTAATTTTGATCATTCACCCTTAAATTTACGCCTTGAGAGAGGGTGAATGATTTTCGAGAGAAAATCAAAATTCGAGATATAATATCCATTTTAGATTCGAACTAGTGATAAGGGTTTCTTAAGTGTGGTATTATTCTGTGACACCCCGACTAATTAAATACCGGGTAGCTACTCCTTTATTAAATTAATTCAAAATGCCAAGTTGGTTCAGTTAATAGCATCATTGTCGAAAACATTTAATGATTACTAACCACATAGTATTTAAAAAGTAAGTTTTCAAATTTTAAATTAAATCTGATTAACATGCGATAAATGAAATGTAAAAGAATATCATCGCCATACACCATAAAGTCTCAATAATGTAACCAACAAATAATAATAAGTCCAGAGGAAAACTCCTCACAACAATCCCACAAACTGAAATTAATGAAACAGTGTATCCTGAATTAATTACATGCCAAAAATCTGAATAACTGAATTATGAAATGTCTCTAATAGAAATGGGCGACATGCCCTATAAATGATGAAACTGAATATGGAGTCAAGACTAGAAAATGAGGCGTCTAATATCAAGGCCATGTAACTTCCACAACAGCTACAGCTCGTCACCTGAATGGCAATCCTATGCATGGTGTCCTTGTGGTTGGGCACCTAAAAAGGTTTTACAAAAAAAAAATAGATTTGAAAGCAAACGGGTCAGAGCCCGAAAGTGGAGAGTATTTTAAAAACAACAAGTGCTTTAATAACATTAAAACAATGAATGCAAAATACATGTTAGGACGTGCACTCACATGAAATCCTCACCTCTCGACTAAGTGTGCACTCCTAACGTACCGTACCCATCTAAGTGACATTCATACCTGACTAAATCGTCATAAGTTTTACCCCTTTCTACTCGATTCCCATTATACATTCTAATGTTATCAATTAAATAGAGGGCTTTACTTAAACTCGGATTCTCAATTATTAGCAGTACAATTCACTACAGATTATCCCTTTTTATTTTCTCAAAGCATTACCATAGTTATACACACAATACCAACATGAAAGTTCTCATATTTAAGCGTATATTGTTCACGTCATAAATATACAATACAAGCACCCCGAGACTAAGCTGCGGTGCACACATACTCTGCTATCCATCCCGGTACATCACGTACATAAGGATCACGCATTCCGAATCTCTCAGGAATCGTTCTCAGATAACAACAATCACAAACAATGGAGGCGAACACAGTCACATCACATGGGTTACGCACATACCTACGCTCCCACGATCAGCAGACTTATTAACTTCCCAATAAGTCCTTCTCTGACCTATGTCCTCGAGGTACCAATCTATATTCCCCCCGTAGGAACACAAAGAATAGATGGCCCTAAGCGAACGCAAACCTCCCGTGATAGCAAGTATGGTAGGTATGTCATACACATAAAATCGTATACATATACTAAGCATACATACATCTTAATAATTACCATAATTTATTAGTGGTATACATCTCATTCTTATACCAACTTATAATGTTACACAATTCACATATCCCCGGTTAATACAAATATTTAAGCCGTCACTTGTTCTCACATCACAATAGTCACTCACGTCCTAATCCACAATAATCATTTGGTTCAAATCACACTTCTATGTTTTTACTCCTCAATATATCCCAAATATCCCAACTATATCAATTAGTCATCAAGGGAATGTCATCTCTACAATTAAACCAGGTTACGGGACATTAGAAATCAAATCAGGCCAAAAAGGCCAATCTGTCAACTCGTTAGAAGTCTCATTCGAACGAGTTCGTTCGAACGAGAGTTCGTTCGAACGAAGTGGGCATCTAACGAGATCTCGTTCGAACGAAAGTCATCGAACGAACATCCCACTCGTTAGAAGTCAAACTGTCAGCTCGTTAGAAGCTCGTTCGAACGAGCTCGTTCGAACGACCTGGGCAGGCCTTCTAACGAGGTGACAGTTCGAGCCCAGAATTCTCCTAATACGTTTTTCCCAATTTTATTCACCTCTAATCTCATCTAAACATCATCCCAACGGTATTTCAAGGTTCCTAATCATTCCTAAACCTACTTAAATCGTAATATAACATTTATAAGGGGTCAAATCATCCTAAACCACCTCTAATCATCAAATCTCCCCAATTTTTCCCAAATCTCATGAACATGAACCCTAGAAATTTAAAGTCATCAATAGACATAATTAAATCCGTTTTTGTGATATAAAAGATGTATTTCTATCAGAATAATCACCCAAACATGATTCTACATGCAATCTCCTTATCAAAATGTGAATTTCTAATTCCAATTCAATGGGTTTTTATCAATCTCCCAAAACAATGCAATTTTCATAAATTTCTAAGCATGGAAGAAACATTCGTTATAAATAATGTAATTAAACCACTTGCCTCTGATCTTTCTCTGAATTTGGTGTTGAATCCTGGATGTAGGTTGCTCTCTCCTTTTCTCCCAAGGTTGGAGGTTGAGGATGGGGTTAGGGTTCTCTCTTTGGGAAACTTCTCCTAACTTCTCATGAAACCCCCGTAGCGCTCTAATCAGTTAATTGCTGGTAATGGGTTAGTGGGTCATTAAATTTTCTATTTTAAACTCCCAAAATTCGTTAGTCATAAATCCCAAAATTACCAAACTACCCTTTTAAGTTGCCGGTATGGTCTAAAAATGGTCCGGGACCCAAATTAAACCCCCGGCTAGTGTTTTCTGACTATTTCGACCCTTCCGGACACGTCGGCGCACTCAAAATGACCATACGGTGGATAAAAATAAAATTCACTTTTAATTAAAAATTATATTCCTGACGCGACTGTCACACGCGTTCCAACAAAATTTTCAAATTGCCGTATTTCTATCTCGCGACAATTTCAATATATTCAATATTCAAATAATGTTATATGTATACACATTATAATCAAATACCAACTCACATCTCGTTAGTATTTTATCCGGATTAATTCTCAATTAATACCTATTTAATTTAATTAATCCCAATAAATAAATATCAATTAAAAGTACGGGGTATTACATATTCCTTGAATTTCAACTCTAAATTTTATTTTTTAAGAATTACATAAATTTTAATGAATCGATCTTAGCGGGTGATTAATTAAAAGGAGCGTGAGTATAATTTTCTAGATTTGTAGGGGATTGAACTTAATTTTCTGAAAGGTTACTATTAAAATTACATTTGCTATGAGAGTTGATTTGTAAATTTGATATTAATTCAGGAGAATTCAAATAAATAAATTAATTAATTAGAATAACTTGAATTTGTTGTGTAGCCCCACTCCTTGATTGTTCTCACATTTATTTACCTCACTGTATCTTTTATTTTTGTGTTAGACTTTGTTCATCATTTTTAGTCACTTTTTGGTTAGTTGTTTAGATCTTTGATTTAGTTTAGTGTTTTTTCTCCCTCTATCACAAAAATTGTTTTAATATTTGAAAAAGCTAAAAAAAAATAGAAAAAGTAAAAAAGTCCAAAAAGAAAACAAACAAATGAATTGCATGCCTCTTTTGTATGTTTCAACCTTAGGTTTGGATTGATACCTCATTTACTACTATTCTTTAGTTTTGTTATATATTTTTTTAGGTAATTGAAATTTTTGATTAGAGGAGATTTCAAACAACGACGCGAATACCGAACAGTTTTCTCTATCAAATGGCGCCGTTGCCAATCTTTGGAGCTTGAAGCACTTGAGAGGATTCATATCGTGATTCATTTGTATTTTTTATTTTCATACCATTTTTCATTTTTTTAGAAGGCTTGTATTACGACTTTATTATTTGGCTTGTATTGCCGTGCTTGGATACACCATTTATTTTTCATTTAAATTTGTAATAATCGAAGACAAGTGTGATAGGGAAACCGGACAAAGTAGAGAGAGGGTGTCCAATGCGAGAATTTAGAAACCTCTCTACCTTAGGTCGGTAGGACTCCCGGGATCGACTACGATAGACTTGATCTCCCCCCGATCGACTCAAATGGTTCATCACCCCACGGTGTAAAAATCGTGGGAGGTAAATTTCTCAAACCCTCACGCCTCTCCTATTAGCGAGTCAATTTTTATGTGTGACTACATGCTCTTATTTAATTTTATTCTCACATTTATTTTTGAATGTATGTGATGAATTGATCAATTAAGACCTATACCCAGTCATTCACGAGAAGTGATTTCATCACCCGACTCACTCGCTTACCAATTGGGTGCTACCCTAGCCATCACTAAATTTAAAATCAATCAACTAGGTAGCCCAATAGGAGAACATTTTTGCATAGGCGATCACTAAGATAATTTCCTTGATTTTTATCGCCCGTGGACTTCATTAAAATTTGGCTACCCTCTCACCTAAATTTCAAGAAAAAAATTAGCTATGTGCTAGTTCAGATTTCTCTTTGACTTGTGTGTGTCTAATTCCATCCTTAGGTAGTCGGGTTTTAGTAAGTTCATCCTATTCAAAGAGTCCAAATATTTGTGCCCATATTTTCTTCCAAAAAAAAATCCAAAAACATTTTCTTCTTTCTTTATTCTAAAAATCCAAAATATTTTCTTTCTTTCATTTTTAGAAAAATCCAAAAATGTTTCCTTTCCTTTTGAATTTTTTTTAAAAAAAAATATTTTTTTCGTCATGACCGAAGAACGTCCTTTACGGGATTACTTTGGACATTTTCCATTTTCTCAAAGCATGTTTGAAGTTGAGCCCGAGTCGAACCTCCATGCCTTACTTAGTGGCTTTAACTTTCAACCACACACCGTATCCACGCACGTATTTCACATTCCATTGCCTCCGATGGCGAGTATCAACACGTCATATGCTTCGCCATGCACCAATTGCTTTCACGCCGATGAGTTGTCCCATGAGTGCTCGTATATTCCTTATTATTCTGAACCCACCATGGACCAAGTGTATCCATATGACACTGTTTCGGAACCCACTTTGACTTATTATCATGATGTATGTAATCCCGAGTTACGTGAGTACCCTCGCTATTCGTGGAGGCCTGATCACCCTTCCATGCAATACGAATCCTAACTCGATGTTGTGGATCCTCACACGTTCTAACAATCATCATGGCAACCTTGTGTACCCTATACCAATCAGTTCCCTGACTATGCTACCCACGATTATCAACCATTTGTCTCTTATGGAGATGCTTCTCCCGTGTATGATACACTTGACCCCGATCCCCATAATTCATATGAGTATTCTCCGTTTTCACATGTCAATAGCGAGTTGTGTCCACGTCAACCACCTCCACCACGCACCAACACTTCACCACCACTATCCACCTCCTCTCTCAAAAGAATCTTTCTAAAGTTCATAATCGAGCAAGATCAAGCCACTCAAATTCAAAATTAAACCCTCCAACGGCTTGAACAAAGATTAGATGAAATTGAGTGTGGGAGAGAGTCGGACTTCACCCCAAGTCAACCCGTTGTTGCCCCCACATGGAGTGATGATGCGTCGTCTTGTGCCACTGGCTATAAGTGTGATCAACCCTACCACACAGAGAATCTCGTTGATGAGACCATTCCGTAGTCCGGGCGTCAAGTTGACAACTGTGTTGATTTATCTGAAGATAGTGAGACTGATCCAATCATGCATTGCCCATATGAACCCCCCATTAAGGTTCACATTTTCCCTCCCGATGAATACAAAAAAATTCTCGAGTCTACACCTATTCAGCCCACCGCGTGTGTTCCCTAGGAACCAATTGATCTTAGGTTAGTGATAAGCAACCAAAACTGTACATTTTATACCCCGAATAAACGTATTTTTGTTGCTAATTCTCGACAATTTGGGTCTTATGCGTTTTATTATGTATTTTGTAAGTCGAATGCACGTTGCGGTGTACAAACGCATATTTCAAGGCAATTGTGTGGATTATGGAGCTAATTACCAATCCCGTAGCCCTAGCCTAAACTCTGTCCCGAGCCGTGTGTGTTTGATTTGTTCCCTTTCGTATTTTTTATATTTTTAATTTTTAGTTTGAATCGTTTTTATTTTTAGGATTTATTTTTTATTTCTTTTTATTTAATGTTGTTTTATTTTAGTTTTTAGTTTTTATTTTATTTTATTACGATTAGTTTTTTTTAGGAATTCATTTATTTTTTAGTTTTATTTGGATTTAGATTTTTGTAGGTCTTTAGTTTTAATTTTTAATTTTTAGAATTTTTTTTTTTTTACTTTTATTAGTTTATTTTTTTAGGACTTGAGTTTTATTTTATTTAAGTTTTTATTTTTATTTTTATGATTTAATTTTTAGTTTTATTAGTTTTAGTTAGATACTGTTTTTAGGGGTCATAAGTTAAACACACACAAAACCCCTCACACCTTTCTCCCTATCATGTTCTACCTTACAACACTCTCTCTTCTCCCTAACCCTCCATAACTCACCACCTCCATTAACAAACACATCCATTCCACCTTAATACCCATTACCACACTAACCCGTGCTGGCCCTACCCGAATAATCCCAACCTCAACTACTTGGTACACCTTTGTCGAAGCTAATCCACGCACACCCCTCCAACTCCCGTCGCCGGAGACCCTATGCCCACTCCCTGCTACCAGCTTCGTTGGACTCGCCCATACCCGACGACCCTCTTCCCCTTACAGCACCTGCCGAACCCGAACTCAGAACCTCAACCCCCAACCCGTGTCCAAGCCGAAGACAACACCAACTCCAAACCAAACCGAACCCATTTTCGGAACCTTACGAACTCGACCTCCTGCGCTCCATACCCGAACCCGTTTCACCCACTTCCAAACTCATTCCCCAAATAAAACCCATGAACCCATTTATCTTTGTTGCTTAGCCAAAATTAAATTCTTCTCCCGCATAAAACAAACACCAAACAAAGTCAAAATTCCCCATAACCTTGTTCAACCCATGTCCAAACATTTAACCCCAAACCCTTTTTCCTCCCAAGCCACGATATCTCACCTGCCTAATACAAGTTAAGACCAAAAACGAAAATAAAAACCCATGTGTCCACTTAAAACCAATTAAACCTCTTTTAACCCCTTTTTCCAATTATACCCCCAACTACCCATCTAACCAAATTTGATTTGTTACCTCCCCTCATCCACATGACCTCACCTCTTACCCATGCACACGTGAGTATAATTTCCTAAATACCCTCACCTCAACACATTACACACCTCTTACACATTAAACCTACCCAAATTACCCCCATGCTCCATACCTACTATTTAAGAAAGATGAAGACCATTTTGATAGGGATCTCAAAATTAGTTTTTAATCTTTGTGTGATAAATTTCTCTACACTCCTCTTTAGAGAGTATTTGCATTTTTAGCAAATATCTCAATATAGAGATGTGTAGTGAAATTTATCTCTAGGATAAATTCAACCCCACCCTTCTATAATGAATTTTTGCATTTTTAGCAATTATTTCAAAATAGATTGATGTAGTTGAATTCATCCCGTATGGGAGATAAATTCTAACCCATTCTTTTATGTTGAGATTTTTCATTTTTAGCAATTATCTCAATATAAAGTAATGATCTAGAATTTATTTCTTTGGGTGAGTTCTAATGTACAATTTTATAATGTTAGGATTTGCATTTTTAGCAAATCTCTTTTATTATTTAATTGTCCATTATGAATTCATCCACTATCCTTTTTATTTTTATTTTGTAATTTTTAGTTTAGATTCAATAAGAGGATTTTTATCATGAAATGGAGAATAGGAATTTGTAGAGAGAATTCTAGAGAGAGATAGGTTAGATTAGAAAATAAATTAGGAAAATATTTTTGTAAATAGTTTTTATTTTTCTTTTTAGAGATTATTGAGTGATAAATTGTGAGTAATTCAATTGAGTATTATATTGAATTGATTATTGTTGGATGCTCATATTGGATGGATTGTTCTTGATTTCAAGGAAATAAGAGTTCAATTTCACTTCAAGAGATTGGGTTTGATTATTCTCTTCTCTTCTCATTTATTTTATGCCTTTGATTATTAATTTGTCAAATTTCATACCATGTTAGGCTAAATCCCCTTTCAGGGGGTGGGGAGAAACCCTTATTTGATGTTATTTTAGTTTAATTAGTTTGATTACTTGAAAATTCTCCTTGACTATTAATTTTGATTCCTCACCCTTAGATTTACGCCTCGAGAGAGGGTAAATGATTTTCGAGAGAAAATCGAAATTTTAGTTATAATACCCATTTTAGATTCGAACTAGAGATAGGGGTTTCTTAAGTGGGGTGTTATTACTTGAATATCAACTCTAAATTTATTTTCTAAGATTTACATAAATTTTAATTGATCGATCCTAGCGAGTGATTAATTAAAAAGAGTGTAGATCTATTTTCTAGAGTTGTGGGGTGTTAAACTTAATTTTTTAAAAGGTTACTATTAAAATTACATTTGCAACGAGAGTTGATTTGTAATTTTTATATTAATTTGGGAGAATTCAATTAATTCAATTAATTAGTTAGAATAGCTAAAATTTGTGGTGTAATTCCACTCCTTGATTGTTCTCAAATTTATTTACCTCATTTATCTCATTTTTTTAGTGTTAGACTTTATTTTCCATTTTAGTTACTTTTTAGTTTGTAATTTGATTTTTCATATAGTTTAGTGTTATTTCACCTCACCTCACCAATTGTTTTAATATTTGAAAAAGCTAAAAAAAAAATAGAAAAAGCAAAAGCCCAAAAATAAAATAAAAATTGAATTACAATTGAGTTTGTCTCTAGCTTACCCCCTTGATGTGGATTGATACCCTTACTTACCTCTACACTTGAGATTGTTATATTTGTAGGTATTTGGGGATTTTGATTAGAGGAGCTTTTCAAGCAACGACGAAAAAAATATACCGAAAAGTTATTTCTATCAGTTATCTTCGGCTACGAGTGCTCACCATTTTTTCGAGATTGAATCCGAGATGGTTTCTACCTCTCCGGATATGGATCATGCTCCACCATGCTTGACTCAATTTGAGTCATATATTAATGTTGATTCTTCTCTCTCAGATTTGGCTGCCTAATTTGAACCACCCATCACATTACTTGGTGATATTCTTGTCCAGAAGTTGACCACTCCATCTTTATATGCCACACTCTCAAGCGAGTATTCCTTTACTCCTCCTGACGAGTGTGTGTTCCCTACACTTGAGTTGGATCATCTTCCCCCATCGTTTATCCCACCCGATACACCCTTTGTCCCACCCGACCCACCCATTGTCCCTTCCCTCCCATCACCTAGTTTGGATCTAGATCTTATACGTTGCCTGTTGCCAACCATATATTTGGATCCTACCCTAAAACCATCCTCCCCACCCATGCGAATAGTTATGGTGCTACTCTCCATTTCCGTGACACCGAGCTTGTTACTCTAGGCCCGCCACTCTCTTGTGGTGTTGATTTTTCCCATCGATAGACCCATGGCGTGTCAGGGCTTGACCATTATCATCGTCCATTTTTAGAGCGGTTGTGTTCTTTCTATGAGCCCCACCCCTTTCCACTTTCTACACCCTTACGCATCTCCATCCAACTTGAGCACCATTCTTATAGGGCCCTTGTTGCCCTCACCTTCCGGCTCAATAAGGCCCGAGACCGATACCTCTTCACCATTACCCTAATACCCACCCACCCATGGTCCACCGATGCTTTGCATCATGTAATGAACTTTGCTATCAAAGTGCATCGACCAATTTAGCCTTTCATCCAACAAGACTGACGCTTCAGTCTTGTTTAGGGGTGATTATCATCATCCAATTTATCTTTCGCCCCGTACTTTCATCGATCTTATCCTTAGGGTGAGAATGGTTTGGTCTAGCAGAGGACATTAAACTTAGCGCTATTGTTAGGCAGCCCGTTGTTTCTTGTATGTGTCTCATCCTGGTTGGGAGTGGCGTTTCATATCACCCTATGCTTCACATGTTTATAGACTTGTACACATTTTTTGCTTATCATTTATTCAGGTTCCATCTTGGCTTCATCTGTCCACTTCATTAGCGGTTGATTCTGGTAGTCTCTTTCCTACCTTATGCTCTCAATTTTAAAAATCATTTTACTTAACATTGAGGATGATGTTTCTTTTTGTTTGGGGGTGGGGAATTTTATCAAAATCGTACCTCTTTTGAAATTTTTTGATTTTTAAAACCAGATTTTTAAAATTTTCATGAAGTTTCTTTCATCTCACTCATTGACGTGAATTTTCTATCATCCATCTTTTCAAGTCTAGGAATCGAGCTAGTGGATTTATTTTTTCTAAATGGCTTATGTAATACGTATCAAGGCATTTTGCACTTTGAATTTCTAGACTCAACAAATTTTTTTCGCACGTATCACGTCAATACAGTTTACAGTTTGAAATAGTGTTCCTTATGCGTGTGTTTCAAATCAAACCAATTTTCACCAAAAATTATTCAACTTTTAATGTGCACCAAACCAAGTTGTGAAAACCAATTCTTACTTTAAACCAGTTTTGTCTTGATTAATCATAAACATGCATCTAGTGATTAAAGCAAGTAAAGTAAAGAATATTCACAACGCCGGATGTACGAGGAAAAAACTCGATACGGGAAAACAACCTCGGACGACCCAAGCCAAACAATCACTATGAATGTGGAATTACAGCGAACAGACAAAAGACTCACTCAACGACTTGATCCTCGCCGGTCTTGACGCCCTTTTGATCTTTAACCACTCCTTTCACAGTGCCCACGCAGAAAGTCCTTCCATGATACGTGTCCACAACACACGCATCCACGTATGTCTCGTTGTCCACCGAATGGCTTTGATACGTCTACGATGTCGAACAAGAAGTCCTTCTCTTTTTTTCATCGCAAAACCCAGATGTTCAAGTATAGAACAAACCTTATTAGTGCAACAAGATCACATAAACATATAGTAATGGCAACTCGGATCTTTGCAAATTCTAAGGACGTGTTTAAGCTTTGAAACCTTAGAAAAACATGTACAAACACATCTCTGGATCGTAAACTGTTTTTCCAGAATGCACACTCGTTAATTCTGACGAAATCACGCTTTAAATAGTAAAAATTCACCGCCTCAAAAACTGTGTCGCTCGAACGAGATCGACCTGCCGTTCGCGCGACATGGCTATCTCGCTCGAATGAGCCGAGATGTCGTTTGAACGACGTGCGTGTCATTTTGACTTTTTCTTTAAAACGTCTCTTGCAAAAGAGATCCAATCGAGCTTATCAGAATAAAACATAGTTTAAAACTTTTAAAAACATTTTAAAACATTTTTCTTATAAAAATTCATCCTTATCCTTTTATAAAAATTATTCCGAGCACCATTAATTATACATATTCATACCTGTGTGATCTCGGAATGCAATTAACTTGAAGATGAATAAACTTGCACAAATTAAACTTCAGCATGATTAATTCTTTGAAGCTTTGCCGCAATGTTTTCAATTTATTCAATACGTCATAGACCAAGTGGGATCGTGACAAAATAAAATCTCCCTATGACATATTACAAACACAGTTTTGTTCACAAAATTAAGTCAAAACAATATAGGGACTCAATTGGAAATTTATGTCCTTACAAATCTCCCCCTTTGACTATTTCGGGACAAAACTAAACCAGTGAAATGCCTAAGCCGGGCGTCAAGCCGTATGACGCCTAAATCCCATCCCATAAACCCAAAATTAAAAATTACTGGACACGGACTGGTATATGTAGCACCGTCAAGCATGAACTGTCTGAATGTGATGTAGACTTGAAATCTCGAATCTCTGAAACATACCTACACACATGAAACAAACAAACAAATATCCTATGAAGTATGGAGGAACAAATGAAACCAATATATATATCCAAATGATACCAATGTTACAATAAATATCAATATGAATAAACTCTGAAAAGTCATTTGTTAAACAATTGAGCAACAAAATGATACCAATTTGTAATACCAATTTGTAAAATATGTAATAAAAAACATGCTCAACAAATCTCCCCCTACATCACATACATCTCTCCCCCTTTTTGTCTCGAATAGACAACCCAGTGAAAAAATAAACGAATCAACAAGTGTCTACCATGAGAATATACTAAAAAATTGCTAGATGATTATGAAACGACCAGCTAAATATGATCAATAGATGACGAATCTGTAGCTAATAAACAAGGAATCACACAAAGAATATAGCAAACTAATCAGGTGTGATAAACAGAATCATATGCAAAATATCAATTTTGAAAACAATATAACCTGCATATAAACCAGTTAGTCCAGAAAGCTTCCAGCAGTACAAAAAATATACCACAATAACCAGGGTGCTGCAAACAAAAAGAAGCAAAAATTCCAGATGGTCGTTCGAACGAGCCAAGGACGTCGCTTAAACGAGATGAGGACGTCACTCGAATGAGACTTCTCGCGACATGGTAATGTCGTTCGAACAAGTTCTCGCGACCGACCAAATTTTCCCAGATCCCCAGAAATATCATAAATGTTTGCCCAATGAAAAATTTTCCAAAAAAAAACACACTGGAAGGGCCTGACATCAGCAAAATAGTGCTCAAACTTGGACAAAACGCAAAAATGCAAAAACGCATTAAAACTAACAATGCGAGTTACATGCAAATAGTACCGATGTGCTTAAACTTGGATATGGAATGTATGGGCGTGAAACTACAATAAATGAGTCACAATTCCAAGACAACGAAAAGATCAAGTAGCTCTAATTGATAGCGATAAAACATCAAACTTTATCCTGGCCATATTACAATTAAAGTGTGAGCTTAATGAACTAAACATACTACATGCACACAAATCCAGAATATTGACGATTCTACAAACAATAGCGTCAAATTGAAATGTTTCAACATTAGGATTAGTTGTTCAAACCCGTTTAAATTTTCTCCACCCAAACTCCCTCATAAACATACTTTTTCAAGTTGTTTTGAGGTTTCTAGCATTATCAACTTATAGAAAATCTTATTGGCCGTTTTTTAGCATATTGCTTTTTCTTTTGGGATCTTTTAAACGGTGGCTTTCACGACGAGTTAATTTTGAACTATCACAGTCCTTTCCCGTGAATCACTCATCATTTTTAATTAGATACCAAATCAAATCCTCGCGGTAAACGGTTCTTATATGAACACTTCTCCTTAAGTCTACTTACACATAGATGACAAGATTGAGATAAGAACGCCTCACTAAATTCAAATATGCAAGAGAAGTCAAACATCCAATAAACTCGTGCATGTGTGCATTGATGGCTATATACAAAGTTGAATCAAAATGCATATCAACTTCGAAACAACCCCATATAAACAATGGTTAAGATCATTCTAAGCATCGATAATAATGACCAAATGTTCTAGCCACATGGATAATGAAACGATGGGGGGGGGGGGGGGGGTCCAAACACACCAATATGCCACATCAAACATGTAAACTCAAAAACAAATAACCGAAAATCTTTTTGGCTTTTCAAACATATTTTGACTCAAACAAAAGCAAAATCTTTTTGGTTTTTCAAAAGTTTTCTCAAAAATAAAATATTTTTGTATTTTTTTAATAGGACTCAAACAAATGAAAAACTATAATACAAAATGATACACAAGTCATTGTACTAGTAATGAATATATCATGAAGCAAACTAGCATATGACAAACATGGCAACACTATCATCCTTTAGATTTATCATGGGAAGAATCAAGTGCACCCAAAAGGGAATCATGAAGTTTTATTCCTATAGCCACTAAATCCGATTTCCTAACCCAAGTAGGTGTAAAATGACGCATGGGGGTTTGGGGAACCGGGGTAACTTTATTCCTAAACTTCATAGGAGCTTGTCTAAGGTCATAACAATAACGCCTAAGGTGACCTTTCCTACCACAAAATGTGCAAATGTAGCGACGGTGGGAATGATTACCTATATGTGGACCTTTTCTAACCTTCCTAGTGTTTCTCACACGGGGGGGGGGGGGGGGGGGGGGGGGGGAATGGGAAAATTTTTGTCATCAAAACCTATACCTCCCCCATCTCCCTTAATTTGGACGGTGCCTAAGATCTTATCTAACTTCTCCGATCTAGCCTCCAAATCAAACTTAACTCTAGATGAGTCTCTCAATCTCTCCTCCAACTCATGAATCCTAGACTCGAGCAAACGCCTAGACTCCTCAAACTTTAAAATCTCCTTTTTCAAAAACTCCATCAAACCACAGAGATTATCTCTCTCACCCTCGACATAATCTAATTTCTCCCTAAGAGTCTTCTCTCGTGCCCTAAGATCCTCAATCAAACTATCATTATTTTCTATGGTACGCTCATTCAACTTAGCTTGCAATTTTGCATTTGCCTTTTTCACCTTAACCGTCTCGGCATACAACTCATTAAATGAAACTTGCAATTCTTTCACATTTACCTCCTCTTTGTCACTCTCTTCACCCTCACTAACATGGGATTCACTCAAAACCTCCTCGGAAGTGTCATTCACATGAGAATCATCATCGCTCAGATGACATGCCATAAATGCAACAAAGTTACGATCAATGGGGGAACTCTCTCCCTCTTTCGGATCACTATCACTTAAGGTGGGACTATAGACAATGGGTTGCTTGCCCTCTTTCTTAAGTCTAGTGGGACACTCCTTAACTTTGTGACCGTACACCTCACACCCAAAACACTTATCCGACTCATCTCTCTTAGGCTTCTCAAACTTATCCTTAGAGGTGCGAGCAACTTTGTTGTTCTTGAATTTTTCAAATTTCTTGGCATCTTTCGATTGCTTTTGAAACTTAATAATTTTTTAAAATTTCTTTGCCAACAAAGCAACATCCTCAAAATCGTAATCGGAATCGGAATTCGAAACTTTAACTTCCTCCTTTCGGGTTTTCAAAGCAATACCCTTTTCTTTCTTAGACACTTGCTTGGAGGTAATCATGTCGATTTCATAGGTTTGTAAGTCACCTACAATCTCTTCTAGTTTCGTCAACTCTAACTTAGCCAAGGAGTTTAAAATAGTCACTTTCGCATCAAACCTACTAGGCAACGACCTAAGGATTTTCTTAATGACACGGTTGTCAAGAATTTTCTCACCTAGGTTAAACGACGAGTTGACTATATTGGACAACCTAGCATAAAACTCATCAAAAGTATCACTCTCTAACATCCTAATGGTCTGAAACTGTATAGTAAGATTTTGAAGTTTCGACATCCTAACCGTGCTAGTGCCCTCGTGAGTGAGTGCCAAAATATCCCAAGCCTCTTTTGATGTTTCACAAGGCATAATTCTATTATATTCTTCCGGTGTGACATGTGAAGAAATAACGTGCAAACCCTTGGAATTATATTGTGAAAGTCTATGTTTGATTTCGGTCCATGACTCGATAGGCTTTAAATTAGTGACCTCACCTAAAATAGTGACAGGGGGTGTCCAACCTTTCTCAACTGCATGCTCATTAATATATTTTAATGCACTTTCATTCTCATCTTCCAATAGGTGTAATTAGTGCCATCATAAATAGGAGTTCGAAAAAGTTTCGTTATTTCCAAAATTCATCTTTGAAAACACAAGGGTGATACGAAACAAATAAATTATGTTTTCTAGCTCCGATACCAATATGAAAGAGTGGTCCTTATGCTTGTGTTTCAAATCAAACCAATTTTCACAAAAAATTATCCTACTTTTAATGTGCACCAAACCAAGTTGTCAAAAATCAATTCTTACTTTAAACCAATTTTATCTTGATTAATCCTAAACATGCATTTAGTGATTAAAGCAAGTAAAGTAAAGTAAAGAATACTCACAACACCGGATGTACGAGGAAAAAACCCAAGACGGGAAAACAACCTCGGACGGCCCAAGCCAGGCAATCACTATGAATGTGGAATTACAACGAATAGATGAAAGACTCACTCAACGGCTCGATCCCCACGGATCTTGACGCTCATCTAATCTTCAACCACTCCTCTCACAGTGCCCACGTAGAAAGTCCTTCTTCCACGATACCTGTCCACAACACATGCGTCCATGTATGTCTCGGTGTCCACCGAATGGCTTTGATACGTCTATGATGTCGAACAAGAAGTCCTTCTCTTTTCTTCACCGCAAACCCAGATTTTCAAGTATAGAACAAACCTTCTTGGTGCAACAAGTTCACATAAACATATAGTAATGACAACTCGGACCTTTGCAAACTTTAAGGATGTGTTTAAGCTTTGAAACCTTAGAAAAACATGTGCAAACACGTTTCTGGATCGTAAGCTGTTTTTCCAGAAAATGCACACTCGTTATTTCTGACGAAACCCCGCTTTAAATAGTAAAAATTCACCGCCTCGAAAACTATGTCACCCGAACGAGATCGACGTGTCATTTGCGCGACATGGCTATCTCGCTCGAACGAGCCGAGATGTCATTTGAACGACGTGCGTGTCATTTTGACTTTTCACTACACCAAAATGGGCAAATTGTCACCTTTCAGCCGGTCAGCCTTGTCAAGGTCATTGACCGTGATAAAAAACACGCGTTTTATGTCACAGTCATTAACCTTGACACGACCGTGACAACTAATTGTCACGGTCAATGACCGTGATAATTCTTTAAATAATTGTCACGGTCAATGACCTTGACACGATCGTGACAACTTTTCCAGCAAAAACCCTTTCCCCCTTCTTTTTTCCCTCCCACCGTTCCCTCCCCCTCTCTCTCTCTCTCTCTCTACTTTCAGGTCCATTTCTCTCTCTCTCTCTCTCTCTCTCTCTCTCTCTCTCTCTCTCTCTTCCATTTATATATATATTTGTGTGTATATTTATGTGTGTATGTGTATATATATATGTGTGTATGTGTGTGCGTGTGTGGGGGGTGGGGCAGGGCGGGGTGGGGCAGGGGGTGGGGTGGGGTGTGTGTGTGGTGGTGTGTGGTGGGGGAGGGGGTGGTGGAGGGGGGAAGGGGGTGGGGTGGGGTGGGGTGTGTGGGCCTATGCATAAAGAAGTACCACAATATCTTAATGTTAGGGGTTGACACTGAGAAACTTATGGTATAAAGGTATTGAAAAGAAATCATCATATACTAAGAAAATTGACAAATTAAAGTTAGATAAATCAAGGACTAATGGTGGTCCATATTTCAGTTTGGAAATGTAAGATCTACCGCATCTGAATCTAGGAAGAAATGACACTGAGAAACTTATGGTATAAACAATTAAAAAAATGGGCGTATGCTGCCTATTTGTGAGCATATGATATTCTTTATTAAAAGGCGAAATAGTAGTTCATTGTGTGGCTGCATCAATCTACAATACACTACATAACTAAAAGTTGAATAAAAAAGTCGAGGACTTGCTTTATCTACACATAAGCATGACATATACTCCAAACAACTGATCTCTTTATTTATCTACACATAAGCATTGAACAATGGTTAACCTTAAAACTAAAATAAACAGAGTATAACTTGATAAACCCAGTACCAAATAATTATATTTAAAATTCCACATCTGATCATAAAAACTAAAGTAAGAGTGAGACAAATACAAACAAAAGATACAATCATGTCTCCCTTTAGATTCCAACATCTATTTCCATGCACACAAATACACACATTTCAAACTCGTGAAAAAACTACAAAAAGTGCAACATAATGCATATGTTAAGTGAAAAATATAGTCATAACTTGTGCTTATGGAACTATTTTAGTTGGTGCACAAACTAACGGTCAAAGTAATAGTATATAATTCCAACATTTCAAACTACTTGAACATCACAAATGGATACGAACTTAAAATATAAATTGAGATAACCTTAGAATCTAATTAGGCTAAAAATATAATGGCATCAACTAACATATATACACAACACTAAAAGTAGACATCAATTTTATAAATAATTGATAATAGTTGGATAATAATTGGATAATAAACATCGGGAGGGGGTGGGGGGTGGGGGTGGGTGGGGTTTTGAATATTATTTACATTCAAAATAAATAATTGATAATAGTTGGATAATAATTGGATAATAATTGATATTTTCATTCAAAATAAATATTTCATTCAAAAATATTGGATAATAATTGATATTTTCATTTAAATTGATAATAATTTTATTCATGAATTTAAAAAAATGGGCGTATGCCGCCTATTTGTGAGCATATGATATTCTTTAGTAAAAGGCGAAATAGTAGTTCATTGTGTGCTCATTGTGTGGCTGCATCAATCTACAATACACTACATAACTAGAAGTTCAATAAAAAAGCCGAGGACTTGCTTTATCTACACATAAGCATGATATATACTCCAAACAACTGATCTCTTTATTTATCTACACATAAGCATTGAACAATGGTTAACCTTAAAACTAAAATAAATAGAGTATAACTTGATAAACCCAGTACCAAATAATTATATTTAAAATTCCACATCTGATCATAAAAACTAAAGTAAGAGTGAGACAAATACAAACAAAAGATACAATCATGTCTCCCTTTAGATTCCAACATCTATTTCCATGCACACAAATACACACATTTCAAACTCGTGAAAAAACTACAAAAAGTGCAACATAATGCATATGTTAAGTGAAAAATATAGTCATAACTTGTGCTTATGGAACTATTTTAGTTGGTGCACAAACTAACGGTCAAAGTAATAGTATATAATTCCAACATTTCAAACTACTTGAACATCACAAATGGATACGAACTTAAAATATAAATTGAGATAACCTTAGAATCTAATTAGGCTAAAAATATAATGACATCAACTAACATATATACACAACACTAAAAGTAGACATCAATTTTATAAACAATTGATAATAGTTGGATAATAATTGGATAATAAACATCGGAGGGGGTAGGGGTGGGGGTGGGTGGGGTTTTGAATATTATTTACATTCAAAATAAATAATTGATAATAGTTGGATAATAATTGGATAATAATTGATATTTTCATTCAAAATAAATATTTCATTCAAAAATATTGGATAATAATTGATATTTTCATTTAAATTGATAATAATTTTATTCATGAATTTAAAAAAATGGGCGTATGCCGCCTATTTGTGAGCATATGATATTCTTTAGTAAAAGGCGAAATAGTAGTTCATTGTGTGCTCATTGTGTGGCTGCATCAATCTACAATACACTACATAACTAGAAGTTCAATAAAAAAGCCGAGGACTTGCTTTATCTACACATAAGCATGATATATACTCCAAACAACTGATCTCTTTATTTATCTACACATAAGCATTGAACAATGGTTAACCTTAAAACTAAAATAAACAGAGTATAACTTGATAAACCTAGTACCAAATAATTATATTTAAAATTTCACATCTGATCATAAAAACTAAAGTAAGAGTGAGACAAATACAAACAAAAGATACAATCATGTCTCCCTTTAGATTCCAACATCTATTTCCATGCACACAAATACACACATTTCAAACTCGTGAAAAAACTACAAAAAGTGCAACATAATGCATATGTTAAGTGAAAAATATAGTCATAACTTGTGCTTATGGAACTATTTTAGTTGGTGCACAAACTAACGGTCAAAGTAATAGTATATAATTCCAACATTTCAAACTACTTGAACATCACAAATGGATACGAACTTAAAATATAAATTGAGATAACCTTAGAATCTAATTAGGCTAAAAATATAATGGCATCAACTAACATATATACACAACACTAAAAGTAGACATCAATTTTATAAATAATTGATAATAGTTGGATAATAATTGGATAATAAACATCGGGAGGGGTTGGGGGTAGGTGGGGGTTTGAATATTATTTACATTCAAAATAAATAATTGATAATAGTTGGATAATAATTGGATAATAATTGATATTTTCATTCAAAATAAATATTTCATTCAAAAATATTGGATAATAATTGATATTTTCATTTAAATTGATAATAATTTTATTCATGAAATTAATTCAATTAGGTAAAACCCATGATAATGAAATTTATGCTACAATTATAATTATCTCATGTCATAATTTTATTGATAAACAATATATGTAGTTGTCACGGTCGTGGTGGGGGGAGGGGGTGGGGTGGGTAGGGGTGGGGTGTGTGTGTGTGTGCGCGTAGGTGCGTAGGTGTGCGTGCATGTGGCGGTGGGTGGGGGTGGGGCACCCATTTTATCTGTACTATTAATTCAATTAATTCAATTAGGTAAAACGAAATGTGTACTATTAGCATTTTTTTTTATCTGTACTAATAACATTTTTTTTACAGCAAAAATTTCTCCTTCAGATGTTAAGGCGAAGATGATGATGCTGTTTATGATGATGTCATCTGGGTTCGGTGGTAACGGAGGCGACGAGGGCTCTTCCGCCCCTAGGCTCCCCAAATATGGAAAATTTGGGATTACCGTCGAAAACAAGTCGGAGCTTTTAGCGAGATCCCTCGAGCTGCTAAAGACGGTCATCGGCCCGAGGTTTATGAGTTGGAAGGAGGTGCCGTATGAGCTCAAGTTAGCTGTTTGGGCGGCACTACAGGTAATATTTATATGAATATTTTAATTTATATTTATATTTATATTTATTCGCAACTAACATTGTATTTGTTGGACAGGAAGAATTCTACTTGGATCCAAAGCTACGCGATTCCGTCTTGGAGCAGTTGAGGGAGCAACACAAGACGTGGAAGAAAAATATGCGAACACGGTACTTTGGAAAAACACGAGAGTCCATTTTACAATGGCACGGATCTGTCCCGCCCAAGGAGCCGATCTCATTGGCACAATGGCAAAAGTTCATTGACAATGAGATCGAGGATCGACAATTGGCATCTCGCCAACCGGGGAGGGAAAATCGGGCTAAAAAGACGGACGTGCACTACTCCGGCCGGACCTCTTACGCTGAGGTGGAGCATAGGATGCAGGTAAGATTTAATTTATCTATAACTACAGAAATATATTATTGGATATTATTTTACTTTGCGGGGCCGATACTAATTTTACTTTACTTTATTTTATTTCAGGGGGTAGGGAGTGGGCCAGGGGGTAAGCCACATAGGCTCGATACTTATGTGGCTCTTCGGACGAAGAAGGGGAAGGACAAGGAGGTGTCCCCGAGCGTCGCGGCCACGATTGTAAGTAATCCGACAGTTTAATTATTGTTAATTACGTTATAATTTTTTAGTTTACTTATTTTACTAATCATGTGCTTTTTGTCGTTTCAGGCAAAGCTTAAGGAAGTGCATGAGTCGCAGTCTGATGCCAACAAGGCATCTTTGTCCACAGACGCACTCAGCCAAGTGCTTGGCTCTGATCGCAAAGGGAGGACAAGGGGAGTGAGCTCGCGGGTGGCCAAATCTAAGATCATCGGATTGGAGACGAGCGACACCGGGTTGGCTCGAACGGTGGATTCACCCGACGCGAAGCTGTCCCGTTTGGAGGCGACGGTCCAAGATATGTACGCATTCATGAAGCGTACGTTGGGTGGAGACCGTAAAGGGAAAGGGAAAGGGAAGGAGAAGGAGGTGGAGGAGGAGGTGCGGGAGGACGAGGCGCAGGATGACGAGGATGTGGACCTCGCTGCTTCATCACCGACACGTTCGTACTTCGACGATCCACTTCCCTATTTGATGCCCTCCAACAGACCATTGTCGACAATTGGTTGACCGAGCGTGTTCATATTGGACGTATTTGATGGCCAGCGGATAGGGCGGGGGTTGAGGGACCCGAATATCGTCGAGGGTGGAATAGTCCATGGACGTGTGCTTCAAGAGATGGAGTCCAGGGTGCTCGTCACGCATGTCATACCTGGGAAGGAGAACTCCCTATTGTGGTTGCGCGAACAATGCGGCACGACGTATATTAGTGGGTGCGTCAATTCGTATGTCGTGTGGCCTACTCACCTCCTCAGTTTTATCCAAGACATGTAGTAACATTATTTTTAAGTTTGTCCATTTTAATTATATTTGGATTATATCGTCATGTATATTGTTTTTACTTTGAATATTTGGATTATATCGTCATGAATATATATTTGCATTATCTTTAGTTTGTGTTGGATATATGATGTTTGGAACAGGTACAACGTTGCTATAACAGGTACAAATATACTGCTGGGCAGTGGCGGTGGCCATACTGCCCAGCAGATTTTTTTAAAATTCTGCCCAGAATTGTCACGGTCATTAACCGTGACAAGTCCGTGATAAAAGTTGTCACGGACGTGTCACGGTCATTGACCGTGACAATTATGGGCAAAAAGGGTCAGGGCTTTGTCACGGTTTATAACCGTGACAAAAGTGTCACGGTCATTGACCGCGACACGACCGTGACACAAAACGCGAGTTTTGTGTCAAGGTCAATGATCGTGACACGACCGTGACAAAAAAAGTTGTCTCGCCTCGAAATGTCACGGTCATTGACCTTGACAAGTTGGATTTGTCAAGGTCAATGACGTTGACAAATGGGCAGATTTGGTGTAGTGTTTTCTTTAAAACGTCTCTTTAAAAAGAGATCCAATTAAGTCAAACTCTATTTCGAGCTTATCAGAATAAAACGTAGTTTAAAACATTTAAAACACTTTTAAAAACATTTTAAAACATTTTCCTTATAAAAATTCATCCTTATCCTTTATAAAAATTATTCTGAGCACCATTAATTATACGCATTCATAACTGTGTGATCTCGAAATGCAATTAACTTGAAGATGAATAAACTTGCACCAATTAAACTTCGGCATGATTAATATTTTGAAGCTTTGCCGCAATGTCTTCAATTTCTTCAATACGTCATAGACTAAGTGGGATCGTGACAAAATAAAATCTCCCTATGACATATTACAAACAAAGTTTTGTTCACGAAATTAAGTCAAAATAATACAGGAACTCAATTGAAAATTTATTTCCTTACACAGTTGAAGAGTACTACAATTCTCCAGAGAACCTTAAGGATCACTAGTAGAGACTTTAGCTTGTGAGATTTGTGCCTTTCACTTTTCATAGTGTTTTTCGCAATCTCCGAGTCACAAGTGATTCAACTTCGTTTGGGTACGCACTTAAATCGTTGTATGATCTCATTATTTTTCATAAAATTTCTAGCTTGATCACTGAGAACGACATCACTTTCGTGTTATAAGAAATGCGTGTCTTGAAATTTGTCCCGATCACTAGATTTTCACCCATACAAGAACCATTCACTTCATCCATTACCTTCCCATATTTTTCCCTATCCACATAAATTTCCCACACCATCCATATATCATTTGCAATTACTTCCATCCATCATTCTGAAAAAAAGAGTGTTTTCAAATATAAAATGTCTTCATGTAGTTTTGAAAGAGAGAGGGAGAGAGAACACAAATAGCACAAATAGAGAAAAAATTTAAAAAAAAGAAGGAAAAAAGAGAGAAAAAAGATAGTTTGTAGTTAGTTTTTATATAATAAAGACATTTGTGCTTAAAGTATCAAACACTCTTCTCGTATACACATCCATCACATCACCATTCTATCACACCTACCTCATCCCATTTCATCATTCCCATTTCATTTCCTCCTCACCCATAATCGTTCATGTTCCCCCTAGGTGTTCGGGCAAATGAGAGTCAACGTGGTGTATAATTCGACGTTCTCACTATAGAGATTAGCATTCTTTCATAAGATCACTTTTCTTTCAAAATATTCGTTCTTTCTTATATGTGTGTGAGACATTTGACCTTGCTTACATTTACTCACCTCCTCACACACAAGAGCGACACACTTACCCAAATCTCGAGAGTTCGTTTGAGAGAAATATCTAGTGAAATTTTGAATTTGAGCGTTGATTCCGAAAAGGCAATCTATGAATTACTCTTATGATACTCGACCCGTTTTGACTGATTCACACTACGCACGTTGAAATCTAGGAAGGATGTGCCTTGAATATTTACTTAGCTAAACTTTTATGCACTTTTAGCTTGTATTTCCAAAAATTTCTCTTGTGATGGATTGTGTGATTATTCTATATCTAATAAGAGATAGACCGCCGTTTGCAAATAAAGAATTTTATGGGTATATTCCCTGCAAACCCTCACGAGACCAAACTCGTCCTGTAGGACAACCTATAGGTTTAAAGGCTTATTACACATACTAAGTGCAATCGCAAGTGCCCACGAAAGTGGTACACTTTTGGTTTCTTATCTTTCTCTTTCTCTCTATATTTTGCTTGAGGACTAGCAATATTCTGTTTGGAGGTGGTGTGATAAACACCCAAAAGTGTACATTTTATACCCTGAATAGACGTATTTTAATTGCTAATTCTCGACAAATTGGGTCTTATATGCGTAAATATTTAATGTGCAGGCTTGATCGCCGTTTGCGGAGTTCAAAGCAAATGTGCGATTTATGGAACTAATTCCTCAGTCCCATACCTTACCTAAGCCTAACCTAGCCCAAACCTTCACCAAACCCCGTGTGTGTTGTGTTTGCACTTTTATTTTTTTTAGATTTTTATTTTATGTCATTTTATTTTTAGGATTTATTTTTATTTTCTAGAATTTATTTTATATTTCTTTTTATTTTTTATATTTATTAGTTTTTAATTTTAGTCTTTATTTTTAGTTTTGCTAGATTTTATATTTTTAGGACATTTGGTTTTATTTTTACTTCTTTTGTAGTTTATTTTTATTATTTAAGTTTTATTTTTAATAGATTTGATTTATTTTTAGAGGATTTTTTTTATGTTTTATTTACGTCGAGTATTTGTTTTTCTTTATTTTTAGTTTTTAGTTAGTTTTTTATTATCTTTGTTTTGTTTTGTTTTATTTTATTTTATTTGTTTTTATTTGAGTCGTGTTTAGTTTTTAGAGTTTGTATTGTGTGTCAAGTTATTTTTATTTTTTTTAATTTTTGTAGAGCATTTTATTTTTAGTTGATTTTTATTTTTAGTTTAGTTTAGTTTTTAATTTATTTTACTTGTTTTTATTTTATTAGGTTTATTTTTTTATTTTATTTTATTAAGGGTACAAATTAAACACACACATTATCCCATATACTCACTTACACCTAAGCTAACTCACATACCCTCACCTAAGTCCCATACACCCTCACACACCACAACACATCTCACCCATCATCTTCCTCCCAACAACCCACACTCTCTCTCTCCTCTCTCTTTCCACTATAACCTCCATAGCCATAAACCTTTATCCTTAACTACCAACACCACCCATTTCCCTTATACCACTAACCCCTCCTCGCGACCCTAGCAACAGGTCCCAAAACCGCAACCTCAGCGACCTGCTGCCCAAATCGACCCACTTTCCAACCGAGCTCAACCCGCGAGTTCAACCCGGTTCTACACCCAAAAACTCGAAATCGATACCCAAAACCGACAGTAACCCGTGGCAGACTTGCCAACCCGAAATTGGACCTGCCATATCTGAAACCAACGAACTCTCAACTCCGAACCTAGAGCAGACCCGAATACCCCTCAACCTGCGACCCATTACGGAACCCAACTCCAAACCAACTCCACCCATGTTTCATTTCTACCCCAAACCCACTTTATCCCATTAACCCATTTTAAAAACCCACGAAGTCTTTCTACCTGCATAAATCCTAAACCAAATAAAACATAATACCCACATGTGTTATAAGCAAGGTTCTAAAAGGCGCGAGGCGTGATCGAGGCGTAGAGGTCAAGCCTCAAGCCTTAGGAGCCTAGGCGGGCCTAGGCGTAAAAAGACGTTTTTTCTTTTTTAATTATTTTAATTATTCCAAGGCTAGTCATATAATAAAATAGTACATACCTTGAATTTTGAAAATATATCCATATGTTTGGTAGACATCTTTCTCATATTCATACTCCATAACCAATATTTATCAACTAATCCTTTGTTTTTTTTTAAAAAAGTGTGTCTTAAGCCTTTTACCAAGAATAAGGCGTAATAAGGCGTAGGGGATGCGTTTCTAGGCTGACCTTTTAGAACAGAGGTTATAAGCCCCCTTTCAACCCTTTTTCTAAACTACCCTCATACACCTCTCCCACATGCACTCACTCATATGCATTACAAAATTGCCCCTCTCTCATACCTCACACACCATCTTGCACTATTACCTTACCCAATTTACCCCTTAGCTCCATGTACACTATATAAGAAGACTCAAGGCCATTTGAGACCAATCTAAAAACCCATATATGGTTTTAGAGAGAAGAAAGAGAGAGTTTAGAGTAGAAAAATAAATTAGGTTAGATTAGAATTTTTATTTTATTTTTTTATATAGTGTGAAAAAATAAATTGTTGTGAGGATGAATTTGAGTGTAATTTTTGACGTAATTTTGATTTGATCATTCAAATTGAGGGATGTAAATTTCAACACAAGGATTGAAGTTCAATTAAGCATCAAGAGATTGGGTTTGATTATTCTCTTCTCTTCTCATCTATTTTAATGCTTTTAATTGTTAGTTTGTCAATTTTGATATCATGTTAGGCTAAAATTCCCTTTCAAGGGATGGGAGGAATCCTTATTTGATGTTATTTTGATTTAATTAGTTTGATTATTTGAAAATTCCCTTTGAATGTTAATTTTGATCCTTCACCCTTAAATTTACCCCTTGAGAGAGGGTAAATGATTTTCGAGAGAAAATCAAAATTCGAGATATAATACCTATTTTAGATTCGAACTAGAGATAGGGATTTCTTAAGTGTGGTATTATTCCTTGAATTTCAACTCTAAATTTTATTTTCTAAGTTTTACATAAATTTTAATGAATCGATCTTAGCGGGTGATTAATTAAAAGGAGTGTGAATATAATTGTTTAGAGTTGTGGGGGATTGAACTTAATTTTCTAAAAGGTTACTATTAAAATTACATTTGCAACGAGAGTTGATTTGTAATTTTGATATTAATTTGGTAGAATTCAAATAATTAAATTAATTAGTTAGAATAACTAGAATTTGTTGTGTAGCCCCACTCCTTGATTGTTCTCAAATTTATTTACCTCACTTTATGTCTTATTTTAGTGTTAGACTTTGTTCATCATTTTTAGTCACTTTTTAGTTAGTTGTTTAGATCTTTGATTTAGTTTAGTGTTATTTCACCATTTATCACAAAAAATGTTTTAATATTTGAAAAAGCTAATAAAAAAATAGAAAAAGCAAAAAAAAAAAAAAAAAAAGAAAACAAACAAATGAATTGCATGCCTTTTTTGTATGTTTCACCCTTAGATTTGGATTGATACCCCAATTACCACTATTCTTTAGTTTTGTTATATATTTTTGTAGGTAATTGATATTTTTGATTAGTGGAGCTTTCAAACAATGACGCAAATACCGAAAAGTTTTCTCTATCATAGGCCTTCCTTTCTGCTATTGCATCTCCTCCTCCAGCATCACCTCCTGTGATAAAATGTCATCCGAAAGAGATCATGCTGATGTCCATCTATGGTTCCTCTCGTCTATTGGGTAGGTCGGGATTATTGATAGAAAGAACTTTTGTGTGTATTTGTTGTTGCTTGAAAAACTCCTCTAATAAAAAATCCTTATGTACCTACAAATATAATAAACTAAGTGTAGAGTGGTAAGTAAGGATGTCAATCCACTTTCTAGGGGGTAAAGCAAATGGAACAAATTCACATGTAATTCACTTTTTATTTTCTTTTTGTGTTTTTTCACTTTTCTAATTTTTTTCTAGCTTTTTTAAATATTAAAACAATTGGGTGAGGTGAGGTTGAAATAACACTAAACTAAAATAAAGATCTAAACAACTAACTAAAAAGTGACTAAAATGAAAACAAAGGCTAACACTAAAATAAAAGATAAAGTGAGGTAAATAATTGTGAGAACAATCAAGGAATGGAATTACACCACAAATTTTAGTTATTCTAATTAATTAATTTAATTATTTGAATTCTCCCAAATTAATATCAAAATTACAAACCAACTCTCGTTGCAAGTGTATTTATAATAGTAATATTTTAGAAAATTAAGTTCAACACCCCACAACTCTAGAAAAATAGATCTACACTCCTTTTAATTAATCACCCGCTAGAATCGATCAATTAAAATTCATGTAAATCTTAGAAAATAAATTTAGAGTTGAAATTCACGTTATAATACCCCACTTAAGAAACCCCTATCTCTAGTTCGAATCTAAAATGGGTATTATAACTAGAATTTCGATTTTCTCTCGAAAAATATTTACCCTCTCTCGAGGCGTAAATTTAAGGGTGAGGGATTAAAATTAACATTCAAAGGGACTTTTCAAGTAATTAAACTAATTAAAATAAAATAACATCAAATAAGGGTTTTACCCCACCCCTTGAAAGGGGATTTAGCCTAACATGATATTAAACATGACAAATTAATAATCAAGGCTACTAAAATAAAAGAGAAGAGAATAGAACAAGCAAACCAAATCTATTTGAGAAAGTTGAACTCTACTCTTCCAAATTGAAGCATACAATCCCTTCAATTGAGCATCCAAATGCTTTGAAATTAATTACTCACTCAATTAACTCTCTTACAATATTTAATCTCACAAATATCTAAAATAAAAAAGGGAAAAAAACTATTTACAAAGGATAATTTTCTCTACAATTCTCTCTCTAAAATTCCTATCTAAAAGCTCTTTTTTTTATGGTCTTCTTCTTCAATTTATAGTAGGGATAGAGCATGGGGGTAAAAATGGAAATTGACTATGGTGAACATGTGGGAAAGGTGAGAGCACATGTACATGGGGGTGTGAGGTGAGAGGATATTTGGAAAAAATCTGATTTGGGTTAAATGTGCATTTGGGTGCACATGGGAGCATGTGGGTTGTGAGGTTAGAGGGGTAATTTTGGAAAAGTATTAAGAAAGGGTATTATGGGTAATGGGAACAAAAGGCATTTATGGGTGGTAATTGTTGACTTAGGCCCAGTTTGGTTGCGCAAATTGTTTGATTATGTAAATTGGTTCATTGTGAATTATTGAATTGTAAATGAGTGAATTTGAAATGAGTTAAATCCAATTTTACACAATGTTTGGTAATTTGAAATTGATGTTAAGGTTCTAAGAAAAAATGATAAAAACAAATCAAGAGAGAGAAGGGGAGGGAAAGAGAGGAAGAGGAGGAGGGGGAGAGGAAGAGGGAGATGGGACATGCACTTTATGTGACTCCTATTTCAAATGGGTTCATTTCAACTTTTTTGTGAAATGATCAAATTTCAGATTTTGTACATGAGCTAAAATGGAGCAATTAATGAATCATTTCATTAATGAAACCAAACACTATTAATGGATCAATTTGTAAATGAATCAATTTATTAATGACCCAATTTACAATTTTGGGACAACCAAACGGGGCCTTAGTCTTTGGTTTAGTATTGGACAAAAGCAGGTAGAAGTCGATTTGGGTGAAAGTGGCTAAAAATGGGAAATGGGCCTTGTTGTTGGTTTCATTTTGTGCAGGAGGTTTAGAAATCGTGGCTAGGTGACATAGTGGGAAATGGGGTTTGAAATGGGTATTTGGTTTGGGTGTTGCTGGACATGGGTCTGAGATCGGATCCGGGTTGGAGAATGGGTGTTCGGATAGGGGTTTATCGCCGGAGTGGGGCTGTGCGTTTCGTCGAGAGCAGGTAGGGGGAATCCGGGTCAGCAGGTGGGGACGCCGCCGGTAGCGGCGGTGGCTGGCTGGGAATCGAAGGGACAGAGAGAGAGTCCGGAGGTGGGGGTCGGTTGCTGCGCCGGCGGGTAGGTCTGGGACGAGAGGGCGAGAGGTTGTTGTGGTTTGTGTGAGTTGTGTGTGTGTGTTAATGGAGGTTGTGGATGTAGTGAGAGGAGAGAGAAAGAGGTGGGTGATGGGAGAAGAAGAAGGGGGTGAGGGTGATAGAGTGTGTGAGTGTGTATGGGATAAGGGTGAGGGGTTGTTTTGGTGTGTTTGGATAAGTGGGTAGGTTTTAGGGTGTGTGTGTGTTTAAGTTGGACACCCTAAAAAATATAAACTAAAACTAAAATTAAAATTAATCTAAATTAAAAATTAAACTAAACTAAAAATAAAAAGTAAAATAAAATAGACACAATACGACACACAAAACAAGCTCTAAAAAAAAACTAAACACAACTAAAATAAAAACTAAGAATAAAAACTAATAAATAAAAAAAAATTAATTAATAACTACTAAAAATATAAAATCCTATAAAATAAAAGACACAAAAATAAAAAGATAAATCTAAAAAGAAATAAAAATAAAAATAGAAATCTATAAGACTAAAAACTAAAAGCCTAAAAAAAATAAAATCTAATAAATCTAAAAATAAATGAAATCCTAAAAAAACTAATTCTAATAAAATAAAACTAATAAAAAATAAAGTTAAAATAAAAATGCAATAATAAAATATAAAAATAGTAAATAAAACCTACAAATTCTAAATAATTCTAATCTAAAAAATAAAACGACACTAAATAAAAATCTAAAAAAATTAAAATAAAATAAAAAGGGACCAAACAAACACACACGGGGCTTGGGTGACAGTTTATGAATAAGTTTAGGGTAGGCTAGGGTACGAGACAAGAGTATTAGCTCAATTCAATGAACAATTGCCTTGAAATACGTATTTGAACACCGCAACGTACATTCGCTCTACAAAATAAATATTTAAGCACATAAGACCCGTATTACCGAGAATTAGCAACTAAAATACATCTATTCGGGGTATAAAATGTACAGTTTTGGGTGCTTATCAATTATCTCCAGCTTCTTGGTTGCGCACTCTTTTGTTGTCGTCTATTCCTCAACGAGGTGAGTTTGATCTTCTCCTGTTGTTTTGACCACGCTCTTGGTCAATTAATTTGGACAACTTTCCCCTCCGAATCAGAGTTTTAATTTCATTTTTCCAAGAAATTCACTTGTTAGTGGTATTCCCATAATCCCTGTGAAATTCACAAAACTTTGATGTGTGCCTTCGATTGGGGGGTGCCGTCAATTTTCCTAGCTAATGCAGCTCTTTATTCTTTTGAATATCTTCCAGGATATAATGTACACCTTTATTGAGAGGGGTGTATTCATCATATTTTCTTCATTCGGTCCAGCTTGTCCCGCTTCTTGTTTCCTTGATCCCTTTTAAAATAATCGTCCTTCTGCTCTTCGGATTTTGAATTCGTTACCTCCTTGGCAACCATAGCTTCTTCGGCGTTCATTATCTTGGCAACTTTAGCCATCAATTTTGCCATTGTTTTTGGTGGTTTTTTTTTCTAGGTTGTAATAGAGGTCTTTAGTGAGTAACCATCTCATGAGTGGTACAATAGCTTTCTTCTCTTCATAATTAAGAACTTCTAATTTTTCATTATTAAATCGGGTGATGTAGTCCCTAGTACTCTCATTCGACTTTCGACGCACAGTCAACAGATGAGTAACATCCTTGATTGGTTTGTCTTAAAATAAAAATTAGCAATAAATTACTCTGCAAGTTGATTGAAACAAGAAATCTTACCTCTAGGTTGGCTATTATACCAAATTTGGGCTGGTCCTGTGACAGAGCTAGAGAAAGCCCTGCATCTCATTTCGTCGGGGACATAGTATATATTGATGATAAATTGGTATTTCTTTATGTGTAGGATTTGGTCCGTTTTTCCATCATACTTAGGAGTGATCACTAGTGTTTTAAACTTTTTCGGTGTAGGGTGATCCTTTGGCAAAACTCCTTTGCAACAGGTTTTTAGCTTTATCCATTTTACCAGATGATCCTTCAGACGTTTGCGTGGATCCCTTCCAGGATATTTCTCCTGATTTGGCTACAGTATCTTTTGGGGATTTACTGTGCCTATGGGATGAGATCTCATCCAAATAAGTCTGATCACCGTGCAAAAAACTGTTAATAATAAATCTTGATCTCTGAGGGCCTTCACGGTGATGTTGTTGTTCCCTTCGATTGCCCATAGTTACTCGGGGACCTAGCCGATCAAAGGCAGACTCCCTACTAAGCCTTTCCAAGGCACTTGGCCATTCATGAGAAAATGATCTATCGTCATAGTAGTTTGTCGAGTGGAATGAGGAGGTTATTCCTGGGCGATAAGAACGATCATACGACGCACTGGAATTATGACTCCTTCCAATTCTGGCAGATGGGGGGTGGAATATCTCTCCTAGAATTGGAGGATTTATCTTGCACTACATAGGCCAATAGTCGGACTGACTCTTGCATCGCTTCTTGCCCTTTTACCAAATTGAATAGAATTTTTTGGTGATTTGCATCGCTAGGAAGAGTAGATGATTCTGGGATGTTAGCCGTAATAACAAAACTACTTTCGAGGTTATTAGTTGTAATACCCCGTACTTTTGGGTATATTTATTTTTGGGATTAATTAATTAAATGCGCATTAATTGGAAATTAATCCGGGTTATAAATACTAACGAGATGCGAGTTGGTATTTGATTATGTGCATATATGATTATATATAAATTTGGAATTATAAAATTTGTCGTGAGATTTATATACGGCAATTTGGAAATTTTGTTGAGACGCGTGTGACCGCCGCGTCATGGTATATTAATTTAATTATAAAAGTGATTTTTATTTCTATTATCCGTATGGTCGTTTTGAGTGCGCCAACGCGTCCGGAAGGGTCGAGATAGTCAGAAAACACTAGCCGAGGGTGTAGTTTGGATTCCGGGGTATTTTTAGGCCATACCGGCATCATAAAGGGTATTTTGGTAATTTTGTATTTTAAGGAATTAAAAGTGACGAAAATTGGGAGTTTTAATCTGATGTGGATTTAACCCACTAAGCCCACTAACCAACCCATATTAACCCTTTAAGCTACGGAGGTTATCATTTAGGTTTCCAACTCTCCCAAAGAAAACCCTAGCCACCTTAAGCCACCATTGGAGAAGAAGCTTGGAGAAGAGAAGAAATTCTGCAGAAATCTTCACCAAACCAACACCAAAATCAGGAATCGAATCAAGGCAAGTGACTTAATTCCATTTAATTTCAGAGAATGTTCCTTCCATGTTAGATAATTCAAATTTTATGTTTGTTCTTGGTGAAATATGAAAACCCATGTAGTTTGGAACTTAGAACTTGAAAATCTTGAGGAGAATTGCATGTAGAATGATAGGTAGATGAGTATTCCCATAATATTTGTGATTAGAATAAATTAAAATAGATTTATATTGGGTAAATTCATGATTCAAAAAGTTAGGGTTCATGTTCTTGAAAAAAATTGGGAAAAAGTGTAGAGATTTGTAAATTTGGTTGATGTTAGGATGGATTAATCCTTCAAAACGTGTTAGGATGTGATTACAATATGTTTAGGATTGTTTAGAGACCTTAAAACGATTGTTGGGACTTAGTTTAGAAGAGATTTGAGGAGTAAGAATGGTGAAAAAACGAGATTAGACAAATCTGGGACGAATCTGGTAGGTCGTTAGAAGCCCCTGCCCAGGTCGTTCGAACGAACTCGTTCGAACGAGCTTCTAACGAATTGACCAGTCGTTCTAACGAAAGGGATCCTCGTTCGATTACTTCGTTCGAACGAGATCTCGTTAGAAGGTACAGTTCGTTCGAACGAACTGGAATCTCGTTCGAACAGTCTCGTTCGAACGAGACTTCTAACGAGTTGATAGAGGGATCTCGTTCGAACAGTCTCGTTCGAACGAGACTTCTAACGAGTTGACAGTTTGGGCCTTTTTGGACTGTTTTGATTTTTGGAGTCCCGTAAACTTATTCGAGGTTATAGATAACATTCCGATGATGATGTAGTGATAGAATTGGGACTTTTGGGTATTTATGAGAAGGAAATTATATACGAGAGTTATATTAAATGGACGGTTTGGGTTGAGACGTGAGTGTCTACTACGACGTGAGAATAAATTATGGCGCGTATGATTATAAATCGGAATAGTATAAATTACGATAATTATAAGTTAGTACGAGAATGCGATATGTACTACGATTAAACTACGGGATTACTAAGATGTGTGTTTACTTAGTATTGGTATATAAATTGTGTGTATGACATACCTACCATACTTGCTATCACGGGAGGTTTGCGTTCGCTTAGGGCCCTCTAATCCTTGTGTTTCCCGGATTTAGACTGGTTACCTTGATGAACATAGGTCATAGAAAGACTTATTGGGATATTAATAAGTCCGCTGATCGTGGGAGCGTAGGTATGTGCGTGACCCATGTGATGTGACTGTGTTCGCCTCCATTACTTGTGATGTTGTTATCTGTGAACTATTCCTGAGAGATTCGGAATATGTGATCCTTATGTACGTGATGTACCGGGATGGATAGCAGAGTATGTGTGCACCGCAGCTTAGTTCTCGGGGTGCTTGTATTGTATATTTATGTTGTGAATAATATACACTATATTAATGGGAACCTTCAAGTTAATGTTGTGAATATAATTACGGTATTGTTTCGAGATACATAACGGGTTAGCTGATAGTGAAATATATTGCATATTGAGCATCGGAGTTTACGTTAAATCCCTACTTAATTACGAGCGTTATAATGTTAATAGAACCGAGTAATAAGGGTAGGACCTATGACAGTCTAGCTAGATATGTTGTCACTTAGCTAGTGGTTTGTGTCGTTGTAGATGGGTACTTACGTTAGGAGTGCACAGTTAGACGAGAGGTGAGAATATCATGTGAGTGCACGTCCTAACATGTACTTTGCATTTAATGTTTTAAATGTTTTTAAAGCACTTGCAGGTTTTTAAAATATAACTCCACATTCGGGCTCTGACCCGTTTGCTTTTCAAATCTATTTTCTTTGTAAAACCATTTTAGGTGCCCAGCCACAAGGACACCCTGCATAGGATACTCATTCAGGTGACGAGCTGTAGCTGTTTGTGGAAGCTACAGGGATTTGCTTATAGACGCTTCTTTCACTTGGATTCCAGATTCATTATCTATCAGTTGTAGGGCATGTTGCCCATTTCTATTAGAGTTACATTTCCATTACAGTTTTCAGACTTTGGCATGTATTGTTCTAGCATTCGGGTTATTTATTTCAGTTGTGGGATTTGTAGTGAGGAGTTTTCCTCCAGACTTTATTTACTTTATGTGATGATTCTTCTATTTACTTCATTATAGTGAATGGTGTTATTATTCTTAATTACGCTTGTTGCATGTTAATCAGACTTAAATTAAAATTTGGCACTTACTTTTTAAATACTAGGTGGTTAGTAATCTTAAAATGTTTTCGACAGTGATGCTATTAACTGGACCAACTTGGCATTTTGAATTAATTTAATAAAGGAGTAGCTACCCGGTATTTAATTAGTCGGGGTGTCACAGGTGGTATCAGAGCATCAGGTTCTAGTGTCCTTTAGGATCTGACGGCTTATTATGTTTCCGCTAAGTTTCTTTGATATAGAGCCCTAAATTTTAGGACTGTTGTACTCTTTTTGTGTATGCTTCGTTCTTCAGCTATTTTAAGTTTATAAACAGCAAACTTATAAACTTTGTTCTTATTTCAGATGCCTCTACGACGTGCACGACGAGTTCCCAGGGATGCAACGCCCGAACCCCAGCCCGCTCCAGTTCAGGGCATGATGAACGCCGCTGAGGTTGCAGCTATAGTAGCCCAGGCGGTAAATGCCGCCATTGCCGTTGTTCAGCAGGCACCACCTCAGGCGCCGGTTGCCGCGCCAGTACAGGCTAATGCATTCCCGTCTGCTTGGGAGCGTGTACGTGACGCTTTTCAGAAAGCGCATCCGCCAGAGTTTGCAGGTAGCTCAGATGTGGTAGTCTCGAGCCAGTGGAGGAAGGATATGAAGAGGCACTTAAGGATGTATGAGTGCACGGACATCCAGAAGCAGGTGCTAGCTACTTTCAAGCTAGTTGGATCTGCGCTACAGTGGTGGGAGTCTATTACCACCATGGAGGAGAGGGATACTCTCACTATTCAGGACTTCTGGGTGCGGTTTGACCGCAAATACTTTTCGTCGGCTGTTCACACGGAAATGAGGAGGAAATTGATGAGTCTGAAGCAGGAGGGTAAGACTGTGGCCGAGTTCACGAATCTGTTGAATATCGTTCCAGATGAGATACCAACAGAGAAGAAGAAGATTGAGAAGTTCACGGACGGGTTGATGAAAGAGTTTGCGCTTGCGTTCAATTAAGAAATAATATAATAAATACCAATTTTAACCCAAATTAACCCTAAGCATGCAACTAGGTGTGATTGAAACAATATGAAGTCATGCACAAGATTTTCAACACACAAAGTTTAAGGAAAAATCCCCCACAGGGGCAAAACCATTTGTATATTCACTATAATTTGTAAAAGACGGTTTACAATCGGATTACAATGAAATACAGGTTGACTAAGAATTACCCTCGGGTATCGGATTCTGTAGTTGCGGCTGGAAGAAACCCTTTCCAGTAGGGCTGGCGGCTGGAACTATCCCTGTCCAGTAGGGCTGCAATGAAGAGGAAGAAGCGGTCCACTTCACAAAGGGTTGAACATCAATGGTGTTCTTGGGTTACCAAAAGTGACTCACAAATATATGGAATTTGTGTGAATCAAGGGTATGAATCAATGGACTCAAATACCATGAAGACTTAAGAGTTATGGAACTCAGAAAATCGCGTGTAAGTCTTATCAAACCACTTCCCCGTAGTGGGATTAAATAGAACCTCTTTGGCCGAGAAAATCTGATACACGATCTGGGAAATTCTATCCAGGGCGGACCGGTCCGGGCCTTCGGCGGATCGGTTCGTTTTATTTGAAGCAGATTCGGTTCTCATTCGATCCGGGGCTCTCTGGACTTATGCAAAGCGGATCGGTCCGGGTCTCAGCGGATCGGTCCGATGCGGATCGGTTCTTTTTAAATAGGGGCGGACCGGTCCGGTATTTTGGATTTCTGAATTCTTCTTTCTTGATTCGATACTCGGATTCCGTTGATGATGATATGAACTTGAATATCTTCAACGGTGTTACGGCTAATGACATATATAACTATGTTGGACAAAAATGTTCTTACAGTTGACATGGAGGATCCGTCAGCATCTGCTAGGGAACCTATCTTTGGCCACCTATTCTGATGTGGTTAACGCTGCATTGTTACACTGCCAGGACCACCGTTTTCATATGGCCGAGGGCAAGAGGTCGGGGGAGTCTATCCATCAGGGCAGGACTGGAGGACATGGTGCCAGCGGGGCACAATCTGGTCAGGGGCAGAGACAGAATGAGCAGGGCTCCCAGCAGGGGGATAATAAGAGGTTCCGGTCAGGGAACTACAAACAGGGACATGGAGGTTTCTGTCAGGGCCATCAGGGTCCAAACGGCCATCAGGGCCAACAGGGGCAGAATGGGCAGTAGTTTCACCAGGGCCAGCAGGGCCAAGGGAGGAACGGTAACGGCCACCAGGGCCGGGGACCGCAGGGACAGAGAGGAAGGAATTTCCCAGGGAAGTGCTTCGTTTGTGGCAAGACTGGCCATAAGCGACAGGATTGTCCTGATAGGGGCAGGGCCCCACAGCAGCAGCAGCAGGGTGCTCGCCAGGAGCCACAGAGACCTATGTTTCCCGCCGCTCTTCCCGCACCGCCACAGATGGCAGCATTGCCACCCATTCCAGCAGTCCCAGCTCAGCAGGGGCAGCTATAGTATGGACGTGTTTACAACGTCCACCATACTGCAGTTCCACAGGCACCGCCCGCGATTGAGGGTACGTTTCCTATCCATGGCACTATGGGTCGGGTGTTATTTGATACGGGTGCTACACACTGTTTTATAGCTACACACTTCGCGAAAGCCTTAGGATTGTTAGCTACGGCAGAGAGCACAGTGACGTGTGTCGACTCACCATTGGGGAGTGGGTCACTTATTTTCTTTATATGCTGGGGAGTGGGGGTAGAGATTGGTGGTTTGGTATTACCTGCAGACATGTTAGTATTAGATATGCATGTTCACGATGTGATTATCGGTATGGATTGGCTCGTAGCTTATAGGGCCATGATTGATTGCTTCAGCGGGAGCATTGTTTTTGCCATTCCTGGGCAAGAGATGTTTATAGTGGCGATGCCTCGCCCAGAGGGAGGATCGACCGCTCATCTGTATTACATTGAGGAGGATACCTCTAAGGAGGTAGTGATTCCTTTAGATTCTATCCCAGTAGTCAGGGAGTATTTGGATGTGTTTCAGGAGATACCAGGCCTACCCCCCAGTCGAGAGATAGACTTTGTTATAGATTTGCTACTGGGTACGAGACCTATAGCACGCGCACCGTACCGTATGGCTCCAGCTGAGATGAGGGAGTTACGGGATCAGATAGAGCAACTGTTAGGTAAGGGCTTTATTCGCAGGAGTACCTCACCTTGGGGCGCTCCAGTTTTGTTTGTGAAGAAGTGGGACGGTTCACTGAGATTGTGTGTGGACTACCGAGAGTTGAATAAGGTCACGATACGGAATTAGTATCCGTTGCCTCGAATCGATGACTTATTCGACCAGTTGAGAGGAGCTTCTTTCTTCTCGAAGATTGACTTGAGATCGGGATACCATCAGTTGCGTATCAGGGAGGAGGATGTCTCGAAGACTACGTTCTTGTCGAGATATGGTTCTTACGAGTTTCGGGTTATGCCTTTCGGTTTGACCAACGCTCCAGCAGTGTTTATGGACTTGATGAACAGAGTGTTCAGGGATTTCCTAGATCAGTTTGTCATTGTCTTTATTGATGATATACTGGTTTACTCCCAGACAGAGGAGGAGCACGCCGAGCATTTGAGGCAGGTTTTGCAGACACTTCGTCAGAACGAGTTGTATGCAAAATATTAGAAGTGCGGGTTTTGGCTGAAGGAAGTCCAGTTTTTGGGACATATTATTTCCGATCAGGGAATATCTGTTGATCCGGGGAAGGTATCAGCGGTGAGGGAGTGGGGACAACCCACGACACCAACGGAGATTCGTAGTTTCTTGGGTCTAGCAGGATACTACAGGAGGTTTATTCGGGGTTTCTCGGAGATAGCAGGTCCTTTGACACATCTGACTCGTAAGGGTGTGCCATACATCTGGAGTGATGCCTGTCAGTTGGCATTCGATGAATTGAAGGACAAATTGACCTCAGCACCTGTGTTAGCATTGCCGAGACCGGGAGTTGAGTATTTGGTTTACACCGATGCGTCTTTGCAAGGGCTTGGAGGTGTATTGCAGCAGGAGAGACAGGCCATAGCTTATGCTTCCCGTAAGCTTAAGCCTCATGAGAAGAATTACCCTACGCATGATTTGGAGTTGGCTGCAGTGGTATTTGCCCTACGGATTTGGAGGCATTATCTTTTGGGGGAGAAGTTTCAACTGTTCACGGACCACAAGTCCCTACAGTATTTATTCACGCAGAAGGAATTGAATATGCGGCAGCGTAGGTGGCTTGAGTTTGTGAAGGACTACCAGTTCGACATCCAGTATCACCCGGGAAAGGCTAACGTGGTAGCAGACGCGTTGAGCCGTAGGCCAGCAGATGAGGTGGCAGAGGTGTGGAAGGCTAAGTGGAAGGAATTGGGACACCAGGATGCAGTGGCCCGATCTTTCATGTCTGTGATGACCGTTACACCGCAGATTGTCACGAAGGTAGTACGGGCACAGGCTAATGACTCGTTCTGTCAGGAGCAGATAGTTCGATTACTAGCAGAGGGAGCCGAGTCCTATACCGTTAGCTCAGATGGGGGATTACGCTTCAATGGGAGATTGGTAGTTCCGGAAGGGGATGAATTGCGACACGATGTAATGGCAGAGTCGCACGGCTCACGGTTCGCGGTACATCCCGAAGGGGACAAAATGTACCAAGACATGAGACGCCATTATTGGTGGAGCGGTATGAAGAGAGATATCGCTGAGTTTGTTTCGAAATGCGCCACTTTTAAGCTTGTAAAAGTGGATCATCAGAGACGGGCAGGATTGCTACAGCCATTGGAGGTCCCGGTGTGGATGTGGGAGAGCATATCCATGGACTTTATCACGGTGTTGCCTACGTCGCAGAGGGGTCACGACTCCGTTTGGGTAATTATGGACAGGTTGTCCAAGGTCGCTCACTTTTTACCCGTGAGGACTGACTACACTGCGGGACAGTATGCCCAGCTCTTCATTTCAGAGATTGTGAGACTTCACGGTGTGCCCCTAAATATCGTGTCTGACAGAGACAAGAGATTTGTTTCGAGGTTTTGGGAGAGTTTCCAGGAGGCCATGGGCACGGAATTGCGGTTGAGTACGGCTTATCATCCGCAGACTGATGGGCAGACCGAGCGCACAAATCAGATGTTGGAGGACATGCTACGCATGTGCATTATTGACTTCGGGGGTGGATGGGAGCAGTACCTTCCACTGGTGGAGTTTGCATACAACAACTCGTATCAGTTCACTATTGGCATGGCTCCGTTTGAGGCATTGTACGGTAGGCCTTGTCGTTCCCCAGCATGTTGGTTAGAAGTGGGGGACAACAAACTACTTGGGCCGGAAGTGATTCAGGATACTTCGGCAAGGATTGAGTTGATTCGGAGTCGCATTCGGGTAGCTCAAGACAGGCAGAAGAGTTATGCTGATGCGAAGAGATTTTTCAGAGAGTTCCAAGTGGGGGACCAGGTTTTGCTCAGAGTATCTCCTATGAAGGGGATTATGCGTTTCGGGAAGAAGGGGAAGTTGGCACCAAGGTATGTGGGGCCGTTTCCCATTATTGAGCGAATCGGACCGGTTGCGTATAGACTTGGGTTACCGGAGCATTTGCATCGGATTCACGATGTGTTCCATATTTCCTCGCTAAGGAAATACCTTAGAGATAATTTGTCTCATTCTCACATTGCTGTGGAGGACATCGATCTCCAGCCGGATAGCTCCTACGAGGAAGGGCCGATTGCTATTTTGGACCGAAGCGAGAGGAAACTGCGGTCAAAGATAGTTCCGTTAGTACGTGTTCAGTGGCGACATCACAATGTCGAGGAGTCCACATGGGAGCGCGAGGATGAGATGCGCGAACGTTATCCAGAGTTATTTGTATCAGGTACTTTCTAGTTTCGAATTTCGGGACGAAATTCAGTTATTAGGGGGGAAGTATGTAATACCCCGTACTTTTGGCTATATTTATTTTTGGGATTAATTAATTAAATGCGCATTAATTGGAAATTAATCCGGGTTATAAATACTAACGAGATGCGAGTTGGTATTTGATTATGTGCATATATGATTATATATAAATTTAGAATTATAAAATTTGTCATGAGATTTATATACGGCAATTTGGAAATTTTGTTGAGACGCGTGTGATCGCCGCGTCATGGTATATTAATTTAATTATAAAAGTGATTTTTATTTCTATTATCTGTATGGTCGTTTTGAGTGCGCCAACGCGTCCGGAAGGGTCGAGATAGTCAGAAAACACTAGCCGGGGGTGTAGTTTGGATTCCGGGGTATTTTTAGGCCATACCGGCATCATAAAGGGTATTTTGGTAATTTTGTATTTTGAGGAATTAAAAGTGACGAAAATTGGGAGTTTTAATCTGATGTGGATTTAACCCACTAAGCCCACTAACCAACCCATATTAACCCTTTAAGCTACGGAGGTTATCATTTAGGTTTCCAACTCTCCCAAAGAAAACCCTAGCCACCTTAAGCCACCATTGGAGAAGAAGCTTGGAGAAGAGAAGAAATTCTGCAGAAATCTTCACCAAACCAACACCAAAATCAGGAATCGAATCAAGGCAAGTGACTTAATTCCATTTAATTTCAGAGAATGTTCCTTCCATGTTAGATAATTCAAATTTATGTTTGTTCTTGGTGAAATATGAAAACCCATGTAGTTTGGAACTTAGAACTTGAAAATCTTGAGGAGAATTGCATGTAGAATGATAGGTAGATGAGTATTCCCATAATATTTGTGATTGGAAGAAATTAAAACGGATTTATATTGGGTAAATTCATGATTCAAAAAGTTAGGGTTCATGTTCTTGAAAAAAATTGGGAAAAAGTGTAGAGATTTGTAAATTTGGTTGATGTTAGGATGGATTAATCCTTCAAAACGTGTTAGGATGTGATTACAATATGTTTAGGATTGTTTAGAGACCTTAAAACGATTGTTGGGACTTAGTTTAGAAGAGATTTGAGGATTAAGAATGGTGAAAAAACGAGATTAGACAAATCTGGGACGAATCTGGTAGGTCGTTAGAAGCCCCTGCCCAGGTCGTTCGAACGAACTCGTTCGAACGAGCTTCTAACGAATTGACCAGTCGTTCTAACGAAAGGGATCCTCGTTCGATTACTTCATTCGAACGAGATCTCGTTAGAAGGTACAGTTCGTTCGAACGAACTGGAATCTCGTTCTAACAGTCTCGTTCGAACGAGACTTCTAACGAGTTGATAGAGGGATCTCGTTCGAACAGTCTCGTTCGAACGAGACTTCTAACGAGTTGACAGTTTGGGCCTTTTTGGACTGTTTTGATTTTTGGAGTCCCGTAAACTTATTCGAGGTTATAGATAACATTCCGATGATGATGTAGTGATAGAATTGGGACTTTTGGGTATTTATGAGAAGGAAATTATATACGAGAGTTATATTAAATGGACGGTTTGGGTTGAGACGTGAGTGTCTACTACGACGTGAGAATAAATTATGGCGCGTATGATTATAAATCGGAATAGTATAAATTACGATAATTATAAGTTAGTACGAGAATGCGATATGTACTACGATTAAACTACGGGATTACTAAGATGTGTGTTTACTTAGTATTGGTATATAAATTGTGTGTATGACATACCTACCATACTTGCTATCACGGGAGGTTTGCGTTCGCTTAGGGCCCTCTAATCCTTGTGTTGCCCGGATTTAGACTGGTTACCTTGATGAACATAGGTCATAGAAAGACTTATTGGGATATTAATAAGTCCGCTGATCGTGGGAGCGTAGGTATGTGCGTGACCCATGTGATGTGACTGTGTTCGCCTCCATTACTTGTGATGTTGTTATCTGTGAACTATTCTTGAGAGATTCGGAATATGTGATCCTTATGTACGTGATATACCGGGATGGATAGCAAAGTATGTGTGCACCGCAGCTTAGTTCTCGGGGTGCTTGTATTGTATATTTATGTTGTGAATAATATACACTATATTAATGGGAACCTTCAAGTTAATGTTGTGAATATAATTACGGTATTGTTTCGAGATACATAACGGGTTAGCTGATAGTGAAATATATTGCATATTGAGCATCGGAGTTTACGTTAAATCCCTACTTAATTACGAGCGTTATAATGTTAATAGAACCGAGTAATAAGGGTAGGACCTATGACAGTCTAGCTAGATATGTTGTCACTTAGCTAGTGGTTTGTGTCGTTGTAGATGGGTACTTACGTTAGGAGTGCACAGTTAGACGAGAGGTGAGAATATCATGTGAGTGCACGTCCTAACATGTACTTTGCATTTAATGTTTTAAATGTTTTTAAAGCACTTGCAGGTTTTTAAAATATAACTCCACATTCGGGCTCTGACCCGTTTGCTTTTCAAATCTATTTTCTTTGTAAAACCATTTTAGGTGCCCAGCCACAAGGACACCCTGCATAGGATACTCATTCAGGTGACGAGCTGTAGCTGTTTGTGGAAGCTACAGGGATTTGCTTATAGACGCTTCTTTCACTTGGATTCCAGATTCATTATCTATCAGTTGTAGGGCATGTTGCCCATTTCTATTAGAGTTACATTTCCATTACAGTTTTCAGACTTTGGCATGTATTGTTCTAGCATTCGGGTTATTTATTTCAGTTGTGGGATTTGTAGTGAGGAGTTTTCCTCCAGACTTTATTTACTTTATGTGATGATTCTTCTATTTACTTCATTATAGTGAATGGTGTTATTATTCTTTATTACGCTTGTTGCATGTTAATCAGACTTAAATTAAAATTTGGCACTTACTTTTTAAATACTAGGTGGTTAGTAATCTTAAAATGTTTTCGACAGTGATGCTATTAACTGGACCAACTTGGCATTTTGAATTAATTTAATAAAGGAGTAGCTACCCGGTATTTAATTAGTCGGGGTGTCACATTAGTCATCCTCTAAGGCAAGGGATGAACTATGGAACAAATGAGGTGGAGAACGATGACTGACCAGTCGTTTCCACATACAACACCAATCTATTGATGTCTAAAAATGGATTGATACCAAATTTATAATCACAAATAAATAAAAGAGAAGTAACTCAAATCACACACACAAACACAAAGGTTTTTAAAGTGGTTCGGCTATATAAGAAAGCCTACATCCACTGTTATTTTATTCAAGGGTTTACAATAGCTCAGAAATGAGTGATTTGATTTGTTGTGAATTGACTTGTCCTTATTAGCTGGGGAAGGATGTCTATTCACTACACCAAAAACAGGAATCTGGCACGGTTTAAAACTGTGCCAGATCAAATCTGGCACGGTTTTGAACTGTGCCAGAATCAGGTGTTCCAAAATGGCCATTTTTTTCTGGCACGGCTCAAAAGTGTGCCAGATTTGGCCAAACAGGAACACTTCTGGCACACTTTTAAACCGTGCCAGAATTTGATATTTCTGGCACACTTTTGGCACAGTTTTTAATTGTGCCAGATTCAGTACAGTTTAAAAAAATTTGGTACAATTCAAAACCGTGCCAAAATATGATACACTTTTGCCACGGTTTTGAACTGTGCCAATTTTTTTTATAAAAAGAAAAAAAAAAAAATTATTTGAAATCACAAAAATTCACAAATTAAAAATATTGCATGTTGTTGATAAACTAATGTACATACAAACTTCAAAATATTACAAGTCTTTAATAGTTCACAGGCAAAAAAAAATTGGGCAGAGTTTCCTCTATTTTTTGGACATTCCAAAACCTGTTAATACAAAACCTGTCTATCATAAAGTCCACACGGCCACAAAATATAATAATTAACTTACAAAATCCCGGACGGCCATAAAAATTAACAATAAATCTACAAAAGCCCGCACGGACATAACACAAAAAAATGGAATCATGAATAAACCCCTTGTTGTAAACCATTGCGTTCTCTGTGTGTTCCACATGAATAAATGCGAACGATAAACTGTTATCCTGAAAAAAAAATAGGATACAAAAAAGATACGATATTAGTAACCCAATAATTTACAAAAAAAAAATTATTCAAACTAAAAAATTACATATAGGAGTGGAAATTATCATCATATTCTCAAACCGGGAGACCCGGGACTACGCGGTCAGTTCCTACAAGTTACATTGGTCACGTACGAGGTATTCGTGCCTCCTACGGGGTCGTTTGGAGCCTGATTTGGGTTTTCACCCTTTAACGACTTATTTTTAAGTTTAAGTGTTGATTTTTGCAAATTATCATCATATTCTCAAACCGGGAGACCCGGGACTACGCGGTCAGTTCCTACAAGTTACATTGGTCCCGTGCGAGGTGTTTGTGCCTCCTACGGGGTCTTTTGGGGGTTGGTTTGGGTTTTCGCCCTTTAACAGCTTATTTTTAAGTTTAAGCGTTGATTTTTGCAAATTATCGTCATATACTCAAACTGGGAGACCCGGGACTACGCGGTCAGTTCCTACAAGTTACATTGGTCCCGTGCGATGTGTTCGTGCCTCCTACGGGGACGTTTGGTGGCTGGTTTAGGTTTTCACTCTTTAACAGCTTGCTTTTAAGTCTAAGTGTTATTTTTGCAAATTATCATTATATTCTCAAACCGGGAGACCCGAGACTACGCGGTCAGTTCCTACAAGTTACATTGGTCCCGTGTGAGGTGTTCGTGCCTCTTACGGGGTCGTTTGGGGGCTGGTTTGGTTTTTCACCCTATAACGGCTTGTTTTTAAGTCTAAGTGTGATTTGTACAAATTATCGCCATATTCTCAAACCGAGAGACCCGGGACTACGCGGTCAGTTCCTACAAGCTACATTGGTCCCGTGCGAGGTGTTCGTGCCTCCTACGGGGTCGTTTAGCGGTTGGTTTGGGTTTTCACCCTTTAACGGCTTATTTTCAAGTTTAAGTGTTGATTTTCACAAATTATCGTCGTATTCTAAAATCGGGAGACTCGGGACTATGCGGTCAGTTCCTAGAAGTTAAATTGGTCCCGTGCGAGGTGTTCGTGCCTCCTACGGGGTCGTTTGGTGACTGATTTAGGTTTTCACCCTTTAACGGTCTGTTTTTAAGTAGTGTTGATTTTTGCAAATTATCGACATATTCTCAATCGGGAGACCCGGGACCACGCGGTCAGTTCCTACAAGTTACATTGGTCCTGTGCGAGGTGTTCGTGCCTCTTATGGGGTCGTTTGGGGGGTTCATTTGGGTTTTCACCCTTTAACGGCTGGTTTTTAAGTCTAAGTGTGATTTTTGCAAATTATCGTCATATTCTCAAATCGGGAGGCTCGAGACTACGCGGTCAGTTCCTACAAGTTACATTGGTCCCGTGCGAGGTGTTCGTGCCTCTTACGGGGTCGTTTGGGGACTGGTTTGGGTTTTCACCCTTTAACGGCTTATTTTTAAGTCAAAGTGTGATTTTTGCAAATTATCATCATATTCTCAAACCGGGAGACCCGAGACTACGCGATCAGTTCCTACAAGTTACATTGGTCCCGTGCGAGGTGTTCGTGCCTCTCACGAGGTCGTTTGGGTTTTCACCCTTTAACGGCTTATTTTTAAATCTTAAGTGTGATTTTTGCAAATTATCGTCGTATTCATAAACCGGGAGACCCGGGACTACGCGGTCAGTTCCTACAAGTTACATTGGTCCCGTGCGAGGTGTTCGTGCCTCTTACGGGATCGTTTGGTGGCTGGTTTGGATTTTCACCCTTTAACGGCCTATTTTTAAGTCTAAGTGTTATTTTTGCAAATTATCGTTATATTCTCAAACCGGGAGACCCGGGACTACGCGGTCAGTTCCTACATCTTACATTGGTCCCGTGCGAGGTGTTTGTGCCTCCTACGGGGTCGTTTGGGGGCTAGTTTGGGTTTTCACCCTTTAACGGCTTATTTTTAAGTTTAATTGTTGATTTTTGCAAATTATCGTCATATTCTCAAATCGAAAGTCCTGGTACAACGCGGTGAGTTTCTACGAGTTACATTGGTCCTGTGCGAGGTGTCCGTGCCTCTTAAGGGGCCGTTTGGGAGTTGTTTTGAGTTTCACCCTCAAACGGAAGATGAAACTTATTGAGTAGATGTTGTTCAACAGTTGGTGATGCATGACCGGGATGAGAATGCCTTATATATGGAGATATGCATTTAGCAATGTAGAGATGAGAAGGAAATGAAAAATTGACTGAAGTGAATAAAGGAGTGGAGTGGTAAAAATTGTTAGGAGCTATTTGTTGTGTTACGGTTGTTGGGATTGACTTGAAACTTTGTTGCAATCCTAGTTGTATATTTTCTTTTATATCTTAATACTTAGGCATCCATTTATCATTTGGCCACACTAGCAACAATCCTATATTGATCTTTGGAAAGATAAATCACAAATCATCGAAGTAGTGTCAATAAATGAAAATAAATTGCGAGGAGAATGTAAATACAAGAAGCGGATGACTGCATGGTTTAAGCTTAATCACCTTAGGAGCTGCACATCATCCTCATTTAAAGATATGGGAATCAGAGATTCTATATGACTCAACAACGAACCTACAAATGCAAGTTATTCATTAGGAAAGTAATCATGTATCATCACAATTCTGTCAATATTCTGATCGTATTTAATAATAGTCATGGGGGAGCTATTCAAATGCTTACATGAGGTCAGATGTCGATAAATACCAAGGCTAAAGCCTCATATGCACTGAGGCAGATAGCCTCGACTAAGTGAGGTGGAAGCATCTAAAAAAACCTAAATTAAGGACCTAAGGCTCAAGCCCCGACACTGATTTTCCACAATATGGCTCTCGAAAAAACTCAAAATGCAATCCTCACTTGGTAGCTGCTGCAATCCTCACTTCAAAAATGGAGCTAAAACATTTTATGGGGCCATCGGCCTGTTTCAGCACCCCATGGTAGCAGCTGTGCAGCCCCTAGACATGGTTTAGCAGCAGTCGGTGAGGGAAAGCAGGGGTTTCCATGGTTGTGCCATGGACAGCATAGACTGAGGCAGTTACTGCTAGATACTTTTGAGAAGGAATTCTTAATATAAGGATGGAACAAATTTGGGCGGTAATGGTTGGTTATTATAGTTATTGAAAAATATTATTTTGGGAGGAAAAAGATCATCCAAATAGAGATCATATATACTCATTTATTTCAATTTAATTTCTGTCTTTTCTTCCCCTGTATTTTCATTACAGAATGTAGTCTAATTATGAAATTTAGCTTCTTCTACTTAAATTTTAGTTTATTGTTTAGCAGCTTCATAGTTCATATATTGATCAAGTCCCTTTACAATTTTGCAAGAGAACTGTGGTGTAAAAGTCGTGTTGAGCATCCTAAAGGGATCCAGGCTCGCTATAAGGATTCAGTGAACTTAATTCATTTTGCGCACTGCGACTAAGCCCCTCCATAGTCCGGTTAAAGACAGGTCTCATCCACGTCAGGACTAGGGAATTTTTAATTTCATTCAGCACATAGTAGTTTAAGGCGCAAAGCTTTCCCTAAAGACTAGGCGCAAGGCGAAGTGCACAACGCACTTTTACCAAAAAAAAAATAATGTAACTTCAACTGTCAGTCATAATAATACAACTGTCAGTCATAATAATACAAGTGCTTTTCATGTAAGTACCCTTTGGAGTTTCGATAATCTCAACAGAAAAAATAAGATGTTCCTTGTTGAGTTTTATCAATATTACACCTATTTATTTTTTCTTCTTTCCTTTTTTCTAGTATGTTTTTTCCTACTAGCTTCTCTAAATGCTATCCAATACCATTCTATTTTTTCACTGAACTTGAAAGCCCTCTTCACTTACTTTTATTCGTTTTCTTGAGTCCATTATTTGCCTACTTATTTTTCTCTTTTTCCTATTTCTAGTATATTTTGCCTACTAACTGCTCTAATTAATGTTATCCAGTATTTTAAAAAGCTAAAGGCAGGTGCAAGAGATGAGGCGTAAGCATCCATAATCTCACGGCCTAAGGCTCGACTTAAATAAGATAGTCACCAAAATATATTTTAAAGAAAGTTTAAAATGCAATTTACCCTTTAAATAATCAGAGTTACCTAGAAAATAACCCAAAAGAACAAGCGACAGGATCATGGCATGAGTTGACAAACATAAAGAACACCCAAAGCTCGGTATAGTGACAATTCACTATGATTAAAAAACATTTGGGTGAGAGTTTGCCTACAAGGAGTGGGAGTAAATGGTGGATAAGGAAAATACTAAATAATCTTTTCTCTTTAACGAGTCATGACATGACCTGGAGAGAATCAGAGGCTAGGATGAAATGAAAAGAATGAGGAGAATGAAAAAGATGTAAAGGGTAAACATATAGCCATTCACACAAAGAAGGACGAGGTCATTTTTGTTTTTCATTGTCTTTTCCCAAAATTCATTGTGAGAATATAGAGGATGAAGAAATGAGGGGGTGGGGGGGGTGGGGGAAGATGTTTGTTACATGATCCCAATCAAGATGGTTAAAAAGAGAAACATAGAGGCATTCACAAACCTTTCACGTCTTGACAGTTCAGTAGTTTTCTCAAGCTGCGAAACATATATATAGAGTTAGATTTTGTAGTTTGCAAATAATTATAAAAATATCACTAGCGGGGGGTGAGTAAATTGTTTCATACATCAACATCTCTAGCTTTCATGTTCTTTGACTTAACCAAATTAGGATTCTCAATCTGGATAACACCTTGAGTACCTTTCTTCTTCTGTTTACAACATCGATAACAAATAAGGGTAATTAAACTGTCTAACCATTGCAATAGGGGGGAGGGGGGAAGCAAGCTAAAACAACCTCGAAGACAATTTTTAAGCGTAATTATGCTTTGTATAAAAAAACATAGTTTACTGACTTCAGATTCTTCCTCAGATTCCTCTCCGGATTCTTCATCAGACCTCTCTTATTCCTCTTCCAGTTCTGCTTCTTCCTGATTAAGTCAAGTAGACGAAACAAACATATTAGTACAATAAGGGCTTAAGGAATCACATAATATTCAAATTATCTGGTCGTGTTATGGCATTTAAATGCAAATTTATCAATAAATGACACGAGGACAGTCAAGAATGTGAGGAAGCAACCCAAATAATTCTAGTTTAATTTTAGTTTAGGCGAGTATTCACTGTTTTCAGCTGTAAAAAGAAACTAACTATTTTTATTATTTTTAACAATGACTATAGGCCCATTTGTATTCTCTCAATGATACAGTAATAACTTGGACTTCTATAGAAATTTGGAAGTAAATTTTCCATTATAATGGATGGAAATCGAAATGAATATCATATAGTGCTACTATAAATTTGATAAGAATTTTTCACCAAGAGGGACTAGTAATTGAGGGGACTCAGGTGTCTGCATTATTAGGAGTTGCATTCCTCATGTAGTGTGGTTATACAAGACTACGATCAATATCACTCTAATTTGCATTCATCTCTACTCTACCCAAAATCACTGCAGATGATTCTGCATCTGGGGTCAACCTCCATTTCATCATAATTGGTCTCAAGAATCTAAAATTTACTAGGAGAAGCAATGACAAAATGTTATTAATGTCAACAGTAGGGCCCTTATCCTTTACCTTGACAGTGTCATTCACATGTTGCTTTCCCTTCCTTTGAGGAGGAATAACAAGCATTGATTTTGCTAACAAGGCATCTCCCCACTGAAATTTGGGATCAGGTGGTAAAACCTAAGTTGATTCATTACTTTCATTTTCCATCCCTTGTCGTACATTAATCCGATTTACTCCATTATGGTGACAAGGGGCATGATTAGATCGAATCCCCATTATGCACAGGTCAAGTGACCAATGGACAAGCATCGCGTGCATCATGAAGGTAGATTATCATATTGAACCTCTATTGGGAAATAGAAACCATCCTCTCTTTCAACGCAAAGGTCTGATGGGGGAGGTGAAGATATATCAATATTAATTAATATTCTAGCATGTCGCGCCACATTACAATTAGTTATGGACTTGACCAACATTACTAGAATTCCCACCCATATTCTAGGCAGCATCCTAGGAGGAACGAACTATGGAGAGCCTAAACCCAATCCACTCCCTTTTAATGCCTAATAGCACTCCAATAAATTTCGAATCTTACAAACTATTTCTTTGTTCTTTACGGTTTACACTGACTTGATTATGACTTCCTACCTAAACCTAATATGGAATAATCATATTTTTTCCATGAGTTCAAAATTTTCAATTCCCTTGAACCCTTACTGCCCCTTTCCCTCCATCATCCCTCAACATGGGTTGGTGCCCTCTATTGCTGATGGACAGATTTCTTCTTGTGCAACAACACAATATTTCCCATCCCCCAGGAACATCACGCATGTGGGTCGGGGGTGGGGGGGTGGGGGAGCATGGATACGCTATCTATGTTACGGATACAAGGATAAGTAAAAAAAACTAGGATATGATACAATAGTAAAACAATTCTATAATATATAACTTAAGACACCAGGACGCTCACAATATATGGTAGAAATGATCAATGCAACGATTACGAATAAGGGCTAATAATTTTAAGGTAAGACGAACACACAAGCGTATGCAGAGTCAATAACCAGCAATGTAATATGAGTAGGGATCTCCTGAAGTGGTTCCGCCCCATGTCATTCATAAATGACTTCATTTAGCCTTTGTTAAGACTTACGTCTACAATTTTTAGTGTCCCTATCTATAATTTTCTCTATCTCATAAATGTCCCTATTTAGTTTCTAGTATTTCCACCTATATTTTAAGGTTTCGTCATCCGGATGTTTATCTTTTATCGATGCACATAGTCACAATATGATCTATCTTTCAACGAAAATATGAATATATTCATGTTCAGTAAAAAAAAAAAACTAATATTACATAGACATTAGAACTAAGCATCAAATCATTTTCAATACAATGAAAGAATTGGATTTTCATGATTTCTCTATATCTTATACACCAAATTGAACAAATATCGAAGAAACAAAAACTAAAATGAAAAGTTTTCCATTTGAAAATGTCACAGACAGAGTATGCTTAGTTTAGGAACAACAGCGCATTGTTGGGACCGAGACATGAAAATAATTTGGGAATCAAAGCATAATACACTATATTTTCAAACAATTGTTTATTGGTTGCAACATATTATAGAAAAAATATTACCGGTTGAATGTTTTATTTGACACATTTCATCAAATACTTAATGGGCACTATTTTCATAGGAGATTTACTTATATCTTCTCAAATGGCATACGTAACATTAACAAAACAAAAACTATACATATCAGATGATGTAAGAGGAACAAACTACTGTTTGGATCTTATCAGATGACGTAGGGCCACAAATCCTAAATTCAAAACGATAAACAAATGGATGTTGTGCTATATTTTTTGGTAAAAATGAAAGAGTATACCTGATCTGATTTGATCAAACCAAAGATACATGGGTCTAGCTCCAAGATCTGACTCCAAACTTTGTCGATCTGAAACACAATCGAAATCAAAAAAAAAATCACAAACAATAGACTAATATAGAAATCCAAAAAAGGAAACAAAAAATTGTCTCAAGATCGATACAAAAGCTTAGTTTCCAAATACTTAGTAAATATTGTTTCTTTCAACCCTAGTGTCAAAACAAAGGGAATTACCTTAGTGTCAAAACAAAGGGAATTACCTCACATACAACAACTAGCAGGTAGTATTAAATCTCACAATCGAAAGATCTAATAATGTATATGTAAAACCCTACGATCAATAGACTGATAAAATCACACCAACAGCCTAATAGAAACTTAAGAATATATATATATATATATATATATATATATATATATATATATATATATATAGGGAGACTCCAAATCGTGTATTACCTGTGTAAGAACCGAGCATGACCAAAATGTGGGAGACTCTAAAGTGATGAATTCCAAAGTTACGAACTCCAAAGTGTCCAAAAGTGATGAACTCCAAAGTGACGAACTCCATGAGAGAAAGACACGAGCGGGAGAGTCGAAAGTGAGAGGGATTAGTGAGCGGGAGACTCCAAAAGTGAGGAAGTGAATTTTTTTAATGTATTTTATATTTTAGTCAAGTGTACTCAATTTTGGCACACTTAAAAACAGTGCCAAATTTTGGCACTGTTTTAAAGTGTGCCAGATTGTCATTAAACCGTGCCAGAATCTGGCACGGTTTAAAACTGTGCCAGATTTTTAACATCAGGGTGTGCCAAATTGCTGTTTTTGGTGTAGTGATTTATAAGGGTCCTAAACCCTAAATATGGAACGTCTTTATATTGCCAGGTGTTTACATCTGTATACAATGACTAAGATATTAGCTGTTCCAGTCAGTTGGCATTCTCGTCCGAGCAATGCTTGGTATTCCGGTTGGTTGGCCTTCTGGTGTTGGTCGGAAATATAGCTGACTAAGGGTCTCTGATTCTCATCAAGTTAGTTGGTTGGGCATGCTGGATGACAGGTGTACGCTCGTTATTGGTCCAGGTGGAAGTATAATTTTTACATACAACAATTATTATTAAAAAAAAGACTTTCTTGTTTCCAACTCTTTCCAACACTCCTTGAGATAATTACCAACTCAAATACAACGAATCAAATAAAGTTTTACCCCAACCAAACACCTCACCTCATAGTCTATAAATATGACCCTTGGGCTCATTATTTTTCATAGAAAATTTTAGAGAGCCTTTAGAATAATTTTCAATACTTTTATTTTGAGAGTGTACGTTTTTTTGAGGGCTAAGAATTGTTCTTTTGTGAGGATTTTTTTTTCAAGATTAATTGTAAGGCATGATTAATTTGTAAGTTTGTTTTATTAATGAAAATTATTATTCATTCTTGCACTTTTATTTTGTCTTCAATGATGAAAGCTTAATTTCTCTACTAAGACTATGTAAAGTTTATTATGTTTGATTAATATTGTGTGTACTTTGAATTCGTCTTTATTTCCCGACATGTTCTAAAAGTTTTAAGAAATTGGATATTCATTTAAAACAACACGAGATTGTGTTTAAAATGTTCAACTTTTTTTTGAAAAAAATCATCTTTATTTTATTTTAAGTGTGAGTACTTTTTGATGGGTTACACTTTTATTAAATTAATTGATAGTCCATGCTTAATGACTATACTTTGAAATTTAAAAGTGAACTTTTTAAGGTAATAGAGATTTTAGCCGTATAAATTTAGAGACGTTAAAATTTATTGTGAACTTAAGCATGTTATTTTTTGAATTAAAGGCGACAAGATTCGGTTTAATTTGAGTCATAAAATCGAGAATGACAAGTTTAAATTATTGTATAATATTAATTAAACGTGATAAATGGATCCAACGTCCTAATTTTCTTGCACACTTGATTATATATTTTGTAGTCACACTTTTTATCCGTGTTAGCTTAGTTAAAAATTTCATCTCCTCTCTAACAAGGTCTAGATTTGGGCATAATTCCCAAACCTAAATTTTGCTAGTCCTCAACAAAACTAAAATTTTAAAATTCATCCCACTTTCGTAGGAATCACTATTACACTTAGTATATGCAACAAGCCATTAAACTCCTAGGTTATCCTAGTAGACGAGTTTTGTCTCGTGAGGGTTTGTAGTGAATATACCTATAAAATTCAAAAACTAGACTCAATACAAAAGACACAAAAGTAATATAACCAAGTTTGAGTGCAAACTTCATAAATATTGTAGAACTTCACTTTTCATTCTCAACTTATCGTGTGTCTTCATAGCCAATATAAGCGTCCATTTCAAAAGATTTGATCGTTACATTCATTATTCGAAAGTTTGTTTTGATTTCAAAATCTCACGGGATGCACTCTTAATTGAACACTCAAAAATCAGTTATTTTCTCTCTGTATATATGAATGAAAGTGTAAATTTAGATGAGCAAAGTTCACTTACACATAGTCAAAAATGGATTTTTTTATAATAAATGAATATAATCTCATGAACAAAAAATCGTTTACTTTTGAAAACATTGAATCACTCCATAGATCCTATTCATCTTCGCTCCATACTCTAACTAACTTCCCTTGAGATCGATTAGGACTTTCTTTGGTTGTATTGCTCGGATTTTTGGCTCGATAGAATGTCTTTTGGAGTTTAAAATTTGAGAATATAGAAGTTTTTCAGTATTTTGACTTTTAAACACTTTTTCTAATCCTCCATTTTTTTCCTTATTCTTTCTAAAAAATGCTCTTTTTTTTTCATTCTTTTTATTTTATCATCTTTTCTTTTCACACATCATTCTTTTGCAAACTTTTTCTTCTTTTTTTTGGTCTTTTTCCTATCTTAATTTTACCCCATTATTCTTAGAAAATGGGCATGGATTCTTTTTATGGGCTTTAAACTCCCAGTTGGAGTTGGGTAGGATAATGAGTTTTCAATAAAAAACTTATTTTCTTTTTGGTTCAAATGGGCTTGCAACTAAATAATGTAAAAAGGTCGATTCATACCTAATTTTTAAGCTTTCAAACGATGGCCCAATCTCATCTCTCAAGTTATGTTAAGTTGATTTGTGTCTCAAGATGACTTACTAAGACTTCTAGTGATTAATATTCACATTTTGACTTTTTGTTTTTAGTATTCGAACAAAACAAAGAATTTGAGGTCATCAATGAATTTATCACTGAAGGAAGGTGTTGATGCAAAAAACTGGACCGAATCCCATTTTTATGATCACAGATAAATAGATGAAAGCAATCCAATCAAGCACATGAGAGACAAAGATTTTTAAAGTGGTTCGGCTATGAATAAAGCCTACGTCCACTGTTATTTTATTCCCAGGGGTTTACAATAGCACCATAGGGTGTAGAGAGAGAAAGGATGTGTATCTTGTGTATGGGATTTCTAGGTTACCCCGGATCTCCCCCTTTTTGGCTAAGGGGATACATGTATTTATAGTGATGGGAGATAAAGAGATTCATTGTATGTAGACATTTATGTCTACATTCAACGAATCTAATTGTTGGCCTTCTATGATGGTTGATCTTCCTTGAATTGCTTGGTATGCTATGTGTTGTCATCTATTAATACAGTAGAAATATACATTAAGGCGAATTAAATGCGTTGTCATCTGCATTTAATGCACATTAAATGCATAGTCATAATAATAAAATAGGTATACGGAAAAACCACTCCCTAAATCAGAAAGCAGGTTGTCAAAAAATTTAGTTTGATAAAGATTTAGGAAATAAATTAAACAACCCAAATCTGATGAAAGTGGAATTTCAAAGGAACATATAGATAAATACCCAAAACAACATACAATAAAAGGACCGAATAATCTGTCGGTCCACAGTTACATTCAAAGTGTTTCAACAATTCAATATTTTACATACTACATTCATTAACAAGTACAAAATATGGGCCACTAGCCTGAATGAAAGACCCGATCATATCTAGAGTCCAACAATAAAGGCGTCTAACAAACATCCTGTAATAATTCGCAAGATCATACAGCTCGTCAAAAGCATAGGAATAAGAAAATCATAACGAACGCCCTTACGGAGGAGCACCTGAGCGGATACAACAACATGCACAACATGGAAAATGAACGGGTCAGGGCCCGATTTATATATGATTCCCAGAAGAGTAAGAAACATGATAGATATGGACAATAAATCATGATTAATGTGAATGAGAATCTAACAACCTAATCATAAAATGTGATAATGCATTCATATAGGTTTCTAATAGTTATTAAATTAAGCAAGAGAAATAAAATTAAATCTCATTTCTTCTCGTATTTTATCATTTTCCATTCCTTAGTAGGAATATAATTTCCATCATATCTTTCCATTTTCCATTCCTTAGCAAGAATATAATTACCATCTCATTTCTTATGGAAATTCACATACCTCAAGTCCCACTTGAGTTAGAAAGGTTATATTCTTATACATATAACGTTTCTAAGACTGCCCCTCCGAGTTTCTCCACTGGGCGCGCCCCTAAATGACTATCATCTTCCAGGGCATATCTATACAAGATAACCTGGGCACCTAACGCACGTCGGGAAGTGGCCATATGCCTGCGAGTGAGTCATAACCACACCCGGAATTACCTCACTAGCGCAAAAAAACATATACAAATCCCGCATATGGCCGAGGACTATAGTCAGCCTACATTCAATAGTCAGGGGAGATCACCTCATGCGCGAGCTTCCCTTATGATAGCATTTAGAGATGTGTGTTTAAGTAATTTAACAATTACCAATTTAAATCTCATTTTCATTACCATTAATCACATGTGTTTCATTTTACTTGAAACCATTATCTTTGAATTGTTCAAATTCAATTTCATCATATGTTTAGATCCCGAAGTATTCTCTAAACAATTTGCCAAACTCTTATAGGTCCCAAGGTTTTATATACCTCAAAAAGGTCTCTAAAATCTCCACATATGGGCTTAGAATTCTATTTTCCAATTTATTTACCAAATGAGAAGTGATGCATAAACATCACTTTAAGTACCCCTGAATTAACCCCAAGTGATCCCACTCAACTATAGGGTAACGACCAAACTCAACTAAAACTCTAGAATCCTATGTTTACTTCTTACAAGAAGGGTCCTAGGTCATAATCCTAAAGAAAAGGTCAAAATTTGAAAAGAAAAACAAAGGAAAAGTTCAGGCTTTCCGAATCGATTCGGACTAGCCGAATTGATTTGGGTTCTTAAAGGCGAATCGATTCGGACTAGCCGAATCGATTCGGTCAGGAAAAGTGAGTTTCTGCATAATTACTGAATCGATTCGGATGAGCCAAACCGATTTGGACGACCCAGACTTGGAAATTATCTCTCAGCGAATCGATTCGGCCAGGCCGAATCGATTCGGTTCTGCAGAAATTCCAAGTTTTGTCTATGGAGTCTTTGACTCCAAAATTACACCCAACTTCAACCAACTCAAATCCCTATCCTTTAATGCTACCAACTGATCATAAATACATCATCCAACCATAATTTACCTCAAAATCATATCAATTCAACTTCCAAAGATCTAAAGCCCATAAATCAAATAAGAACCCTAACTTCCATAAACCATACATAACCACAACTATCAATGCTAATTACTCTACTTAAATCATAAAATAGCAAGTAGATAACTTGCCTCAAGTTTTCAAGTTCAGATTTTTGATGAAGTTATATGCAAGAACAATCACCCAAGCTTCAATCTCTCCCTTTCTCCCAAGGTTTTTTCTTCTCTTTCTTTCTCTAGGTTTACCAATTCAATTAGGGGAATAGTGACTTAAAGAAGACATAAATCGTGGCTTAGGTCCAAATTCCAGCTTTAAGTGATTAATACGCGGTAAAATAATACGTAACTACTCATATGAGCTACAACTAGTCAAAAGTGTCCGGAACCTCGAAATACAATATGGCACATAATTTGACTATCTCGAACCTCCTGGAACTATCTGCACCCTCCAAATTATCATTTGGAAATTTTATAATTCATTTTAGGTTCCGGTTTCATTTTAAGCCAAATGTCATTTTAAATCATATGACATTACAAAACATAACATAGCAAAATTCACCTAAACTTATGGTGAATATGCAACATCATAGTAGATATTAACTTTTCTTTCTTAAATTAATACCTACTTCACATACCAACATCTTTATATCTAATCACTATATCTAGCAAATTAAATATAAAATAGGACCTCAAAAGCGAGGGTTGTTACAAGATGGTCAGGGAGGAATGGAGATGAATTTTTATTTTGGGTATGTTGTGTCACCTATTACTCTATGGTTGTGAGAAAGGAAAATACTACGCTCTAATGATAGTGGAATTTTGGTAGAACCCACTAATCAATTCATAGGTTAAATGTATACCTATATGAGCATAATTCTAGGTAGTGTGAGTGTGACTACGTGGACTGTAAATGAGGATTAGGTTTGTGGGTACCTATTATGAACTTATATGTACTTTGAGGTGTGGTTCGAGGAGACATTCTGAACTCTTAGTCCTTAATGCGTGATATGAAGACATTCTATTGGAGTATGACATTTTAGAATATATGAAGTGTGAAATTATATGGCTCCTAAATTGTCAACTCATGTGCGAAGAGATATATATACATATATTGGTGCTCGAGGTGTGATTCCGAGATAATATAACAAATCACCATTGGTGATCGAGGTGGGATTCCGAGCCAATAACCCCAAAAGTGTTATAGAAGGGGTGATTTTAATATAAGTGTTGATAGTATATGTTATGTGTAATAAATATATACCTTATGATTTTCCTACTTATGGGCGATAATAAGTATGCTTAATTCTGTATTGAGGTCGATGATGTTCCGGATCAATACATGAAGGATCAATTTGGGGTCGATGATTTTCCTAACCAAATCGATGATGAATAAGAAACATTGGTATCGATATAAGGTCTGAACCAACATATTCATTACAATTACCTTGGGGTCAAGAGATTTCCGGACCAACGTAAATGATAGGACGATTGGGGTCGATGATTTTACCGGACCAATTTTCCTTATAATATATATTGTGTGTGAAATATATACCTTGAAATATTCTACTTATGAGTAATAGTAGACACATAGATGCTATATATAGAGATATACATCAAAAGGGTAAATTAAGTAGAGAGAAACTTAATTTCAAGAGTTAACGTTAGATTGGGAAAAATCTATGGAGATATTAAGTAGTGAGACTAACTTATAATATATGAGGCATGGATAACATGCGATAAGGGTTTATAATGAAGCAAGGCATGTACTTGGGGTCACCCTTAGGATAATATGATTGGATTTTTGGGTATTAAAGGAGGGTGTGATGTTTAAGGCCCTTAGTCTTAATACCAGACTTATCCTAATTTCGAGGAGAAAATTCCTTTGTAAGGGGGGAGGTATATAATACCCCGTAATTCTAAGTATTTCTATTTAATTAAAATAGAGAATTAAATGAGAAAATACGATTTGATTTAAATTACGCCAAAAAAGTAATTTAGTGAGATTTATTAATAATTGTGATTATGGAGTATTAATCGAGAGATAGATACTGATTAATATTGCCTCTTTTTATTTACTTAGCATGAGTAGTAAATAGTTACTTAGCACGTGTAGACCATTTTGGGGTGAGAATGAGTAATATATTTTTAAGTGAATCAAATCATAATTTAGAGGTCACAGATGAGTCTGGAAGGGTCGAATTAGTCAAAATAGTATACCCGGGGTACTAGTTGAGTCCTGGGGTAATTTTTGACTAAACCGAGACCGTTCAAGGGAGTTTTGGTCTTTTAACATTTGAGGGTATTGAGACCTACGAATTTGAGAGTCTCTTATCAGCCGTATGAAAGAGGGATTAGGGTTAGAACACCCATGTAAATGCCAAGACCATTAGAGAGAAGGATAAAATCATTCTCAAGGCTTAGAAGATGCTTTTGAAGAGGTTGGGTTTGGATCTTGCATCCTAGGAGCCAAAGGAGGAAGGATTGAAGAAGATAAGCATCAATCCATCATCAACTCCACGAAATCAGAACCCCTTTGTCAGGGTAAGTTGTTTATTCCAAAGTTATAAAGTTATAATACCCATGTGTAGGATTTTTGAATAGTTTTGTTAAATCACCATCTTGATAAGAAAGGAATGATATTTATGCGTGTTGGGATAGGAATCGCATGTAGAATGATTTAACATATATAGAGGAATAATATTTAAAGTTGATTTGATAATTATTTCGGAATAAAATCTGGGTTTTGAATGAGTATATGTGAAGAACACCCTAAATAGGGTTTTAAGAAATTCTGAGTTTAATCCACTATTTCTTTAAATGAATTGAGATTTTGATGTATTTGAGACGTTAGAAATTGTCCTAGTATATGTGGGAACACATTAGGATAATTGGGTTGAAGTTTGTTCTACTATAATGAAGTTTGGAGGTTTGTTAATGGAAGAATAAATTAACGAAGAAGACGAATTGCTTCTGCCCTAGATCAATCGATCGATCTTGAATGTCGATCGATCAAACCCTGAAGTCGATCGATCAACTTAAGGTGTTTTTCTCGAATTTTTCCTTGGTTAAGGTTTCTTTGATTTTTGGGAATGAATGGGATTTCTACGATTTATATTATACTTATATGGGAATGAGAATAAGACCAGCAGGTATATTGTTGAGGTTCGGTAAGGTCATTGGATATAGGACTTGGATCATGGACCGACGAGAATAAACCAATTGAGTAGAGCATCGGGGAATTTGGAATTGAGCTACGAGGCGAGGTAAAGTCAATTCAAGTGATAGGCCAGTAGTGTAAGTAATAACTACTGAAATTATATGTGAGGGGTAACTAAGGCCCTTAGAGTTGAGTGAATACTCAAATAAATGCGATAGTGAGAAATCGTAAATTGACGGATACGGTTAATATAAGAGAATTATATATTACGTACAAGTATGATCGATAGGTCGGGTGTGTACCTACTAAATTGTATGAACTATTAGGTTGATAGATGTATACCAAATTAACTACGTTAGGGTCGATGAAGTATTCCGAACTAACGTAGGGTTATTATACGTTAGGGTCGATGAAGTATTCCCAACTAATGTAGGGTTATTATATGTTAGGGTCGATGGTGTATTCCGAACTAACATTGGGTTATCATATGTTTGGGGTCGATGCAAAATGCCGAACCAAACCTTTGAACTGGTGGCGTGATGAAAGAGTCCTAGCCAGAATATGTGTATATAAATAATTGGGTTCGATGTATCGTTTCGAACCAATTCTTACTTGGGGTCGATGAATCAGTCCGAACCAAGAGTTCTTTACGTGTGTCAAAAGGACATAATAGTAATGAGTAATATTTAGTATATATTGTGTGTGAAATATATACTTAATGATATTCTACTTCTGTGTGTTAGTAGATTGATATATGATGTGTTTAACGATACATATCAAACTGGTAAGTTAAGTAGTGAAACTTAATTACGAAACGCAACGTTAGATAGAGAATATCTAATTAGTAATTTAAGTAGTGAAACTTAATTACAAAAGTGGGAAGATATTAATTGTGAGAATTGTAAAAGTTTAGTACTGAAATTAAATGAGAAGTTTTGAAACATAACATAGGTGAAATGTTACTTGAGAATTAATTAACCTTCGCGAGATGTTAATGAAATGGATGCACTGTTTGGGCAGTACGAGAGCTTAGTTATAAATAAGTTCAGATGATGACTTTAGTCCTAGTTAGCTTGGGAGATATGGCTAGGCAGGCTAAGTGTAGAATGTTAGGTGTGCATAATAGATGAGGAGTGAGTAAACTCAAGAGAGTGTAAGAGAACCTAACATGTGTAATCAATAACCACATTTTTATATTGTGATAAACGCTTGCTAAATATTTTCAAAATGTTTGAGTACTAACTCTTGCTATAAAATATTTTCAAAACCTTTTAGGTGTCCAACAACAGGGACTCCATGTATGCTGATTTCATTCCAGGGACTCGAAGCTGTAGCGCAGTGGATGCTTACAGGAGTTTGATTAGACGATATCTCTCTTTAAGATCTAATGAAGGATCTCATACTATTCTATGTATGAACTTGTGGTCCGGTATCAGTCTCAGGTGTTTAGTTTCAGACTAGTTATTGTTCTATTGTTGTTTTGGGAGTTTTAGCCAATGGTTATTCAGTAATACTCTTGTTCTCTTGTACTTATATTTTGCTAATTGGGTTGTATTACATGGTGATTGTTATACTTTGTTTCGCATGGTTGATTATGTTTTAAGAAAGATAAAATTTGGTACCGGTCTAATTTTCACGTAGGTGATTAGTAATTAAAAGGTTTTCGACAGTGATGCTAAGAATGAACCATTTGAGAAACTTGTTTTAATTTAATAAAGGCTTGATCACCCGATGTTTAATTAGGTGGGGTGTCACACGGGGATGGATCCCGTGTAAAGAAAATACATGAATAAGTGAGTGAATGTGCACGGGTGGGAATTAGAAAATCGAGTTAGGATTTTGGGATGGCTATGCTAGTGCTTGATTTGAATAACATGATGGCCAGGAGTATATAATGAAAGAGTTTACTTATAAATGAGGAGATACTTAGATCAGATCGGGAAGTCAGGTTAGGCTTTGGAATTTGGTAGGCTAGTTCTATGAGACATATTACGCACGTTAGCCAAAGTCATATATATTTACACGTATTGAGCATGACCAGTATATATATATATATATATATATATATTTTTATGTGTGATTTACTTTATGTGAACATACCTACTTTAATATGCTATCATTAGAGGTTGCGCATAGTGGGCGGTCCACCCTAGCGTTGACCAGCAGGTGTCGAATTGTTTCCCCAGTCATAGTACTGTTGCATGGACACTATCCATATATGAAGATAGGTATTGGTTTTGAGTCTTGTTGGGTGTGATGTGGTATGGTTACGACCCACAAATGTATATTTATGACCACCTCCATTACGTGTTTGCGATTTATGATTGGTAGTGAGATTTCGACCCGATGGCCCAAGAGTGGTACATGATGTACCTGCTTCCTGATAGCATTCTAGGGATGCATCCGGGAGGTCCAGAGGGGAGATGCTATGTATATACATGTAAAGAGTGATATATGTATATGTATTTCAATAATTGTGTGATTATCAAATTATAGCCAATGTATGGTTACATTGCCTATGAAGTGAGACAAATATAGTTGGGAAGCCCTAAGTCATACCTTATAAATTAACTACTTAGTACATGGTTTGGGGTATCGTATTAGTGGTAAGAATGGGATAAATGTTTAGTGGATCACAGTAGGTTAAGGACGGTTAGACTAGTTAGGCGGGGTAGCATAACTAGGAGAATAAAATATATACACGCGTTAGATGTGCACTGTAGATGAGGGGTGAGGATAATCTCATGTGAGTGTGACACCAGGTGAACATGGATATTTCTTACTGCTTTATTATTATTACATTTAAATACTTTCAACCGTTTATTAAATGTTTTGGGCGCTGACCCCTATCAAAAATATTCTCAAAACATCTTAGGTTCTCAATCACAGGTTCACCAGAGGTACACTACACTAAACTAGGCGAATGGTCGTGGACTTGGGCCTTGACGAGGACCAAGGGTCGTGGACCTCGGCCATTACCGAATGGGATGTGACCATAATTACTCGTCACGGACCAAGTCCTTGACCAAAAGAAATGGTCATGAACCACGACATCAGGGAACATGATCACGAAAAAGGGCCTTGACTAGCTGGTCACGGACCAAATCTGTGGCCTACGCTTGACTAATCTCAGACCTTGGTCGTGGCGCATAGCCGTGACTAATTTTTACCCATCATGATGGTGGTCACGACCCAAATCTGTGGCCATAATTTTACCCTTCCCACTTGTTCATAACCCATAGCCGTGACCAATCATTATACCCTTTCCATTGTGGTCACGGACCTCAATCAAGACAACAGATATCACGAAAAAAATAAAATATGCTCACGGATTAAAGTCGTGACCATATTTAACTAGCAAAACTATTTAGGTTGTTTGGGTCCTATTATCAAATAAGGAGTCCCGTGACTACTTGGACGGTTACTAAATATTACGTTAGATGTGCACGGGGTGTTCATGCCACTCACGGTGTCGTTTGGAGTGGGGGTGGGGGTGGGGTGGGTAGGGGGTGGAATCCGGCTCCTTACCACACGTTTTCAAGCCTAAGTGTGCCTATTTATAAATCTGGGTCTTATTCTCAAATTGGGAGTCCTGCGATTGTGCGACCACTTATTACGTGTTACGTTGGACACGTACGAGGTATTTACGGCACTCACGGCTCCATTTGGGAGGGTTGGTGGTGCATGGCCACTCACAACACGTTTTTAAGCCTAAGTGTACCTATTATAAAATTTGGGTCCTATTATCAAATCGGGAGTCCCGCAACTGCGCGATTGGTTGCTACGTGTTATGTTAGATGTACACAAGGTGTTCCTTCCACTCGTGGTTCTGGGGGGGGGGGGGGGGGGGGGAGTGGCATACACCCCTCACGACACATTTTCAAACCTAAGTGTGCCTATTTTCAAATTTGGGTCCTATTCTCAAACTGGGAGTCCTACGATTGTGTGGCCGATTGCTACATGTTACATCAGACGTTCACAAGGTTTTTGTGCCAGTTGCGGTGCCATTTGTAAGGGGTTAGTGGTGTTTCCGAGAGGTGCGGTGTGTTGTAATTTTATTTTTGACTTATGTGATCCAACACCTCTCGTCCTACCCCTTTTATCATTTCCAAAGGTCTGGGTCAGGGCATCATTATCCAAGTCATCAAAGGTTTTGAACTTGAGTGATTTCTAATGACCTATATTGATTTCAGAGTCTTAGACAAATGCGATGGAAATTTATTATCTTCGCCCCGTCGAGCATGAACGTATAAGTTGGTCTAATTTGGTTGTTTTCCGACATTTGGACCATCCTTTATTCTACTCGACCATTCATTCTTCAAATCATCATTAGATTTGGAGCTTAGCCTGTTGACATCATTTTTTTTGCCATGTTTTATTTATTATTCTCGCTCTGGACAAGATTCTTATCCTTTGACTCATTCTCCAAAAAATCATTTCACTGCTCCACCAAAATTTCAACATTAAGAGGCACCCTATCTTTTAGAGCCAAAATATAGGAGCTCGATGCATCCTTCGGGAAGTATCTTTGCCGAAGGTTTCTCCGGTATGTCCTCAATTATTCAGCAACCCGAGAAAGAACCTTATGCTTTGACTTGTCGAGAAATGTAAACCGCTTGTAGAGTTGATCGTAGATGTCATTTTTGATGGCTTGATCAATAAGGTTCCAATTATTTTCTCCCTCAACTCTCACGTTTATTTTTCTCGGCGACAAACACTTGGCTTTAAAGCTCAACATGTCATTTTTATCACCCTCGGGGTTATTCCTGAGAATAGAAAACCCAATGGGCTTCTTTTCACTTGAGAGGGAGGTGTCATGAGCACTGGGTGGGAGTGTTGGAGAAACAGGGGTTTGTTGACTACTCGTACTTGGAGTAGGGTAATGAACCAAAGATAGAGTTGTGAATTTCTCAACGATTGGTGATGAGAATCGTTGTTCTCGTTGGGGTCACCTCATCACTTGGTACATTTTGGCCATTGCCTCCCGACATTATCTACGAAAATGAAAAACCATAAGCGACTAAATAATTATGGTAATATGAAATTATATCTAACTAATCAAGTTTATGACTACATATCTACCTTTTTAGAGTAAGATTTCAAAATACATTCAATGTGTTTGATCTCCATCCTTTCAATATTAGTTTTTAAAAACCTACGTATTTTTATATGTGGCCAACTAGAAGGAAACATATCTATAATTGATGTATAGATATTTGTGACATGAACTCGAAACCCCATCCTTTTCAACTTGTTGGCAATATTCAATTTTATGTGCATATTTCCCGAGACATCACAGTCTATGCCAAGCTCTTCGTATGTAGCTGTATCGATAACGGGTGAATTTTTTCTTTCTTCTCTAATATTGTAAGCAAGGTCAGAGCTACGTCGAGATTATGTGTGTGGAATATATCCTCTATAGAGTCATCCCAGCTTTCTGGTTAGGGAAATAGAATACGATCGAACATGTACTCTTGCTGGAGATCAACTCCACGATTTATAAGGTAGTTAAATTATTCGATCTTTTTATTCCCATACATAGATATGAGTACCCTCTATATAACGCGCACTAACAAAAGAGGTATATGTGCGATCCAATTGCAACATCTCATACTTTTGTTGACATTTATTATCACCGTGCCTTATATATCCTGAGAAAAATATACGAGGGCATGAATATGAGTCCAGTAAATCCGAACTTTAATTAATTAATAACTATTAATTCTAACATATGAGGTATAATGGTATATTAGTTTGATTAAGGTTTTGATTCCTCACTACCCTTCTCTTAACCCCGTGCATGTTGGATATCACCAATGTGAAATCCAAACAACAACCTACCATAAGTCTAAAGACATATTTTGTTAGGGTTTATTATGAAAGAGTTTACAAGTATATATATATTATCAATAAAAGAAACCCTAATATATATTGAATTTCTATTATATCAAAGACATAAATATTAGGGTTTCAATTTTAACTAGGTTTAAAAAACAAATACACATAAACATATAACCTGAAGATTTGGATTTTAATTTTAACTAGGGTTAAAATAAATAAACATAAACAAATATATGAAGGTTAGGGTTTCAATTTTAACCAGTGGTAAAATAAACATTCATTAACATATACTCACAAATTAGGGTTTCAATTTTTACCACGGTTAAGATAAACACACATTTATTTCTGTTTATGCTTCTGCACCTAGCCTAGTCTAATATAAATACTCAAGAGAACTTTGGTTCATCATGTATTTGCAGAATTTTGGCAATAAGGCATGTCATCTCATCTTATACAAAAGAGATACTCTTAACACACATGGATATTTTGCCATATTAATATAAATGATGATTCCTATTTTTTAACTCCGCTCAATTAAGATTCCTTATACCATGCTGCCTTCTTCATGTAACCAATCATCATTATGCTTATTTTTTCAAGAGTAATTTTACATAATTATTTAGTCAATTCATGAAAGAGGAATAATATATATTGAATTTCTATTCACATCTTTGATGTAATAGAATATTAAACATTGCACACACATATACATATTTATACGTGTACATATACACACATATAGTACACAGTTCACAGTACACACATATACACAATACATAGTACACACAAATACATACAATACACACACATACATACAGTACACACACACACACACACACACACACACACACATATATATATATATATATATATATACACACACATATAAATTCACAAAAACATACATATATATGAATACATGTATACCCAAATACATAAAAATATTACCTTTGACATTGAGAGAGAGAGAGAGAGGAAGCCAAAAAACTTGAGATTGAGAGAGAGGAAGCCGAGAAATGTTAGGGTTAAAGAGAGAGAGAGAGATTTTGGGTGAAATGAGAAATCTGTCTCGATTTTAAATATAAAGGCACTAGTCACGGCCCAAAGCCGTGATCCACTACCGTGACCAAACTTTATTCCACGTCATCAGCCGTGACTAGGGGCTTTGAAATAACTATCATCACAGCCTTAGTTCGTGACCCACATACGTGAAAATTTTGAACTAGTCACATCCCAAAGCCATAAACCTATTTGATGGGTTTTTGGAATCAGTCATGGACATGGTCACGACCTTAGTCCATGACCACACTTCGAGGGAATTTTGGTGAAAATTTGGTGCTATGATGGTCACGGATGAGGGTCGGGACCCAGTATGGTGAGGGTTCAAGGCTCTGACCATCTCCAAGTACTTCCATCTCCATAATTAATCATGGAATTGGTCACGCCTTTGGTTGACATGGTCACAGACTAAATCTGTGACCCCCACTATTCACAAAATTTAGTGTAGTGATAGCCATTCCATCCCAGTTAGGCGATCTTGCAACCGCTGCGGATGCATGTAGGGATTGATTAGATGTTTCACTCATTTCTATCTAGATAGAATTCGAGTTCAGTATTTATCTTTGGGCATGTTACCAGCAATTGGACAATTGTTTTAGTAGACATTATTTACGTTATTTCAGTTGGGCATTTGGAATATTGTATTTTGGATATTGGGAGTTTATTCAATTTATTTTATTTGTGCTATCAGTTCTCTTCACGTTCAGTCACTATAGATGTTTATAATTATATTATTGGATGGTTTCATGTATGGATGTTAATTAGATTTAAAAATTGACACCAGACATAATAGGTTATTAGTTTAATTAATTGATTTTTGATGGTAATATTAAGAATATAATTAGATATGATTCTCATTTAATTTAATAAAGGCCTGATCAATTGGTATTAGACTAGGTAGGGTGTCACATATATTGTCTATATCAATTGGGCCTTCAATGCTGGGTGATAGAATCAAAACGATCATTATTTGGAGGTAGGACTTGCATAAAACTAGTTACTATTTAAGTAGTTACCATGGATGAAATTATCTAATAAGAAGACATGCACTAACTCCATCAACCCTACCATAATTCTCTAATAAATATGTCACAAAATACGGAGGGTCTCCACAAAAATGCAAATAAATATCTTAGAATCCAAAAATGATACAACTATTACAAATAGAAACATGATTTCTTTTCCTAAAAGGGTAAAGTTTGGCTGATGCAGTATATCCAACAATTGAATTGTACTTCTCAATGTAGACCATCCAAAAATTACAACCCAATCATGTGAAATATTTTTTTACATCAGGATAAAGGATTATTTGAATATGGTATACAATATATACGAAATTGAGGAATTTAATTCTATTTCATACCTAAAAGAACCTTGCCACTACCCTACCACCAGGACACGCAAACAATAATGTAATAACCAGAAAGCCTCAACAACATCATATTTCTTCATAGTTATTTTTTACGGTGATATACAGAGCCATCTTGCCTCCACCATTCTGTAACGCTGCTAAAACCATTAAATCACACACATGCACACATTATATGATAAAATTCTTGAAACAACTTATCACGGGTATGTAGTAACTAAGTGAAAAAAATAAACTGTCAAAATTGCATTAGCTGACTTGATATAATGTTTGATATTTAATATTTATTTCTATTTTGGTACACTCTAACTAAAAGAAAAAGAGAAGTCATAGAATTAGATGGCACAGTCTATCAGCTAGCACAGTCTTGGAATACAAGTTTACTGATCAAACCCCATTATTTGTTGCTCCCAATAGAATACAATCATCATCAAGTGCGTATTTTGGTGTCAAATAATTTAACAAATTGGGGTAAGAAACATTACAACTAAAAATTAAATATGTAGCGCCTTAATAATTAAAACAAACTCAATCTTTCAACCAAAACATAATCACCATTTTTTTAAATAGTTAGAGAAAACGTCATTGCAATGATAGTTTAGCAACACAATTATGAGAGTATTAACTTGAAATATACAGTGCAAGAAATGGATTTTATATTGTAAAAAACTGCCTTAAATTCAAGTCGATCTTTACGCCAAATAAGTTGCATAGAGTTCTGCTGAACATAACATCAGTGCCAAGACAAATCTTGTAAGGACATTGTCCGTCTCAATTTAGTATACAAGTTGCTACAAGTCATCGAAGGATTGAGAAGCTTACATCTATAAAGATGAATCCGAATTTCAAGAAGACTTCAACATTTAAGCCCAACAAAGATGAATTTGATAAAATGTGTTTAAGTTTCATTTACATTTCACATTAATAGTGTTGGTATAGTTTTTATAAATGTTAAAATGATTTTTGGAATTTTTAATAAATGATTTTTATTTTTCAAAAATATTTTATCATAAAAATGTTCTAGATAAATATCTCCTAATCCCGTGAACAGTTTTAAGGTTTGAGGATCCCAAGTTATTTAAAACTTTAAAAGTATTTTTTAAGGGGATCAGTGACTGTCGTTCAAATGACGTCACATCTCGTTCGAACGAGGTGGGGTCGCATGTCGTTCGGACGAGAGCTGTTTTTAGATGACACGTCACCGCCTTGATTTTTATTATAAATAAGGGTGTTAGGCTACTGATTTTCATGTGGAGAAAAACTGGTTTTGACCGAATACGTTTTTCTATTCTCCAACCATATTTGAGGGTTCATAACTTTTGTTTTACAATTCACAAAATCCCAAGTACTTTACGTGAGTTGTTTTATGGAACCCAAAGCATAGTTTTGATATTGTTTATACTTTGTGGGGAGATCTCTACAATCGAGAGCTGCGTGTTATTGTGGTGTGAGTTTTGAAGGATTTTTGTGACAATGTGTCAAGAGGGAGTGCTGCGGTGATCCTGGATTGAAGACTGAACTGCGGTTTATGTAGGTTCACTACGTGTGGACTTATTACTGACGAGATCGACCGACGCCTATGAGTATTCGAGTGTCAAACTGTATTTCATTGTAATCCGTGTAAGTTGCGATTTACAATTATAGTGAAATAAAAATGTTTTTTCCTGTGGGGATTTTTCTTGAAATTTGTGTCGCATACTTTATTTACAATAATTGACACTTTCATGCACGTAGTTATTTGAGTTTAAGGGCTGAATTGATTTGATTCATAAATTGACTATAATTAAATAAGTTTGTAATGGAGATTTGCACAACTATTAAAAGAGAGTGCATACCTTTTCAAATTGGTATCATAGCAAGTTACGCTAATTTATCGCATATTCCTATTTTTCGCAAAAATTGTGTAATATATATTTTTTTTGAAAAATTTGATTTTTGAAAGTTTGTCGCAATGTTTCCAAATGAAAACTTATATAGTCGGTTGCTAATTTTTGACGGGTCTAATTATGCTTACTGGAAAGCCCATATGAAATCCCATTTAAAAGTAATCGATAAGAGAGTGTGGTTAATTTGTGAAAGAGGCTGGATACCTCCCACTGTCACCGCGAATAATGTCACGGATTTAAAATCTATGTGAGACTGGACTGAGGATTAGTTTAGGTGGAGCACTTATAAATCACGAGGGCTTAGTGAAATTTTCAGACACATCACCCCTGATGAGTTTCGACGTATTATGATGTGGACCACATCTAAAGAAGCGTGGGATGTTTTGCAACTCACCCACGGAGGCACTAATGCAGTCAAAGAGTCTAAAATTCAAAATTTGACCACTTAATTTGAGACCATCACCATGCTAGAGACCGAGTGTTTTGACGACTTTTGTGCACGTTGTCCGACATTGTCAACACTAGTTTTAATCTCGGTGAACCGAAATCTGATGCACGAGTGGTTAAAAGGATTTTAAGATCGCTGCCAAAACATTTTATCACTAAAGTAAATGTTTTGAATACATTAGGAAATTTGAATCATCTGAAATTAGAAGAGTTGGTTGGATACCTACAGATGTACGAAATTTACATGTTTCCCAACATTGTCAAACCTAAGGATAGAGGGATAGTGCTTAAAGCCCAATCTAAGAAAAATAAAGTGAGTTTTTTGAGTCCGAGTCTGAGAACGAGTCTGATTTTGACATGACCCTTCTTGTAAAGAATTTTAAAAAGTTTCTCCAGTTTTCGAATCAAAATTCTTCCAATAAAAATTTTTCAGAGAAAAACAAAAAGAAAGACAAGGCCAAAGAAAGCGATGAGAAAGAGAAAGAGGGTGAAAAAGTTTGAAAATTTAAAATGTTTTGAGTGTGAGGGGATAAGACATAAGTCGTTTGAGTGTTCCACTAGACTTAGGAGAGAGGGGAAGAAATTTGCCATGCCCGCCACACTTAGTGATAGTGAGGGAGATGAGGTCGATGAGTCTGGTAAAAGTTTAGCACATGGGATGTGTGTAGCTTTTTAGAGTCGAGTGAGCACACCCACTTTTTCCATGATGATAGTGTTCATGAGAGAGACGGTGATGACTTGAGTGTTTCTAGTGGAGATGAGAGAGAGTTTGAGAGTGGAGATGAAAGTGAGCTCCAAAATGCTTTTAGGACTTTGTACACCGAGACCTTGAAAACAAAGAAGTATAATAGGGATTTAGGTCATCGAGTTTTAGATTTGGAGAGAGAGAAAGGAGTTTTAAAGAGGGAAAAGAGTGACTTGATCGACACGGTGTCTAGTCTGATGACACACATATCCCAACACGAGAGTGATCTCAAACGTGCTTAGGAGGTCAAAGTCTCTCTAGAGAACACATCTAAGAAAGTTGAAAAGATAGTTCTTAATCCTGTTTTGGGTGGAGGTGAGAGTTTGGGAAAAGGTCATGATAGTGTATCCACTTCTATTGTCGCACCCGATCCGGTTCCCACTTTAGTGACTCGACCCAACCCACCTAGGCATCCCGTACCTGTTAGGAGAGCATATCCTAGTGTTGTTGAGAGAGATGTACCTAGGTCAATTTATGTTTGATTCCATTGAAAAAAGAGAGGACACCTTAGGGAGTTTTTCTTTAAATTGGGTTATGTGTCATGCTTTACTCCTACACATGTTCGCCCACATGCACCTACCCATGATACTTTGCTTGCACATAATGATAGAGATTTTTCACATATTCGAGAGCAAGTAAACTTTTTGGTCAAGACTTCACACGATTTCAAGGAGTTGTTTCAAATGATGTCACCATCTTTGGGAAACTCCACCGCACCTACTGGATGAGGTCTAGACATATTGGCTAAAATAGGGTGACTTACATGATGACACTTTTACCTATTGCTAGTATGTACCATTTTCTTTATACTTTGTTAGCTTGTTTGTTTGGCTTTTCTTATTTTTTTGGTACTATTTTAGAACTGTTTTGGATCTTTTTGCCCATTCTAGGAGTTGGTTTCTCAAAATTTTTCCCACTGGACAAAACTGCATATTTTCATGAACATTCTGGGAAAATTACATTTTCTCGTTCTAATGAGAACATATATCGCGTGAAAGATTCTTGCGAGATACTTTGTTGTTCAAACGACAAGGAATCTCGTTCGAATGACCTGTTAGGAATTCTGGATTTCTCTGTTTGCAGTCCTCTAGTTTATATTGATATATTATTTGGTACTGCTGGGTTGTTTCTGAACAGTGTTCGAAAAATATAAAAAGATTTTATTTTGATAAATTTTTTGAAAAATCCAAAAAGGGTTTTGTATTTTGTTTGCACCTTATATGAATTTGACTTTTAGGATGACAAAGTCACAATTTCATTCCATTTATCCATGTGGCTGTTTGAGAGTGTTTTGAGATAATATATTATGTCATTCATGTGCTTTACAAAGTTTGGAGTCTTTGAGATGATATAGTGTTGTTACCTACATGATTGACTCTATTCATCCTTTCTTTCACACATGCATGGATTTGCTTGACTTTTGTGCTTATTTATCACATGTTAGTTGAGTGTTTCCATCTCAATTATGTGTATACAACCAACCAAATACGATAAAACTTGCTAGAAAGTAGTGCATGATATAAACCGTTTGTGAGATTGTGTGTTTTATTTTGAAAAATGGTGAAGGGCTACGAAAGACACATATCTATCAATTGTGATTAAGAGAGCATTTAAATGGACCTAAAAAATTGAGGAATTGAAAATTATCCGGGGTCCAATGAGGTTTAAAAGAGCTCGAAAAAAATTGAAAGGCAATAAAAAGAAAATTATGCCAAAAATGGGCCAATAGGTTTTTGTTTAGTTCCATCACCTCATAAGAAAAATAAAAAGCATTATATTTTAATGAGGGAGTTTTGATGGAATTTTCAATGGTTTGCACATTCTTGAAAGTCATGAAAAAGCATTACATAGTTTTGGACGTTATTGATGTGGAAATCATTTATAGTTTGATTTGTTGATATGATTAAGACGGTGTCATATAAATTCAACAATTTTACACTAAAGGACTATATTTGATGTTCATTCGTTAGGAGTACACTTATGCATCGTGCACATATGATATGATTGAGCTGATTTTTCTATCAAATTTGTTCACACACATTCATACCATTGCCACAATTTGGTTATATTAGTATGAATTCATGGTGTTTGTAACACTTTCGTATAAAAAAAAAATCGTTTGTGAAGTTGTTTGAGCATATCCTTCATTGATCACAATTCTCATATTTGTTTGCCTTGTTTAACGTGACACCCCGATTTGCTTTATGTGATTTATTATTTTTCTTGTCTATTTCAGAAAAAGTAAAAAGGGGGAGAACGAATCATGATTTTATGGGGGAGTTTATGTATGGGGGAGATTTGATTATGCTTACATATTTTATGATTATATCATTTCAAACTCGATATGCCATGAGGTTTTTTCTTTGTGTCATGTGTGTAGGTACAATTGAAGATCATTATGTTGCACACCCTGATGAGAAAAGCTTGGACTTTTTGAAAAGTTGATTGTTGAAGCATTGTTTGAAAAAGTTTGAAGACTTATCAGTTTATCTTTCCACTTTTGAGTATATGGGAGGGTAGATTTGTATAGGTCATTAGTGCTTGATAATTAGGATATTTTTATTTTGTACCGGCATAGACATAGAGGTATATTTGTAAGGACATTTTTCGTCAAAATTTAGTATGTCATATACCTCTACAAGTTGCTACAAGTCATCGAAGGATTGAGAAGCTTACATCTACGAAGACGAATCTGAATTTCAAGAAGACTTCAACATTCAAGCCCAACACAGATGAATTTGGTAAAATATGTTTAAGTTTCATTTACATTTCACATTAAAAGTGTTGGGATATTTTTTATAAACGTTAAATGATTTTGGAATTTTTAATAAACGATTTTTATTTTTCAAAAATATTTTATCATAAAAAAGTTTTGGATAAATATCGCCTGATCCCGTGAATAATTTTAAGGTTTAAGGATTCCAAGTTATTTAGAACTTTAAAAGTTTTTTTTTAAGGGGATCAATGACTATCATTCAAATGACGTCACATCTCGTTCGAACGAGATGGAGGTTCGCTCGAACGACGTCGCATGTCGTTCGAATGAGAGATGTTTTTAGCTGACATGTCATTGCCTTAATTTTTATTATAAATAAGGGTGTCAAGCTACCGATTTTCGTATGAAGAAAAACTAGTTTTAACATAATACGTTTCTCTATTCTCCAACCATATTTGAGGGTTCATAACTTTTATTTTACAATTCACAAAATCCCAAGTACTTTGTGTGAGTTATTTTGTGGAACCCAAAGTAAAGTTTTTCTATTGTTCATACTTTGTGGGGAGATCTCTACAATAGAGAGTTGCGTGATATTTTGGAGTGAGTCTCGACGGAGTTTTATGACTACGTGTCAAGAGGGAGTGCTGCGGTGTTCCTAGATTGAAGACTGGATTGCGGTTCATGTAGGTTCGCTGCATGTCGACTTGTCGTTTAAACGAGATGACATGTCGTTTGAAGGTCATTCAAGGTGTTTTTCAAATGAGGTTTAAATCGTAGGCTTACTGTCTAAGTTTTTTGGAGGTCGTTAGAAGCGAACTGAATTCTCATTCGAACGAGATCACCATCTTGTTAGAATGACACTATGATATCATTCGAATGAATTAATCGCCTTAAAATTTGTGACCGTCCTATAAATACCTATTTCGTGATCATAATATTTAAGACTTTGTCTAGATTCGTTTTTGCATAACTTTTGCGAAAGTTCTTCTCTTTTTGTGCTGTAAAAACAAAGTTTAATTCACAAACAAATATCGTGAATATTTAGTTTTGTGAATTAGGGTAAACCCTCAAAATTTTTATGTACTTTCATACACCCTTGTGGAGAAGGCATCTCCATGGTTGACTTGTGATACCCGAGGGGGCTCACTGCTTAAGACAAAGGCTGAAGCTGAAGGAGGACTGCAGTCTTATGATTCTTACAAGGATCATAGTTGTTCTTTAGAGATTCATGAAGATTAACGCATTATATTTGTGGCGATTATCGAGTAGTATTGTTAGTTGACTGTCTTGTAATATTTCTGAAGTACTGAAAAAAGGTTTTACCTGAAAGGGGTTTTCCCTGAAACTTTGCCTTTATTGAATGCTTTGCTTTATTTGTGTTTTGAATCACATAGTTTCATGTTCTAGGGTTAAAGGATTAAAAATATTATGGATTGTCATTTGCATTTAATAAGTTAACACCATTAGATATTTGCACACTCTCAAATTGGAATCTTTGTTGAGTACATTTATTTTTGAATTCTCATAGTGGTATAAGTGCCTTCTACCATCTCTAAGTGGTGTCAGAGCATTCGTACCTCTTCCTATTCAAGGTGGAAGAAAGTATTTTATTACTTTTGTTGATGATTGTACAAGATATTGTTATGTGAAGTCGCTTAGAAGCAAGGATGAGGCGATAAATGTTTTTGAACATTACAAAAGTGAAGTTGAGAATCAACTTAGAAAAATTATTAAACTAGTTAGGACTGATAGATGATGTGGATATGATTCCCCTTTTGAAATTTTTTGTTCAAAACATGGAATTATTCATCAAACTACTGTTCCTTACTCACCTCAATCTAATGGGATTGTGGAATGCAGAAACTGAACCATAAAAGAGATGATGAATGCTAGGTTGATAAGTTCGGATTTACCTCAGAACCTATGGGGGGAAGATCTGCTTTATGAAAACTACCTTCTTAATTAAATGACTTATAAGAGATCACATAAGACACCATATGAATTATGGAAAGGTCGAACACCTTCCTAAAAATACCTTAAAGCGTGGGGTGTCTTGCAAAGGTAGTGGTTCCTGATCCTAAAAGGATTGAGATAGGATCAAAAACTGTTGATTACACATTCATTGGTTATGCAATTAATAGTAGTGCATATCGATTTCTTGTACATAAATATGAGATTCTTGATATACTCATAAATACTATAATTGAATCTATAAAGGCATATTTCTTTGAAGATATATTTCTAATAAAAATAAAATGGTTGATTCAAGTTTTTGTAAAAGAACTTATGATACTGTATCTAGTAGTCATCAAAATAATATAGAAAATGAATATATTGAGAAAGATGATGACCTCAAACTTAGACGCAATAAAAGGACAAAGACTTCAAAGTATTTTGGTCGAGATTTTCTAACATATATGTTAGAAAGTGAGCCTAGAAACTTTGCAGTAGCGATGTCAACTCCAAAAACCCTTTTCTGAAAAGAGGATCAATAGTGAAATTGAATCCATCATGAAAAACCATACGTGGGAATTGGTTGATTTTCCACCAGGAAGTAAACTTCTTGGATGCAAGTGGATATTCAAGAGAAAATTAAAACTTGATGAATAAATTGATAAATACAAAGCTATACTTGTAGCTAAAGTCTATAGACAAAAGGAACAATTGGATTACTTTAACATTTACTCACCTGTTACTAGAATAACACCCATTTGAATGTTAATAACTATTGCATTATTACATAATCTTGAGATATATCAAATGGATGTAAAAACCGCCTTCTTAAATGGAGAATTAAATGAAGAGATATACATGGAACAACCATAAGGGTTTGAAGTTCCAGGAAAAGAAAAAAAATGTTTAAACTTGTTAAATCCCTTTAAAAATTAAAACAAACACCGAAACAATGGCATGAGAAATTTGACAATGTAATGATGTCAAATGGATTTAAAATAAATGAGTGTGATAAATGTGTTTACATTAAAAACACTACAAGCGACTATGTCATTGTTTGTCTCTATATAGATGATATGCTTATTGTTGGAAATAATAAAGATATCATTAAATCTATTAAGGAAATCTTGTCCAGTAGATTTGATATGAAAGATATGGGTATTACAGATGTTATATTAGGAATAAAAATTTCTAAAACATCGGAAGGATTTGTCTTTTCTCAATCTCATTATATTGAGAGGATACTCAATAAGTTCGACAAGGTAGTGATAACATCGCTAAAACACCTATTGGCCTAAATCTTCATTTATATAAAAATACTAGAAATGGTATATCTCAACCGGAATACTCCCGTATCATAGGCAGTTTAATGTATGTCATGAACTTCACTCGTCTAGATATTTCTTACCCAGTTTGAAAATTGAGTCAGTATACAAGTAATCTAGGTGAAGACCAATGGAAAGCCATAATAAGGGTTCTTAGATATATAAGATATACTCTTAATAATGGATTGCACTACACTAGATATCCAACTGTACTTGAAGGATACAATGATGCTAATTGGATATCTGATTCAAAGGATTCAAAATCCGTAAGCGGATATGTATTTACACTTAGAAGTGCTGTGGTGTCTTAAACATCCTCAAACCAGACTTTCATTGATAGGTAAACTATGGAATCTGAATTTATAGCTTTAGATAAAGTTGGATAAGAAGTAGAAGGGATTCGAAACTTTCTAGAGGATATTCCAATGCGACCAAAACCCATGTCTATAATTTTCATACACTGTGTTAGTCAATCGCCAATTGGTAGAGCACAGAGTCATATGTATAATGGTAAGTCTCGACATATACATTGAAGACATAATACCCTTAAATAAATTCTTTCTAATGGAATAATTTCCATTGATTATATTAAGTCTAAGGACAATATAGCGGATCCGTTAACCAAATGGTTAAATAGAGAGGAAGTGTATAATTTATCAAGGGGAATGGAACTAAAGCCTATGAAATTAAGAGTTGTCTTCATGAAAACCCTATCTAGATGACTGGAGGTCCCAATATCCAGGTTCAAAGGGACAACTGAATCTTGAGTAAATTTTTAAAAAGAGCACTGATGAGTTTTAAACTTATACTTATTCCTATGATAAAAGAAATTTTGCCTACAAAGTAAGGACGAGCTTAGCTTTTAATGACTCCTATACTTTGAAAATTCAAGTGTGGTATCGTAGGATACTCTTAATAGGAAGTCACTTATGTGAGTGTGAAGGGGCCACTTCTATGAGAAATTCGAAAGGCTGAAATTCTCTAAAGCACTCATGAAACTAGGAATTGTTGAGGGCCAAAATGAAGACAACCAAAAGAACCAACTTTGTTTAAAATATATGATTTCTATTAACTTGATTTACTCAAAACACTAAAAAGTTTAAGACATCGCGTTCACTGATCAGTAAATAAATCCAACAGTCTCTCACTAGGGAAGATGCAAGGACAAAAGCTATCTCTTTCGATACATAAATTTTTCTACAGAAAACTCTTAGTGTATGCCTATTATTTTATGTTTATCCAACCAATTTTCATTCATGGGGGGATTGTTAGAATTTATGGCATTTTATAGGTTTTAATTATGTTGAAAAAAATCAGATTTTGGTCAAGTTTATGGTCAATTTAATATGGGGCCCACACGTCTTTCGAGACGGTTCAAAGTGGTAACGCATTTTCCTCCGCGGGGAGTATAATGTGATATACTCACATCCATAAAACTATAAATTAATGAATGAAAAATTATAGCTCAAAGTACCCACTTTGAAGATGGAACTTGGTTGAAGTGTTAAGGATAAAATTCTTGTCCCACGTAGGAAGAATATAAAAACGAGTGTAGTATAATACAACCCATTTTGGCATAAGGGCTTGGTGCCATGGTTCAGATCGACTCATGCTCATGGTTCATGGGTCTTATCTTGACTGTTGGTGTAAAAAATTAGATCGCTCTAATTATTCAATCACAGATAAATAAAATGAGACAAAGATTTTTAAAGTGGTTCAGCCTTATAAGAATGGCCTACGTCCACTGTTATGTTATTGCTGAGTGTTTGGGAATTCTCGAATACAAATTCTCTCAAGAAAATCCGGTCCCTTTGAATGAGGGTGATATAAGGTATTTATAGCCCTTAGGCTGTACATGAAAGGGTTGATACATTAAATGATATACATATGAAAGGGTAATTGAAAACGCAGTTGGATCCCCGGTGATTAATTTATCACAATTAAAAGTATTTAATTTCCTTTTTAACAAATGTGGAAGCGTATAATAAGAGATGGTTCAACAAAACAACACAAGGCCGGGTTTTAATATCTTAAGAAACAAATTAAAACAATAATTCAAGTCCTAGAATTTGCCTAAGTCATCATTAACAATTATTCAAAGTTAGGCGAAACCATATTAATGCAAGTGACTTGAATAAACCAAATTTTACCCAATATTTAATTTTAGTCCCAAATTAAATATAGTGTGATAATAAAACCAAATTTTATCTTGAATTAAACCTAAAGCATGCGTTCTAAATTATGATGCAAGATAAAATAAACAATGTCACACAACACCGCGATGTACGAGGAAAAACCCACTAACGGGAAAAAAACCTCGGGACGGCCCTAGCCTCAAATCCACTAAAAACGGTATTACAAAATACAAGACAAAAGACTTACTTCCTAAACTCGAACCCTCTCAAGCCGTGATGCTTCTTCTTGTATCGACCTCCAATTAGCGGATAACTAACGGAGCTCCACCGTGGTCTCGGACTTCACCGATCGGGCAATTAGGCACACCGTCACCCTAACATGGAGCCTTTCTCCAAATGGGTAGAAATGAAACGAACTTCTCTTCAATTCGGTGTAGAGAAAAACCGGTGCCAAAACAATCTCCAAGCAATTGATATTTATATATGGAACTTGGAATAAACAACAATGGGTGTAAGCTAAGTGTTTAAAGATTTTTCTTTAAGTTGAAGAACACTTAAAACATGAACATTTTCCTTTTTGGAATGATCTCTCAAACTCTCTCTAGGAGATGTATTAGGATGGAAAAGTTATCTTGGAAAATGTGTTTCCCGCACATAATAAAGTATGAAAAAGTTGGTTAAAAACCAAGTGGGGATCATGGGAGAAAACTGCAAAAAACTGCTCAAAACTGTTCCCGCCCTGGCGTTCTCGTTCGAACGACTTTGACTGTCGTTCGAACGAGGCTTCTAACGAGCGACCAGCTTGGGCTCGTTAGAACCTCGTTAGATATCTCGTTAGAACGAGAAAGTCGTTCGAACGACTTATCTAACGACTGACCAATTTGGTTAGAAAGGCAGTCTCGTTCGAACGAAGTTTGGTTCGAACGAAAAATCTCGTTCGAACGAAACTTCGAACGAGTTTCAGAAATTTTGTTAAATTCTATTTTGGCCCAGAAACATTTATATATAGATATTAATATAAAGTCCTTTTGAAATAATTTCTGAAATAAACAAGGTTGTATTAAACCTAATCACCCAAATAAACAAAGTTCCAAGTTCCTATATAAATATAATTACATTCATACCTTGGGAGCATGGAACCTTAGTTGATAACGTAGAAACGAGGCACATAAACTGGCATTTTGATGAAGCTTTAAATTCTTTGCCGCTACGTCTTCAACATATACTTCATAGGTCTTGAATATTACAATTAAATAAAATCCTATGAAAAAATGTTTTTGTCCGGAATTGAGCCAAAACTATATATATGAACTCAATTGGAAATTTGTGTCCTTACAAATCTCCCCCTTTGGCTATTCCGGGACAAAAACCAAACAAAAATCCTAAAGGGCCGTCAAGCTCACTAGACTCAAAACATAACCCGCCCAATCTTGACTCAACCCAAGGATTAAACTCTTTGCCATAGAAAGATGCCGCTATAGAATAATTCCTGCACACTTAAGCAAACTCATCAAATGCATAGGGAATATCAAAATATTAAATGCAATTTTTAATTAATTACTCCCCCTAAATTAATTCTCCCTTTAAAACACATGACCTACTTAGAAAGACGTCTCCCCCTAAGATAAATTTCCCCCAAACGAAGATACGATAATAATAGGATTAGATACCATTTCTCCCTCTATCATCATTCTCCCCCTTTTTGTTCGGGAATAGGCAAAGGATAAAGTGTGAAAGCTTAAAGTGTTAAGACATGAAAGCATATGGGCAATTAAAAGCAAGGCAAAGATAAACAAATATCATATATATAGACATTAGAAATATACCAATATAGAACTTGCATATATATAGATATAAACACACACATGACACAAAATACAATAAGTTTGCACACTCGTATGGCAAAAATGTGTCATATGGAAACGGAAGTGTAGGGGTGTGAACTAGCAACAATTAAATTTAGACCCAAACACTTAAGAAACGTTCACGGAGTTCTCATTTGATTGCAAACTTCATCACATTGAAATATAACCTCATGTGACAATATAAAGATTGAACTCAATGAACAAACATACACAATGCATACAAGCCTAGCATGATGATGATTCTACAAACCAAATAGAGTCATGACATTAAAGACAACTAGGATAAACGGACATTGTGCAAACCGTTGATATACCATCCAAATCTCCCTCAATGAGCATATATATTCTTTTGTTTGTGAATGAATATATCAAACAAACATAGGCCTTGGCAATTGTTTTCTGTTTAATGCCAAATATTCTATTTTTAGGCCTTTGGATCACGTATTTCTTTTAGATCCAATCAACGGTGGCTTACTATCGCAAAGGACTTAATTCATCCTTTCGGAGCCCTTCCCCGTGCACATTTAGATTTATCATGTTTTCGTTTTTCGCACAAATCTCACATGCAACGGATTTTGACATGCACTAGTCCTCCTAGGTCATAGATATGTAGATGACTAGATTGGTAGGAGAACACCTCAAAAAGCTCAAATATAACATGTGACATTAAGATTTCAAAAGAGCTCGTGCATGTGTGAAAAGAGGCATATAGAAATAGAATCCATTTAACCAATACAAAATCCAACTACTCCATATAAAACATGGTAAAGAACATTTTAAGGATTGAAAATCTAAACCAAAAGTTCTAGCCACGTGGGAGCGTAAAAGATGGGATTCAAACACAAGTATATGCCACTTAAAGTGTGTCAAACGAAAATACACACAAAAATAAAATCTTTTTGAGTTTTTAACATTGTTAATCAAAAATAAAGATATATACTCAAAAGACTAAACAAAAATCATTTGTATTTTTCATTAAGCGTAAATGAAATAAATAAAAACACAAATGATAAACAAAAATCTTTTTATATTTTTCAGTTAAATCAAACACAAAAGATAATACAAAAAGATAAACAAGTCATGATTTCTAGCATGTGATATGAAATAAGGCAATGACTAGAAAATGACTAAACAAGCATACATTTAGCATATGAATATAGCATGAAGTACAAACGCTAAAGTATGCAAACACTAACACATTCATCCATTAGATTTAGCAAGGGAGGAAGCATGTGAAAGTAAATGAGAATCAAAATCCCTATTTTGTAAGGCAACCAAGTCGGATTTCCTAACCCAAATTAATGAAGAATTACTATCTTGGGGTGTAGAAACGTTAGCTATCGTGGTTACTTTGCAATGGGATTTTCTAGGAATTCGTTTAAGATCAAAACAAAATTTCTTAAGATGATCTTTTCGACCACAATGTGAACAAGTGAAAACATGTCGAAAAGATTTACCTAAGGAGTGATCTTGAAATTCATTCCTAGTAGATTCTCCTAAAATGTTGGTTTTGACTTTAGGGTTAAATTCATTACAAGTATTGAAGCCTAAACCAAAAGTGTCATTTTTAACTTGGACCGTTCCTAACATTTTATCAAGTTTTTCCGAACGACATTCCAAATCAAATTTGACATTACTAGAATCTTTTAATTTATTTTCCAAATCTAAAATGGTAGATTCTAATGAAAAATTTCGCTCTTCAAAAGCAAGAAGCTCCTTTTTCAAGGATTCCATTAAACCCCTAAGGCTGTCTCTCTCGCCTTCTACATAGTTAAGCTTCTCTTGAAGAGTCCTCTCACGTGTCCTAAGGTCTTCTATTAAGGCACTTTCATTAACAACCTTGACACTCTCTCTTAAATTCGCTTCTAACTTCAAATTAGCCTTTTTCAATTTGATCGATTCTTTATATAATTCATGAAAAGAATTTTGAAGTTCACTCTCATCAACCTCTTCTTCATTTTCACTCTCTCTTTCTTCTCCACTCTCACTATCATCAAAAATAAGGGAATCATGAACAATGACCTTGGAAGTGGCATGTGCTATCGTATCATCAATCGATGAGTTCTCACTATCACTCACATGACTTGCCATAAAAGCCACAAAATTTTTCTTAGTGGGGGAATCGGGCTTTTCTTCCTTATCACTATCACTAAGGGTTGCATTATATGAATTGGGTCGTTTACCCTCTTTCCTTAGTTTAGTGGGGCACTCATACGCCCTATGGCCATAACCTTCACAACCAAAACATTTATTAGACTCGTCCCTATCAATATTTTCATTACTAGACTTAGGGATCTTTTCGGCTTTAGAAATCTTCTCGCTTTTATCATGTTTAGAAGATTCAAATTTCTTAAAATCATTTTTAAATTTATCTTTGTTGAATTTAAGAAATTTTCTAAATTTACGAGCAAATAAAGCCATATCTTCCGAGTCACTATCACTATCGCTCTCTACTACTTGTTTGACCTCTTTTCGGGCTTTTAAAGCAACGCCTTTTTCAATTTTCTTTTCATTTTTAGAGGGAAACATATCCAGTTCATAGGTTTGTAAATCACCTACAAGCTCTTCTAATTTCGTAGAGGCTAAAGTGGGTAAAGAATTTAAAACGGTCACCTTTGGAATAAATCTATCGGGTAGGGACCTTAAAATTTTCTTTACTACACGGTCGTCAGGTATTTTCTCTCCCAAGTTAAAGGATGAATTAACAATATCTGAAAGTCTAGCATAAAATTTATCAAAAGTTTCTTTTTCATCCATTTTGATAGTTTCAAATTGAGTGGTGAGGTTTTGGAGTTTAGAAGCTTTAACGACACTCGTTCCTTCATGAGTTAATTGTAAAATATCCCAAGCTTCTTTAGCGGTCTCACACGTCATAATGCGTCGGAATTCATCCGGTGTGACAGCGCTAAACAAGGCATTTAAACCACAGGAATTAAAATTTGCAAGCTTAAACTCATTTTCGGTCCATCTATCGACGGGTTTGGGAACTTGTTCATTTTCAATTAAATGTGTTGGTGGAGTCCAACCATTAACAACAGACATCCAAACACGTTCATCGATAGATTTAAGTGCCGATTTCATTCGCGCTTTCCAATACGCGTAGTTTGAACCATCAAAAATAGGAAATTTTGAAAATGGGGAAAAATCCATTTTAGACAAAAATTAAAGGATCTTTAACGAAATAATTTATCGTTTTTGGCTCTGATACCAATTTGAAAACACAGTTGGATCCCCGGTGATTAATTTATCACAATTAAAAGTATTTAATTTCCTTTTTAACAAATGTGGAAGCGTATAATAAGAGATGGTTCAACAAAACAACACAAAGCCGGGTTTTAATATCTTAAGAAACAAATTAAAACAATAATTCAAGTCCTAGAATTTGCCTAAGTCATCATTAACAATTATTCAAAGTTAGGCGAAACCATATTAATGCAAGTGACTTGAATAAACCAAATTTTACCCAATATTTAATTTTAGTCCCAAATTAAATATAGTGTGATAATAAAACCAAATTTTATCTTGAATTAAACCTAAAGCATGCGTTCTAAATTATGATGCAAGATAAAATAAACAATGTCACACAACACCGCGATGTACGAGGAAAAACCCACTAACGGGAAAAAAACCTCGGGACGGCCCTAGCCTCAAATCCACTAAAAACGGTATTACAAAATACAAGACAAAAGACTTACTTCCTAAACTCGAACCCTCTCAAGCCGTGATGCTTCTTCTTGTATCGACCTCCAATTAGCGGATAACCAACGGAGCTCCACCGTGGTCTCGGACTTCACCGATCGGGCAATTAGGCACACCGTCACCCTAACATGGAGCCTTTCTCCAAATGGGTAGAAATGAAACGAACTTCTCTTCAATTCGGTGTAGAGAAAAACCGGTGCCAAAACAATCTCCAAGCAATTGATATTTATATATGGAACTTGGAATAAACAACAATGGGTGTAAGCTAAGTGTTTAAAGATTTTTCTTTAAGTTGAAGAACACTTAAAACATGAACATTTTCCTTTTTGGAATGATCTCTCAAACTCTCTCTAGGAGATGTATTAGGATGGAAAAGTTATCTTGGAAAATGTGTTTCCCGCACATAATAAAGTATGAAAAAGTTGGTTAAAAACCAAGTGGGGATCATGGGAGAAAACTGCAAAAAACTGCTCAAAACTGTTCCCGCCCTGGCGTTCTCGTTCGAACGACTTTGACTGTCGTTCGAACGAGGCTTCTAACGAGCGACCAGCTTGGGCTCGTTAGAACCTCGTTAGATATCTCGTTAGAATGAGAAAGTCGTTCGAACGACTTATCTAACGACTGACCAGTTTGGTTAGAAAGGCAGTCTCGTTCGAACGAAGTTTGGTTCGAACGAAAAATCTCGTTCGAACGAAACTTCGAACGAGTTTCAGAAATTTTGTTAAATTCTATGTTGGCCCAGAAACATTTATATATAGATATTAATATAAAGTCCTTTTGAAATAATTTCTGAAATAAACAAGGTTGTATTAAACCTAATCACCCAAATAAACAAAGTTCCAAGTTCCTATATAAATATAATTACATTCATACCTTGGGAGCATGGAACCTTAGTTGATAACGTAGAAACGAGGCACATAAACTGGCATTTTGATGAAGCTTTAAATTCTTTGCCGCTACGTCTTCAACATATACTTCATAGGTCTTGAATATTACAATTAAAAAAATCCTATGAAAAAATGTTTTTGTCCGGAATTGAGCCAAAACTATATATATGAACTCAATTGGAAATTTGTGTCCTTACAGTAATACATTTAAGGCAGCGTGTGTGTCAAGATGATGAACATTCAATGAATAGTTGAACTGTTGATTATCTGGAAATTAATGTTACGGCCGAGATGCAGCTCTGACCGCCTTAATTGTTCGTTGCTCAGGAGTTCCTCGGAGCGCTAGAGTACCTCGGAGTGCCAAAGTTCCTCGGTGTATCCTCGTTATTCGGAGAGAACATGAGTTGGTCGGGGAAATGAACTTCCTCGTTGCTATTGTGCCACGTAGATTGACACGTGTCTTCATATTATTCGTCCATATCAGCATATTAATTTTGGTATCAACAGAAGCCCCCAATGTTTCATATTTCGAACTTTGAGGAGTATGGAACATTCTTTCTCGGTATATGGCGATATTAAATGATTTTCCTGGGTTTTAGGAGCCTTTTCTTCATATTTGAATTTCCTTCCAAATTCGCAGAATCCGCCATTTTGCTTCGGTCTTCGTGCCCTTTTTATCCTTTTAGCCGCCGGAAGTTCGATAGTTTCTTTTTGTAATCATTTCTTTCGCCATTTCCCAAGGCACAGTATTTAAACTTCCCAAGCGATCATACCGTCCTCTACCTTTTCCAATTTTCTTGCTTTCAAATTCTCCATAGTCTTTCTTTCTCTTGTGCGTTCATCCCTATTTTCGTTCGTTGTCAATAGACCTCCTTTCTTCCTGTAAGATCTTCTTCCTTCTTCTTTTATTCACCATGGTTTATATTATTGAATCTATTGAAAAATTCCGTTCTGATTATTCCATTCCGTCTTGGGTAACTCTGGAGAATCTTCCTGAGCCCTTTGATTATTTTCGTTTGGCTGAGGGACATTGGTTCCCCAGCCTCTTTATTGCTGAGTGTGGATTTTCTTTTCCACCCAACTCTTTATGCTTAGAATTCTGCCAACATTTCGATGTTGTTCCTGCAAAAGTAGCCCCCAATACATGGAGAATAGTTAATGGGGTGCATAAATTAAATCAAACTCATGGAACTCGCATAGGAATTCTTGAGATTATGTATTGCTATAGATGGGCTGTTTTAGATAACGTTTATTATTTAAAAATCAGATTTTTGAATAGAGCTTTAGTAGTCAATCTCCCTGATGCCAACAGGGATTATTTTGAATATGGGTTAGTTTTCAAAAATTGGCAACATGCTCCTCTAGTTGGAGACGAAGTGTATGAAGGTCCCAAATGTCCCCCATATGGCAATGGGATAGGTTATTCTCATTTTATTTTATTCTCGAAATTGTGACTTCATCATGTTTGAATAAATGCATGATTGACATTTCAAATTGTTTTTGTTTGCAGTTAATAGCAAGAGAAAGACTCCTAAAGAATAAGAAGTTAATATAAGGCAATTAAAACATATCTGGAGCTTGCATCAGAAAATTGCAGACGAGCACATCAGGTCTGCCTCATACTTGTTGCAGTACAGGAGTTATACGTCGTCTTTTACTGCTCGCCCTGTGGTCAGCTCTAGTAATCCAGTGCAACTTCCTGAAGACTCTGATCCGAAATCTCATATTCCTTTGAGCCAAAAAATGGGCAAGAGAAGAGTTCCCACTCTCTTCGAGGAGAGTTCTTCTGCTGGCGATGGGAAGAAAGCCAAGGTTAATGTCCCAAAGGGGACAAAGAAAATTGATGATGCTCCTTCTGTTGCTGTTCAGAAGGTTGCCGAGAAGCCCCTAGTGGCTCCTATGCAGAAGGATGCACCTGTTGAGATAATCACTTTCTCACCAAACAAAAGTTCCTCTTTGGTTGAGATTGCTGAAAAGGCTCCGAGGAGATTGAGGAAATCCTCCTCGGTCAGTATTTATGGAGCCATTCCCCAGCTCCCGGCTGGTGGAGATGGTGTTCCAATTATTGTTCCTCCAAGCTCGACAATGAGTTTGGCAAAATTTTCACCCATCCCCGAGGTGCAAGGTACTGAAAAAGACCTTACTCGGGATGTGATTACTGCTCTGGATGCTCGTCATTTGGCTTCAGTAAGTATCTCTACTCCGAGTTTTTTATATTTTCCCTGGTTGTTTCCCATGCTTGTTTCTGATTTCATTTTCCTCTTTTGATTGCAGTTGACGAGCTGTTTCAATTTAATCCTTAAAAAGGATGAAGCAATCAAAGCTTCTTGCTCCTCGTCCACTGTGGAGGGAGCACTGGAGAAAGCTATTAAATCTGTGAATGAGTCCCGTCAGAAGTATGACGATGATAAAACTGAATGGGAGAAAAAATTGGCTGCGTCTGATGCAGAGAAGGTACAACTGGGTGATAAGGTGAAGGACTTGGAGAGAGAAAATAAAGATTATGCCGAGAAACTTTCAGGCTTTGGGGAGCTTGAGAATAAATTGAAATCGGCTGAAGAAGAGTTGACCCTTCTGCGAGAAGTAAATCGCCAGAAGGAGGAGGTGGAGACCAAATTGAAGGCCACCGAGAATCTTATGTCCGAGAAGCTATCCTCGGAAAAAATGAAGAGAAAAACAGCTGTGAAGACGTCCTTTAAAACTGGTTGGGACAAAGGATGGGACAGGGGGGTGGCAGCTATGACGACCCAGGTGAAATATGGAAGTCTGAAACATTTTCATAATGGTTGGGTTGCAGCACTACAGGAGTTGAAGGTGAGTGAGGACTCAGAGCTATTTCAATAACATCTCCCTGGTCCTCCTCCAGTTATTGAAGATGAGTCTTCAGATGAAGCTGCATATGAAGAATCTTCAATGACAGTGGGTGATCAAGTCCTTGTTCCACCATCCAACCAGACAGCCACCGAGGAGATTTCGTCATTGCCTGCTACTCCAGAACAAATCCCAGCTTCTACTAATCAGACCATTGTTCCTACCGAGCAACCAAGCTCCTCGTCCCAGCCTCCCGAGAAAGTCTTGGGAGACAAGGAAAAGGTGTGAAGTTGTTCGGTACTTTTTTTCTATTTTTCTTTTACTTATCCTCTGTATTCCAAACGATGTAATCTTGTTGATGATGTTATAAAATCACATCTTTTTGTTCTTCTTCATTGTTGATGCTCAGTCTGTTTTTATTTATTAACTCTTGCCTTCTCTTCTTTATTAGTTTGTGGCTAGAATGGAACTGATATCTGCACATGATACAAAGCTGATGTAGTAATGCCATGAATATTATAAGGCTGGTCATACAAATTTGAGTGTATCAGAAATTGCTGACATCCTTGGCCATGATGCTTCAGAACAAGCAATTGAGGCTTATCAGTACTTGAAGGATTTACTTGACCGAGCTGTGGCCAACAACGTGGCCTACTATGACTTGATCGAGGAGCTTCATTGTACCTTAGAAGATCTTCAGAATCAGCACAATGAATCAACTGCCTTGTTGCACAAGGAATATGAGAATAGTTATCAACATCTTTCCTCTGAGACAGGTCACAAAAAGATCATCGCTGGGTACGATGTTAGGGAGAGAACCCTAAAAGGTGAAGTTGAGGCCTGCAGACAGATCGCTGAGCTGCTGGAACAAGAGAACAACAATTTGCAGAAAAAGTTGGCACAATATGAGTTTGCAGCTTCATCCTCTACTGCCTTGGTACCGGTCACTGATGAAGGATTCTCATTCTTAGAGGTTGAAAACGCCAAATTAAGGCAAGAATTGGATACTTTAAGAAAGTCTGGTGTTTCTGCTACTGCTCGGGGACGAGGAAGATCTATTCAAAATGTTGTCGAGGAGCAAAATTCTCCACCTGCTCGGAGTCGATCAAGAGTTCTCAGCCGCAATGTTGAAGAAGCTCGTACTCTGTCAACATTGGAAACCCAAGCTTACCAACTGAACGCCAAAGATCGGGCTTTGTCTGAAATGTCCAAGAAAAACCTATCTTTGGAAGATCAACTTACTGCGATGAAGTCTGCTTTGAATAATAAAGATGTTTTTGCCAGGAGCTTTCACGAGCAACTAGAGAGAATAACTTTCCAATTCCACAAACAACCTCGTGAGTTTTGGATGGCAGGCTACAATGAAGCCCTTTGTCACTTGGATGGTCGTCTTGAAAATGCCAATAATGAAGGTTATAAACAAGGATGGTTGAACGCCCTAGGTGTGTTAAAGCTAGAGCAGGGCCATTATTTATGGGATTATCATGCTCCTGGGCTACTAGATTTGCCTGTACCGCCTTATAAACTAGACATGGAATGGATCCCAGCTCGTGCCATTCCTCGGAGCTTAATTTCAAAATACCTTGGTGACTATAGTCTTCATTCTCAGATTGAATTATCTCGTCCCGAGCATCTCTTGGATACTCCTTCAGTAATGAATGTCAGAATGTTGAAGGACCTGAATTTTATCAATTCTCCCCAGACATTAAATGATCCTCCTGCTGGCGAGGAACCTGTATCGAAGGCTGAAGGGAAAAAACCAATAGAATAGGATTTTCAATGTAATAGTTAGCATATATATGTAACTTGTAATTTATTTTGAATTTTAATTAAAGACTTTCATTTTTTGTTTGCAAATCTGCATTGCTATTCTTTTGTACTTGTCTAACACTTTTACATCTGTGAATATGTATTTGTTAAAAAGATAATATTGTGCTGTTCATCTTTCAAAAAAGTTTACAAGTATCAACGTTGCTCAATCACTTAATAATAAAGTAATGAGTATAAAATGTTTAAAATGTTTCCAACCAACCAAGGTGGTTAAATTGTGTTTGTCGACCAACTATAATTGATGGGTTTTTATCCCCGACCAACCAAGGTTGTTAAAATGTTTAAAATGTGTCCGACCAACCAAGGTCGATAATTTATCCTCGTTGACCAACTACAGTTCGTGGGATTCATCACCGACCAACTATAATGGAATATTTTGTATTTTCTGGGATGGTTTTACCTTCCGACCAACCTGTTGGCATATTTTGTTTCATAACCAGCCAAAATTGGCATTTTAAGAATGTTGTTCTTGCCCTTTTACCAATCAAAGTTGGTTGTGGGTTTGAACTATTGCCTCCTAACCAAAGGAGTATAATTTGTTCTCGCTATTTTACCAACCGAAGTTGATCACGCTCGAACTATCAGGTTCTTTCGAACTATCTTGTCCACAAGCTCTTTTACCAACCGAAGTTGATCACGCAGGTGTACGCCTCCTAACCAAAGGAGTATAATTTGTTCTCTCTATTTTACCAACCGAAGTTGATCACGCTCGAACTATCAGGTTCTTTCGAACTATCTTGTCCACAAGCTCTTTTACCAACCGGAGTTGATCACGCAAGTGTACGCCTCCTAACCAAAGGAGTATAATTTATTCTCGCCCTTTTTACCAACCGGAGTTGGTCGTGGGTCTGAACTATCGTCTTCTTTTTGCTGTTGAACAACGTAGTGTACAACACTAGTATTCCCCGAAAAACTTTCAAACAAAGGAGTGAAAAAATTGTGAAACATCATTGTTTTATTCATGTTGATGGAACTGCTGTACATTTTACATTACTGATAATACTTGCGAAGGTGTTCAGCATTCCAAGCGTTCTTGAATTCCTCTCCTTCTAGAGTTGCTATTCGGTAAGTTCCTGGTCGAACAACTTCTGTAACTTGGTAAGGTCCATGCCAGTTGGCTTCAAGCTTATTGTGCTTCTGAATGACCTTCTTTAGCACATAATCCCCTTCTTTTAAGTCGCATTTCTTCACCCTTTTGTTGTAGAACAGAGATGTGCGTTGTTGGTAAGCAGCATTCCTAATGGCTGCCTCTTCTCTAACCTCCTCGAGCATGTCCAAATCTAATCTTCTCATCAAGTCACTGACTGGGGAATTGAAATTCAGCACTCTGTGTGTTGGGAGACCCAACTCAGCAGGTATTACAGCCTCACTTCCAAATGCCAGCATATATGGTGATTCTCCAGTCGCTGCTCGGGGAGTTGTTCGATAAGCCCACAATACTGATTGTAGCTCATTAATCCAGTTAGCTTTAGCTTCACTTAGCCTCTTCTTCAAACCATTTAGCAGTGTTCTGTTCGTTACCTCTGTCTGCCCATTGCTTTGAGGATGACCTGGTGCTGAATGGGTCTTCAGGATGTTTGATTGTTGACAATAGGCAGCAAACTCCTCGTTATCGAATTGTGTTCCATGGTCTGTGATGAAGGCATGAGGGAGACCATATCGACAGATTATATTCTTCCAAACGAACTGGTATACCTTCTCGTATGTCATATCGATAATTGGCTCAGCTTCTACCCACTTAGTAAAACAGTCCACTGCTACGACGAGGTACTTGAATCTTCCTCGGGTGGTCGGCAGTGGTCCAACCAAATCAATTCCCCACATGGCAAATGGCCAAGGGGAAGTTATGGGTGTCAACAATGCTTGTGGAGTTCGTCGGATGGAAGAAAAACGTTGACACTTGTCACATTTCTTAGCATAGGCTATACAATCAGCCCTCATCGCCGGCCAGTAGTATCCTTGAGTCATCACCCTTTGCAAAAGTGTTCGACCTGCTACATGAGCTCCACATAACCCTTCATGGATTTCTTCAATTAATTCTTTCACCTCGGAAGGATGTACACATCTTTGCAAACCTGCCATAATTCCTCGTCTATACAAAATACCATTAGTTAGTACATACCGAGCAGCTTTATACTTCAATTTCTTGGGAGCGAGCTTATCTTCCGGTAATTCTCCTTCTTCAATATATGAACTGATGGGATCCATCCAAGATGGTCCTAAATCAAGGGTAATAACATTCATCGTCAGGTCTTCATCTATGCTCCGACTTTCCAGTACTTCAATTGGTATCGTTCTTCGCAGCTCGGTGCGAGTAGCTAATGCTAGTCGGGACAGTGCGTCTGCTTGTGCATTTTCTATTCTGGGTATTCTGATCAACTGAATGGCATCAAATTCTGCCAACAATTCCATCACCTTTCATGATACTTGACCATTAGTTCTCCTTTAACCGCATATGTTCCCATCACCTGATTCACAATTAATTGAGAATCACTGAATACCATCACTTGTTGTGCTTCCATAATCTTTGCTAAATTAAGACCTGCTATCATGGCCTCATACTCAGCCTCATTATTGGAGGTTTTGAATTGAAATCGCAAGGCATATTCTATATCAATCTCGTCTGGGGTTTTCAAAACAATCCCTGCTCCACAACCTGCTGTGCAAGATGACCCATCTACATACAATCTCCATGTAAGTAACTCGTCTTCAAATTTCTTATCCAATAGAGTTCCTCGGTGAAATATTTGTTGCTTCCTTTCATCCTCCCCTCGTACTTTTCGCTCCTCATCGACCATCTCTTCTCGTTCTTTTACCAACCGGAGCTGGTCTGAGTTCGAAGTTGATGATCTTTCTACATCCACAAGTTCTTTTACCAACCGGGGTTGGTCTGAGCTTATGTCTGTTGATTTTTCAACATCCACTTGTCCTTTTACCAACCGGAGTTGGTCTGGGCTCGTGTTTGTTGATCCTGTAACATCCACAGGTTGATCAGTGAGTAACTTTTGCTCCTCGGGGATATCAGGATAAGTAAATTCAGCTATAAAATCTGCTACAGCCTGTCCTTTCAGTGATGATCTGGGTTCATACACAATATCATATTCATCGAGATCTATTTCCCAGTACATCAGTCTCCCTGATTTTTCTGGCTTATGAAGGGCTTGTCGTAATGGCATGTCAGTGTACACAATGATGGTATGGGCCTGGAAATATGGCCTCATTCTTCTACTTGCTTCAATTAATGCCAATGCCAATTTTTCCAACTTCGGGTACCTGATCTCTGCACCTCGGAAAGCCTTACTTGTGTAATAGATTGGCTTCTGGACTTTATTATCCAATCTGATCAGTGCCGAGTTGACTGCATTCTATGATACTGCCAGATATAAGTATAACTTTTTGCCCATCACTGGTCTGGACAGCAATGGAGGTGTTCCCAGATATTTCTTCAAGTCTTGAAAGGCTTTTTCACATTCATCATTCCACTCGAAAGTTTTTCGGAGTGTTTTGAAGAATGGAAGGCACCTATCAGTTGCTCGGGATACAAATCTATTGAGTGCTGCAACTCGTCCTGTAAGACTCTGCACCTCTTTCTTCGTCGTTGGAGATCGCAACCCTAAAAGAGCTTTGATCTTTTCTGGATTCGCCTCAATGCCTCGTTGGTTGACGATGTATCCGAGGAACATCCCTTCTCATACTCCAAATGTACACTTCGTCGGCTTGAGCTTCATTTGGTATTTATTCAGTTGATCAAAGGTCTGAGCTAAGTCAACTAGGTGATCAGCATCTTTCTTTCTCTTTGTCAGCATATCATCGACATAGACTTCCATGTTGCAACTGATTTGTTCGGTGAAAACCTTGTTCATCAGCTGCTAGTATGTCGCTCCTGCATTTTTCAAACCAAAAGGCATAACATTATAGCAATAAGTTCCCCTAGGGGTAATAAAAGAAGTACTCTCCCTGTCTTCAGGTTTCATCTTGATCTGGTTGTAGCCTGAATAAGCTTCCATGAAGCTGAGCAGCTCGTGGCCAGAGGTAGCATCTACTAGTTGGTCAATTCTGGGCAATGGAAAATGATCCTTTGGGCAGGCCTTGTTGAGATCAGTGAAATCAACACACATTCTCCATTTGTTGTTTTTCTTCTTTACCATCACCACATTTGCCAACCAGTCCGGGTACTTCACATCTTCAATGAATTGAGCTTTCTGGAGCTTGTCGACCTCCTCTTGAATAGCTTGATTCTTCTCGGGGCTAAATACCCTTCTTCTCTGTTTTACAGGCTTGATCTCCTTATTCACATTGAGCTCGTGACATAAGAAGTTTGGATCTATTCCTGGCATGTCCTCATGACTCCATGCAAAAGTTTTCTTCCTGTTTCTCAAGAAAATTATCAACTCCTATTTTATTGAAGCATCCAACGTTGAACCTATCTGGGTTACTCGTTCAGGGTGCTTGTCGTCTAGAATAACATTTTCTGTAGATTCCACCACCTGTCCTTTTACAAGTTGGGATTCATCTCGTGGATCCAGTGTTTCAATTTCTGTACCTTCATCCACCTGGTAGGTAGTAATCTTTTTTCTTGAATCTTCAAGCTCCTCTTGCTCGGCAGATGAATAATAGCATTCCCGAGCTACTTTCTGATCACCTTTTACCACTCCTACTCCAAAATTTGTTGGGAATTTTAAGCATTGATGTACTGTAGATGGGACTGCTTCGAACTTCTTCAAACCAACCCTTCCCATGATGATGTTGTAGGCTGACTGCACATTCTTATCCATCACAAAGAAGCGTATTCTCTCTGTTCCACAAGCAGGCCAAGTTCCAATGAATATGTCCAACTTGATCGTCCCAAGTGGAAAAACTTACTCGCCAGCAAAACCCAAAAGAGGTCTGTGATAAGGTTCCAATTGAGATAATTTTAAATTCAAACTGTCAAAGCATGAATAATACATGATGTCTGCTGAACTACCATTGTCTACCAGCACCCTTGAAATCACTACTTCTTTCATCCTCATTTTGATCACCAAAGGGTCGTCGTGAGGGTAAAGAACACCTGCCAGGTCATTTTTTGAAAAGCCAATGACCAGTTTCTCTTTGTTTACCTTCCTCGGACGATCCTCTTCAGCTAAATTTATTCGCTGAATGTACGAGCAAGCTTGGGCCTCTCCGAGGTAATCTTTTCTTACTGCAGTAAGGTCTCCTCCTCCTGCATCTCCTCCTGTAATAACATTACAATCAAATGCCCCAAAACGTATGGAAAATACCTCTCGTTCTGGTTGCCTTGGTTTCTTGGGAAGATCGGGATCATCCTCATCCTCAGCATCATCTTCATGTTCTCTCTTCTTTTTCTCCTCTGTTCGACGAGGAGATCTAGATCTCTCTCTAGTTCGATCATTATTTCTTCTTTCACCTCCCCGATCAACATACTTTGCTAGCTTTCCTCTTCGGATGAGTGTTTCAATCTCGTTCTGAAGAGCTATGCAATTCTTAGTCATATGGCCATGATCCTTGTCGAATTCGCAATATTTATCCCTGTTACTCGCATCGGGGTCTGACCTCAGTTTCTTCGGCCACTTTACCTCCTCGCTATTCTTGATTTCTTCCAAGACATGATTAATACCCATTTTCAAGGGAGTATAATTATCGTATTTCTTCAAGACTTCCCATGTCGACTTATTATTTCTGGAGCGCTTGTCACCGCCATTGCCCTTATGCTCTTTATTCTTAGACTTGTCGACTTCCACCTTGGTGTCTTTATCCATATTCTTTTTTGCAGCCATAGCCTCCTCGGCATTCATGATTTTGGCCGCTTTTGCCATCAACTCTGACATAGTTTTAGGTGGATCTTTCGCCAAAGTGTAATACAACTTATTAGGCAACAAACCACTCAGCAAGGCGGTGATTGCTGTCTTTTCCTCATAATCTATGACTTCCAGTTTCTCGTTATTGAAACGAGTTATGTAATCTCTAGTGCTTTCACCAGATTTTTGTCTAACACTTAACAAGTGTGCTACTCTTTTTACTGGCTTTGCTCCAAAACAGAAATTACCGATGAACAACTCGACCAATTGAAAGAAAGTTAAAATCTTACCCCGAGGAAGATTGTTGTACCATATCTGGGCAGATCCGGTAAGAGTTCCCGAGAATGCCCTACATCTCATCTCGTCGGGGACAGCATAGATGTCGGCAGCAGCTTGATATTGCTCTATGTGAAGAACAAGATCTGTCTTTCCATCGTATTTGGGGGTCACCACTGGGGCTTTAAATTTTGACGGTGTTGAAAATTTACAATGGCCTGGAAAAAAGGTGTCCCTTGAACAAAAGTTCATTGTAGGGGATTCTTCGCCTTAGCCATTTCTCCCAATCTATCTTCCAACCGCTGAAGAGATCCTTTCCACGCTTCATTTCCTTCCTCGGGCCTATTGGTTCGAGCAATTGATCGTTCTGAAGTAGCCTCTCGAGATCTATCTTGACGAACAGCTGGTCGTGACTGTACCGATCCTTCTCTTAGATCTGATGGTTGTCAAAAACTCCTCGACATGGTTTTAGGTGGACTCCTATTCCTCCTAGGGCCTAATCGGCTGAAAGGAGAGGCCCTACTTAACCTTTCCAATGCGCTGGCCCTTTCTGGGGAAAGGGTGACACATTGTTCAGTATCTGTAACTCGTATTGACGAAGTTTGCCCAGGTTGATAAAAAAAATCATCAGATTCCTCATTATGATATGATCCAGTACGCTTGGATCGCGAAGAAAGTAAATAGGTTTGCCTCTGACCACTTCGATGCCCTGACTGTGCAGGTGCGCCACCATGAAGAGTTTGTATGAGTTGCCGCATTGTATCTTGCATGGAGGTTTGTCCTTGAGCCAGATTTGTCATGATCCCGGCCAGATCTGGAGGTGCAGAGGGATTTGGAGGATTTCCAGCATTTCCAGCGTTTCGATTGCTAGATTCTGGGTTATCCTCCATTGATGATGAATGATTTTTGATGAAAAACGATAATAATAAATCGATTCCCACAGATGGCGCCAATCTGTTGATGTAAAAAATTAGATCGCTCTAATTATTCAATCACAGATAAATAAAATGAGACAAAGATTTTTAAAGTGGTTCAGCCTTATAAGAATGGCCTACGTCCACTGTTATGTTATTGCTGAGTGTTTGGGAATTCTCGAATACAAATTCTCTCAAGAAAATCCGGTCCCTTTGAATGAGGGTGATACAAGGTATTTATAGCCCTTAAGCTGTACATGAAAGGGTTGATACATTAAATGATATACATATGAAAGGGTAATACATTTAAGGCAACGTGTGTGTCAAGATGATGAACATTCAATGAATAGTTGAACTGTTGATTATCTGGCAATTAATGTTACGGCCGAGATGAAGCTCGGACCGCCTTAATTGTTCGTTGCTCAGGAGTTCCTCGGAGCGCTAGAGTACCTCGGAGTGCCAAAGTTCCTCGGTGTATCCTCGTTATTCAGAGAGAACATGAGTTGGTCGGGGAAATGAACTTCCTCGTTGCTATTGTGCCACGTAGATTGACACGTGTCTTCATATTATTCGTCCATATCAGCATATTAATTTTGGTATCAACATTAACTAAGTATAAACTTTGGGGCCAAATTTTATTGGGACTTTTATTTATTTCTGGGTCCATTTTTCTTGTTTTATTTTTCATTATTTTAGACCATTATTTAATTTTGTTTATTTTATTTTATTTTATTTTATTTTATTTTATTTTATTTTCCTGAACAATCAATTGTTGAATTAATTCAATTTTTTAATTTCCAACAATTGGTGACTATTGGGATTGGTCTTAACCAAATTATAACCGCCACTTATTTAGTATAACTAAGTGGTCTGGTTTGTCATTTTAAGGGTTGAAAAAATAGATACAAAGTTAAGGGTCTGTCTCGTTTTAGTCCATAAATAAGGAGAGTTATTCATTGTTTGTTCACTAGCAGCTTACAAATTGAAGTGCTTCTTTTGTAAGTCTGATTGTTGTATCCTAGGAGATGTTTGCCATTGGCTCCATAGTGCACAAGTGCGGGACAAAATTCGTCTTAAGATCAGAATGTTTAACACTTACCTCAATAAAAAAATTCCGGACTTCTTATCCCTCTAAGTTTCATACAGATTACATAGTGTTATGCATGTTTTATTTACTGTTTATATATTCTATAAATAAATTAAAAAATTATTCTGCTTAACAATTATAATAGGAACTCAAACTCCAGGTGAGGCAGATAAAAAATGGTTCTATGGTACTACAAATATGGTGTGGCAGTTCCATTATCTTTTTGAGGTATCTAATTTCATTTTATTTACATAACATTTCGCTTCTAATAATTAGATAAGATCAATCTATCTATCCATAATCAAAGATTTTATTTTTCTCTGGATGACTAACATTTATGGTGTTCATACAACAACAAAAAATAGTTTATTAGAAGTGCTCCTCAGATTTGATTTTTTAAATTTCAGAATTAGAAATTGTAATTTCATATATAGACTTATAATTAATTTAAAGGGTTTAAATCACAGAATGCCATCTTGAAATGTCCACCTCTTTACTTAATTCTATTTGGGTGTGAGTTAAGGCCATGATTTTAGTGATGAGGTGGAATATAAAAGTATGAATCTTTATTGCTCCTTCTACAGAATCGTGGGACATTTAGTGACTATTGTAATATTTCAAATGTAAGGACGGGTATTTTCATGGGGAGAAAAGGCATAGATAAGCTAAAAGAGGTCGGAATAAAACCTAATACAAAGTCAATCACATGCATATATATAAGTCCTGGGTGGTAAATCAGTGGGTCGACAAGACCTCAACTATCGAGCCTTAAAAGCTTGATTAAGCTATTATGCAGAAACTAGGCGGGGATCTCGTATTTGCACCTTAAAATGTGGTGGGTGGTTCATCTCATGAAATATCTTTTCGAAATGATTTACAAGATAGTGCTATGAATGTTCCTAACGTGATTGAGCCCAATGCATTGGAAACGAAGGACAATTAATTTCATGATTCATTAGATCAAGCCCTTAATGGGGATAACTTTAAAATCCTTAGGATTGACTACATTATATCGAATCAAAGTTTTCATTTTAATATAATATACCAATCCAACATGAAGATAAAATGAAGTTATCATGTTTGAGATTAGTGTAAACATTTTTGGATTAGTAACATGTTGACCATTATGCTTCAACAAATAAGTGACAAGATACCTTATATACATGACACAAGCATGCCATACATCATTTGTACACGGTAACATAAAAAATGAATACACGATTGATAAAAGGGATGGGTATGGGTTAAGCATATTATTTACAGAAGACAAGTCATTTTCGGCCCTATGTTTAATAAGAGAGAGAGAAAAAATAATGAAACATCCATCATACTAAATGTTGCAATGCCTTCTATGATAGATAAATGCACACACACACACACACACACACACACACACACACACACACATATATGTGTAGTGCTTGAAATATAGCAAACTAGATCAAGTGGGCTTTGAGAGAGACTTGAATATGGAATGGGTTTGGATGAATCCTCAATAAATGAGATATTTTGAACAAATTATGAATATGATAAATTGTTTAAATGGTTCATTGTAGAAATTAATTTGCAATAATATGAATTCATTACAGATTACAATTTATACTAAAATATGCTCTTACAAATCATAACCTTATCCTCTATGTGCGCACACTAATACAACATTTGTATGGTTATATATATATATATATATATATATAATCAGAAGCTTTAAATTATTTATAACTAGTCATTGTTCATTTACAAAAGTAGTTGTGAGAACAAATTAGTCACGATTAAGAGAGTCCAGATAGCAATCAAAAGATGAATATAAAAATGCCAATCACACAACACACAAATATATGTGGTTCAGAAAATTACCTATGTCCACGGAGAGATCATTGTATTCTTATTAGCTTCTCTCAAAGTTTCAAAATTACATCCCCCTTGGACCTAGGGTTTGGGCTGTATTTATAGTTGTTTAAAATCATAGTGGTTGAATAAGTCAAAGAACTCCCTTGGCTTGAGATAAGCTCGTGTGGTGATTCCGTGAATATCTCGACCGAGATTTTAGGTAATCAATATGAGCCAATAGTGATTGCCTAGTAATTATCCATGTGATAAATGTTGGTATTAATTGTTTTTATTGGTAAGATGGGTAGGGCGTGCTCCTAATGCCGTTGGGCTTGGTCGCCCAGTCCTGAATTGGGCACAATTATATTTTGGTCCCCACGGTAACTAACTGTAGCTCATCCCATTCAATCGCGGATTAAACTTTGGTGCAGTTAACTACGTTAACATGCTACATGTCTTAACTGTGACAACCCGCCTACTAAAATAATAGGTGGCCAGCCCAATACTCTAATAATCACAGGAATCATAGATGATCCATTCTCAACATCACTGTCGATTAAAATAATAGTATGAGATAACCACCAATCATTTTAGAAAACGGACTGCCAATTAAAAAATTTAGTAAGTAAAAGAAAAACACTTGGACAATCACATTTGTAAAAACGGTGGATATCAAAAATCGATAATGAAGAACGAAAAATATCATATATAATCACCGAATAAGCTGTCGGTGAACAGACCAATACAAATAATTACACCGAGTATCACATTTCAATATTTACAATATAATAAATGAGTGCAACACTGTGGCAACACGCCCGAATAACTAAATTGAACATAACTAGAGTACAATGAAAAGAAGCGTCTAATAAAAATAACCTACAACATCCGCAATATGCTGTAGTTCCTTGACAATCGGAATGGAAATGTAAATACCGGTGTCCATGCGGTAGAGCACCTGTATGGCAAGTAGTATATGAAGAAATAAGAAATATAAACGGGTCAGGGCCCGGTTTGATATGATTCCCATGTGACTAAAATGCATGACAGTTAAGTGCGTAATTATCTCGCAATTAACAATACATTTCTCACCTCTCAGTCTAAAATAAACCTAGCGAAATATCCATGAGATGATCTAGTTAACCCAAAGTACTAAGGGCTAACTTCTCCCCAGTCTCAACACTATGCCCTATTTGTGCGTGGGGTGTCTCGCAGAGCGAAATCCAAACAAGGAACCCCCCCGATACACTACTACTTAGGAAAGGTTGATCGTTGAGGTCCATTAGACCCTAAGCACGAAATTAATATGTATGTAAGTGTGTGCATATCATCTACAACTACTCATGTAAATATAAGTAAATCCATTCACCATCTAAATCATCATTCCCATTCCTTTCTTTAGGAATATATATAAATGGAACAACATGTTATCAAATGTTTACCATGTCAAATTCATAACTCATTATGTACCGTTCCTATTTCTTTCTTTAGGAATATACATAAATGGTACAACATTTTATCAAATGTTTACCAATTTCTCATTTATACAATTTCTTTACCGATTTTATTTCCTTTCTTCCATCCAGGAAGAATACATATTTAAAGCCAGTTTTATTAACATAAAAGTCCTTTAACCTTGTTCATAAAATCCCACTTCCTTTCTTCCATCGAGGAAGTGTAAATCAAAAATCATTTTTATTAGCATAAAAATACTTTTGTACCATATATCCCATTTCCCTTCTTCTATCGAGGAAATATAATTAAAGCCACTTCATTATCATGAATTGCTTTAATAATCTAAGACCGTCCCTCCGGGTTTCCCCACTGGACGCGCCCCTAAATGGCTATCATCTTCCAGGGCCTATCTATACAAGACAACCTGGGAACCTACCAACGTCGGGAAGCGGCCATATTGCCTGCGGGAAAGTCAAGACCACACCCAGAATCTCCTAACCAGCGCAGTATAATAAATGCCCATATGGCCTAGGGACTATATCCACCCTGCGTTCATTAGTCAGGGGGCTTCACCCCACGCACGTAACTTCCCTTATGATAGAGATTTAGGGAGGTGTGTAACCATAAGTTAACACTTATGAAAAATCATTACTTTTTCCTTTTTGAAAACTTCCACTTTTACATTCTCAAAATCATTTGTACTTACTCATTAATACCATATATTATCATATGTTTTTCTTATTCTTAGTGTCATATTTTATTAATGGTTAAGACCCGAAGTACCATAAACCTCAAACTAGTCTCCAAGAGTTTATAAAATTTCACAAACCCTCAAAGTAAACCTCCTTCATGGAGTATCTCCCAAGAGTCTCAACCTTCGCATTTTATCTCCAATTTTACCTTTCCGTTAATCCCCAATTTTATATGGATATCAACCTACGCAACTAGCCCTCGGGGTAAGCCTAAATATCCCATTTAATCCTAGGACATTAGTCTACCCAAAACCACCCTCTAGGACTCCTAATTTCTTCCCAAATGAAGGTTCCTAAACCTCGAACCTAAAAGAAAAATGGCTAAAAAATCAAACTAAGAAAAATCTCACAAAAATAGGGGAACCGAATCGATTCGCCCCCTGGGCCGAATCGATTCGCCCTTGCGAATCGATTCGGTGAGCAAAACTAACTTTCTGGAATTGTCTGAATCGATTCGGTTTTAACCCGAATCGATTCGGTCGGCCAGACCTGTAGCCTACCCCTTATCCGAATCTATTCGCCCCTAGGGCCGAATCGATTCGGTCCTGAAATTTTGTCCAGTTTGGGCTACGGGTTGTATGAACCCTAAAATCCCAAAACCTCAAATTTTTGATTTTTCCCAACATCAACAACAACAATTTAACCCAAATCATTCCTACACCATTAACAACTAATAATTTATCCTCAAATCAAATTAAAACTAAGATTTAAGGAATGAATCATAAAAATCAACAAATACCCATTAATGGTTTAAATCTCCAAAACTTAACTATACATGCAATTTATCACATTAAATCAACATCTAGCAAGTAAGAAACTTGCCTCGAGGTTCGTAGTCTCTGGTCCACCTCTGGTAGCAACGGAAATCCGGCCCAAATATCCATTTTCTCTCTTTTCTCCCATTTTCTCCCAACTCTCTCTTCTCTCTCTCTCTCCTTTGGCTTTTCTCACAAAAGAAGGAAGAAAAAGGGGTGGGGGACTTAAACGGGACTTAAAACAAAGATGCCCTCTTTTAATTTTTAATACACCATTAAAATGACTCGTAACAACTTAATTGAGTCAAAATGGGCTAAAAGTTCCCGAAACTCCAAAATACAACGTGGCACTTATTTCGACTATCTCGACTATTCTAAAAACAACCGCACCCCCTATTTTGGTATTCGGGAAAATGTGAACAAATTTTATGTTCCAATTTTTATTTTATTTCATTAATTATACCACAATTTAAATATGAACCTTAACCGTCGTTTTACATATAACGACGCAACATATCACAATATAATGCCATTTACCTTCTCATATGGTAAATAGACAAAACATAGTAAATATTATCCCTTAATATCATGGGAAACAATATTTACTCCAACTTTCCCTATTTTATAGAATTTTCTCATCGGGCAAAATAATATAAAATAGCCGCTCAAAAACCTGGGTTGTTACATTAACATATTGGAAATACACCATATATATATTCTACTATCCTGGTACCTATTGCGCATGATACTTTTGATGTAATATATACACAAATTATCTTTCATACCAAAGAACATATACAAGCAATGGGATTGATAAATTATTGTAATGAAAACATTATACTTTTAATCCTTGAAGGGAGAAACAATTCAACAAAATAAGCGCAAAATCTAGATCCGCAATCACAAAAATCCGTGATTAATAAAACAAAAGAAAAAGTGGAGAGATGGTGACCTGTGAATCGACCGAAGCAATGCCCCCAAATGTGGATTGGAATTTACCTTTGGCCTGGTTTTATTCTCCATTCATATTTCGTAGTTCAATATAATAATATGGGAGTTTCGAGACCCTAAAAAAGAAACACTAATAAAAAAACAAATTAATTAAATCATAAGAAATCACAAAAACTATGAAAATAAACACTTACAAGACACATATTCGCTTCAACAAATGAGAAGGAGCATGAGAAAGTACAAAATCAAAATATGAGAAAAAATAAGGTGGAAACTCAAAATATCTCTCCAGTTACCCTATCAATAACACGTATTTAGCCATAGACAAATATATTAGACAAAAGAAGAAAAACAATGTCACATATTGTACCGTAGCAATCTCAAGCTCATTGGCTTTCAAATCTTCTATCTCCCTTTCTTCTCTCTCATCTTCTTTGAATCTTACACTTTTATAAAGCAAAGATTGTACACCGAAGGATGTACCTTGTGGGTTGGGGCTGTCGAGATATAAAGAAGAGAAGCTCAGGAAGTGAAAGTAATGGAGAGGGTAAAATATACACCCAACCTACAATGCAAACAAAGGGCACATAAACTACACACATAGAGGAACACATACACATAACTAAATACACCAAGGATGGAACTCAAACCCCAAATCAAAGTATAACAAATAATTATAGGAAAACCGTTGTCGAAAACTCCAAATAAAAAATAATAAAAAACTATTACACATTTGTGATTTATGAATTACTAGAAAAACATGATATAAAAATAGAAATTCAATCCTAAAATTAAATCAGGGTCATCAAACCTTGGATTAAATAAAATTTAAGACAAAACACCACCAACAAAGTTTAAATTTATATGACCAACTAATATAACATGTATCCAATCAACCTATTAGTCAAATTAATTGCTATATATTAGCCATAACAATGATGATCACTTCACATTGCTAACATATAATGGAAGTTAAGTATCCAAAAGTTTTAAACTACACAAATTAACTTGGTAAAATTAAAATTTGATCCCACCATATGAATTCAATTATAACTAGAGCTGAAATTGGATGTAAAAATCAACAAGTGGGCCTCTATAAGAAAATCATTTGTATTCATTGAACATTTAATGCCTTTAAAAATAAGATACTAGACAAAAGAACACTCTGAACTTCAATATGACAACAATCATTAAATCAACAAATCAGAAAAGAAAAAAGACTGCCAACATACATTATATATTAATACATTGGATTATAAATCTATATAGTAAAAATTTACTTCATTATGCAAAATCTATGTTAATGGATTCAAAGGTGTATAATGCTATCCAAATAAACATGTTGATTTATATACTATCAAATTTTACTATACTATGTACTTCTTGATAATAAGATACATGAAATATATACAATAATCTACTCACCACCAAACAAATCCACAAAATAAAAGGCTTCTTCTATGTCAAATAACTCCGTACTCAAATCATTAAGGACTTTAAGAATTATATATATATATAAAAAAATCAATTGTTAACAAACAAAAATGTTTCAATTGGTAACTAGAACTGGTGTGTGGATGTGTGTGTGCATGTATATGTTTGTGTGTGAGAAAGACAAACCGATGGGTGATGGCTCTTTCATGTGTATATCTTATACATGGATTTTATTTATTGCAAAAAAAAAATTCACACACACACACACACACACACACACACACACACACACACACACATATATATATATATATATATATATATATATATATATATATATATATATATATATATATTGATTTCATATATATGTGAAAACTATTTTAAAGACTTCTAAGCAAAATAAAATTGTCTTAAGAAATCGCTTAGAGTGTACCTGGTTAGGGGGTTTCATGTAAGGCCCTAAAACATGATTAGTAAAGTTTATTACATTATTAGGTATAATTTATGAGTTATAAGTTATAAATTGGTTATGTGTGTTAAACATGTCAATTATCATGTTTAGGGGATGCATGCTCATGTGATATATATGTGGTTTATATTAGATGCTAATCGAGCTTATGATCGGGGATAACATGTTTAGAGCATATGATTAGTTATGTTGTTAAATGCATCATAAAATATTTTTTTAATGCATAGTTATGTTTATAAAATTAAACTAGAGTGTTGGAGCAAAAGTGGCGATGTTTGGTCACCAAATGTGAAAGTTATGAAATTTTGAGTAAATTATTACTCTTCTGTTCGAGCCCAAATTAGGTGTACTAATTTTATGATTTTGGAAAAATACGAAATATGAAAGTTGTATATATATGAATTATGGTTGTAACACAACAAACGGTGTGTTAAAAAGAGGTACGAATAATAAGTTATACCGAAAGTACGAAACAAGGGCAAATCTATCCATCCCTTAAGTGACATTTGCCTTATTAGCACATCGTGTGCGATTTTTTGATTTGTTAGAGGGTGGGTGATGGTTTGGCTGACTTAAACTTCTTAAAACAACCCCTAATTCAGGCATGAAAAAGAGTTTTGCTTAACGAGAGAGAGATAGAAAAGAAAGTTAAGGAAGAAATCCTTTGAAAAATTTCTATAAATCGAGGAATCCTCGTAAGGTAATTAATTCTTTATTAAAGTTGATCATATGGATGAGTTATACACTTGGTATAATTTTATTTCTGATTTGGATAAAGATTTTAATGATACCCATATTGCCAAATTGTGTTAAAACAAGAATGGTTTAAAAACATATGTAAGAAAGCGTATTAGGATCGTAATTATTAACTTTAAAAATTCTAGATTTGAATCACCTTCTTATGGAGATTTTGATTTCATAAATTCATGTATATGATATATGTATGTACTACAACATGTCTAGTATGTGTTTTTATGATTGGTAATCGAGATGGAGGTTATATATGCTTGAAAATGTTAAGTTACACTTTAATGTTTTATTCCGAAGTAGTTTTACTAAAAATGGTATAAATCATGGAATACTTATTGAAATTGAGTAATTACAGATGGATATTAAAATAGACTCATATATTTATAACATATCTGAAAATTATGTAAAAATACCAATAAGTGAACCTTTGGCAATAGTTTGAAGTTCTAGTATAAAATCTACCCCAAAGGAGTAAGTATGCCTAGTAAGTGTTTGACGTTTTGCACGACATAGCAAGTGAACCCTAAAAATTATGAAACATTGATTTTATATTATTTAATGTGTTTATTGATATTGAGTGGAATATCATGAAAATTTATAATGTATAAAAAGTATGAAACTTCCTGAAAGTTGAAGTTGTGTAGCTGTTTTTCTTGAAAAATAATTTGAAAAAGGTTGTAATAAAATGGCATAACTTTGTCTAGAGAATTCGTAATTTAATTTCGTAAATTGTGTTAGAACCATAATTAATAGGGTGTTGTAGAAATGTTAAGCTTCATATTTAATTTCTTTTCAGTTATTTGTGATTGACCAACTGATGTGATGTGTTACGAAGTTTAATGTTATTTGGTGTATTCAAATACTAATGATGTCGAATTGATAGGTACAAAAAGGGCTAACACTTCCATACAAAGGAAGTAGATTTTGGTGTTGATTTTATTACCTACTTCAAGGTGACTGACCTTCCCTATGAAATACAAATGCTTATATTTTCATATGGAAATGTGTAGTTGAATACATGTGTTAGAATGCTTATGGAGTGATGTGGTATTTATGAAAAATATGCATATGATTAATGATAGAAAGACTTTTGCGTGTATTTCTTTCTTTGTCGTTGCTTGAAAAGTCCTTCTAATCAAAACCTTATGTACCTACAAATAATAATAAACTTAAGTGTAGAGGTAAGTAAGGGTATCAATCCACTTTCTAGGGGGTAAAGCAAATGGAACAAATTCAAATGTAATTCACTATTTATTTTCTTTTTGTGCTTTTTCACTTTTCTATTTTTTTAGCTTTTTCAATATTAAAACAAAAGGGTGAGGTGAGATCTAAACTAAAATAAACTAAATGTAAAATGACAATAACTAACTAGAAAGTAACTAAAATGAAAATAAAGTCTAACACTAAAATAAAAGATAAAGTGAGGCAAATAATTGTGAGAGCAATCAAGGAATGGAATTACACCACAAATTTTAATTATTCTAATTAATTAATTTAATTATTTGAATTCTCCCAAATTAATATTAAAATTACAAACCAACTCTCGTTGCAAGTGTAATTAGAATAGTAATCTTTTAGAAAGTTAAAATTAACACCCCACAACTCTAGAAAATTAAATCTACACTCCTTTTAATTAATCACTCGCTAGGATCGATCAATTAGAATTTATGTCAATCTTAGAAATTAAATTTAGAGTTGAAATTCAAATGATAATACCCCACTTAAGAGACCCCTATCTCTAGTTCGAATCTAAAATGGGTATTATCACTAGAATTTCGATTTTCTCTCGAAAATCATTTACCCTCTCTCGAGGCGTAAATCTAAGGGTGGGGGATCAAATTTAACATTCAAAGGGAAATTTCAAGTAAGCAAACTAATTAAACTAAAATAATATCAAATAAGGGTTTCACCCCACCCTTTGAAAGGGGATTTAGCCTAACATGGTATGAAATATGACAAATTAATAATCAAAGGCATAAACAAATAAAATAGAAGGGTAAGAGGACAAATCTTCAAACAAGTCTCCTTGATTTGCAAAATTGGACTCTAATCCTCCATTAAAAGTGAGCAACATCCATTCAAAGTGAGCTTTCCACCATATTCAATTACATACAAACACTCATTTGAATCACTCAACAATTAATTTCTCACAAATATCTAAAAAAATAAAAACAAAAATTATTTACAAAAATATTCTACCTAATTTATTTTCTAAACTAACCTATCTCTCTCTCTTGAATTTTCTCTCTACTTTCTTTGATGATCCCCTTTGAAAGAGCATGGTCTTCTTTTATATCCAAATGGAGCTAAGGGGAATAATTGGAAAATGGCTAGAGGTGCATGTGTTTTGGGTGAGGTCATGGGGGTAGAGGGAGTGAGGTGATTTGAGAATAAAAACTGATTTGGTGAAAGGGTATTTTTGGGTAATAGGTAAAGAAGGTTGTTGGGGTTGGGTATCGGATAAAAAGAGTTTAAGTTGGTTTGTTTGGCATGTGGCTTAAATGTGGGAATTGGTTTTGGTTTGCATTTGGTTTATGGCAGGTCACGTTTTTGGCATTGGAAGAAAAATGGGTTTGGGTTAAAACTTGAAATGGGTATTGGCTTGAAGAGGAAATGGGTTGGGTAAGACTTTGAAAATGGACATGGGTTGAACTAAGGGTCACCGGAGGGCTGGACGGCTTCAGGCGGGTAGGCTCCGGCAGGGGGCTGTCGCCGTGTTTGGGAGAGAGGAGGTGCGCCGGCGGGTGAGGTTGGCCGAGAGGGAGATGGGACGCGCCAGGGGGTAAGGCCGGAGGTGGGTTTAAGGGGTCTGGGGTGAGAGATCGACGCCGGCGTGGGAAGGGATAAGGTGGCTGCGGCGGAGGTTGTGGTGGTTGGTCGCGAGTTGAGGAGGTGTGAGGTTTGGGGATTGTTAATGAAAGTTTAGATTAGGTGATAGGAGAGAGAAGGTTTGAAGGTAGAAGATGGGTTGGGTGATAGAGTGTGTGAGTGTGTATGGGATAAGGGTGAGGGTGAGGGGTTGTTGGATAGGTTAGTGGGTATAGGTGTGTAGGATAAGTTGGGTAGTGTGTGTATTAGTTTGGACCCTAAAACTAAAAAAAATAAAAATAAAATCTAAGTAATAAAATACAACTTATAAAAACTAAAAATCTAAAAATTAAATTACTATACTAAAAATTAAAATCAAGACTCAATAAAAATAAAACTAAAAAGAAATAACAATGTAAATCTATTAAACTTAAAACTAAAGTCCTAATAAATAAAAAAAATAAAATAAAACTAAATTCCTAAAAACTAATTCTAGTAAAATAAAATAAGATAAAAACTAAAACTAAAAACTTAATAAAATAAAATAAAATTATATTAATAAAAATAGAAATAACATATAAAAATAGGAAATAAAACCTAAAAAATGCTAAATTAATCCTAAAATTAAAATGACTCAAACTAAAAATCTAAAAAATTAAAATAAAATAAAAAGGGAACAAACCAACACACACGGGTCTTGGGTGACGGTTTAGGGACAAGTTTAGGCTAGGTTTGGGTAGGATGAGGTTACGGAGCAAGGGTATTTAGCTCCAATGTAACTGTAATTGACCTCGAAATGTAGCTTTTGGCACCGCAACTACAGTTAAGCCTGCATGATAAAGATTTACGCGCATAAGACCCATATTGTCGAGAATTAGCAACTAAAATACATCTATTCGGGGTATAAATTGTACAGTTTTGGGTGCTTATCAATTAAAAATGTTGAGTAATGTTATTTAATATTATGGACTGTGGCGGGTCCTTTATTTAATGTTAAGGACTATGGTGGATCCCACGAGATGTGTTGGTCCTGTTAATCCAATTTAAAGGTTTGTGTACTCGGGTCTAATAAAGGGTGGTCCCCAATAACTATGGTGGGTTAATTAGACTGTGGCGGGTCCAGGCTTGCGAGAGTTTCACAATTCCTGTTGGGTTATAGAATTAGAACAAAATAAAAATGGTTATTAAAATTGACTATATGTGTGTTATATGGTCATTCACTAAGCCTTTATAGCTTACAATCGTATAATGTTTTGTTTCAGGTATGCTTATCATTTGGAGTTCACTGCTAAGTTAGGATGTTAAAACGGGGGAGTGAGGAATATCTAATATGGGTTGAATATCAATAAGGCTTTTGTGTCCATGTTAAACAAAGGAACTTGCATATGTAAAGTTGTTTAGTACTTCTAAGTTATATGTACATGTAGTTATGTTTTCATCTAAACATGCCATTGAAAAGAAAAAAATCCCGTGCTATTTTTTGCGAGATTTAAAGTAAAGTATTGTTTAACACAATTTATCTCTAAATAAAAGAACGATTTTAACCTAATTAAGTCGGGATGCGACATTTCATGTAGGAGAATTGATTGTGAGGATAAGGAAATTTTAGGAATTTTCATTTGGAGGGAAAATGCCTTCCCTTTTCTTATTTGGGTGTGTTGTTTGCTTCATTTTTTATGTTTTGAAAATTGTTAACTAAAATTAGCAACAAATATGTTATGTTGCTAATAATAAATTATCCAAATGAATAGTTTAGGTAAATAGAACTCCTAGTCATACTAGGAACATCATATCCTTTTGGTAAAAGAAGAATTAAAGATATACCTTATCAATTAAATATTAGCAATCAAATAATGCACCAAATGATAATTGTATGCGTCATGTTATATTACAATATCAAATTTCAGTTGATGGCTAAATTATGACATCATTAGTGTGACTTTGTTAAGGTAAAACAAATGCAACATATTCAAGTGGAAGTAAGAACAAATCTACCTTTCTTATTAATTTAGTAATACACACTACAAAGTTATGAAGGTGAACTTGATGTATACATAGCTGAGTAAAGAAAAATCTCACCATTCTCTATCAAGTCATAAAGATAGGTAAAGGCCTATATTATTACTGAAAAATAAAGATTCATAATTGTGGACCTAATGGTAAATAACTATTACTACTATCCCTAAAATCAAGGAATCTTCACCATCACTATCACTCATGTTATCAATCTCGTTGGTATCCTAACATCCAATGTATCTTTTTTTTAATGAAGATTTTTAAAAAAGGAAATAGACGTGGTTCATTTGCATTAGCATATACTCTTATTTTGTGTACATTCATTTACACTTTGTCCATTTTCACTTGCCCATGGGATTTCTAACATAGTATTTACAAGACATAAAGAAACTCTCCTTACAAATAAATGTTTCTTTATAGTTTCAATAAACATCAAAGAAGAAAATTTTACTTATTTAATTAATGGCTACACAATGCTGGTACTTGCAAACAGAAAAGAGATATCCTAATTTATTAATTAAAAACAACAACAACATGTTATAATCATTTAGTTCCTAAGAAATAAGAAAATATCAAAGTACAAATTCTAACCTAGAACTGAAAAGGTAGGTATATATATTTTTACAAGCAACAAATGTATTGAAAAGTGTATACTTCAAACAATATGTCTAATAAGAAACACAAATCTATTACAATTTAGAACATATAAGAATCTAATTAGCAATAATTTGTTAATATACAAAGTATTATGTGAGTCGAATGAAGATCATATTTTCCATTAACATTCTCATATGTATAACCAAATATATATTAAATAATAACACACATTTGTTATAAAATTTCATTGTCGAATCAACGGATCATGAAATCCACAAATTAAAGCGAAATACTGAAAAACATTTCTAGATATATAAACAAACAATCAAACCACAAACATATATGGATACATTCATAATTAGTAACTAATTTGAAGTATATTAAATCGAATTAACAAAATCTGGCATCAAAACCTTAACCATAAGCCTCTCAATTGTCTCTGCCTAAGGAACATACTGAGATAAACCTAGTCTGAAACCTTTGTTTGAACAAGCACTCAATAAAAAATCTAAAATGAATTCCATAAATTAATCAGACGACAATAGGGAGAAAATTAGTTGAGAAAGTTACATAAAGATATGAAACCCCGAAATCATTTTGAGATATTCAAAACCCTAATAAAGAGAAAATAGATAATTTTATAGAGAAAGAGAGCTCACAAAAATTGATGAAGCTTCAGCGATGTGAATAAGAGGAATATTTAAAACCGCATGTTAGTACAGTACCCATTGTGGCCAATAAGTGTCCACTTGAAAAGCTTCCATTACATCACTCACTTTCTTAATCTCCATTCTTTATGCATTTATTTTGATATGATTGAGGCTATATGACTCATGTATTATAGTGAATATTTGTCCCTCTTAGCATCGTCCAACACATCTTTGGCCTTTATTAGTGGTATCTTTGTCCTTGACTAACTTTAATTCAACAAAATCATCTTAATGTACTACTTGTACTAGATCTTCCTAAAAATATTCTAAAGCCTTGATATTCTAAGTTTTATGTCCATGTCCTTATGGTAAGATCATCTTAAAGCATTTTTTTCATTGGGTCATTGACCATCTTCTTAATCCATTTTAACTAATGTAACATCCCTTATTTTTTAGGATAATTAATTTATTTAATTTAAGGATAAATAATTTATTTAAATTGGTGAATTAGAATTCAAACTAAATTGATGATTTGGAGAAATTATTTTATTTGGAAGATTCAATTTATTTGGAGAATTAAGATTTAAATTAATTCGGGTTATTTCTTTTAAAATACACATGTCGTAAATTGAAATTGGAGATTTTAGTTAAGTAACTAGGATGGCGATTCTGAGTGCACGGTTGGTTACGAATAGGTCGAAATAGTCAAAATTGAGTACCCGACGGTTATGTTTGGGTCTCGGGAGCTTTTTAGACTAATTAGAATTTATTTTGGTGACTTTTGGGCTTCTTAATGGTATATAAAAAGTCAAAAACGGGATTATACTTATAAAATGAAAGGTTTGGTCTTAGAGAAGAGTTATTTTCACAAAACCAAAGGTTAGGAAAGTTATACAAAGAGGTAGAGAGAAAGTGAAGAGAATTGAAAAGAAATTTCAAGAGTCTAAGGGATGATTTGTGGAATTTTTGCAAGAACATTCTTAGAGTGAAGATTTGGGAAGGAAATTATTGGAGGTGTATCAATATCTTCATCAAAATCAGACACTATGAAATTATCTAGGCAAGTATTTAAACTTGCTTTCATTTAATTTGCGGTATTGCGATTCATATCATGGTGGGTGTAAACCATAGTCTTTTTTTTGGGTGAATGATTTCATTGAAATGGGTTTTGGGTGAATTAACCATTTTGATTGATAAGGATTGATGATTAGTACAAAATTGATATTATATAAAGATATATAACACAATTGCCTTACTGGAAATCAAAGTTAGATTCGTTAATTGAGAGTTGTAGAATCGAATTGAATATAATGATTGAATAAAAGTTGTAAAACCCAATTCGTGAAATCGTGACTGGTAATCAAAACCATTGAAGTTCAGAGATTGATATGATTATTAGAACCTGTTTAATATGTGTAATAAACATTGGTTATGATTGGGATGAGTCTTGAGAAGAAACTATGAAGGTTTGATGCGTAAAAATGAGTTGGAGAAGAAGGAGGTTCGCCGTTGAGCAGCAGAGAATCGGTCCGGTTTTGAGGTCGAACCGGTCCGAATTAACTTTTTGTCAAAATGAAATTTTTAGATCTTTTCATTATGATCACGTCGGCGCTAACCTCATATTTTTTGATTTTTTTTTGAATTAATTATGAGTTTTCTACGGATGGTGTCTGAAACCGAAATCCTTTGTGAGAAATAAAATCTGAATTATTTAGGGATGTCCGTAAATGAGCGTAGGACTCTGAAAAATATTAAGGAACATTATTTTATACCTTGAAATTGGATGGGAATGAATTCAAGGTATGGATTTAGAATGTTTAAGATGAACAACCCTAAAAAATATATGAACGGATTCGTATCGCTACAAAAAAAACTGCTTTTTACTACGGTGCTCTAGCCATCTCAAAAAGTCATTTGGCCATCTCAAAAGCCTTTTGTGACGCCATTTGAGACGGGAAATGGGAGTAGTATTAGACCCCCATTTTAAAAGCTTTTTGAGACGGCAGAATCCATCTCAAAAAGTTTTTTTGAGACGGAAAATACGCAGTTTCAAAAGGTCACTTCTTATAGGACCCTTTTGAGACGGCGAAAAAACCGTCTTTTAAAGTTATTTTTAGAGGCGCCATTAAACGTCCCAAAAGTGTTTTTGAGACGATAACTTAGCTGTCTAAAAAAGTTCACATTACTGGAATCCTTTTGAGACTGCAAAGAAGCCGTCTTTAATAATTTTTGCGCCAAAATTAAAATTTCATCCATTCCATAATATGCTCAATATACTTTTAAGTAAAGACTCTTTCAAATAATATATAACATATTTGACATCCCATTTCAACAAATATAAAACATAATCTTCCATTCAACTTAAATTATAGTCCATACAAAGATAAAATAGACAATTTCAACATTGTGACCATCACACTAAATATCTATACAAAATTTCACTTATCTCATTAGAACAAATACATAAAAACTATGTATTCCTAACATAAACTAATGCAAGTAAACTTGTAATCTTGAAGCAAATGATCTCCATCAAAACGTGTCTTGCCTTGTCCACAAAAGATTTCGGTCTGCAATAAAATTTATTCAGTGTCAGTTACCGTAAACAAAGAAGTAATCTTTTTCTTAATAATTCCTATTGATGACAATCTTTAAAAAACTTATCAAATTTGTATATATTCATTTTATTTACTTTTAAACACTTAATATTTTTTTAAAAATTCGACAGAGTCTCCTCTGTTTATTCATGAAAATCAACCTGTTTAAACATAAAAATTAACTCAAAAATAGCTTTAGAAACAACCACAACATTGTAAACAACTAATAGCGAAATAGCCACTAACATATATCCTACCTAATACTCCTCCAAACTAAATATCTCTTAAAGATTTAACTTGTCTCATTAGAATACATACTCGTAATCTTGAAGCCAACGATCTCTATCAAAACGTGTCTTGCCTTGTTCATAAAAGATTTCGACCTGCAATAAAATATATTCGGTGTAAGTTACCATAAACAAAGAAGTAATCTTTTTTAATAATTCTTATTGATGACAATTTTTAAAAGACTTATCAAATTTGTATATCTTCATTTTATTTACTTTTAAACACTTAATATATTTTTAAAAAAATTCAGCAGAGTCTCCTTTGTTTATTCATGAAAACCAATCTGTTTAAACATATAAATTAACTCAAAAATAACTATAGAAATAACCACAACATTGTAAACAACTAAGAGCGAAATATCCACAACATATATCCTGCTACCTAACACTTCATCATATACATATATAAAAATAAAATAAAGACGTGTCATTACCTAGTCGGTATGGGTCGTTGAGGTAATGGAAGCATGATTAGGGATAATACTCTGAAACAAACTCTGCATTTCACTTCTCATGTCAGTTTTCATCTGAAAGAGTGCTTGTTGGTGGCGAAATTCTAATTCTTCGAGCTCGTGTCGATGTCTAGCCTCTCGATCTTCAGCGACTTATCTATCTCTACCCTCTCGATCTTCCGCGTCTTTTTTAAGTTGATTAATATCCTCCAATGATGCAAGAGAGGAACTTGTTCGTGTAGATGTTGGCCTAATGCCTACTCCCTTTAGTAAAGTATAACCATGGCCTCCTTGTCCTACAACATCCTTAAAAATCTCATTCTGTAAAGAATTCATATTGCTTCCTACACAACCAAAAGTCTCTCCATGGAAAACCCAAACCTTATAAGTCTTGTCAAAACCATACATCTCAAGGTGATTTCTCACCATTTGTCGGGGGGTGGTATACTTGATTTGCACATCTCTTACACGGGCAATAGATTTCTGTGGTCCCAATGTTATTATTTTTGTATGCATAGTTAAGAAATCCTTCAATCCCGTCAATGTATTCTTTTGAACACCGACTACGTAAATTAATCCAACTCTTATCCATGATACCTAAAAATGAAAAAACAAATGATTCCCAACAATTTGATACATAAATTCAAAAAATTCAATAGCAAACTAATTTAAATAATAATAATAATAATAATAATAATAATAATATAACCCAACAATTCAACGCATCAATTTTAATATCTACATCATTAAAAAGTCACACAATCAATATACAAAGTCAAGAAAGGAAAGAATGTTACCCAATTAAAAATTCACACAATCTTAAGAAATAGAAGCATCCAATGCAATTAAAAAGTCACACAATCAACATTTTAGCATCTACGTCATTAAACATTTATACGTAAAAAAAATCAACCAACATACCCATTTTCATCCCCGCTCAATCACTACGTTCATCTTCTCCTTTGTATGGCACGTACACTTCATCGTCAACCAATTTTCGATTACTCTTTGATTTACTTTTCTTACTTTTAGCGTGATCTCGCATTGCCGAATGCAATTTATGGACTCCCAATTCTATCAATTTTTTTCTCTTCTCTTCTATTTTCTTCAACCTCTTCCTCTCGTACTCCTTCAATGTTATAAACATTTTCTTATAAAAGATATGTAATTAGATAATAAATGAGGCAGAGAGAATGAAAAATCTAGTTTTCTTTTTAGATTCTTTAAAGATTGTGATATTACTTTTTTGTGTGTACTAATTTTTTTGTAAACTACAATTTTAACTAATGCTTACTTTTGAGTACCACCTCATATGTTGGAGCTTGTGTCCCCATACTTTGGGTCCATTTGATTGGCGTTGAATTGTTTTCCATGGAAATACTTATTTTTTACTTTTGAGGTGCTTGATTTCATATGCATTCTATTAGAATACTACTTATAAATATAAAAAGTGTTCCATATTTTTATCAATTTCACGAAAAACAATTCTCACCCACTACCCAAAGAACTGATTTCCATGGAAAACTTCCGAAGTAAGACAAAATCCCTCTTATCTTTTCCACACATTTTCTTGCCTGTATTAAAAATGAACTATTTCTCAACCATTTTTCAACTTTGTAATCAAACACAACCTTAGTAATTTTTATGTTAAAGATTTAGCATTTGATATGGTATTAGATGTAAAAAAAAAATAGGGCTTTGAGGTTATTAGTCCTCTTTGTTAAAAGTAATTAGCTAGCGAGCTCATGAGATTTTTATTTTGTTATTAGTCCTATGTAAAGATACGTGGCTTTCACTCCATTAAATGAGGGCATAAAAAATCAACAGCACAACCCACTAACGGATGCAGTTGTTAACAGTTATGGGATTTTTTACCAAATAAAAATAAAAGGATGGGCTCCAAAAAGACATTGTCAAAACAGGACCAATGCCAAAATACCTAAAAAAATATATGGCATTGGATAACATTGGTGACTTTTTCAACGGTGGTGCATTTTGAATTAATTTGGGTCCATCACATATATCACAAAATAAAATCATAATTAAATAGTAAATCAAATTAATACCATGAACTACTTGCAAATGCAATGAATTAATTAACACAAACAATATATCAATAATTCCAACTAAAATTCACACAAACATGCACACAAATATTTTCATAAATTAGCCTTAAAAATATACTACAACAACCAATTAACAATCCGGGTTTTCAATTGGCTCACCCTCAACCTCCTATCACCACTACAAATCAACAAAAATAATCAGAATTTGCATCCAACACAGATCTATATGTAACTCGAGTAGTAAAACAACACATATAAAGCCATATACAGACCAAAAAAACACATATACTGATGAAAAAACATATGTAACTCGAGTAGTAAACAAACTAGCGGCTTACCTGGGGCGATGGTGATAGGACCACGAGGTTAGGGCGAGCGGCTATGCTAAGATGGAGGTGTTCAACCAATGGGATGAGGCCTTACCTAGGGTCAACGTGTGCGTCAGGTGAAGGAGAGAAGAATCAGGCGTGTTTTTTTTAGGTCTTTCTTAGTGTCTTTATTTTTTAAGTGTATATTTACTTTCTTTTTACTTAGGAATAAAAGAAGCGGGAACCTAAAATGTAAGAAAGGGGAATCTAAAATGTGAGAAGGGGGAACCCAAATATTTTGTGGCTGTCTCAAAAAGTATATTTTTTGAGACGGCTATTAATTTGCCATCTTTTTAGCTACTACTTTATGAGACGGGGAATAAAGCTGTCTTAAAAAGAATATTTTTTAAGACGGATAATTTTAGCCGTCTCAAAAGCCTCCGTAGTAAAAAGTAATTTTTTTGTAGTGTATGGAAATTTCGGATGAAATTAGGATACAGATTAGATTGAGATGTGTTTAATATCTTGAAATAAAAATATGAATGTAAGTTAATACTTATAAAATTAAGTGTCAGGGCCGTGACTCGGATATTTTTAGGCTAGTCCGATGGGAGTCAGGCACAGAGTAGCCGGTTTAATTTATTAGGATGTATATAGTAAATTATCAAATATTGAATTTAATAAAGGGTGTTTTACCTAATAGTGGTACTTGGTGTAATACATTCTGAAGGGTGAAGGTACAGACCAAATGAGTGAGTCGGGATATTGTAATTGGGTGACACTACTTTAATAAATTAATTAACGTGAAATTGATGAGATTAAGTAGTGTAATTTAAAATGTAACGAATTCGTGAAATAAGCAAATCTACGATTTAAATCAGTAAGATATGAGTGAATTACCTATTGACATATTTTAAAGGATAATTGGCACACTTCGAGTACTGAGGGATACTCGGTAATATATGATAAGAAGTGTAATTTGAATTAAATAATATGTAGGATATTTGGGATATATATATATATATATATATATGCTACATATGGGATATATGTTATAGGTTGTGTGTATACCTATAATGATTTGCATAATTTATTATGTGTATGACATAGCTACGTTGCTTGCTATCGGGAGGAGGTTACGCATTGTGGACAGTATTATCCCGATGAGACATTTAGGGGATTTCGGACTTGTACCCTGAATATAGGAACTTGGACATGTGCTATCTGAAAGTATAATAGTTTTGACGGTTGAATAGGAGCGTAAGTAGGTGCGTGACCCGTTTGGATGAGAACTATGTTCGCCTCCAATATGTGTGATTTGTGATGATGGTTCGAGTGACATACTGAACAAATAGTCCTTTGTACAGTGCGTGATGTATCGGGACTTGTTAACAGAGTATGCATGCACCGCGGGTCTCAGCTTAGGGGTGATGTATTATATATATACTTATGGTTAATTATACTATGTATGCTTGGTAGATGATATATCGAGATTTTATGTATATAACGAGGTGATAAATATACGTTTATGACTTATTCTATGGTTAAATTAGTAAATGAGAAAGATAATGACATCTAAAATAACTCTAGTAGGTGGAGTATTAAGCATATAACGATGAATTTACAATTGGTTAATTAATCATCAAGTAACGTATTATATGGGAAATACGAATGGACACAACAAGTTAGTATAAAGAAAGAGACTTGATACTGCTAGTTAGGTGGGGTAGCGTAATTAGGAAAGGTTAACAAGCAAGTGTTAGGTGTGCATATTAGATGATGGGTGAGTTATATCTCAAGAGAGTGCGACACTAACTTAAATATGAAGAGTGTACATGCATATTTAATTACTGCAATTTAAATGCTTTCTAAATATTTTGAAAATATTTTACTTGGGCTCTAACCCGTGTCAAAATATTTTTCAAAACCTTTTAGGTGTCCAGCCACAGGGAGGATGCCCAGTTTAAATATTCTATACAGGGATGTGGAACTGCAGCTCATGTGGAAGTTGCAGAACTTGATATAGACGCTTCATTTATTTATTCTAGTGTAAGACCTTTACTCCAGTATTCATTTGGGCATGTCGCCCTTAGATGTTGTATTTAGTTATTTATTTGACATTGTATATTCCATTTATTGTTCAGTTTACGATCGTATATTGTTGTTGAACCGATAGTTGATTCGGTTACTTTTATTTATATTATTCAGTTATGTTGGATTTATTTATTAGTTTGTGTGATGGTTTGATTGTTATTTATTTTCGCATTATTAGTATTTAAAGAAAGATAAAATTTGTCACAAGTATAATTAAATTACTAGGTGGTTAGTAACTTAAATTTTTTTTTGATAGTGATGCTAAGAATGAGTCATATGAGACCAACCTTTTATTTTGATCACGAGCTGGCCACCAAGTATTATAATAGGTGGGGTGTCACATATGGTACCAGAGCATCAGGTTCAATAGTCCTTTGGATTTGTACTTCTTATTACGTTTCAGCGTAGCGTTCTTTGATATAGAGCCTTATTATAGGATTGTTGTATTCCTTCACGTATGCGACTTACGTTCTCTTTCGGATGAGTACAATTGATGCGATTCATATACGATTTCGGTTGGACTTCATACACCGAATAATGTTGGGATTACCAGCGAGGGCCGTTAGAAGGACTATAGGAGGGGAGGCTCAATAGAAGTCATGGAATATTTTAAGGACAAGGACCGTGATAGGTATCATGATAGCAATGGGAGGAGAAGATCTAAAGACAATTGTGTAGGGTGGTGTGAAGTGGAACTCATAATTAAATTTAGGTGAAATTTTTTGATTCATGGGAGTGACGTTGTAGTGGTGGGAGCTGGTCACCATAACCATGGAGGGATATAATGGGTAATGAGGACTTTAGGGTGCGGTTTGATCACAAATCCTCTTATCAACTGTTTAAACAGAGAGGTAAAGGGGATTTCGAGACTTATTTCAAAAGGGTCGTACACTGGTCACTCTTAAAGAAGAATTGAAGTTTTTAGCAAACTTCGTACCAGATGAGGTGGATACGGAGTATCAAGAAGGTATTTAAGTTAATAATGGACTCATAGGTAGAATATAAAATCATGGATAGGGAAATTGAAAGAGAACAACTGGTATCGTTGTTGTCAATATCATAAGAAGGGAGTCAAGAGCGTCAGAGAATCTAATCGAAGGGAAAGACTAGAATTAATCGTGCTAGTGCGGCTCCACAGGAGGGTATACCTAGTAGGGGACCCTTTGTAATGACTAAGATAAAAAGAATTCCCACCAAGTGATGGAGGATTCAGTCAGGGTCGTCAAAGCCAATAACGAGTCACATTAGGCCAGGGGAGCTAAAGGGACAATGGGGGTAGCAATCAGGTTCAAGTCCACTAGGTCCATGAGAAGGAAAACCTCGACATGGACAGTGGGGAAAGGGAAAGGGGGATGACACAGAGAGGTGTATTATGTGTAAAGAGTAGGAACGCATGTGTGGATCTTGTCTGGAGCGAATTGGGGGGACAAGGACGGGATGCCCAGTAGAGGAAACAATTATCCGAAGTTTTGGTTGGGACGAGGGTGTTATATTCGGGAATCATTTGAACCAAGAGTGCTATTGGCAATTGGAAGAATGAGATTTTAACCCTAAATGATTTGGGTTCTGCTTTGTGTGGCACGAGCGAATCACATCAGTTCATTAGTACTAGATTCGCATGTGAAACGGACATATCAGAAGTATTTGTAATATTATTATAGTGTGTGTATAATTACTATTAAGTAGCGGGGCTCTCTTCAGTTCCATATGCAGGGGAGAAGGTGTGGACATTGGGAGGATATATTTTGTGAGGATGGCTCATTTTGAGAGGGATATTAGAGTTATGGTTTTATCTTAGGAACAGATTGTTGTGCGATGATAGGAAGTTACAACAAGACAATCGTGTTCGTTGTTTCGGGGCATGATGTATATTTTGGGGATGTCTCACCTGAGAGGGGGTATAGTTCATGATGATATTTTAAGAAATATACTTCAGAGAGTATAATTTTCTAGTTATGTTGGATCCGAGTGCGTAGTGACTTTTACTGAGGTGATTCAGAGTATATCGGGTTCCCCATTGAGCGACGAGTTTTAGCTCATTGTGGTTTACGTTCAGAGAACTCAGTAATCGTGAGAGTATCGTATCATGTGACGCCTTGAGAGACATGGGAACTGAAGATTTGATGTACGTGTCGGGATACAGGATTTATGATATCTTATTCTTGTGTTTTGCATCCACAAATTTCGATTATTGACAATGCTAGGAAATAGTGCGTTGGGGAAGTTCCTTTGAGACTTGTTATGGGATATTAAATGCATGGACCTTAATAAATGTTGGGAGTAGTGAGACGTTGTTGGATACTAGTACATCATTTTTTTAAATGTTAAATTATCATACGTGTAGAGGTAACACTTAAAGTTGAGAGCTATGACGATATATGGCCAGTGGAGCCGGGGAGTGTTGTGAAGGAAGCACTAAGATAACTTATGTACCACAAGTTAATGGGTGGGGAAGTATCGATTATAATTAAATTTCATATTGTGGGGTAATCGAGAATACCCATATGATATACCCACGGAAAAAGTGCAAAGCTAAGCTTGAGATAAGTATGTAACGAGTGAGACGTTAATGATAATTATACTGGAATGTTGGGCTATAGTATATAGTATGGTGAGACTTTGTGTTTGTTGTTCTGAGATATGAGTTACTTGTTCTAGTTATCACCTGAAAGAGGGTCTATCCTATATAATCGTGTATATATGTTATCGTGTGTTGCATAATAGACTTATAAGAAAGTGTTTGCATTATTATATTTAATCCCGGGGAGGAGGGACGTTTACTGATGGAGTTCATGGTGGATATGTTTATTATCGAGCGGGGAGATATAGTTCATGATTGATTCACGCTAAGAGGTGCTATATTATATCAACGTTGGAAGTGGGGAGATGTGTGGTCGCCAGGACATGGGTTTGGTACCTCAATTATAATATATATATATACGGTTATAACCATGAGTTTCAAGTATATTACGATTTAAGGCTTGTAGAGCCGGGTGACTTTCATGCAGATGAGCATGGCTACAGGGTGTATGGGCGCCCTAGGTAATTAATTTAATTATAATATAATTCGCAATTACAAGGGGTAGAGATATGGGTAGTGATCTTAAGGGCATGTGAGTAGGGAAGTATTCGAGGCTTTGAGTACTAGACTCATATGAATTTTGAGGACAAAATTCCTTTGTAAGGGGGAAGTATGTAACACCCCATATTTTTTAGGATAAATAATATTTTCGAGGATAAATAATTTATTTAATTTGAGGATAAATAATTTATTTAAATTCATGAATTAGAATTTAAACTAAATTGATGATTTGGAGAAATTATTTTATTTGGAGAATTTATTTAATTTGGAAGATTCAATTTATTTGGAGAATTAAGATTTAAATTAATTTATGTTATTTCTTTTAAAATACATGTGTCGTAAATTAAGGGTGAAATTGGAGATTTTATTTAAGTAACTTGGATGACGATTTTGAGTGCACGGTTGGTTCCTAATAGGTCAAAATAGTCAAGATTGAGTACCCAGGGGTTGTGTTCGGGTCTCGAGGGCTTTTTAGACTAATTAGAACTTATTTTGGCGACTTTGGGATTCTTAATGGTATATGAAAAGTCAAACACGGGATTATACTTATTAAATGAAAGGTTTGGAATTAGAGAAGAGTTATTTTCACAAAACTAAAGGATAGGAGAGTTATACAAAGAGGTCTAGAGAAAATGAAGAGATTTGAGAAGGAATCTCAAGAGTCTAAGGGATGATTTGAGGAGTTTTTGCAAGAACATTCTTGGAGTGTGTAGGGGGCTTGAAGATAATCACGAGGTTAGAGATAATCCCCCTAGCTAATACAATAGACTCAAGGGATTAAGGCAGCTAGGAAGCTCACCGTGGCAGCTCAGGCAAGACAGTTCAGCGTGGCAACCCAAGGAGATCTTTCGGCGAAGAAACTGGCCTAGAGTACTCATCCTTTAAGATTTGTTGTCTTACTTGGTCATGTTGTATCCTTTGTTTATATTAACTATGAGCTATAAAGATTATAATGTTTATGGTCAAATGGTACTCGCGAGAGACCAGGCCTGGCAGGGCCTGGGAGAGCTTTCATGCTCCATTGAATGACCTCACCATGGGAACTTCAAAGGGACTTGGTTTGGAGGATTAATAAGTGAGGCGCCGTTGGGGCTTGTCTTGACCACCTTAGATACACCCGATAAAACACGTAAAGACCTTTGATCGTGGAATCTTGGATGGAGCAGCCTTGAGTTCCATTGTGCATTGAGTTGTGACCAAACAACCCTCTACCTAATGTCATACCTACTTTAGGTGATGTCACTAGCTAACTTGGCACTGTCAAATCTGTACTTGAGTAAACCGCAATGGTATTTGGGGCTGTCGGACAGTTGGTGAGTCACTTCTATGATGACAGCGCCCTGACGCACAGTGGTTAGGCAAAAGGCATGTCTTGGCATGTAATATTTATGACGTGGAGCTGACTAGTCCATCAAGCATTTAATGTTTGTAACATTAAGTATGAGGGAATGTCTTTCATAGCTGTAAACGACTGAGGCACCTTGGGAGTGGTGTGTGAGTGTGTGTGGGGGGGGGGGGGGGGGAGGGGGGGTATTTATGGGCCACAACCACTTGTGGGGGGAGGATGTTCTTTGAAGAGTCGTTCTCTAGAGAGATTATTGTAGGAAAAAGGGAAGTTATTACAAATCAGAGCTCTTACTCACCCACGATTGTCATTCATTGTGAAGCTTTTAATAACTAACCAGAGATCTTTCAGAGGTTGTTTGTGTGTTTGGCTGCCTACCAAGGTGTATCTAGGGTACTTACTCCTCTCTCTCTTTGACTGAGTTACTTCTGAGTTCCCCCTATTATTGTTTGAGTTATAAACGAGTGCATTGTGAGTCCAATCTGAGTGTTGATCAAATATAATATTGTGTGTTTACCTGTGTTAATTAAAGAGTTTATGGGTTATCATTTATCACCATACCTATAGGAGTTACACCTCAACTAATACTACCATACTCTTAGGCTATAAGGGGACTACCCTCTTACATTTGGCGACTCTGCTGGGGAGGTATTCTTATAGAAGTATGTATCAAGATAATGTTAATCGTGCTATAGACTTTTATGCTATTCAACATCAAGAAGAGCAAGATGCGAGAGAGATTTAGGTGGCTAGCGATGGGGTCCCTCGAGATGGGGCCCTCATGTGGATGTACCTCCGGTTTAAATGGCGATGGGCATCCCAGGGATACCACAAGCTTCTACGAGCACTGGCATAGGGCCAACTCAAGCGGCCCTGCTCGTGACTAAGTTTTACGAGTTTCTACAGACACCCGTTGCTACAACGGTATTGGGAGGATTTGATGCCAGTTATTTTGTGATTCCAATGGTGGCTCCGATAGCCACAACAAGCGTAGATCTACTGGGAACTTCCCCCTCGAACATAATACCCACTCCTGTTGTGACGGTGGGTGCCCCAGGTATGACGGGAGTTCCACCCGTTGGGGTTGCTCCAAGTGAAATGAGTGTCCCACCAGTGGTCCCTCTGGCTATTCCCCCAACGATCGAGAAAACACCAGCCTCTACTCTAGAAAAGATGAGGAAAGTGATGTAAACAGAAATGCTAAAGATGATAGCAACTTCCTCACAATCAGTGGGCAAGGTGGCATCGGTGTATGACGATTTTTGTACACCTTACCCCCAAGAATACAATGATGAGCCATACCCGAAGGACTGCATTCCTCCCATATTTGAAAAATATAATGGGAAGGGGGAGACCTGAAGGAGCATATTAAATGTTTCATTGAGCACTTGGGAGCTCATTATAATAACAAGAAGCTCAAGTTGAGGAAGTTCTCCAAATCCATAACTGATAAAGCCTATACTTGGTACTCCTATTTGATGTTGAAAAGTGTTTCAATGTGGGAAGAGATGCACGTGCTTTTTGTCTAGAAGTTCTTTTTGGCAGAAGATGAGTTTATGTTGACTCAGTTAGGTAGGGAGAAGCAACGACCGAGGGAAGATGTGGTGGCATATGTGCGAAGATTCAGAGAGAGGTACCTTGATGTGAGGGAGGAGGCCAAGGAATCCAAGCTGTTGCAGCTTTGTGCTGAAGGTTTGCTCTCAAAATATATCTGTCATCTCATTAATGAAACACGCGAAGGGATTTTTACAGCATTTCTAAAAGAGGACAGAAATATATCATTGGTGGGTCGGCCAAACCCGGTCATAATACCGGGGTTGTTCAGGAAACCGATCTAACCCGTTGCAACACGTGGCTAACCCCCATGGGTACGATACGCCGACAAAGGCGAAGGGGAAAAATAACCTAAAAAAGATAACAAGAGGAAGTTTAGAAGAGATAGATAAGACCCACCGCCACTGCCTTGCACCATTGAAGAGGATGTTAGTTGCTACAACACCATGGTCCAAAGAAGAATGGTGTACGAACCAAAGGGAATTCTAAATGTAGCTCCAGATGCAGCAATGAGAGACGACCCCAAGTATTGTCAGATCCATCAAAAGTTGGGCCATCAAATGGAGACTTGTTTCACATTGAGGAAAATAATCAGCAAACACATGATCCCTCAAGAGAGTGTAAACTCTAACCCCTTCCCACCACACGAGGAAAATTTGGTAATTGCTTATAATGAGGAGGCCGAATGAGGAGCCAGGGAGACGAAGTTCCAACGAGAAGACTTTAAATACACGTTGGAAGATTGTACAAGGGGTATGGACAATGTGATCATAGCCTATGAAGCAAGTGCAAGGGACGCGGAGGAGGTATACAACTTATAAGGGTAGGAGGTGGACCCAAACTTAGATTACCAAGATGTTTCGGAGTCGCCCAAGTTCTTGTAGTTCTATGACGAAGTTGGGATACCGAAGGAGATCCATTTAGAGACAATGCATATAATTTTGGATATCGCAAAGAAGAACGGGGTACCCTCATTGAGATGGAAAGGGCCCATGGCCAGGCTGGTGAGAAATTTCTTATCCGAAGTAGCTTTTAGTGATGCTGATAAGGCCGTGAGATTCCCACACAACAATCCCCAATACGTGACGACAAGGATCAACGGGGTAAGTTTTGTAAGGGCCCTAATGGATGGGCGCATCGATCAATATCATGCCTATCAGTTCCTTCCAGATAGCCAATATTCTGGAGGAAAGATTAATACCAATGCCTTTGGTGATTTTGGGCTACAATAATCAATCATCCAAATCTATCAAATATGTGAATGTGGGAATTGTGATGGGGAACGTTACCTAATATATCAAGTTCCATGTGATTAAAAGTGCCACTTCGTACCACCTATTGATAGGAAGGGTATGGATGCACAACCAGCTTCTAGTCCTTTCGATGTATTACCAATGTGCAAAGGCAAATGTTAAAGGGAATGAGATCATTATACGTGCCATAAAGAAGCCTTTCTCCATCGAAGAAGCCCATTTGGTTGATGCATATTTCTACACAGAGTTGGAGGAAGACTCTAGGGCGTTGACAAGGAGGATAGAATGTGCAAGAGTTCCCTCTATCACAGAAAGGATGGCCAAAGCAGCGAAGGGACAAAAGGAAAAGCAGTACTCAAAGAAGTTCACGTGGGTGCTCCCAAGAGGCAAAATATCTCGAGGTAGCTCAGGGATCGAATGAGACCTATAATGGATTCGATGGAACATCAGGTCCAACGACAGAGCGTGATGAGTAGATATTCGAGAGATAGACCGATAGAAGCCTCAAAGGAAAGGAAGATAAAAGCAATTATAATGATGAGCAGGCCGTGCAAAAAGAAGATCATGAAGGCTGAAAGAGTTATCTACCTCCTCTGAGGGTGTGAGTAGATAGTCTAAGGAGCTAATCTAGGGGCTGATGAAGAGACTGACTCGATATATGAATGTTTCTTGGTGAACCAGTGGGGGCAATGCATGGTTATTGATAACTCAAATATACAAGAGTTTATGGAGGATATAGTCGAAAAACTAGACTGCATGACGGATCGCCCAAGGCCCCAGGTACAAGAGTTCGAAAAGTTAAACCTGGCCGAAGAAGGAGAAGAGGAAAGGTCCATTTTCATTTTGAGGGACCTAAGTATAAAGAAAATGGGGGACTTGATAGTTGATTCTAGAGTTTAAGGATGTCTTCACTTCGAAATACACAGAGATAGAGGGGATAGAGGAAGAGGTGAGCTACCACAAGATGAACATTATGCCTTCAGCCATACTAGTGAAACAAGCCATAAGAAATTACAAGACGGAGATGAATTTGAAGATTAAGGAGGAGGTGCAATGGTTGCTAGTAGTTGATTTCATTGAGACGATACAACATCCACTATGGCTCTCAAGAATTTTTCTAATGGGAAAGAAGGATAAGAACCGTATAAGGATCTGCGTGGATTTAAGAGATTTAAATAGAGCTTACCTGAAAGATGAGTTCTCTCTGCCCTCCATTGATAGTCTTATTGATGCACCGGTGGGTCATAAAATGTACAACTTCATGGATGGGTATGTGGGATACAACCAGATTAAGATGGATCGAACAGATGCATAAAAGTCGGCATTTAGGACCCCGTTGGGTAACTTCATGTACAAAGTGATGCCTTTTGGGTCGTAAAATGCTGGGTAAACATATTAAAGGACAATGATGGAATTTTCCATGATTTCTTTCACAAGTTTTTAGAATTATATGTGGATGATTTGTTTATCAAGTCAAAGAAGGAAGAATCTCATCTAGATGACTTGAGGAGGGTGTTCGTTCGCTATAAAAAGTACAAGCTAAAGAGGAACTCACTTAAGTGTGCCTTCAGGATCGCAAGGGGGAAGTTCCTAGGGTTCGTGGTGGATTTACAGGGAGTACAGATGGACCATGATAAGCAGCGAGCAATTCTGGAAATTCCATGTCTAAAGACAACGAAGGAGCTTAAAAGTTTCCTCGGTAAAATATCCTACCTCAGGAGATTTATGCCAGTACTAGCCAAGATAACTCGTCCGTTGATGGAGCTACTATGAAAGGGCATAAAGTTCAAATGGGAAGAAGTTCATAAGTAATCTTTAAATAGGCTGAAGAAGCTACTGACCACTCCAAATATAATGATCCCTCTAAAGAACACCGTTGCAACTCTACCTTACGTCTACCACCAGGTTCATTAGAGCACTTTTGGTACAGGAGGTCGATAGGCAAGAAAGGCCAGTCTACTACTTGAGACGAATCATACATAGACCAGAGGGAAGGTACGGTAATGTGGAAATGCACTGTTTAGCCTTAGTTTTTGTAGCACAAAAACTTAGACATTACATGTTATCCTTCACAATTCATATTGTGACAAGATGTGAACCAATCAAGTTTTTATTGGTAAGAACTATTTTAATTAGAAGAGCAGCTAGGTGGTTCCTCATACTTTCAGAATATGATTTAAAGTGTGTGGTCCCTCGCACGATCAAGAGCCAAGCCTACGCAGATTTGTTGGCAATCTTTCCATCTGGAGTATTTGAGCCACACCGAGAAGGCATCCCGAGGGATGACTTACAGGAAAACTTTTTGTAGGCCAACCTTAAAGAATGGATGATGCAATTCGATGGTTCTTTGACAAAAAATAAAGGAGGGATAGGGGTTATCTTTTCCAAAGGAGGGGGAGTTTTTCTTTTCCTATAAGTTGGATTTCCCTTGCTCCAACAATGAAGTAGAGTATGAGGCCTTGGTACTGGGACTGCTAGAGGCCTTACAAGGGGCATCCGTTCGCTGTGCATTAAAGGTGATTCAAAATTAGTGATCAAACAAGTGAATGGGGAATACGCATTGAAGCACCTCAATTTAGACCATATAGAATGATCATCTAACGGTTGATCAATCAGTTCCATCAAGTGAAGGTAATAAGGCACCCCATGATGATGAACAAACATGCCGATGCCTATGACACCATCGCTCAAAAGATGACTATGAGGACTGATACAACTACTTTGGTAATATGACAAAGAACATCCCCATCGATTGTACAATCAGTCCTACCGATGGATGGTTATGCATATTGGAGGGGAAAAATTCGAAGGCAGTTGAAGTCTGGGGAAGGCAAGATTACTTTGACAATCATGGTAACCTCGACTTCAGGAATGTGGGTAGATGGTTATCAAGGTGTGTTGGCCTTGGAGAAGCATAAAAATAACTAAAGAAAATAGAGGAAGTCCACTACGAAACAACAGAGATTCCATTATACAGAAGGATTCAGAGGGAAGGATACTTTTGGCCAACGATGAAACGAGATGAAGCTGAGTTACAATAGAAATTTAATAAGTTCCAGCGTTTCTTTCAAGCATCTGAATGCCACTTTGTTGTAACTTAAATAGATTGGAGGCATCCATACATTGACTTCATCAAGGACGGAGTTATTCCTTTAGAGAAAATAAATATGATAGGCCTCAAATGAAGGGCTTCATGATTTTACGTCTAGGAAGATCATCTCTATCGGGGGGAGTACTTCAATAGACCACTGAGATGCATCATGAAGGAAAAGGAAACATAAGTATTGAAGCAAGATCACGATCGATCTCATATTGAAAGGGCTAAGCTGTATGACCAATTAATGACATTGGGGTATTATTGTCCAAATATAGAGAAAGATTCTGCTGAGTTTGTGCGAAAGTGCACGGCATGCCAACTACATGGAAATATGATCCATGATCCTTCAGTGGACTTACATTCTTTAGCCACCCCTTATCCATTTCACACTTGGGCTTTTGACCTGGAAGGGGTAATACACCCTTCGTCAAGAGAAAAAAATCTAGATTTTGACAGCAACGGAGTGCTTCACAAAGTGGGCTGGAGCGATACCACTTAAAAGAGCAATAATTGGCGTGGTAGTAAATTTTATCAGAGAGTAAATAATCTATCATTTTGGGATTCCAAAAGTCATCTTCTCTGATAACGGAACCCCTTTCATCAATAAAGAGGTAACGATGCTCACTGACCGATACTCCATCGTCCATTATACTTTAACGACGGCATATCCTCAGGGAAACGTGCAAGCCGAAGTGACAAATAAGACCTTGGTCAATATTTTGGCTAAAACGAGTGAATATTTCTTGGGATATGTGGGCCTACCGTACGACCAAGAGAAAACCCACACGATAGACACCTTTCTCCCTTGTGTACGGAGTTAAAGCAATCCTGCTAGTAGAGTGGGAAGTTCCTTTCACTCATTATGCCCTGCAAAGCAACATGCTCCCTCAAATTAGACATGTACAGTTGGAGGCGTTGAACGAGCACAGAGATAATGAGATGCAACACTTCAAAATGGACACGCGGCAGCTCTCAAGGGCATATGATAAGTTGGTGAGACTAAGAAAGTTCGTTGAAGGAGACCTCATTTTGAAAGCAACGGTGAAGCACATCAGAGGGCTTCATTTACCTAAGTTTGCAGTAAATTAGGAGGGACCTTTCATTGTGAAAGAGGCTTACGATTTAGGTTACTGTTTAATTTCAAATATAGAAGAAGATAAAACGTTCAATATTAATAACAAATGGTTGAAGGTCTATCATGTATAAGTGAGTAACCTTATAAGGACGCTGTATCTAGTTTTGATGAATATAGAAGACATTTTTGAAGTTATGACGTTTGTCACAACTACAGTATGATGGAAAATTATAAAACTTTATTTTATGCAAGTAGTTTTAACACAAATAAGTGACAAGAAAACAAGATAAACTTCTCTTTCATTTATATATGAGAAGTGTATTACAAAATTGGGAACTACTGTCCAAGAATTACACGAAAAAAATGAAAATTTGCATAAGTTTTGGGGTGAGGTCATTGGCTTAGGAGGAATTATAAGTTTAGAAGAGAGAAAAAGTCCCCATGCAAGCCCAAAGAAGCTGCCTAGCATGTCTGCTGGGCATTGATAGAACCCTCCAGCCTCGTTTGAACTTGAGCATGCTCAATACGAAATTTCTCTCATTTTAACTTTGCTAGACGGAGAGCTTCTTCGATATCCTCCACTTCTCGATTCGTAGCTTTCAGTAGAGGTACTAACTCAACCAGTCTAGCCTCTTCAATACATTGAGTCTCCAAGTGCTTCTGTAGCAGCTCCCTCTGACTTTTTAACTGCTGACTCTTCAGAGTTTTCAAGTGTCTGATCAGCCAGTTGAATTGGAAGCCATCTCTGCCCAACCCGTTCAAATAGCCCAAAAATTAATTAAGGAGGGGCCTACTGACATTGGCAGTGGGGGTATTGATAAGCTCAGCAATAATGTTTGCCATACCCTGTAGCCTATAGCTCATCACTAAAATGTTTGAATGAAGGCAATCAACGGTAAAAGTGTTAGGATGGTGAGTAACAATTAGTTCAATCACCAAACAATGGCAGGCAGGTATTTGAGGTGAGTTGCGAAGAATCACGAGGCAAAACTCATGAGGAGCCAGTGTAGGCAAAATAAGCTTATAACTAGACTCTCTATCAGTTGGAGCACCCTTCGTGGAACCTTGATCGTTAGGACTTGATTCATTCAATGCACCTGGTTCTGGATGAGGTGAGGCGACAACCAAAGGAGCTGGTTGAGACTGCTCTTCAGTACGAAGGGACTCCCTAGCAACCTGAGGGAAGATAAGTGAAATAATGAGTTCAATGGAAAAATTCTTAACAAGTGATTTTTATTGTTAAGTCACCATTATTGGTGGAGTTTACAAAAAATATTAACAAGTGGGTTTCATTGTTAAGTCACCGTTACTGGTGCAGTTTGACGAAAAATGTTAACAAGTGGTTTTCATTGTTAAGTCACCGTTACTGGTGGAGTTTATGAAAAATCTTACCAAGTGGTTTTCATTGTTAAGTCATCGTCATTGGTGGAGTTTGAACATTTGAAAATGAGATTCTTCTAACAAAGAGATTGCACATTATTGAGATAAAAGGACAAACACAACGAAACGAAGAGAAAATAGCAAAATACCTCAGCAATTATTGGAGCGAGAATGGGAGATATGAAAGAAGCTGGAACAGTAGGCACCATAGTGGGAAAGTTCATCTTCTCATGAGACTCTGCAGAAACCTCATCCAGAGGAACCTCAACACTTGATAAAGATCCTAATTCAACAAAAGCAACTAGGGTAAAGGTTGGGGGAGAGCTTGAAGGGGCCGTTCGACCTTCCATAGATACATCAACCCTTGTAGGGGAAGAAGAAGGACCAAGGTGAGTGGATAAGCTATAAGTAGCCTTAATAATGGGTGGAGTCTCGAAGGATGATGACGGGATCATACTTGGAGAAAGCTGGGAATATAAAGCTAAGTGTTAGAAATAAGGCATATCACAGAAAGAAGGGTCAAAGTGAACATTCAACCTACCTCAGTGGTTTTGGCAAAAGGGAAAAACAAAAAATGGGCCTTAATAAATGAATATGAAGAAGGGCATCAACCAGCGATGAAGCTAGTGATGAAGCAACTTCAACCTAAAACACAATAAAACACTTAGGAGATACATCAAACAAGGAAAGATGGAAGAAAAATATACCGATCACTTAGCACTTATTACCTCGGGAGAGCTTAGCAAAATTGGAATCACAGCAAAAGGAACCACTGGCAAAAAGGGTGAACTAGACAAAGCTAGGGGAGTTTCCTTTGGATTAGAGGAAACCCCCCACACTCAATGGGAGTAGTAGGCCTCTTAGCAGCCTCCTTTGCATGACTGGAAGCCGAATGGCACGAATAAGTAAGAACTATTATGGGAGAACAGGTAGGAAATGAATCAGTCATAGAAGCACCAAAACGTCCTCCCATGAAAGGACTGATCGGGGTAGAAGTCCTTTATTCATCATCCTATTAACAAAAACAAGAAGGAGGGAACAAGTGTCAGAAATGAAAGAAAATTAACTTACTAAGCTATAAATGGCTAAGTGTTAGAAGACTCGCCTTTTATTCAGGAGGGGGAGCATGGGATGATATGACCATTGGCGATGAAGGTGGATAAGGAACCGAAGAAGCCGTATCAGTTTGTCCATTATCAGTTTCAGGACTGTCATCCACAGTTATAGCGTCGCTCATTTCTCCTGAGTCTTGGCGCTTAGAGTCTTTTTTCTAGGACCAGAAGCACCAAAGGCTGAGGGAACTCTCGTACTCTTCCTTCGCTTTGATCACCCCTCATATGGATCTACCAAAATGGTAGGGAAAGCATAAGCAGGAGGAACGGATGTAGTGTGCCAGTGAAATTTAGTGTTTATTCGTTCCACCTTAGTTTGAACTTTCTTTCTTAATTCCTCACTCACTTTGGCAGACATAGGAGGAGGAACGGAGCAATGGGGAATGCATCTAAGGGATATTGAGGATGATGTTGGGACTTAGACTTTGAAGAAGTCCCACTCTCAGATCTCTCAGTCTTTTTGGCTGGTGTCTTGGAAGGTCCTTCACCAGAAGCTGCATCGATTGGAACACCCTCACCAGAAACACCTTTAGTAGGGACAGGTTATTTTGGGGTTATAACATTTTTGGTCTTGGGAGTGGCAGTAGGGATCATGGGGCAATAAGGAGGTAGCTTTTTGGGAGGATCTTTAAGAGTCTTACTCAGAGGGAACTCAACCCCAAGAATAGAGTTACCCTTGAGGCCTAATTCTAAGGAAGGGAAAGAGAGAACTAGGGGATACTGAGGAGGACTTTATATAAATTCACGAATTTTGGTCAGTTGCATCGGCCAGAATTTGGTGGTAAAAGAAGTGGACATTCCCTTTCCTAGTGGCACTGGAATGGTAACCCAACCATCCATGGTAAAAGTTATGCCAAGAACAGCAGCAGAAAGGTAGAAAGTGCAGGCCTCAGAAAAAGTATCTCTCTCATTCGTTAACTAAAATACAGGTCAAGGAGACCCTTGATCAAATTAAAACTGCTTGCTGCATCGATCGGGGTTGTATGGTTTAAAAGTACATCCCCACTCAGTGAATGAAGGAAGGAACCCAGGGGTGAACATAAGCACCATGGCTTTCGAAGGATCTTCTACAACCAAAATGAAAGTGATCGTTCTAGCTGCAGAAGGGAAAAAATTCCAAGTGTGGGCAAAGGTTGATTCCCCATATGGCCTCATGACGAAGGAGTCAAAATGGTAAAAAAACACCCATTATCTCCTTTCGACTTTGTTTTATATTAAAGAAGAGGAGGCGAGGGGGTTTGATGCCTTGGCTAAGGGGATAAGGAGCAGATTTGGCGACAATAGCTAGAAAATGGGTGTAGAGGAAACTTATTAAAATAATGGTGTTTGCAAAATTGGCTAGGTTGAATGGACAAGGGACCGCTCCATGTCAAGATGGTTCCGATCCAACCAAGTGTAGAGGGACCCCAGAGCAATGGCGGCCAGAGGAAGATTGAAACCTCTGGCCAAACAGATGGAGATGTTTATGAGGTCCCTCCTAGGCTGGTTGTTGGGATTTCTAGTCAAGAAAAAATGGGAAAGCAAAATAAGAATGTAGGCTAGTAATTCTAGGGATGTACCTTTACCCTTGCCTATGATAGAAGTGACATCCTTCGCAATAGGAGCTTCGATGAAATAACTAATTAGGGGAGTAAATGTGGCTTTGTTGGAAGACCCAGTGCAACAGCGGAAAATTCGATCCAACTCATCCCAATTAGAAGTTTCTTCAGCAATCAAGGCCTCATCAAGATAACTAAACTCACCCATGGGTTCAAAACCAAGCAACTCACAAACATCTTTTAAGGAAATGGTGAACTCCCCCAAGCAGCAAAGAAGGTGTGAGTTGTGATGTTCCATCTAGAGACCAACATTTGGAGTGCATCATTGTGCGTGGAGAAAGTGAACTCCCCAACCTAATTGGCTCGATGAAGACCAACTTTGGGAAGAGCTGTAGCGTGGGAGCTCTGCATGTGTGCATGCCAGGCGATAAAATGAGATGGAGATACCCCAGGTGCTTCAAAATAAATATGGGAGCAAAGAAAGTCACCACGATCCAATTTGAAACGCACAGTCCCCTTTGGAGGAAAAAAATCCCATTTGGATGATTTTTTATCTTCATCACCCAACAGTAAAGGGTCATACTTGGCTGAAAAACTACAAGTCTTGCACGCATCAGAGAAGTCATCATCTCTGACAAAATTAGAGACCGACGATAAAAATGTAGTTGCTCTTGGTGAGCAACATCCAAGGCGGTGATACCCATAGTGGCAGCAATAGCAATAATGGTAGCGATGAAAGTTGACTGAGCCCTGGTGCTGAGAGCCATAGGAACACTTGAAGAAGCCATAAAAGATGGCGATGAAAGGAAAAGATTAGCAAAGAAGAGATGTGGATGAAAATGGAAGAGTATGGCCACAGGTGGCGGTGAAAGAGACAATGAGAGAAAAAAACCCAGAGAAAACCTTGAAAATAATATCGATTTAATTTTTTCTCTCTATAAATGCTCTGGGAGTTAAAGAAGATGAAGGAAAAGTAAAGGGAAAAACGGCTAAGTGTTTTGAATGATAGACGTTTTGAAATCCTTTAGTACACCTTTTTAGAGTTTCCCACCACTGCATGTGCAAAGCCTCTAGTAATCATTTCAAGTCGACATGTGGCACTTCGGGATGTGTCCTGACAATTGAAAAGACGACATTACATCATTAATGAAGTGAGGCATGGGGAATACAAGGGGTTTTTCTTCCAAAACAAGTATGAGTTGGGCGCCAGAGTTTTTTGTCAGACTTATCCGATATACCATAACACAGAAGTTGTCCCAACGGTTAAAAAAATCTCCCCTTTACCCTCGCTACAAATCCAAACAGTGTTTAACTGTAACTCAGGTACATCGGGGAGAATTTTTCTGCTTTTTTTTAACATAAAGAAATGATGACACATCACAGTCCAAACGATGTAGCACCTTCACATGGGGAGAATTTCCTTACGAGGGTATATAAGGGAGATTTCTAACTTTATAAGGCAAGGCATCATGCAGTTCAGTTCAAAAAGTTCACGATGTCCCCTCGCCATAAACTCATTTGTAGGTGACTCTGGTTTTGGTTTTGGTACATCGGGGAGAATTTTACTTTTTGAACAAGACAAAATTAAGATGAATAGCCAAATCACGAAATTGGGGAGACTTTTACAATTCAACAGTCACTTTGGAGAGAAGTACACAAGTTTAAACTCTAGGAATGCCTAGGAGGGATATTTCATACGACTAGGGGCATCCCTAACGCAAATACCAATTGCTTACAACTATGTTGCACAACGACATGAAACAACATAGACAAGGGAGAATTTTACTTCCCAAAACACAGAACGGTTGAGGCACAATGACAAGAAAAAGTTACAACGTCCCTTCGCCAATCACCAATGATTCACAGCGCTTTGGTTCAGGTACATTGGGGAGAATTTTAATTTTTCATGGTATTCACAACAACAAAAGTTGTAACGAAGACAAAGAAGCAAGATTTTTTTACAAAGAGAAGGTTCATCGAATTGAGAAGTTTTCGTGCAGATATTTCTTATTCCCATAATAAATCTCTATATAAAGGGGCAAATGTAGGGGGCTTGAAGATAATTATGAGGTGGGAGATAATCCCCCCACCTAATACAATAGACTCAAGGTATTAAGGTAGCGAGATAGCTCAAGCTAGGCAACTCACCCTGGCAGCTCAAGCATGGCAGCTCAAGCGAAGCAGCTCAGCGTGGCAGCCCAGGGAGGTCTTCCAGTGAAGAAACTGGCCAAGAGTGCTCATCCTTTAAGATTTATTGTCTTAATTAGTCATGTTGTATCTTTTTTTATATTAACTATGAGCTATCACGATTATAATGATTATTGAGTGTGAGGTCAAACGATACTCGCGAGAGACCAAGCCTGATAGGGCCTAGGAGAGCTTTCATGCTCTATCGAATGACCTCACCGTGGAAATTCAGAGGGACTTGGTTTAGAGGATTGAGAAGTGAGGCCCCATTGGGGCTTGTCTTGACCACCTTAGATACACCTGGTAAAACACCGAAAGACATTTAATCGTGGAATCTTGGGCGAAGCAACCTTGAGTTTCATCGTGCGTTGAGTTGTGAACCAAATAGCCCTCTACCTAATGTTATACCTACTTTAGGTGATGTCACTAGCCATTTAGGCACTTTCAAATCTGCACTTAAGTAAATCGCAGTGGTATTTGGGGCTATCAGATAGTTGGTGAGCCACCTCTGGGCTGACAGCGCCCTGATGCACAGTGGTTAGGAAAAAGACATGTCTTGACATTTAATATTTATGACGTGGAGCTGACTAGTCCATCAAGCATTTAATGTTTGTGACATAAAGTATGAGGGAATGTATTTCACAGTTATAAGAGAATAAGGCACCTCGTGAGTGGTGTAGGGGGGTGGGGGCTATTTATGGGCCTGAACCACTTCTGAGGGGAGGACGTTCTTTTTTAGAGTCCTTCTCTAGAGAGATTACCGTAAGAAAGAGGGAAGATACTGCAAATCAGAGATCTTACTCACCCACCAATATCATTCATTGTGAAGCTTTCAATAGCTAACCAGAGATCTTTCAGAGGTTGTTAGTGTGTTTGGCTGCCTGGTGCTTACTCCTCTCTCCCTTTGACTGAGTTACTTCTGAGTTCCCCATATTATTGTTTGAGTTATACACAAGTGCGCTGTGAGTCCAATCTGTGTTGATTAAATATAATATTATGTGTTTACCTGTGTTAATTAAAGAGTTTATGGGCTATCATTTATCACCATACCTATAGGAGTTACACCTCAACTAGTACTACCATACTCCCAAGCTACAAAGTGACTACCCTCTTATAGAATGAAGATTTGGGAAGGAAATTTTTGGACATGTATCAATATCTTCACAAAAATTAGACACTAAGAAATTATCCAGACAAGTAGTTAAACTTGCTTTAATTTAATTTGCGGTATTTCGATTCATATCATGGTGGGTGTAAACCATAGCCTTTTTCATGAATAATTTCATTAAAATGGGTTTTGGGTGAATTAACCATTTTTATTGATAAGGATTGATGATTATTACAAAATTGATATTATGTAAATATATATAACACAATTACCTTGCTGGAAATCAAAGTTTGTTTCGTTAATTGAGAATTGTAGAATCGAATTGAAAAGAATTATTGAATAAAAATTGTAAAATCCAATTCTTGAAATCGTGAGAGATAAACGAAACAACTGTAGTTTAGAGATTGATACGGTGATAAAACCTGTTTAGTATGTGTAATAAACATTGGTTATGACTAGGATGAGTCTTGGAAGAAACTATGAAGGTTTGATGTATAAAAATGGAGGAAAAATGAGTCAGAGAAGAAGGAGGTTCGCTATTGAGTAGCAGCGAACCGGTCCGATTTTGAGGACGAACTAATCCCAATTAACTGTTTGTTAGAATGAAATTTATATATATTGTTGTTACGATCACGTGGGCGCCGACCTCGTATTTTTCTGATTTGTTTTGAATTAATTATGATTTTTCTACGGAAGGGTGTCTGAAACCGAAATCCTTTGTGAGAAATAAAATCTGGATTATTTAAGGATGAGCGTAGGAATCTATAAAATATTAAGGAACATTATTTTTACCTTGAAATTGGATGGGAATGAATTCGAGGTATGGATTTAGAGTGTTTAAGATGTACAACCCTAAAAAATATATGAACGGATTCGTATGGAAATTTCATATGAAATTAGGATACGGACTAGATTGAGATGTGTTTACTATTTTGAAATAAAAATATGAATTTAAGTTAATACTTATAGAATTAAGATTCGGGGTCGTGACTCGAATATTTTTATGCTAGTCCGAAGGGAGTCAGGCACATAGTAGCCGATTTAATTTATTATGGATGTATATAGTAAATTATCGAATAATGAATTTAATAAAGGGTGTTTTACCTAATAATGGGACTTGGTGTAATACATTCTGAAGGTGGTGAAGGTACGGACTGAATGAGTGAGTCGGGGTATTGTAGTTGGGTGACTCTACTTTAATAAATTAAGTAAAGTGAAATTGATGAGTTTAATCGGTGTAATTTAAAATGTAACGAATTCGGGAAATAAGTGAATCTATGATCTAAATCAGCAGGATATGATTGAATTACCTATTGACATATTTTAAAGGATAATTGGCACACTTCGAGTAGTGATGGATACTCGGTAATATATGATAATATGTGTAATTTTAATTAAATAATACGTAGGATATTCGTGATATATACATATATATATATATATATATATATATATATATATATATGCTATGTATGGGATATATGATATAGGTTGTGTGCATACCTATAATGATTTATTATGTGTATGCCATACCTACATTGCTTGCTATCGGGAGGAGGTTGCGCGTTGTGGACAGTCTTATCCTGATGAACCCATTGGGAGAGATTTTATGACTTGTACCTTGAACATAGGAACTTGGACACGTGCTATCTGAAAGTATGATAGTTTCGACGGTTGAATGGGAGCGTAGGTAGGTGCATGACCCGTTTGGATGAGGACTATATTTGCCTCCAATATGTGTGATTTGTGATGATGGTTGGGGTGAGATGCTGAACCAATACTCCTTTATACAATGCGTGATGTTCCAGGACTTGATAGCAGAGTATGCATGCACCGCATGTCTCAGCCTAGGGGTGACGTATTATATATATATATGTATGTATGTATGTGTGTGTGTGTGTGTGTGTGTGTGTGTGTGTGTGTGTGTGTCTTTAGAGTACTATATACTTCTAGTTGATTCTACTATGTGTTCTTGGTAGATGATATATCGGTTTTGTTTGTATATAACGAGGTGCTAAATATACGTTTATGACTTATTCTACAGTGAAATTAGTAAATGAGAAAGATAATGACATCTAAAATAACTCTAGTGGGTGGAGGATTAATACTATAATGAGAAATTAATAGTTGGCTAATAATCATCTAGTAACGTATTATATGGGAGATACGAATGGACACAACAAGTTAGTATGAAGAAAGAGACTTGATACAGGTAGTTAGGTGCGGTAGTGTCAGTAGGAAAGGTTAGTAGGCAAGCGTTAGATATGCACATTAGATGAGGGGTGCGTTATACCTCAAGAGAGTGAGACACTAACTTAAATATGAAGAGTGTACATGCATATTTAATTACTGCAATTTAACTGCTTGCTAAATATTTTCAAAATATTTTAGTTGGGCTCTGACCCATGTCAAGATCTTTTTCAAAACCATTTAGGTGTCCAGCCATAGGGACGCCCAGTTTGAACATTCTATACAGAGATGTGCAACTGCAGCTCATGTGAAAGTTACAGGATTTTCTATAGACGCTTCATTCATTTATTCAAGTGTAGGACCTTTACTCCAGTATTCATTTGGGTATGTCTCCCTCCTATGTTGTATTTAGTTATTTATTTGACACTGTGCATTCCGTTTATTATTCAGTTTACTGTTGTATATTATTGTTGAACCGATAGTTGATTTGGTTACTTTTATTAACATATTATTCAGTTGTGTTGGATTTATTTATCAGTTTGTGTGATGGTTTATTTGTTATTTATTTTTGAATTATTATTATTCTTCAATGAAAGATAAAATTGGCACCAGTCTAATTAAATTACTAGGTGGTTAGTAACTTTAAAAAGTTTTTCAACAATAATGCTGAGAATGAGCCATATTAGACCAACGTTTTATTTTGATCACGGGATGGCCACCCATTATTTTAATAGGTGGGGTATCACAACTAATACTTGTCTTTAATTTTGGTAGAAATCTATAGATTGACTCTTTAAGAAATTTATTTAATATGTATTAGCCTATTTTTTTTTACTCCATTATTTTGAGCATCATTCTTCTTATTTGTTCCTTTCTTTGACCCAATTTCCATCATTCTATTTCCATTGGTTTTTGTTTCACCACCACCCCGATCTCTCCCAATCACAATGTATTTCACCTTCACATACTTCTCGATCCCAGACATGTGATAGATCATTGATTGCTATATCCTCCTTCTTGTTCATGAGATTTGTACGACAATTAGTAACTATACAATATCTTTTTCAAGGATGTGATGGAAACCTAATTGGAACAATTTTCTACCTCGTCATACACTTCCAAGTATCATCTTAAATACCCCTATAGTGTCTATTAAGAAATATTCTTAAGCATGCTCAGGATATCCATAATCTTAGGGTAAAATATGCAAGTGATGAATCTTTTTGTAAAGGATTAGGCTTGTTTCTCGAAATGCTCTATTGATTTGGTGGGTATCTTCTCAAGTAGACATGTACTCAAGACTACAAGGGAATATGCAACTCATCAATTATTCATGGTTGTTCCAAAGGGTTATATCTTGACAATAATGATGTATGTGATCACCGGGGTCTACTTTTCCATTGTATATCTGAATCAATGTGCCACATGCAAGGAAAAAAATTCATTACAAAAGGTTACAAAAAACCTCTTGCAACGATATTTTTTCCTTGCAACATTCCTCGCACTAGCCATTATGCTATAGATCTTTTGCAAGGAAATTTGTCATCTTCGCTAAAAATATGTTGCACCGAAGTTTTTGTTTGGAAAAAAATCTTTTTCATTGCAAATAATTTCTCATATTTTAACTTAAAATATCTTACAATGAATATTTAGTTGCAAAAGATACTAATAACTCCTTGCAAAATATATATTAAGAGAATTAATTTTCCTTGCCACATGTTAATTTTTCGTTGCTAATTTTTTTTGGTAACACTCTTTTTCGTTGAAAAAAAGAACACTTTTGATTGCAAATAATAATCACCTTTATAATGATATGTTTCAGCAAAATTTATTTTGTTGTAGAAGATATTTCAGATGGAAAAAATTCCTTGCTAATAGTAATTATTTCTTGTTGAAATATTTTTGCTCTTTTTTTTTCGTTGCAAATGAATACTACTTTCGTTGGAAAAAAGACACATTCAAAATGATAGTGTTTTGGCAATAAATATTTTCTTGCAAATTATATTAGATAATGAAATAAATTAATTTTTTTAGTAAATACGCATAATTAAAAGATGTTATATTATATCCAAAACATAAATGTGCTACTGTTCATGTCACAACGAAGCTCAAAAGTATGTATTACTTCATAACTAAGAGATGAGTTTAAACTAGTTTTCTTATCACAAACAAAATGATAAAATAAACACTTGTCGTCATGCAAGTTGATCCAAAGGGACAAAAGATCCTACAGGGACATCTTCCTATGGAGAAACGTCTTTCCTTAGTAGTAAAATGGCCTTCATTGTAGTAATCTATAAAACAATACCTTGTTCTAAGATTTTCAAATCTATGATCCATGTTTGTAACATTTTGTTCTCTAATTTAAATTTCTGTCTACATAGTAGGTTGGGTACCAAGACTCTTTATGTATCCCAACCTCTTTCTAAGGACTTTATGACTGATTGATGCTTCATCAGAATGACCCAAGCATTTTGCAATTCAATCATCTTTTTCTACAAAGAAAAAGAAAAGAATAATTTATACTATCGCTTTGACTATTTTGAACATTGTTTAAAAAAATCGACAGAGTTTTCTTTGTTTATTTATAAAATCCAACCTGTTATGACACACACATCAATGATACCATAAATATAGGTACAAGTAAATCATGAATGCATCCCTTCCATCAATTTCACTTTATTTTTAAAATGAATTGGGAGAGTTTCCTTTATTTATTTGTGAAATCCAACCTGTTGTGACACAAATTAATAATCCAACAACAACTCCTTCTAGAGTCATGAAAAATGAAGGCTTCAACTGGTTATTATATCCATTTGTGATAATTCTCTTGTGGTTTAGGCACTAAATCTCATTATACGTCCAACTTTTTTTGAATAAAACTTCATATATCATTCTCTTCATGCCCACTTTCACTAATTGGTGACGTGATGGGATCCTTATCATGCGATGGTTTCCTCTTAAGTTGTTGTGCACTCCTTCCTTGATTGTGAGTTTTACTCTCTTGAGCGTTGGGGGTGAAATGGCCTTTCAATGCCTTCACTTATATCATCAAAACTCTGGCTCTACCTTTTCTAGATAGGGAAAAATATGATTGTTACCCTTATTCCTCCTTTGAGTAAATATTTCCTTCTCGTGAAGATGATCCTCATAAGTGTCAATTATTCTAGAGACCTAGATGAGCTCGAGATGGTTCTACCCACAATCTAATTGATATTCTCTAGGATGATAACGAAAACTCTAGGTTCTCCAGTCATGCATGAAATGAATAATGGACCTTATCTGTCTCGATGATGGTGACATGTATCCATTCTCCTAGATATCATGCAAATCATTATCCTCCTCCTTGTTATTGGCCATGAATCGATGTATTGAATTGAAATTTGGATGTTTTGATTGGGGAATATCATTTTTCATAAATAACGCTAATTATAATTTCACAAACCCACAGCTTATGAATAATAACCCACCCAAGACAAAATGAAGGATAATTATTAAGAAACTACAGTTAATCCTGCAAAAAGAATACACAAGATGTTGAAAATTAAACTTGTTTTGGAATTAAAATAGTTGGGCTTTATTAGTTTGTATTTTTGGGTTAATGTTTGGGTTATCTAATTAGTTAGTATTGGGCTTCCATAAAATTACATCCATTAAGAGTGATATTTTCCAAGACCATTCTAGACCCCTCTTGTGTATTTTGGAGAGTGTAAGAAATAGTAGATTAGTGGAGATAGATGTAGAAGGTTCTAGAGATTCAATCTTGACCCTTGATGTAAATTTAATCTCCACCATTCATTTGAGTTGTAGGATAGTATAAATAGGGATGATGTCTCCACATTTTGTATCAAGAAAAATTTAGTGAGTTCTAATAAAAGAGTTCCTTTCACCAAATAGTTCTCCACTCCTTTTTTCATATATTTTACTCCCTCTCCTAAATATATAAAAACCTCTTCCAACAAAGTGGTATCAGATCCAAGGTTCTAAAATGGCTAATGGTATGGTTCCTTTCCAAATCCCTCAACTCACCAAAGACAACTACAACCATCGGAGTATCAAGATGAAGGTGTTACTCGCTTCTAAAGATGTTTAGGAGATCGTTGAAAAAGGCTACAATGAGCCTCAAGATGAAGCCACTCTATCCCAAGATCAAAAGGATAGATTAAAAGAAGCAAGGAGGACAGATCAAAAGGCTCTCACTCTCATTCACCAAGAATTGGATGAAGGTACGTTTGAGAAAATTGCGTTTGCCACAACCGCCAAAGAAGCATGGGAGACTCTACAAAATTCTCATAAGGGGATTGAGAAGGAAAAGAAGGTTCGTCTCCAAACACTTAGAGGTGAGTTTGAGTCTTTACATATGAAAGATTTCGAGTTACTTTCAGATTATTTTGCTAGAGTTTTGGCTATTGTCAATCACTGAAAACTAATGGTGAAAATATGAGCGACACACGGGTGGTAGAAAAAATCCTCTGCTCTTTAAGTTCCAAGTTTGACTATGTTGTTGTAGCAATTGAAGAATATAAAGATACAGATTCTATGGGAATTGATGAACTCATGGGTTCCTTAAAAGCCCATGAAGATAGACTTAACGGGAAAAGTGAGGAGACTTTAGAGAAAACTCTTCAAACAAATCTTACTCTAAAAGAAGGAAAAGAATACAACAACGAATGGAGCCAAAGAGGAAGAGACAGAGGTCAATTTCGAGGAAGAGGCGGTGTGAAGTTTTTCAATAATAAAAGGCAAAACTCATATCCAGCAAGAGGACGTGGAAGAGAGGGAAACCCAAGACCAAGGTACGAAAAATATTAAATTAAGTGTTATAATTGTCAAAAATTCGGCCATTATGCTTCAGAATGCAGAAGTAATTCTAAAATTGTGGAGGAGAAGGATAACTATGTTGAAAAGGAAAAGCACAAGGATTCAACATTATTATTAGCATACAAAGGAGAACATAATGGGGAAAGAAAGACGTGGTATCTTGACAAGGGAGCAAGCAACCATATGTGTGGCAAAAAAGACATGTTTGTGGAGCTTGATGAATCGGTAAAGGGCAATGTTACTTTTGGTGATGAATCAAAAGTGCCGGTGAAAGGAAAAGGTAAGATATTGATTCGTATGAAAAATGGGAAGCACGAATTTATTTCAAATGTCTACTATGTGACAAACATGAAAACAAATATCTTGAGTCTGGGGCAACTCTTAGAGAAAGGTTATGATATCCACATGAAAGATCATAGTCTTCCTTTAAGAGACCAAAGAATGAATTTAATTGCTAAAGTACCTATGGCAAGAAATAGAATGTTTTTGGTAAACATTAAAAGTGAAGGTGAAATGTGTTTAAATGAATGCTTTAAAGACATGTCTTGGCTTTGGCACTTAAGGTTTGGGCATCTAAATTTTGGTGGCTTAAAATTGTTGCATAACAAAAGAATGGTTAATGGGTTGCCTTATATTAATCATCCAGATCAATTGTGTGAAGGATGCTTACTTGGAAAACATTCTAGAATGAGTTTTCTAAAGGAGTCAATTACAAGAGAAAAGAAGCCCCTAGAACTCATTCATACCGATGTGTGTGGCCCTATTACTCCTTGTTCTTTTGGCAAAAATAGATACTTTGTTCTTTTCATTGATGATTTTAGTAGAAAGACATGGGTTTATTTCTTAAAAGAAAAATAAGAAGTATTTTGTTCTTTTAAGAAATTTAAAGCACTTGTGGGAAAAGAAAGTGGTTATGAAATAAAATCTATGCGATCCGATAGAGGAGGCGAATTCACTTCTAAAGATTTTGAAAAGTTTTGTAAAGAAAATGGGATACGCCGTCCTTTAACGGTTGCATACTCATCTCAACAAAATGGAGTTGCTGAAAGAAAAAATAGATCCATTTTAAATATGACTCGAAGCATGTTGAAAAGTAAAAGAATGCCAAAAGAATTTTGGGCCGAAGCTGTGGATTGTGCCGTTTATCTGTCAAATAGAAGCCCCACTAGAAGCGTGTGGAATAAAAATCCACAAGAAGCATGGGGCCGGAGAAAACCCGGAATTTCTCATTTGAGAGTATTTAGGAGCATTGCATATGCTCATGTGCCGGATCAAAAGCGAACAAAACTTGATGACAAGAGTGAAATACGTATTTATTGGCTACGATTCATGCTCCAAAGGCTACAAGTTGTACAATCCAATAAGTGGAAAAGTCATCACGAGTAGAGATGTCAAGTCTGATGAAGAACGCTCGTGGAAATGGGATTCCCAGGAGGAAAACTATGACTTTCTTCCTTTATTTGAAGAAGAAGATGAAGATAGCAGCAATGGAGATGTAGAAGAGCCTGTTACGCCACCTCCATAACCACCATCATCCACTCATGGAGATCCATCATCATCATCAAGTCAAAGTTCACATGAAAGATCCCCACGGTTGAGAAGCGTGGATAAAATATATGAGGTAACTGAAAATCAAAATGATATAACTCTCTTTTGTCTTTTTGCCGATTGTGAACCTATAGGTTTTGAAGAGGCCATACAAAGCAAGAGATGGAAGGATGCAATGGATGATAAGATAAAAGCGATTGAGAAGAATGACACATGGGAGTTAACAAGTCTTCCCAAAGGGCACAAAGCTATTGGAGTCAAATGGGTGTATAAAGCCAAGAAGAATGCTAAAGGAGAAGTGGAACGGTAAAAATCAAGACTAGTTTCCAAAGGATTCAAGCAACGGTATGGAATTGACTATGAAGAGGTATTTGCTCGAGTTGATCGTCTTGAAATTATAAGATTGATTATCTCTTTAGCAACTCAAAATAAATGGAAAATCCATCAAATGGATGTGAAGTCTGCTTTCTTAAATGGACATCTTGAAGAAGAAGAAGTATATGTAGAGCAACCCATGGGGTATGTTGTGAAAGGCAACGAAGCTAAGGTGTTAAAATTGAACAAGGCATTATACGGCCTAAAACAAGCACCAAGGGTATGGAATAGTAGAATCAATCAATATCTTCATAAAAATGGTTTCAAAAGATGACCTTATGAGCATGCCCTATACACAAAGGTGAATGGAAATAAAGATATTTTAATTGTTTGCTTGTATGTGAATGATTTAATCTTCACAGGAAATGATGTAAAGATGATCGAGGAGTTTAAGAAGGTGATGACAAGAGAATTCGAGATGACCGATATTGGGCTCATGTCCTACTATATTGGCATAGAAGTAAAGCAAGAGAAAGAAGCAATATTTATTTCTCAAGAAAGCTATGCAAAGGAAGTTCTCAAGGAATTCAAGATGAATGAATGTAAGCCCGTAAGCACTCCCATGGAATATGGAACCAAGTTGTTAAAGCATGAAGAAGGAGAAACAGTGGATCCAACATATTTTAAGAGCTTCGTTGGAAGCTTGATATACTTAAAATGCACAAGGCCCGATATCTTCTTTGGAGTTGGACTTATCAGTCGTTATATGGAAACTCCAACAATAACACACTTGAAGGATGCAAGAAGGATCCTTCGCTACGTCAAAGGTACGATTGACTATGGATTATTTTATTTAGTCTCTAACAGTTTCAAGCTTATTGGCTACAGTGATAGTGATTGGGGAGGAGACTTAGATGACCGAAAAAGCACAAGTGGGTTTGTGTTCTACATGGGAGACGTTGCATTCACATGGAGTTCAAAGAAACAACCTATTGTCACTCTTTCCACTTGTGAAGCTGAATACATCGCCACAACAAATTGTGTGTGTCATGCAATTTGGTTGAAGAATTTATTGAAAGAGCTTAACATACCTAAAGATACGGTTGAGATATGCGTCGATAACAAATCGGCGATTGCATTAGCAAAGAATCCAGTTTTCCATGGCATAAGCAAGCACATAGACACAAGGTATCACTACCTTCGTGAATGTGTGGAAATGAAGGAGGTACATTTAAAGTACATAAAGTCTCATGATCAAGTTGCCGACATCTTTACCAAGCCACTCAAGCATGAAGCGTTCCACAAGCTACGAAGTCTACTTGGAGTTGCAAAACCAAGTTTAAGAGGGGGTGTTGAAAATTAAACTTGTTTTGGAATTAAAATAGTTGGGCTTTATTAGTTTGTATTTTTGGGTTAATGTTTGGGTTATCTAATTAGTTAGTATCGGGCCTCCATAAAATTAGATCCATTAAGAGTGATATTTTCCAAGAACATTCTAGATCCCTCTTGTGTATTTTGGAGAGTGTAAGAAATAATAGATTAGTGGAGATAGATGTAGAAGGTTCTAGAGATTCAATCTTGACCCTTGATGTAAATTTAATCTCCAATATTCATTTGAGTTGTAGGATAGTATAAATAGGGCTGATGTCTCCACATTTTGTATCAAGCAAAATTTAGTGAGTTCTAATAAAAGAGTTACTTTAACCAAATAGTTCTCCACGCCTTTTTTCATATATTTTACTCCCTCTCCTAAATATATAAAAACATCTTCCAACACAAGATGTACGTGGTTCGATATATTTCCTACTTCCAAGGAAGAATGAGAATCTTTTATCAATATGGAACAAAGTATAATTTATAAATGTTTCCCACTCTATTTCTCATATGTCCAACCTAAGAAAAGACACCTAGTATATATACAACTTCTTATAACCCCCCCCAATATTTAGTTGTACGATCCTATATTAGTTATCAGATAAAATGATAAATTATTCTTGGAATTATCTGCACATATATGTGTTTATCAATTACGAGGATGTGCATGATTACCCAGCTGGGCCCCATGCGCATTACAATGTGAAAAATTCTTCCCACACAAACCAAATAGCAAGAACAAAGATGATAATAATATTCCACAAACATACAAGTAACATAAGATATACGTGTTTTAACAATGTTACTACGATCACGAGGAAGGAATTTCCTTTTAATTAAATGGAAAGAGATCGAGGACACATTTTGACAAGGGTTCATTACTTTGATTTTCACATGCCCCCACCTATCGTGGGGTGCCACTGTTCATAATCATTTCGAATATCTCCAGAATATCATATAAGTTTTCTTGGCTTGTCAGATTTGGGTTGCTCCTCACGTGTTAATGTGTGGGATCCATCGATCGCCTTGACATCTGGTAGGTCCTTAGTTTAATAATAAGTAAAAATATGCCATACACTTTCTGTTGAGGGGTATATTAGTTTGTTTTGGTTCCAAACGGATGATATTATAAGCCTCACTGAGCAGTGGGGAACCTACGATTATAGAAGTAATAATCACCAAACAGTTTAGTGGCCGAATGTGCAACCAAACTAGGCCGAATGCCCATGTCTTTGTCAGTTGAACTGTTCATCACCGCCAGTCATTTGATCTTTGGATAGTTTGAACTCATGAGACTTGGTCAATAATCCATTACTCCAAAACGACTAGCACATTCCCCATTAAGGTGGTCGAAAATCTCAAAGGATGAAGGAAGTGGACACTTGGAAAGCTACTGATGATGAGCACGTGTGATCCTCAATTCAAAATCCGCCAGTGTGCTTGCTATAATTGAGGAAAATTGTTATAAAGACTGGGTATAAAAAGCCTCATGTAATATGTATAAAAATGGATTTAGAAAGTTCATACACTCTTTGTAATCTTTTGCAGTTCCAAAAGTAATAAAAAGACTCCCCCACTCCTTCCCCTCGTGGACGTAAGTCGAGCCCAATCGAACCACATACATTTCGTGTCAATATTCTTTACCACATTCTTTGTTTATTAAGCATCGTGAACCACAGTTCATAATTACTATGTCAAATGTGTGAAAACTATATTTATACCTTAACACTTTCCATATAGTTTTATAATATAATATAATACTATATATATATATATATATATATATATATATATATATATATATATATACAGAGAGAGAGAGAGAGAGAGAGAGTCAGGCTCTTCTGCACACTAAGTTTGCACAGTGCTGGCGCACACCAATTTTTTTAAAGCATTAAAAAAAATATTTTTGATTTTATTTTTTTATGTGATATTTAAACATTTCAACGTACCCATGTAAAAAACATAAGCTCAAAAAAACTTCTTTTACCATTTTTAAAAAACCGGTCAAACTTTTACAGCTTTTAAAGTGCTTAAAAGTAGCAAAAGTTTGACCGATTTTTTAAAAATAGTAAAAAAAGTTTTTTGAGTTGATTTTTTTTACATGGGTCCATTGAAATGTTTAACTATTGCACAAAAAAATAAACTCAAATTTTGTTTTTACTATTTTAAAAAAATGATGTGCAAACTTAGTGTGCACATGAGCCCGTCTCTCTCTCTCTCTCTCTCTCTCTCTCTCTCTCTATATATATATATATATATATATATATATATATATATATATATATTAAGGAGAATAAAAAATATATAACATTTATAAATATATTTAATCTTGACAAGTGATACATTCACAAAAATAAAGTTCACATAACTTTTTTACCCATGTATAAAAGCCATTTAAAAAATATCAATTAATAAAAATAAATATATATTTACATCAGTCAGGCTATTTAAGACACCTCACCTCATTGAACATATATAAAGAACATAATTTTTTTTAAAGTAGTAAAAAAAATTATTTTTCAAACAAACATGGTGAAGATGATATCCATGGTGAAAAGATCATCTTTAGAAAAAATTCATTACAAAATTCAATCAGAAAGTGAGTAAAATGCAAATTGGGTGTACATGTGCATTTTCGACCCCCAAACATGTGATGATTTTGCTTATATGTGGTCTTTTCACTATGAAGATCATCTCCATCAAGTTTGGTTAAGAGCTTTAATTTTTGTTTTAATTTTTTTAATACATTACCATTTTTGGTTTTAGACTTTAATACAAATTAATCATTTTATTGGTAGCCGACTATCTACTCATCGTATGGTATATTCTGGGAAAAGAAGAACTGAGGATGACCAACATAGGAAGAGATTTGTTTCAAGGGGAATACAACGAGTGAATCAAACCTGCACCGAGCAGTTTACCCCATCAATATGACCGTACACCGAGTCTTGAATGTTATGGTTGGCCCGAGGATGTTGAGATGGGCCATCAGACTGAAGAACAGCCTGCTAAAGACAAACTCTAATCTCTAGTGTCAGTTCCATCAAGATTATGGACATGATACCAATGCCTGCATCCACCTCAAGAGGTGAATTCAAGGACTTAGTACAAAGGGGACATTTGTGATAATTTGTATAAAGAGGGGGGCGACAAGATGAACGAAACGATGAATAGAGGGACGATCGATTCATAAATCAATCCAAAGAGTGAGAGAGACGAGGGGAGTGTAGAGAGGCAATTATTATTGAGAATGTGGGAAGGATAAACATGATCTCTGAGGGGTTTCCAAGTGGTAGGGAGTCAACATTTCATGTAGAGCTTATAAGTGGCAAAAGAGGGAGTTGGTGGAGGTCCAAACAAAGAAGTCCATTGAAAAATACGATTACATCATTTTCACGCCCGAGGATTCCAGCGAACTGATAACCCCTCACGATGATCCCCTCATAATTAAAGCTTTGATATCAAACTGAATTGTGTAAAGGATTATGATCGACATAGGGAGCTCTAAAAACATCATCTACTTTGAACATTTTAATAAAATGGAGTCGGCGGAGCATGCTAAAATCCATTAAAGGCCCCTCTCTTGGGTTCTCCTAAGAACAAGTATACTTGTAGGGGTCGATCGAGCTTCTATTCATGATTGGAAGAGATAATAATACAACCACATTACAAGTAGATTCTTTAGTAGTAAAGTACCCATCGACCTATAGTGTGTTAAGCGGGAAAATAACTATAAGCAGGCTGAATACAGTTTTGTCAATTAGGTCCCTTACCCTTTGGTCCCCTGCACCAATGGGACAAGGATACTATGTAAAAGTCTGTTTCACATCAGAAGTTATTATTTTTCATCCTTAAAGAAAAAAAAGACGTTTAATATTGATGTATTGGGTTTGAGGGAAGAACCAACCATGGGGTCTCTAGTTGAAGATTTAATCCCCATCCCACTATAGAACAACCATCAGGAGAAGGTAGTATATGGGGTATCATCCTTAAACGATAAGAAAAAAGAGGATATTGTTTTGTTTTTAAAAAGTAACCATATGACGTTTGCATGGAACTATGGAGATATAGCGAGCGTTAATGCCTCGTAATGACTCATCAACTTGAAGTGAATTAGAATAACCGATCTATAAAGTAGAAGAAGGGGGCATTCTCCCACGAGAACCCGCCCACATTGAAGTGGGAAAGTTACTTGATGAAGGTTTTGTTCAGGAAGTTAAGTATCCCAAATGGTTGTCTAAGTTCTTCATGGTCTAAAAGCCGAACATAAAATGGAGACTATGTGTGGATTACACGAATCTGAATGAGTCTTATTTGAAGTACTCATAACCATTATGGAGAATTAATACACTGATAAATACTATGATGGGACATGAAGTCATATCATTCATGGACGCTTACTATGGATACAATCAGATTCAAATTTACCAGAAAAATGAGGAAAATACATCGTTCGTGATAGATAAGGGAACATACTATTATAGGATAATGTTGTTCAGTATAAAGAATGCAAATGTCACTTACCATAGGCTCATCAACTAAATGTTCTAAGATTATATAGGGAAGGAGATTGAAGTATACGTTGATGATATGTTGGTGAAAAGTCTGCAATGGGAGGATCATGTAAAGAATTTGGAGGAGACTTTTAAAATCCTCGATCAATACCGAATGAAGATGAACATAGAGAATCATGCTTTTGGGGTGCGTCAAGGATTTATTTTAGGTTTTATTGTTATGCATATGGGAATATAGGATAACCCCAAAATGATCCAGGCGATAATAAACATGGAAAGTCCAAAGACCGTGAAAGAAGTGCAATCCCTAATAGGGAGTCGCAGCCCTAAACCGTTTCATAAGCATGGCAAGTGATATGTGCATCCCGTGCTTTTAAACCTTGACGAAGGCATTATTATAGATGGATGAATGTGAATAATCAATTTATAACTTAAAGACTTATCTGGATGAATCCCACTACTCTCAAAATCGGTCACAGAAGAAGAGTTACATCTCTAACTTGTTGTCTCTTCAACAACTATAAGTTTAGTCCTAATCAGAGATGATGAAGGAGTTCAGTGCCAAGTACATTATGTCAGCAGATTATTACGAGGGGATGAGTCTTGGTTCCTAATAATGAAAAAATTAACCTTGCATTAATCATGTCGTCCAGTAAACTAAAGCCTTATTTGTAAGCCCACACCACAATCATCCTACTGACTATCCACTCAGGTAGGTCCTCTACAAGATGGACATATCTTGGTGATTGATGAAGTGGTCAATTAAACTCGGGGTGTTTGACCTACACTATAAAACCAAGGGTGTAACTGAAGGCTATGAAGTCGCCAATTCATAGTTGAGTTCACAAGTGAAGTGAGATATGTCATGAGTGGATAGTTCAGTTGTCGATTACTGCTAATAAAACCACTAGGGGAAGCATGTGTGGATGGTTCATGTGGATATATATTTTAACAAAGAAGGTTGTGAGGTCGAATTGATCGTAGATACACTTTATGGATTGATCATAGATTACTCAATCCACTTAAACTTTAGAGTATCCAATAATAAGGCCGAGCATAAGGCCTTTATCACCGGAGCGATACTCGTAATATCCATAAAAGCAGACCAAGTGGATTCTTCAGTGATTCGAATGTGTTCATCCAATAAGTAATGGGATACTATGAAGCAAAGGGGAAAAACATGATGGCATATCTGAAGCAATTTTAAAGGTAGTAGGATAGTTCCAAGCATTTAATATCAGGTATATCCCAAGGGAGGACAATGCAAAGGCCGACCACTTGGCCAAAATCACATCCACTGATTAGGGAAATCCCCTCTTAGATATTCAAGACCAGCCTAATATTTTGGTGGAGTAAATAAACACAGTTAATATTATTAATCAAGGGCCTAGTTCAATGGATAAGTATGTCCATATCATAAGAGAAGTGATCCTTTAAAAAGATATGGTGGAGGCTAAAATGATACCATTTAAGGTGGAAAAGTAGTTACTTTACGAGAGAGTTGTATACCAAAGAATGTATGACCGATTGATCCTCCATTGTCTTCATCATGTGGAAGTGACAATGGTTCTAAAAATACTCCATGAAGGTATCTGTGGGGGACACCCATAAAAGAGAAGCTTAGCCCAGAGGGCCCTGACATAGGGTTATTAATGGCCAGCGATGAGCAAAGATGTAGAACACTATGTTAGAAAATGCGACCAATCTTAGCAAACAAAAAATGATATCCATTAGCCAATCGAAGAGTTGTCAATGATCGTCTCACCATGGCCATTCGACTTATGGGGGATTGGATATTCTCGCTCCATTTCTAACTAGTAAAGGTCAGTGCAAATGCTTACTCATAGAAATCTATTACATGAAATAGGTGGAGGCCGAATGACTGGCCAGGATTAAAGATCAAATGGTTCACTCATTTATCTGAAAGTATATCGTAAGTCGATTCGACGCCTCATATGGCATCATTTCAGATAATGAAATGAAATTTGACAATGTAAGGGTCGATAGGTTATGTGAACAGTTCAAGATCAAGCTTTACTTCTCCGCACCCAGACACCCTAGATGTAATGGTCAAGAGGAAGTGACAAACCGAATGCAACTTCACGAGATAAAAAATGAGTTGGATAACTTCAAATGGTTATGGGTAGAGAAGTTGGTATCAGTCTTATGGGCATATAAAATATTAACAAGAGGTTTAACAGGGTCAACAACATTTTCTCTAACCTATAGCACCGAAGTCGTGATCTTGATTGAGTTGGAGATACACATCTTAATGGTTCACTATCTTGAAAGAAAAGAAAATAATGAACATCTGAGGGCCAACTCAGATCTCCTAAAAGAGCAAAGGGATGAATCGTCACTGAAGATGGTCACAACCCAACAAAAGGCGACCTGATATTATAACTGGGTGACAAACTGAAGAATCCACATCGGTGATTTGGTCCTCAATAAGATGATCCACAAAGAAACCATGTCATGGTAAGCTAGACAACAACTGGGAATGCCCGTATGTCATATCACAAATCATACGACCATGAAATTACTACTTTATGGATCATAAAGCCAATGCCTTTCCCCGACCATTGAATGTGGATATTTTAAAGCTCTAGTATCAGTGAAATGTAAAGCTGACCAAAATGAAGAACTTTTAAACATTCGTGAAAAACTTTCTATTCATTTGTTTTTACTTTAAGTACTTTAGAATAGTATTTCATTTTCATATTTCTTTGTAACTCTGTGAGATGTAGCTCTTTGCAGCACAATTGTCATTAACAAAGGAAAATGCATTTCTCCAATGATATGTTATTTCTCCAATGATATGCTTTCCTCCAACGATATGCTTTTCCATACACCAACTTAAGTGTTTGGGTCATACTAGATTATGAATGAACCACTAGGTTGGAAGAAGGTTCGCACCAAGCCACATCTTGGTATGCCTTTTCCAGACTCATAATTCTCCAAAGAACCACTTCGCCGATCACCGATTTAACTTTCGACCACCTCAAATCTGATGCGGTGTACACAAGTGATTGGCACGGGTATTAGTTGGGATAAATTCAAGTCAAGAAGAGTTGTCTCTGATCACTTAGTTATTTTTAAAAACAAAATAGGGGATATATGTGGGTAATAAGACTAACATAACATTATTTGATGCACACATTTTTCTACTAAATAAAACTAGTGATCAGAACATAAATGATCATTTGAATCACCCTTTTCTAATTGATCTTCGGAGTATACATAATTCGATATATCAACCGATTATTAAAAGCTATTTGACTAAATTTAACATCACATCGAATAAAGACTATACAATAGTTCTGTTTTTATAGTTTCGATAAACCAGACATGAACTATTTACAAGTATGAGGAACTGCCATTGTTTTTCATCCAATGTAGGAAAATAATTTACACACAAGAAAATGGAAGCATGTCAAGTATGAAAGCAGTTAAAACATATATTTAAAAATATCACCATGATCGCAATATTCAACCATAATAATTATATGTGATGTCCAAGATACCAACAAAAGAATAAATAAATATCCACTGCCAAAGATAATATTAAAACATTTAAAAATTCAATATTTGTTAATAAAAGAGAGAGAGAGATTATGAAAATTTAGGTAGAGCATGAACAGTAGTGGGTACTAGAATTTGGCTCATATCTTTATGCATGGAAATATGAAGATATCTGCCTTCAAAATCAACCAGAGGCAAGGGAGCTGTTAATACTCCTTAGTAATGAGTGAATCCTTCTTGATCTAGATATATGGGATAAGACATTGGTTCATTTTCATCCACCTAGTAGTCATCAGGATCATATAAAGATAGGTCCTAACCAGGATGATCCTCCTTAACCCAATTCACTATCTCTCAATAGTAATTGAGGAAAAATTGATACTTTATCAACCCGCAAAACTCCAAAGTCAAAAAAGACTTTAGGTACCTGAACCTGATCGGAAGAGCTAGAGCCCTTTCGACCTTGCCGCGTCAGTTTTCTCCTTCTCCTTTTCACTAAGTTATAATTCTGTGACTTCATCACAAATCCAATCTATTTCCCCAATTATATTATAGTTTTTCATTTGATACTTGGACATATTATCTGTATTTTCACCCTTCGGGACATTAGGAGGGCTTGATCGATATCATTCTTAGCCTTTTTCACATTATCTAACTTTTCCTTTAGTCCGATAATAGTCATTGACTCATATTTCTATTGCAATCATGTCTGGGACATATTGGTCCCTAGGAAACTTATATATAACAATACACTACGATCAAAATAAGATAAAAGAAAAAGAAAACAAAAGGCAGTTTAGGTAGAAAGCATGCAATTAACCTAGAACCAAGTTGGATCATCTCCCTAACACTACCGATAGGGACCCTATTCATTTGATCAAGATCTTCAGAATGGTGATTGTCCTGGAAACATAAGTAATTCTTATCCAGAGAATCTTACCGAAGATGGGGGACACCATAACTTTCCCCGACTAGGGGAACCACCTCACTTTTTTCACCACTCTCTTCAACCATAATCAACCTCTGTAGAGTAGATGTCGGAGTAGTTTCAGTCTCTAAGATTTTTTTTCCAATTGTTATACTTTTAAGAGTTTCCTCCCCCAGTATCTGAATAAATGATGTGTCCTCGATTATATCGAGATGAAAAAAGAAACCCCACTCTGTTGGATTATAAGGCACTTCTTCATAACCTTTGGAAAGATCAAATAAAGAAAAAAAATCAATTGAATAAATTAATTCAGAGAAATTAAGTCTGATACGAACGAAGTATACTCGAAGAACGCATGTTAGAAATGGATGTGAAGAAGATGCCCCTTTTTGGTTTTATCTTGAAGAAGAAGAGCATCACGACCGCTAACTTTTTCTCCCTTGGAAATGAAGCTAAGTTGCTTCAACATATTCAAATCGCATAGTTACTTGATGTGCCAATCCTTGCTTATTTCTTCCCTAACCTCTTACTTTCAAACTTCAGGAATGTCCGAAAGATCGTTAAAAATACCTACATATATGAAGAGAAGTTAGTAAAGCTAAATATCATACAAGAAAGTGATTTAGCATAAAAACACAAAAATATGGCTCACTTGGGTTGAATTTATTACAAATGAGGGGAAGGGTGAACAAATGACTAGTCGGGTCATTTTGATCATCGCACTCCCATCCCTCCATTTTTAATATAGAATAGGTTCCTCCAATCATAGTTACATAAAAAGGAGTGAGTTAAAAAAACCTCACCTTTATGCCTACAAGCTAAGGTATACCAACCTCCATGTAAGGCCATGGGATTATAGACAATTAGTAATTCCCCTACAGTCAGGGAATGATCAATGACGAATAAGTCATAGAAATGCTCAATGAAAATGAACAATCTTGAAGCATTCAGTATAAGTTTAGAAAGGTCAAGGTTAATGTAAGAAATTACGTCACAGATAGGCTTCGGAAGGGGGATTCAAAGGATTTTTTAAAAGCAGTGTTTGTAGAAGCAAACTTTCATGTCATGAGAATTTGATGCCCTATTGATTTCATTAACAAGATGAATGGAAAAATCCCTAGGAAGAGAAAGGTGTTTACCCAACTCATTAGAAGGATATTCAGTTATATAATGTATGGTATGTAAGGTTCTAAAGGGTTCCCATTAGAGGACACCACTCAGGGGAAGGGGAATTAAGTGAACTAACCATGTGAACAGTTTCTTGGGAGGTAGGGGGATTTTTGGATCTATTGGTGTTTAATGAAGAAGGTCCTCAGGTAGAGACTTTCCTTTCATTATGTTCAGGCCTAAAGGCATCAACTATTTAAACCATTCTTACCAGATTACATTCTCATCGGGCCAGTGTAGACACCCCATCTTATTACCCATAGATACTTTCTCAGGTCTTAACACTCATCCTCCCTCCGCAAACCCTAGGTCATACTTCGGGTACTAATCTGGATGTCACCGGGCGCTCTCGAGCACTATTTAACTCCTATAAACTCTCTAACCAGACCAAACTCAATAAAACCTTGAAGGTCACTGAATATCCTTTACAATAATCCATATCGTTCATGAATCAGCCTCATGGTTTACACGAATGATCCCTTTTACTATGAGTACTTATCTAAAAGCCACCGGGCACTCCAAAGCCCCATTTAACTCACGTAAACTCTCTAAACTATGCAAATCTCATTGAAACCTTTAATGGCATTGAATACCTTTTTCAACTATCCATTCCATGTGCAAATCTACCTCAGAGTTTACACGAACAACCCGTTTTACTCCAGAAGGCGATCGAGCGCTTTCGGGCCCCTTTTTAACCTTGGTCATCTCTTCAACCTCAGTGAATCTCATAATCTTAAAAGGTTATAAATTCTCTTTCCAATGATTTGAGACGTGCATGAATCGGCCTCGTGGTTCATATGGATGACCCGTTTTACTCTGAAACCCCCATATAGAGACTAGTGGGCACTTTTGATATCCGTTTAACTTTGGTCAACTCCGAAATACGAGAGTAACTCAATGGATCCTTGAAGGGATCTAAATTTCATTTTAATGGTCCTAACTGTGTACAATTCGGACTTATGGTTCGCATTTTATGCCTATATTTTTCCAAAAAGTTCGTTCTGAACTACCTATATGCACCCAGTTCTTTGCCAATAGGGTGTACTTTCCTAGCCCGACAAGGAATAAACTATGTCGATAGGCAGGCCAGGTTCCATGCCGATTGGCATTCCCTAACCCTAAAAACCACTATTTAAGAAGCCCATGACCTCACTCCTAAAAAGGTCTTTTTTAGCAATCAACAAACATTCTCTCAAAATTAAAGCACCATCATTACCAAAAACCTTATTTCCAACATTTTACCACCTCACTTTCCTACCACATTTGGTCACTTACCTCAACCTACTATACCACCTTTATACCATTACAAAATCAACCTACAGACCTTCCAAATTCAGCAGTAAAAGTCTTATAGGAGACTTTACTTTCTCTTCAGCCTATGATATTAATAGATCTCCTAAACTCCCTTCAATCTCTTAGTCATTCATTTGGGATCCTAATATAAATCCTAACTTATAATCTTTTTCTTTGAGAATTCTTAACAATTCAGTTCCTTTAGACAACAATGTAAAAAATCTTGCCATTCAGATCACGTATAGAAGCGTATGCTATCACAATTCTAAAGAACATCTGGATCATCTCTTTCTTAGAGGCCCTATAGCTAGTAAAATCTGATCTTTCTTTGGGATTTTTTTGGGAATTTAACAATATTTCTCAGTCAATTCTCTAATCCTAAAATGGTGTCTTCACATGGGATCTTGTCAGTTCTCAAAATGTCTTCATAAGGTTATTGCTATATGCATCTTTTATGAACTTTGGATGGGGAGAAACAAAGCTCTTTTCAATGGGATCCAGATGCATGTTAATGTGATAATTAATAGAATAAAGAGAATGATCAGAGACATTGCTTTTAACTCTTCTTTAAAACATGGAACCTCTTCTCAGTTAACTCATATTCTGTAGTTTCTTCAGATAGAATCTACCAAATCTTCTTAATTCATATTGTCTCCTATAAGCTAGTCTCCTCCATCTAAATCTTTTTTAAAGTTGAACACTGATGGAGCTTGTGATATTGATGGTAATATGGGCATTGGAGTTGTTCTCAGAGATGAAAGGGTTCTTTTATTTGGGGTTTAACAATATTTATACTAGTAGGTTCTAGTATTAAAGCTAAAGTTTTGGATTTAAAAGAAGGTGTTTATCTTGGAGTTTCTTTCTGTGGACATAACATTGAAGTGGAATCTCATTCTCAAGTAGCAGTTAATGGCCTAGAAGTTTCATAGAAGAAATTCAAACTATCATTTCATTTTGGAACATTAAGGTCTCTCGTATTTATAGGGAAGCTAATCATGTAGTTGATCTTCTGTCCAATCATGGCCTTAATTCAAAAATTGTATCTCACTTTTATAGTTTTGAAGACCTTCCTATTTTTATTAAGGGAGATATTAGGATAGATGCTTATAGGTTTCCTTATATTAGAAATTCTAAATTGCATTGATTGTCTTAATATATTGTAATGCCACATAGAGAAGGCTATTCTCTCTAAATACCAATAAAAATCACTAGACAATTTTAAAAAAAGTGATATCTTTTAGTCTTGTTTCATTATCTCACATCCAGTAATATCAATTTTTATTATTAGTATTCACACGACTTATTTTCATAAAAATCCAAAAAAATAGGGTTTACATGTAAATTCCAAAAGTAAGACTTCCTCATTTTCTCACACTTACATACATTTTTCTTCAAAACCACTAAAAGGGGAGTCCAAAGTTTGTATTTATGGGTTGAACCCTACCCCTGTGATATATTCTAATTGCATGGACTTTGATTCCCCTTGGACTACATAGGCTTCCGGGTCCAATACTATGATTCGAGTCCTCTCTTTTCATTTTATGCCTTTTATAATATATTATATCTATTTTGTGAGTCTTGAACTTGTAAGAACCGGGAATTTTTCAAACCTAAATACCTACGACTATTTTTTAAACCCTTATAATGTGTTCAAAATTAAAAGTCTTCTAAAGAAGAAAGAAACTACACTTATAAACCTATACTTTTGTTGAATTAACTTAGACCCTCAAAATCTCAGTACATTGTAAAATAGCCCCTGAAAGTTTCAAAGTAAGATACCTTGTTGTATATTTGATGACTAAACCCTAACTTTACATCAAACTAATCCTTTAGAGCCTAATTAACATTTTAGCCCTTGAAACATTCTAAATTTACCAAAATACCCCTATAATTTACAAAAAGTATACTTTTAAGGCTATAAATGTAATTATAAAACCAACCAAGGACCAACCCTGCAAGTTTCTTTAATTTCAGTTGAATCCCTGTTCACCTAGTGCACCACATCTGCACCAGAGGTTAAAAGGAACATGTACACACCATGTAAACATGTGAACCACAATTACTAACATTGAAAAATCTACATAAACCAGGTCAAATTCACCATCCTAGTGCACCAATCAAATCCTATGAGAGTTTAGTATAAACACTACACCAAAATGCTAATCTAGCCCGTTGAGTCAAGGAGATTCTGTCACGATTTAAATCCGTGATAGGATCTAGCACGGTTTTATCAATCTGGCACGGTGTAAAACACTACCAAAATATGGCACGGTTTTAAATCATGCCAAATATGAGTACGCTTCATTGAAAAAATAACACCCCAAAATTTCAAGCGGGGACCAAAATTTCAACAGGGACCAAATCATTCTAACATAACTCTCTCTATCCTTATCTCCATGCTAACAACTTTACTCCACTACCCGCGCCTCACCATCACTGCTCCCGGAGCATCATTATCACTGTTGCTCATCATCTTCTTCATTGCTGCTGCCTCCCGTCGCCTCCCACACTATCCATGAAATCGAACAAATCAGGTTTAGCTTTAGCTCTTAATTTGTGGAAACAACTCAATATACACATCGTTCATAGATTGTTGAATTATATCTGATGATGAATATAAAATCATATATATATATATGAGAGAGATAAAAATGGGTTAATGAAAATTGGATAGGGTTTAAAGGGTTTCAGGTCTGTGGAGGTTTAATGGGTGGTTAGGTATGGGTTCGAGTGAGTCTTGCCAAATTTGGTTCGAAATAAGGAGGTTAGACGGAACTGGCGGTCTGCCCGAGGTATTATTGGTTACGGGTCAAGAATATTGGGTCAAGAGGTGTGTCGGGTTGTGGAATTTAGAGGGTCACGGATTATAGATGGTTTCGGGTCGGTGGGAAGGGAATTCAAGAGCCTTCTTGGTTTTAGGAGGTTATGGGCTGTGGATGGATAATGGGTTTGGGTGTGGGATCTTGGTTTTTAGCAGTTATTTGGGTTAGATTTTGGTTGTTGGTTAAGGTTGCCATGGGGGTCGCCGGGTTGATGGCACTGGGTATGGGTCGATTAGGCAGCGGGTTCGTGGCTGGGGTGGTGATTTACGAGTCAATGGAGCTGTCTGAGATTAATAGTCTTCCATTGCATTTATGTGACACCCCGCCTAATTAAATATTAGGTGATCAATCCTTTATTAAATTAAATCGGAATATCCAGTTGGTTCATCCTTAACATCATTGTCGAAAAGCAATTTCTCTTATTAACTCACCTAATAATTAATTAAGTTAAGTGTCAAAAACTTTTCCATCTTTTAATTTAATTAAATCCATACCAACATACTGAAATAAATTAACACCCCAACACAACTGAATTAAAAATCAACTAGTATAAATGTAATTGGAATAAACTCTCCGTTGAAATATCTCCATATGACCATCCAAAATGAAATGATAATAACAGTATCAATATAAAACAGGTACAATATTCGAAATGAAAATGAAACTACTAGAATCTTGGGCGACATGCCCTACATGAGCCAAATACTATAAAGATAGGGCACTTGGTGATATATATATATATATATATATATATAGTAGAGGAGAATATGCGAATTGTAAAAGATTTTAAAAATAGCAAGTGCTTAACAAGTGCAATTAAGTAAGTGTTATGTGCATGTTATTTCTCGGCTCTCACTTGAGAATCTCACCTCTCATCTAGTGTGCACGCCTAACGTACCTTATTATTCCCTTAAACAAGGTTCTCAATTATCCTCCTATCACTTCTCATTATCTCATATTTCCCACGCAATACTTTATATAATTAAACATGTTCATTATTCTTTAAGATGAACTAGGCCTTTAAATATTAAGTATTCACTTACTTAATTCAATTTAGATTTTATTATTCACTTTTTATCTACTAAATCACACAGTAGATCACATAATATATATATATATATATATATATATATATATATATATACACGACACCCCAAGACACAGTTGCAGTGCATGCATACTCTGCTATCATGTCCTGATGCATCACTCACTGCATAACGGACAATTGGTTCGGCGTCTCTCACGAAAACCATAAATCTCATAACACAAATATTGGAGGCGAGCATACTCCCCAGCCAAATGGGTCACGCACATACCTACGCTCCCATTCAACCCTTGAAACTTTCATTTACACCGATAGCACGTATCCAAGGTCCTATGCTCAGTGTACAAATCTAAATCCCCCCAAATGGGTCCAATCGAGATAAGAATGTGCACAATGTGAAACCTCCACCCCGATAGAAAGTAGCATAGGTATGTCATACACACAATAAATCATACTATAGGTATTTATCCGACCTATATATACATTAATAGGGCATTCGCATAACCCATAACAATTATCTTACGTAATATATTTATATCTCAAATACCTTACGTATTTATAGATTATAACTTTATTTATTGACATATATTTCTCGAGATTTCTCTTCACTCTAAAGTTAACCATTATTTCTCTAATAAATTTTAGTAGGTAATTATCCAACACCCTACTGGTCCATGTCATCCCAAATGCCTAATTTTCACAAATTCATAATATCCTTAAATAGATTTATTCTTCGATAAACTCTAATTACTTTTAATCCATTATTCTACTCTTAAGAATTAATTCACACATAATAATTTCTGGATTTTAATTACCACCCTACTGACCTTCCCTAAATCCCATTATGCTATAATTAATTTACACTAAGCATTCTTGGAAGTGGGGATTTTAATCAAGTCTTAAACAAAATCAACATGTGAATTTTTGGGCAGTCGATCGATCGACTATTTGGGATCGATCAATTGATCTAATCGATTGATCTATATTCAAGGTTGATCAATCAGGTATAAGCCTAATGTTTCTGCATATGGCCTACGAGTTTACCCAATTTTTATCCCCAAATGCTCTATATTAAAATCCCAAACTTGTTATAATTCATTCCACATGATATAACATTACATATAAATGATTTCCAATCATTAAACAATCCTAAAACATCAATAGGTTTGGATTAAAAAAGTTATTTCTCCTAATTTCCAGAAAATCCATCTTTTATCATTTCTCCAAGAACATCATATAAAACCAAGATTTTATTTATCCATTGCTTCCAAACTCGTGGATTAATATATATAATCAGAAGTAGGTTTATTCAACATAATTCGTAAATCAATGATTCCATTAACATCATCATGGTTAATCTCTAAATCATGCAATTTTCTCAGAATTATATAGCCATCCTAACATGGGCATTATACATGCTAATTTGTACATATGAAGTCACTTGACTTTAAATTGATGGTTTGAACCTTTGGGGATGTTTGTCTACTAGTTGTCCTCTCACTTTTTCGGCCAACTTCCGGTGGCGGTGATGGTGTAGGGTGACCTTTGGCCTCTTGGCTTCCTAGAGGTGTCTTTTCCTTTTTCCATAGAAGTCTCTCACTCTCCATAAGTCTCTTACTCTAATTTTGGTGAATGAACCTCATTGTTACAAACTCTCCAACTTATGTAAAATGTATAAAATTCGTGGGTATTATTCACCCCATTTGGAAAATGACTGAAATACCCCTCCGGGGTGTCTATTCGGCTGCAAAGTTCCCCGAGACCCAAATCAAACACCCAAGTAGACTTTTTTGACTATTTTAAAGCTTCTGGACACTTTGGTGCAGTCAATATGACCATTTTGAGGACATAAAATATTTTTCTTTTAATTCATTTAATTTTAGTCTTGACACATCTCACACGCGCGTCCCGACTTAATTCCTGAAATTGACGTATTCATCACTCGCGACAATTTTTATTAAATCATGTAAAGTCATAATCATATATTACTTTTAATCACTAAGTAATATTCAACTAATATCACATATTACTTTACTATTGAGTAATATTTAAATCTGGATTGATTTTAAATATCTCACAATTAATCCTACTTAATCCCATTTTAAAATCATTAAAAATTACGCGGTATTACATACTTCCCCCCTAATAACAAAATTTCATCCCAAAATTTAAAAAAAGGCATACATGGTATAAATAAATCCGGGTATATATTTCTTATATCATCCTCGTGATATGGTGTGCCCATTGAACATGCACAAATGAACTTACTTTTGATCGTTAACGTTTCTCACTGCGGTCTAAGATCGCCACTGGACGCTCCTCGTAAGAACTATCTGGATGCAAATCAACTTACTCCAACACAATATGAGTATAAGACAACTCATCTCGGAAATACCACCTCAACGAAGAAATATGGAACACATCATTTATCCGATGCAAGTGCTCCAGCAGTCCAAGTCGGTACGCAACAGGACTGACGTTCTGAATAATAGGAAATGGTCCTACACATCTCAGAGCTAATTTACCTTTCTTCCAAAATCTCATGATTCCTTTCATAGGAGATACGTGTAATAAAACATGATCCCCCCACATTAAACTCCCTGAAGAACTGCTTGGCATCAACCCAACTTTTCTGCCTATCATGGGCTACCCGAATGCGACTTCTGATCATTTCCATCCTGGAAGACGTGTCTTGAATCACTTTCGAACCAAGTAACTTGTTGTCTCCCACCTTCAACCAACACGCAGGAGAGCGATAAGTTCGACTATATAACACCTCAAATGGGTCCATACCAATGGTGAACTCATAGGAATTATTATAGGAAAATTCCACCACTGGAAGATATTGCACCTAACTCCCTCCAAAATCAAGAATATACATGTGCTAAGGCACCTTAAAAGGCTTACTAAAAGAGTAAAAGTAGAGAACATATTCTGAAGAGGATAAATACAAAAAGTACAAATATGAGTACACCTATTTTGGAATTTAATGTTTTATAAGATCAGGTACAAAAGCAAACAGTTTTCATTAGTCATGTAACACGTAATATCTTAAATAAGAAAGAAAGTTACAGATGGTTATAATAAAGTAAAAAATTATTTTCTACAAGTCAATTCATCAAGATGTATAGTGGTGCCCATTTAGTAAAAAAGGATTACTTGTACTAACAAAAACGTTAATATCAATATGATTATTATGATTATTATCTTCATACTTGTAAACATGAAAATGAATAGTATCATTACTATCATTTTGTACAGTGAAAAAGATAGCCCAATGATTCCTACATTTGTTCAAGATATTATCAAGACCCCAAACTCATATTTTGTTCCATTGAATATATAAAGAATATAGATATATGGTCTATAGGTTGTGTGATGGTTGAATTCCTGCTTGGATGAGTAGTTTAATTCTCTACATGAGTTTTACCTATTTCTGAATATGTCCACTCATGACCCTATCTTCCCATGTTATTTGTCTAGTTATCTTTTTAAACAGTCTTTGTTTCATGGAGAGAGTGGAGTCGATCAATTCGTTGAGATTACGAAGGTGATTTATCGATCAATTATCTAGTAAGTTTGGGAGTTAATTATTTTAAGAAACTATTACATTGCTCAAGGTTTGGGTTTGAGTTTGATCTTGTTATCGATGTAATTGACAGATAAATACACACAATTCTAAGAAATAGAATAACAAATATTGAGTTTTCATGATTGATACCTTGTTTATTATATTTCTATAACAATTGAAACAAAATTAAAGTTGTCACTAGTGTTCTTTAAGGTGATTCTATGTGCTTTAATTGAATACAAATTTGGGAATGCCTACCCAGGAGGAAATTAAATGCACAAATTAATTTGTGTGTCCTAGCGTTTTATATTTAATCTGTAAAACAAAGAATTAAATGCACGAATTAAACTCCAAGGTCTCTAGAGGTATGAATGCATTAATATATATAGGGACCTGGAATTTATTTTGGGTGTTATATTTTTTACTAAAATTAAGTTGAAAATGAGTTAAATTTTTTTTATTAAAAAAATAAATTTCTTTAAAGCCGTTCGAACGAGATGCCAAGGTCATTCGAACGAACTATCAAACGAGGTTCAAATGACATTTTTCCAAAGTTCCTTATTTTCTCGTTAGAAAGCTCATTTGAACGACTTCGTTCGAATGAGGCTATGTAATGAAATTTATGCCTGTTTCAACTTTGAATTCTCGTTCGAACAATGTCGTTCGAACGACATTCAAAGGTCGTTCGAACGACCTGATGGTTTTTGCACAGTTTCGTCAGTTTCTTTATTTTTAACTGCCCATTACCCCACTATCCTTTTACCACTTTTAAGAAGTGAGGTAACACATTTTTGGGTAGACTTTTTGACACTTTCCTAAGGCTTTAGGGGCTGTCTTTGTTGAAATACTTCCATGTTTGTACAACTTGAACAATGAGATAAACAACTACCAATAGAGAAGAAATGTTTTTTTTCTTCACAATCACTTTCTGCCTCTGCCTTTGGGGTCATAATTGTTTCTCCTGTTGGAGAGAGAGGCCACCAATAGTTATCAAATGAGGGGTTAGAGAATACTTAATGGACAATTTGGATAATTAGAATGTATTATATGTGATTTCTATAATTTAGTAATTCTCCACAATTCCTCTTGTTGAAGTTTTGAAAAGTTATTTTATGTGATGAGATCTTATTAACACATTATGCATCCACATGTTTATCAGGATGTCACCGATCATCATTAAAGAGTTGATAAAGGAGAAAAACTTTGAGACCGATTTGTATAGAGATGGGGTGTTAGAGTTTCTGCTGTATATGCGTACCACTATTCCCGAGGATATGCATTCATGTTTGTGTAGGCGTTGTCGCAATGAGAAAGGGCATGCTACTTTAAATGATTTTTTTCCCAATTTATGGACCTGGTATGGATCTAAATTACACCTTATGGCATTTTCATGGGAAGACGTCAATTATTAATCTAGTCCAGTGACCAACGCAACTCGTGGCTCCGACTAATGTTGGAGAACATATTGATGTGTTTAATATTCTGACTTTGGATGACCGTGTGAATGATTCTTGTGAGATGTTCATGACTGAAGCAGGTCCTAGTGTGCCTAATTGTGTAGGTGGTGATGAAGGGACTCAAACATTTGACGTTCCGACTGATTCTCACACACTTATAGGCAAAGGAAAGAAGTATGAGTTTTTACATCAACTCGCAATGGAGCCACTGCACCCTCCTACTGGTTCGTCATGCCATATGTCCATGTATACTCTTCTGAAGTTAGATGATATAGAAATGCAATTTAATTTATCATATGGCGCCACATATGAAATTCTTAGATTGTTGAATGTACTACTCCCTGAAAGGGAACAACTTGACAACTAGTTATACCGAAATGAAGAACACTATTAGAGATCTGGGTATGGACTAGGTTAAGTATGATGTGTGCATTAATAATTGCATGTTATATTGGAAAGAGCATGAAAACTATAATAAATAACTAAAATGTGGTGCTTTGCAATAAAAGTATACTTCAAGAGATGATGATGTGGAGGAAATTGTATATCCCAAGGGCTAAAAAAAGTTTCGTAAGGTTCCTAAGAAGGTAATGCAATATTTTTCTTTAATCCCTAGGCTAAAGAGGTTATATACCATTAAATGAATAGCCGAGAAAATGACTTGGCGCACTCGAGCAAGCTCTTGTATGGAATTTACGCTTTATCCCAGAGATTCAGCAGAGTGGGTAAATGCAAAAATTATGTGGAGACAATTTTCCAAGGATCCGCGAAATCTTCGACTTTCAATAGCAACTGATGATTTTAACCCTAATAACATGTTTGTCCGTAACTATAGTTGCTGGCCAGTGATTATTCAGCCTCTCAACCCTCCCCCATCAATGTGTTTTAACTCTAATAACATGTTTTAGTGATATAATATATTTTTTTATTGTGATTATTTTCGTGCTAAACAATCTCCTTTGTCAGATAAATAATGTCTCAGGTGGGTGATACTTCAAAACCATCCCCAAGTGGTGAGACACCAGGATAAAACTCTCGTTAGAAGATTGCTTCGAGTTCTTTGACAATGGATGATGCACTTTTTATGAAGAGATTAAAATTCAACGAGCATGGTTTTTATTGGGAAATAATTCAGCTACACCCTCTACTAGATGGGGAGACCTCGCAAGGATGCATGTATAGACGCTCGATATAAGAGTCATAAAACATGGAGACATATAGACGCTCGATATAAGAGTCAAATTTGGACAATGTTCAAGGTATACTATTTTTTCTCTTTGGCTACAATTGTAATGGTTACTAAATTTAATTACATAATGATAAATTTTGTTTCTTTCATTTATTGTAGAAAAATTTTCCCGATGTGAAAGAAAATAAAAAAAAACATGTTTATGAAAAAAGCTAACGAGTCTTGGAAGAAGTTCAAGGCCAATATAAAGGTAAATATGAAGGGTGACGATGTTACAAAGTGGAGGGAGAATGTTCCTCAAAATGTTAAACCTGAGGATTGAGAGGTATTTTATGACAATGAAGCTATACAGGCCCAAAATGATTTACAAAAAAAGAATAAAGAGATAAAACAAAACTGTATGAAAATGACTACTCATAACACGGGTTGTTATGGTTATGCCCGAGCTGCAGAGAATTAGAAAAAGGAGCATGGGTGTGAACCAACCCGTACTGAATTGTGGCTGCCGGCTTATAAAGTAAAAGGAGGAGATTATGCACCTTATGATAAATCATTTGCGATAATTTAGTTTTAATGTTTTCCTCTTTGCATCTTTTACCCAATATGTAATACAAATGATAACTTTAATGTCTTTATGTACATAATAAGGTTAAAATGCTTCAAGATGTATACAAAACGAGTGGTCAAGAGGACTCCTTGGAAGCTGGGTCAATTTTTGATATATTTGGGAAAGACATGCGAAGATGTGTTCATTGCGTTAGCTATACAATTTCTAAAACATCTACATTGGCATCTTCATTTGCTCAAGAAATGCTTCAAGAGGTAAACGTGGACAACGAAAGTTAGAAGGATCATGTGGATAACCTCAGAAAAGAAATGAAGGGTGTGAAGTCTACACTCTCAAATTTTGTAAAGTATTTTGAGAGTGGAAAGTTCGCATGTATTGGACATAATACTCATGCATTACTATCTCCAAACACTGCAACTCCTTCAAGTCCTTTTACTCCCCTTACATACCAAGTTTCAAGTTTTAACTCGATGGTGGAATGTAAAATACCATCTCACACTAGTCAAGTTGTCGGTTATGGTAGGAAATTACCGCCAGGATCTGTATCTTTAGTTCACTTCCATGAGTTAGGAAAGAGAGAAGTGAAGATTGTACGTGACCTCATAAAAGTGCCTGAATATCCAAATTGGGGTGGAAAACAAGGATCTTGTGAGACGTTGGGAGATGTGGGTAATAATGGATTTTTGTATTGGCACGATTACTTTCTCCCTCCCATTGACGACACCAACGAATGATAAAGGTAATATTTATTTTAGTTTCCACGCTCTCTCACGCTTAATATATATTTTAGTTTCCTCATTATTTGATGCTTAAAATACATTTTAGTTCCCTATTGTTAAAACTGTCTTGATCTTCTCCATAATTTTCCCACCACATGCCTAGAATAAATAGGGCAAAATAATGAAAACATAAACAAAAATAATAGGACAAAAAACTGCCACATAAATAGGCCAAAATAGGGGCAGGAATCAGTTTAATTTTTACCCAAAACAGGGGCTGCACCACATGCCTAGAATAAATGGGGCAAAATAATGAAAACATAAACATAAATAATAGGACAAAAAACTGCCACATAAATCGGCCAAACATGGCAGCAATCAGTTTAATTTTTACCCAAAATAGGGGCATATTGGTGCCCAAAACATGGGCATATTGCTGCCTAAAAAAGGGAACTATATCTCCCTAAAATAGGGGCATATTGCTGCCATAAAAAGGGGCATACCCCCAAAATAACAATAAAAATACTTCAAAATGTTAAATGGTGAAAACCCAAACCAACCCCCGAACGGCCCCATAAGATGCATGAACATCTCGCACTTAACCAATGTAACTCATATGAAATAACTGCATAGTCATGGGTCTCCCAATTTGAGAATATGATGATAATTTGAAAATATCAAGATTACGCTTAAAAAGAAGTCATTAAAGGGTGAAAACCCAAACGAGCCCTTAAATGGACCGGTAAGAGGCATGGGCACCTTGCACAGGACTAATATAACTCGTAGTAAATAACCGTGTAGTCACAGGTCTCCCGGTTTCAAATTATGATGATAATTTGAAAATATCTGGATTGGGCTTAAAAACAAGCCTTTAAAGGGTGAAAACCTAAATCATCCCCTAAACGACCCTAGACGAGGCACTAGCACATCGCATGGGACCAGTGTAACCCGTAGGAAGTTACTGCGTAGTCACAGTTCTCTCAGTTTGAGAAAATGACCATAGTTTGAAAGTATCTAGATTACGCTTAAAAATAAGTTGTTAAAGGGTGAAAACCCAAACGGACCCGTAAGATGCATGAACACCTCGCACAGAACCAATGTAACTCGTACAAAATAACTGTGTAGTCACGAATGTCCTGAGTTGAGAATATGAAAGTAATTTGAAAGTATCTAGATCACGCTTAAAAATAAGTTGTTAAAGGGTGAAAACCCAAACCAACCCCCAAATAACCCCGTAAGAGGCATGGACAACTCGCACGGAACCAATGTAACTCGTAGGAAATAACAACGTAGTCACGGGTCTCCCAGTTTGAGAATATGATGATAATTTAAAAATATCTAGATAACGCTTAAACCCAAGCCATTAAAGGGTGAAAACCCAAACCATCCCCCAAACGGCCTCGTAAGAGGCACTAACACCTCATATGAGACTAATGTAACTTGTATGAACTGACCACGTAGTCACGAGATTTCCAGTTTGAGAATATAATAATAATTTTAACTCGTATATGCAATTTTTCAGCTTGAATACGATTTTTTTAGATTATTACTTAGTTACTAATATCATATATTTTTTGTGTCCTATTTTTTTGCAGGATAACATTCAATCGCTAGGTTTTATCCACGTGGAACACATGAAGAAGTCAGTGGTTTACAACAAGGGGGATTATTTATTTAGTGTCGTTAATATTCAAGATTGTATTTTTTCTATTATGGTCGTGAAGACTTTAGTAGTTTTATTGTTTACTTTTATGGCCATGCATGCTTTAATAGTTTATTGTCAACTTTTATGGCCGTGCGGACTTTATATTGATAGGTTTTGTATTAGCCAGGTTTTGGAATGCTCGAAAAATAAAGGAAACTCTACCCAATTTTTTTTCTGATCTGGGAACTATTAACTGTTATAATATTTTGAAGTTTGAATGTACATTAGTTTATCAACAACGTGCGATATTCATAATTTGTGATTTCTTTTTTATTTTCTTTTGTAAATAATAAATATTTTTCCTACCAGATTTGGAATTTGTTGATTTTCTAGATTGGTTTCCAAATATATTTTTTATTAATTAAAAAATATGGCATGGTTTAAAACTGTGACAAAATCGTAACAAATTATAAAATTTGAGTACGCTTATAAAACGAGCTGATATGCTTTATAACCGTGCCAATAGCGTGTTAGAAAATGGAAAATTTGGCACGATTTTAACCCATTCCAAAAGCATATCAGATTCAATATCTAGCACGATTTAAAAGCGTGCCAAAAGCATGCCAGATTGGAAAATCTGGCACGGTTTTAAAATGTGCCAAAAAATCTGGCACCCCTGATTCTGGCACGGTTTTAAATCGTGATAGACTAGGTCTAGCATGATTTTAAACCGTGCTAGATTCCTGTATATGGTGTAGTGAAATACCCCACGAATTTAGAATTAAAGAGACAACTTACAGCCTAGTTAAAAAACTCAAAAATTCCCTCAAACCAGGTACACTATGATTTTATGCATAATATACAGTTCTTTCAGTTTCATTTTCTTTCTGTGTAGTTAATATAGTATGAACAATCATAATATGCAAGCTTTTACATCTAGAATAACTTAGTATAGAAGAGATATGAAGAAACACCATCAAAGCTTGAGCTTTGATGGTGAATCACGATATAATGCTCTAAAATCTGGTTTGAAGCTAAATATAATTTCATTATAACCTAAGGATATCTAGTGTAATGGTTAAAAGCCATGAATCTGTATATATAGCTCAAATCGATCAAAGGTGTATTTTGAACTCCAACTCTGAAAATTAAAAATTCTCCATGTATAATCCATCTTAATCTTTGAAACCAAAACCAAACTACTCCTATATATAGCAGAAACCAACCCAAGTTCATAAGAATCCTTGCCATAATCTCAAAATCTATGAATATCAGGTCAACCTTTTAGCAAAACACACTATTTTGACTCTTGAGCTTACACTTAATCTCAATCCACAAAATCAATATATTTAGAATCCTCATGAAAAATTAGCTAAGTTGGTTAAGAAATCATCTTAAATGGTATGACAATGAAGGAGAAAATCGAGGTAAAAAATATGAAACCCTAAAATTCAAAGTCGAGATTTTGAACATGAAGACTTTCAACATGAACTTTGACTATGCGCGTGAGGGCGCGTGGCTAATTCGGAATATTTGAATTTTTTTCCAATTTTTTAATTAAATTTTTGTGGTCAAAGTGGTATAAGGTAAGACCTTGTTTGGATATCCCTAACTTAAGTTATGAAAAACTAAGGTTTTAACTTAAGAATAATTTTCTAAATTTATAAATTGACCCCTTCTAACTTTTCAACTTATGAATTTGATCCCCAAATTTTGTCTTTGAATACTTCAAAATATTTTGAGACAAAAAGTCTCTTACACTAAAGTTCAACAATGATCTTAAGTCCAATATTTTAAAGTCCCAAGATGTTTACAAAAAAAAAAACTCAAAACTTTAAAAGATACAGTTTTTAGTATAAAACTAACTGACCAAATTCCAAATACTTACATACCCAAACATTGTATATAGAATATCAAGTACCATCTCTTCTCAATATCCTATTGTGATATAAAGCCGACTGAATACCGAGCATATAAGTTTCTCATACCTTTTCAATAGTAAACTTTGCGTATTTGGCATACAACTATTGATATAACTATGTCATAACTCCTATTTACTCTTAGTGTCTGCATGTTATTATACTGCAATACTACATAATTTATTACACATCATCAAAATTTGAATTTATCACCGGTACTTAAATTTAACTAAGGATCAATTTTAACCATCTCATCTAATAATTGGTATCAAGTTTCATATTGATTCAGTTACCCTTACACTTTTGTGACATTATATTATAAGCATTAGTATTCACTAGGAAGTGTACTGACGTGTTATCCTACGAAACTTTGTACTTGGTCTATTGGTCTCAGATGATTGAGAGCCTTGATTAATACTACACACATATGAGTGCCACTTGGCTCTCGGGGCTCTAGGTTGGAGTGCACGACGTAAATTTCCAAAAAATTAGACTTAAGCAAAAAATATGCCATCGAAGGGTGAAAACGTAAAATAGAGAAAAAAGGGTCCAGTAAGAGTCACAAACACCTCGCACGGGACAATTGTAACTCGTCGGAACTGACCGCGTAGTCACAGGGCTCCTGATTGGAGTGTACGACGTAAATTTGTAAAAAATTAGAATTTAGCATAAAAACATACTATCGAAGGGTGAAAATGTAAAACAGTCATAAAACGGTCCCGTAAGAGTCACGAACACCTCGCACGGGACCAATGTAACTCGTAGGAACCGACCGCATAGTCACGGGGCTCCCGGTTAGAGTGTACGACGTAAATTTGTAAAAAATAGAATTTAGCATAAAAACATGCCATCGAAGGGTGAAAACATAAAACAGCCATAAAACGGTCCTGTAAGAGCCACGAACACTTCGCACGCGATCAATGTAACTCGAAGAAACCGACCGCGTAGTCACGGGGCTCTTGGTTGGAGTGTACGACGTATATTTGTAAAAAATTAGACTTTAGCATAAAAACAATCCATCGAAGGGTGAAAATGTAAAACAGCCGTAAAACAGTCTGGTAAGAGTCACGAACACCTCGCACGAGACCAATGTACCTCGTAGGAATCGACCGCGTAGTCACGAGGCTCCTGGTTGGAGTGCACGACGTAAATTTGTAAAAAAATAGGCTTAAGCATAAAAACATGCCATCGAAGGGTGAAAGCGTAAAACACCCATTGAACGGTCCCGTAATAGCCACAAACACCTCACACGGGACCAATGTGACTAGTAGGAACCGACCGCGTAGTTACGGGGCTCTCGATTGGAGTGTACGACGTAAATTTGCAAAAAATTAGACTTAAGCAAAAAAAATGCCATCGAAGGGTGGAAACATAAAACAGACACAAAATGGTCCTGTAAGAGTCACGAAAACCTCACACGGGACCAATGTAACTCATAGGAACCGACCGCGTAGTCACGGGGCTCCCGATTGGAGTGTACGACGTAAATTTGCAAAAAACTAGACTTTAGCATAAAAACATTCCATCGAAGGATGAAAACGTAAAATAGCTGTAAAACGATCCAGTAAGAGTCACGAACACCTCGTACGGGACCAATGTAACTCGTAGGAACCGACCGCATACTCACGGGGCTCCCGTTGGAGTGTACGACGTTAATTTGCAAAAAATTAGACTTTAGCATAAAAACATACCATCGAAGGGTGAAAACATAAAATAGCTATAAAACGATCCAATAAGAGTCACGAACACCTCGCACGGGACCAATGTAACTCGTAGGAACCGATCGCGTAGTCACGCGGCTCCTAGTTTGAGTGTACAACTTAAATTTGCGAAAAAATAGACTTAATCATAAAAATGTGACATCGATGGGTGAAAACGTAAAACATCCATAAAACGATCCGGTAGGAGTAACGAACACCTCGCACGGGTCCATTGTAACTCGTAGGAATTAACCGCATAGTCACGGGGCCCCCGGTTGGAGTGTATGACGCAAATTTGCAAAAAAATAGAATGAAGCATAAAAACATTCCATCGATGGGTGAAAACATAAAACAGTTGTAATACGGTCCGGTAAGAGCCACGAACACCTCGCACGGGACAAAAGTAACTCTTAGGAACCGACCACGTAGTCACAGGGCTCCCGGTTGGAGTGTACGACATAAATTTATAAAAAATTAGACATAAGCATAAAAACATGCCATCGAAGGGTGAAAACGTAAAACAGCCGAAAAAAGGTCCGATAAGAGTCACGAAAACATCGCACGGGACCAATGTAACTCGTAGGAACCGACCACGTAGTCACGGGGCCCCCGGTTTGAGTGTACGACGTAAATTTTCAAAAAAATAATGTGAAAACGTAAAAAAGCCATAAATGGTCCAGTAGAGTCATGAATAGCCCGCACAGGACCAATGTAACTCTTTGAAACCGACCGCGTACTCACGGGGATCCAGGTTTGAGTGTACGACGTAAATTCGCCAAAAATTAGACTTAAGTATAAAAACATGCCATCGAAGTGTGAAAACATAAAAACACCATAAAACAATCAGGTAAGAGTCACGAACACCTCGCACGGGACCAATTTGACTCGTAGGAACTGACCGCGTAGTCATGGGTCTCCCGATTGGAGTGTACGACATAAATTTTAAAAAAAATAGACCTAAGCATAAAAACAGGCTATCGAAGGGTGAAAACGTAAAACAACCATAAAATGGTTCGGTAAGAGTCACGAACACCTCACAGGGATCAATTTAACTCGTAGAAACTGACCGCGGAGTCACGGGACTCCCGGTTGGAGTGTACGACATAAATTTGCAAAAAATCAGACTTTAGCATAAAAACATGCCATCGGAGGGTGAAAACGTAAAAGACCCGTAAAACGATCCAGTAAGAGCCACGAACACCTCGCACGGGACCAATGTAACTGATAGGAACGGGGCTCCCAGTTGGAGTGTACGACGTAAATTTGTAAAAAATTATACTTAACCATAAAAACTTTCCATCCAAGGGTGAAAACCAAAAACAACCATAAAATAGTCCGGTAAGAGTCACGAACACCTCGCACGGGACCAATGTAACTCGTAGGAACCGACCGCATAGTCACGAGGATCCTGGTTCGAGTGTACGACGTAAATTTGCAAAAAATTAGACTTAATCTTAAAAACATGCCATCGAAGTGTAAAAACGTAAAACAACCATAAAACAATTCGGTAAGAGTCACGATCACCTTGCACGGGTTCAATGCAACTCGTAGGAACTGACCGCGTAGTCACGGGGCTCCCGGTTGGAGTGTATGACGTAAATTTGCAAAAAAATAGACATTAGTATAAAAACATGCCATTGAATGGTGAAAATATAAAGGAGCCGTAAAACGGTCCCGTAAGAGCCACGGACACCTTGCACGGGACCAATGTAACTCGTAGGAACCGAGCGCGTAGTCAAGGGGCTCCCGGTTGGAGTGTACGATGTAAATTTGTAAAAAAAATGAGTTCAGTATAAAAAAATGCCATCGAAGGGTGAAAACGTAAAACAAACACAAAATGCTCCTGTAAGAGTCACGAAAAACTCACACGGGACCAATGTAAGTCGTAGGAACCGACCGCGTAGTCACGGGGCTCCCGGTTGGAGTGTACGACGTAAATTTGAAAAAAAAAATTAGACTTAAGCATAAAGACATGCCATCGAAGGGTGAAAACATAAAATAATCGTAAAATGGTTCGGTAAGAGTCACGAACGCCTCGCACGGGAATAACGTAATTCGTAGGAACGGATCGCATAGTCATCGGACTCCCGGTTGGAGTGTACGACGTAAATCTGCAAAAAATTAGAGTTAAGCATAGAAACGTGCCATCGAAGGGTGAAAACATAAAACAGTCGTAATACGGTCTGGTAAGAGTCACGAACACCTCGCACGGAACCCATGTAACTCGTAGGAACCAACCGTGTAGTCACGGGGCTCACTGTTGGAGTGTACGACATAAATTTGCAAAAAATTAGACGAAAGCAAAAAAAAACATGCCATCGAAGGGTGAAAACATAAAACAGCCGTAAAATGGTCATGTAAGAGTCACGAAAATATCACACAGGACCAATGTAACTCGTAGGAACTGACCACATAGTCACGGGGCTCCCGATTGGAGTATACGACGTAAATTTGCAAAAAAATAGACTTAAGAATAAAAACATGCCATCGAAGGGTGAAAACATAAAACAACATTAAAACGGTCTAGTAAGAGTCAAGAACACCTCACACGGGACCAATGTAACTCGTAGGAGCCGACCGCGTAGACATGGGGCTCCCGGTTGGAGTGTGCGACGTAAATTTGTCAAAAACTACACTTAAGCATAAAAACATGCCATCGAAGGGTGAAAATGTAAAACAACCATAAAAAGGTCCAGTAAGGGTCACGAAAACCTCACACGGTAGCAATGTAACTCGTAAGAACTAATCGTGTAGTCATGGGGCTCCCAGTTGGAGTGTACAACGTAAATTTGCAAAAATTTAGACTTAAGCATACAAACATGCCATCGAATGGTGAAAACAAAAAAAAACTGTAAAATGGTTTGATAGGAGTCACGAACAGCTCGCACGGGACCAACGTAACTTGTAGGAACCGACTGCATAGTCACGGGGCTCCCGGTTTGAGCGTACGACGTAAATTTGTAAAAAAATAGACTTAAGCATAAAAACATGCCATCGAAGGGTGAAAGCGTAAAACACCCATAAAACGGTCCCGTAATAGCCACAAACACCTCGCACAGGACCGATGTGACTGGTAGGAACCGACCGAGTAGTTACGGGGCGCTCGGTTGGAGTGTACGATGTAAATTTGTAAGAAAATAGACTTAAGCAAAAAAAATGCCATCGAAGGGTGAAAAGATAAAACAGACACAAAATGGTCCTGTAAGAGTCACGAATATCTCACACGGGACCAATGTAACTCGTAGGAACCGACCGCGCAATCACGGGGCTCCCGATTGGAGTGTACGACGTAAATTTGCAAAAAATTAGACTTTAGTAAAAAAACATGCCATCGAAGGGTGAAAACGTAAAACAGCGGTAAAACGGTCCCGTAAGAGTCACAAATTCCTCGTACGGGACCAATGTAACTCGTAGGAACCGACCGCGTCGTCACGGGGCTCCCGGTTGGAGTGTACGACGTTAATTTGCAAAAAATTAGACTTTAGCATAAAAACAGACCATCGAAGGGTGAAAACATAAAATAGCTGTAAAACGATCCAGTAAGAGTCACGAACACCTCGCACGGGACCAATGTAACTCGTAGGAACCGACCGCGTAGTCACGAGGCTCCTAGTTTGAGTGTACAACTTAAATTTACGAAAAAATAGACTTAATCAAAAAAATGTGACATCGATGGGTGAAAACGTAAAACATCGATAAAACGGTCCGGTAAGAGTCATGAACACTCGCACGGGTCCATTGTAACTCGTAGTAATTAACCGCATAGTCACGGGGCCCCGGTTGGAGTGTATGATGTAAATTTGCAAAAAATTAGAATTAGGCATAAAAACATTCCATCGATGGGTGAAAACATAAAACAGTCGTAATACGGTCCGGTAAGAGCCACAAACACCTCGGACGGGACCAAAGTAACTCTTAGGAACCGACCGCGTACTCACGGGGCTCACGGTTGGAGTGTACGACATAAATTTGTAAAATATTAGACATAAGCATAAAAACATTCCATCGAAGGGTGAAAACATAAAACAACTGTAAAAGGTCCGATAAGAGTCACGAAAACATCGCACGGGACCAATGTAACTCGTAGGAACCGACCGCGTAGTCACGGGACCCCCGGTTTGAGTGTACGACGAAAATATTCAAAAAAATAATGTGAAAACGTAAAAAAGCCATAAAATGGTCCAGTAGAGTCATGAATAGCCCGCACTGGACCAATGTAACTCTTTGGAACCGACCGCGTACTCACGGGGCTCCAGGTTTGAGTGTACGACGTAAATACGCCAAAATTATATTTAAGCATAAAAACACGCCATCGAAGTGTGAAAACATAAAAACACCAAAAAATGATCAGGTAAGAGCCACAAACACCTCGAACGGGACCAATTTGACTCGTCAGAACCGACTGCGTAGTCACGGGGCTCCCGGCTGGAGTGTACGACATAAATTTTAAAAAAAATAGACTTAAGCATAGAAGCATGCTATCGAAGGGTGAAAACGTAAAACAACCATAAAATGGTTCGGTAAGAGTCACGAACACCTCACAGGGATCAATGTAACTCGTAGGAACCGACCGCGGAGTCACGGGACTCCCGGTTGGAGTGTACGACGTAAATTTGTAAAAAATAAGACTTTAGCATAAAAACAAGTCATCGGAGGGTGAAAACATAAAATAGTCGTAAAACGATCCTGTAAGAGCCACGAACACCTCGCACGGGACAAATGCAACTGGTAGGAACGGGGCTCCCAGTTGGAGTGTACGACGTAAATTTGTAAAAAATTATACTAAACCATAAAAACTTTCCATCCAAGGGTGAAAACCTAAAACAACCATAAAACAGTCCGGTAAGAGTAACGAACACCTCGCATGGCACCAATGTAACTCATAGGAACCGACCGCGTAGTCACGAGGCTCCTGGTTGGAGTGTACGACGTAAATTTGCAAAAAATTAGACTTAATCTTAAAAACATGCCATCGAAGTGTAAAAATGTAAAACAGTCATAAAACGATTCGATAATAGCCACGAACACCTTGCACGGGTCCAATCTAACTCACAGAAACTGACCGCGTAGTCACGGGGCTCCCGGTTGAAGTGTATGACGTAAATTTGCAAAAATTTAGACATTAGTACAAAAACATGCCATTGAATGGTGAAAATGTAAAACAGCCGTAAAACGGTCCCATAAGAGCCACGAACACCTTGCACGGGACCAATGTAACTCGTAGGAACCGAGCGCGTACTCACGGGGCTCCCGGTCATAGTGTACGATGTAAATTTGTAAAAAAAATGAGTTCAGTATAAAAAAATGACATCGAAGGGTGAAAACGTAAAACAAACACAAAATGCTCCTATAAGGGAGACGAAAAACTCACACGGGACCAATGTAAGTCGTAGGAACCGACCGCGTAATCATGGGGCTCCCGGTTGGAGTGTACGATGTAAATTGGAAAAAAAAATTAGACTTAATCATAAAGACATGCCATCGAAGGGTGAAAAGATAAAACAATCGTAAAACGGTTCGGTAAGAGTCACGAACACCTCGCACGGGAATAATGTAATTCGTAGGAACCGATCGCGAAGCACGGGACTCCTGGTTGGAGTGTACGATGTAAATCTGCAAAAAATTAGAGTTAAGCATAGAAACGTGCCATCGAAAGGTGAAAACATAAAACAGTCGTAATACGGTCTGGTAAGAGTCACGAGCACCTCGCACGGAATCCATGTTACTCGTAGGAACCAACCGTGTAGTCACGGGGCTCCCTGTTGGAGTATACGACATAAATTTGCAAAAAATTAGACGAAAGCAAAAAAACATGCCATCGAAGGGTGAAAACGTAAAACAATCGTAAAATGGTCATGTAAGAGTCATGAAAATATCACACAGGACCAATGTAACTCGTAGGAACTGACCACGTAGTCACAGGGCTCCCGATTGGAGTATACGACGTAAATTTGCAAAAAATTAGACTTAAGAATAAAAACATGCCATCGAAGGGTGAAAATGTAAAGCAGCAGTAAAACGGTCTAGTAAGAGTCAAGAACACCTCACACGGGACCAATGTAACTCGTAGGAGCCGACCGCGTAGACATGGGCTCCCGGTTGGAGTGTACGACGTAAATTTGCGAAAAATTAGATGTAAGCATAGAAACATGTCATAGAAGGTTGAAAATATAAAATAACCATAAAACGGTCCGGTAAGAGTCACGAAAACCTCGCACGGGATCAATGTAACTCGTAAGAACTAATCGTGTAGTCATGAGGCTCCCAATTGGACTGTACAACGTAAATTTGTAAAAAATTAGACTTAAGCTTACAAACATGCCATCGAATGGTGAAAACATAAAAAAACTGTAAAATGGTTTGATAAGAGTCACGAACAGCTCGCACGGGACCAACATAACATGTAGGAACCGATTGTGTAGTCACGGGGCTCCCGGTAAATTTGTAAAAAATAGACTTAAGCATAAAAACATTCCATCGAAGGGTGAAATCATAAAACACCAATAAAACGGTCCCGTAATAGCCACAAACACCTCGCACGGGACCAATGTGACTGGTAGGAACCGACCGCGTAGTTACGGGGCTCTCGGTTGGAGTGTATGATGTAAATTTGTAAAAAATTAGACTTAAGCAAAAAAAATGCCATCGAAGGGTGAAAAGATAAAACAGAAACAAAATGGTCCTGTAAGAGTCACGAACACCTCACACGGGACCAATGTAACTCGTAGGAACCGACCGCGTAGTCACGGGGCTCCCGATTGGAGTGTACGACGTAAATTTGCAAAAAATTAGACTTTAGTAAAAAAACATGCCATCGAAGGGTGAAAACGTAAAACAGCGGTAAAACGGTCCCGTAAGAGTCACAAATTCCTCGTACGGGACCAATGTAACTCGTAGGAACCGACCGCGTCGTCACGGGGCTCCCGGTTGGAGTGTACGACGTTAATTTGCAAAAAATTAGACTTTAGCATAAAAACAGACCATCGAAGGGTGAAAACATAAAATAGCTGTAAAACGATCCAGTAAGAGTCACGAACACCTCGCACGGGACCAATGTAACTCGTAGGAACCGACCGCGTAGTCACGAGGCTCCTAGTTTGAGTGTACAACTTAAATTTACGAAAAAATAGACTTAATCAAAAAAATGTGACATCGATGGGTGAAAACGTAAAACATCGATAAAACGGTCCGGTAAGAGTCACGAACACTCGCACGGGTCCATTGTAACTCGTAGTAATTAACCGCATAGTCACGGGGCCCCGGTTGGAGTGTATGATGTAAATTTGCAAAAAATTAGAATTAGGCATAAAAACATTCCATCGATGGGTGAAAACATAAAACAGTCGTAATACGGTCCGGTAAGAGCCACAAACACCTCGGACGGGACCAAAGTAACTCTTAGGAACCGACCGCGTACTCACGGGGCTCACGGTTGGAGTGTACGACATAAATTTGTAAAATATTAGACATAAGCATAAAAACATTCCATCGAAGGGTGAAAACGTAAAACAACCGTAAAAAGGTCCGATAAGAGTCACGAAAACATCGCACGGGACCAATGTAACTCGTAGGTACCGACCGCGTAGTCACGGGGCCCCCGGTTTGAGTGTACGACGAAAATTTTCAAAAAAATAATGTGAAAACGTAAAAAAGCCATAAAATGGTCCAGTAGAGTCATGAATAGCCCGCACTGGACCAATGTAACTCTTTGGAACCGACCGCATACTCACGGGGATCTAGGTTTGAGTGTACGAAGTAAATTCGCCAAAAATTAGACTTAAGCATAAAAACACGCCATCGAAGTGTGAAAACATAAAAACACCGTAAAACGATCAGGTAAGAGTCACAAACACCTCGCACGGGACCAATTTGATTCGTAAGAACCGACCGCGTAGTCACGGGGCTCCCGACTGGAGTGTACGACATAAATTTTTAAAAAAATAGACTTAAGCATAAAAGCATGCATTCGAAGGGTAAAAACGTAAAACAACCATAAAATGGTTCGGTAAGAGTCACGAACACCTAACAGGGATCAATGTAACTCGTAGGAACTGACCGCGGAGTCACGGGACTCCCGGTTGGAGTGTACGACGTAAATTTGCAAAAAATCAGACTTTAGCATAAAAACATGTCATCGGAGGGTGAAAACGTAAAATAGTCGTAAAACGATCCTGTAAGAGCCACGAACACCTCGCACGGGATAAATGTAACTGGTAGGAACGGGGCTCCCAGTTGGAGTGTACGACCTTAATTTGTAAAAAATTATACTTAACCATAAAAACTCTCCATCCAAGGGTGAAAACCTAAAACAACCATAAAACAGTCCAGTAAGAATCACGAACACCTCGCACGGGACCAATGTTACTCGTAGGAACCGATCGTGTAGTCACGAGGCTCCTGCTTGGAGTGTACGAAGTAAATTTGTAAAAAATTAGACTTAATCTTAAAAACATGCCATCGAAGTGTAAAAACATAAAACAGTCATAAAACGATTCGGTAAGCGTCACGAACACCTTGTACGGGTCCAAAGTAACTCGTAGAAACTGACCGCGTAGTCACGGTGCTCCCGATTGGAGTGTATGACGTAAATTTGCAAAACATTAGACATTAGTATAAAAACATGCCATTGAATGGTGAAAATGTAAAAAAACCGTAAAACGGTCCCGTAAGAGCCACAAACACCTTGCATGGGACCAATGTAACTCGTAGGAACCGAGCGCGTAGTCACGGGGCTCCCGGTTGGATTGTAAGATGTAAATTTGTAAAAAAAATGAGTTCGGTATAAAAAAGCCATTGAAGGTTGAAAATGTAAAACAAACAAAAAATGCTCCTGTAAGAGTCACGAAAAACTCACACGGGACCAATGTAAGTCATAGGAACCGACTGCGTAGTCATGGGGCTCCCGGTTGGAGTGTACGATCTAAATTTGAAAAAAAAATTAGACTTAAGCATAAAGACATGCCATCGAAGGGTGAAAACATCAAACAGACACAAAATGCTCCTATAAGAGTCACGAAAAACTCACACGGGACCAATGTAAGTCGTAGGAACCGATCGCGTAGTCATGGGTCTCCCGGTTGGAGTGTACGACGTAAATTTGGGAAAAAAATTAGACTTAAGCATAAAGACATGCCATCGAAGGGTGAAAACGTAAAACAATCATAAAACGATTCGGTAAGAGTCACGAACACCTCGCACGGGAACAATGTAATTCGTAGGAACCAATCGCGTAGTCACGGGATTCCCGGTTGGAGTGTACGACGTAAATCTGTAAAAAATTTGAGTTAAGCATAAAAACATGCCATCGAAGGGTGAAAACATAAAACATCCATAAAACGGTCCGGTAAGAGTCACGAACACTCACACGGGTCCATTGTAACTCGTAGGAAATAACCGCATAGTCACGGGGCCCCGGTTGGAGTGTATGACGTAAATTTGCAAAAAATTAGAATTAAGCATAAAAACATTCCACCGATGGGTGAAAACATAAAACAGTCGTAATACGGTCCGGTAAGAGCCACGAACACCTCGCACGGGACCAAAGTAACTCTTAGGAGCTGACCGCGTAGTCACGGGGCTCCCGATTGGAGTGTACGACATAAATTTGTAAAAAATTAGACATAAGCATAAAAACATGCCATCGAAGGGTGAAAACGTAAAACAGCCGTAAAAAGGTCCGATAAGAGTCACGAAAACATCGCACGGAACCAATGTAACTCGTAGGAACCGACCGCGTAGTCACGGGGCCCCCGGTTTGAGTGTACGACGTAAATTTTCAAAAAAATAATGTGAAAACGTAAAAAAGCTGTAAAATGGTCCAGTAGAGTCATGAATAGCCCGCACGGGACCAATGTAACTCTTTGGAACCGACCGCGTACTCATGGGGCTCCAGGTTTGAGTGTACGACGTAAATTCGCCAAAATTATACTTAAGCATAAAAACACCAAAAAACGATCAGGTAAGAGTCACAAACACCTCGCACGGGACCAATTTGACTCGTAAGAACCGACTGCGTAGTCACGGGGCTCCCGGCTGGAGTGTACGACATAAATTTTAAAAAAAATAGACTTAATCATAAAAGCATGCTATCGAAGGGTGAAAACGTAAAACATCCATAAAATGGTTCGGTAAGAGTCACGAACACCTCACAGGGATCAATGTAACTCTTAGGAACCGACCGCGGAGTCAGGGGACTCCCGGTTGGAGTGTACGACGTAAATTTGCAAAAAATCAGACTTTAGCATACAAACATGTCATCGGAGGGTGAAAACGTAAAATAGTCGTAAAACGATCCTGTAAGAGCCACGAACACCTCGCACGGGACAAATGTAATTGGTAGGAACGGGGCTCCCAGTTGGAGTGTACGACGTAAATTTGTAAAAAATTATACTTAACCAAAAAAACTTTCCATCCAAGGGTGAAAACCTAAAACAACCATAATACAGTCCTGTAAGAGTAACGAACACCTCGCATGGGACCAATGTAACTCATAGGAACCGACCGCGTAGTCACGAGGCTCCTGGTTGGAGTGTACGACGTAAATTTGCAAAAAATTAGACTTAATCTTAAAAACATGCCATCGAAGTGTAAAAACATAAAACAATCATAAAACGATTCGGTAAGAGCCACGAACACCTTGCACGGGTCCAATGTAACTCATAGAAACTGACCGCGTAATCACGAGGCTCCCGGTTGGAGTGTATGACGTAAATTTGCAAAAAATTAGACATTTGTATAAAAACATGCCATTGAATGGTGAAAATGTAAAACAACCGTAAAACGGTCCTGTAAGAGCCACGAACACCTTGCACGGGACCAATGTAACTCGTAGGAATCGAGCGCGTACTCACGGGGCTCCCGGTTGTAGTGTACGATGTAAATTTGTAAAAAAAATGAGTTCAGTATAAAAAAATGACATCGAAGGGTGAAAACCTAAAACAAACACAAAATGCTCCTGTAAGGGTCACAAAAAACTCACACGGGACCAATGTAAGTCGTAGGAACCTACCGCGTAGTCATGGGGCTCCCGGTTGGAGTGTACGACGTAAATTTGAAAATAAAATTAGACTTAAGCATAAAGACATGCCATCGAAGGGTGAAAAGATAAAACAATCGTAAAAAGGTTCGGTAAGAGTCACGAACACCTCGCACGGGAATAATGTAATTCGTAGGAACCGATCGCGAAGTCACGGGACTCCCGGTTGGAGTGTACGACGTAAATCTGCTAAAAATTAGAGTTAAGCATAGAAACGTGCCATCGAAGGGTGAAAACATAAATCAGTCGTAATACGGTCTGGTAAGAGTCACGAACACCTCGCACGGAACCCATGTAACTCGTAGGAACCAACCGTGTAGTCACGGGGCTCCCTGTTGGAGTGTACGACATAAATTTGCAAAAAATTAGACGAAAGCAAAAAAACATGCCATCGAAGGGTGAAAACGTAAAACAACCGTAAAATGGTCATGTAAGAGTCATAAACATATCACACAGGACCAATGTAACTCGTAGGAACTGATCACGTAGTCACGGGGCTCCCGATTGGAGTATACGACGTAAATTTGCAAAAAATTAAAAACATGCCATCGAAGGGTGAAAATGTAAAACAGCAGTAAAACGGTCTGGTAAGAGTCAAGAGCACCTCACACGGGACCAATGTAACTCGGAGGAGTCGACCGCATAGACATGGGGCTCCCGGTTGGAGTGTACGACGTAAATTTGCCAAAAATTAGACGTAAGCATAGAAACATGCCATCGAAGGGTGAAAATGTAAAACAACAATAAAACGGTCCGGAAAGAGTCACGAAAACCTCGCACGGGAGCAATATAACTCGTAAGAACTAATCGTGTAGTCACGGGGCTCCCAATTGGAGTGTACAACGTAAATTTGTAAAAAATTAGACTTAAGCATACAAACATGCCATCGAATGGTGAAAACATAAAAAAACTGTAAAATGGATTGATAGGAGTCACGGACAGCTCGCACGGGACCAACGTAACTTGTAGGAACCGACTGTGTAGTCACGGGGCTCCCGGTTTGAGCGTACGACGTAAATTTGTAAAAAGTAGACTTAAGCACAAAAACATACCATCGAATGGTGAAAGCATAAAACACCCATAAAACGGTCCCGTAATAGCCACAAACACCTCGCACGGGACCAATGTGACTGGTAGGAACCGACCGCGTAGTTACGGGGCTCTCGGTTGGAGTGTACGATGTAAATTTGTAAAAAATTAGACTTAAGCAAAAAAAATGCCATCGAAGGGTGAAAAGATAAAACAGACACAAAATGGTCCTGTAAGAGTCACGAGCATCTCACACGGGACCAATGTAACTCGTAGGAACCGACCGCGTAGTCACGGGGATCCCGATTGGAGTGTACAACGTAAGTTTGCAAAAAATTAGACTTTAGCAAAAAAACATGCCATCGAAGGGTGAAAACGTAAAACAGCGGTAAAACGGTCCCGTAAGAGTCACAAACACCTCGTACGGGACCAATGTAACTCGTAGGAACCGACCGCGGAGTCACGGGGCTCCCGGTTGGAGTGTACGACGTTAATTTGCAAAAAATTAGACTTTAGCATAAAAACAGACCATCGAAGGGTGAAAACATAAAATAGCTATAAAACGATCCAGTAAGAGTCACGAACACCTCGCACGGGACCAATGTAACTCGTAGGAACCGACCGCGTAGTCACGAGGCTCCTAGTTTGAGTGTACAACTTAAATTTATGAAAAAATAGACTTAATCAAAAAAATGTGACATCGATGGGTGAAAATGTAAAACATCCATAAAACGGTCCGGTAAAAGTCACGAACACTCGCACGGGTCCATTGTAACTCGTAGGAATTAACCGCATTGTCACGGGGCCCCGGTTGGAGTGTATGATGTAAATTTGCAAAAAATTAGAATTAAGCATAAAAACATTCCATCGATGGGTGAAAACATAAAACAGTCGTAATACGGTCCGGTAAGAGCCACGAACACCTCGGACGGGACCAAAGTAACTCTTAGGAACCGACCGCGTAGTCACGGGGCTCCCGGTTGGAGTGTACGACATAAATTTGTAAAATATTAGACATAAGCATAAAAACATTCCATCGAAGGGTGAAAACGTAAAACAACTGTAAAAAGGTCCGATAAGAGTCACGAAAACATCGCACGGGACCAATGTAACTCGTAGGAACTGACCGCGTAGTCACGGGGCCCCCGGTTTGAGTGTACGACGAAAATTTTCAAAAAAATAATGTGAAAACGTAAAAAAGACATAAAATGGTCCAGTAGAGTCATGAATAGCCCGCACTGGACCAATGTAACTCTTTGGAACCGACCGCGTACTCACTGGGCTCCAGGTTTGAGTGTACGACGTAAATTCGCCAAAAATTAGACTTAAGCAAAAAAACATGCCAGCGAAGTGTGAAAACATAAAAACACCATAAAATGATCAGGTAAGAGTCACGACAATCTCACACGGGACCAATTTGACTCGTAAGAACCGACCGCGTAGTCACGGGGCTCCCGGCTAGAGTGTACGACATAATTTTTTTAAAAAATAGACTTAAGCATAAAAGCATGCTATCGAAGGGTGAAAACGTAAAACAACCATAAAATTGTTCGGTAAGAGTCACGAACACCTCACAGGGATCAATGTAACTCGTAGGAACCGACCGCGGAGTCCCGGGACTCCCGGATGGAGTGTACGACGTAAATTTGCAAAAAATCAGACTTTAGCATAAAAGCATGTCATCGGAGGGTGAAAACGTAAAATAGTCGTAAAACGATCCTGTAAGAGCCACGAACACCTCGCACAGTACAAATGTAACAGGTAGGAACGGGGCTCCTAGTTGGAGTGTACGACGTAAATTTGTAAAAAAATATACTTAACCATAAAAACTTTCCATCCAAGGGTGAAAACCTAAAACAACCATAAAACACTCCGGTAAGAGTCACGAACACCTCGCACGGGACCAATGTTACTCGTAGGAACCGATCGCGTAGTCACGAGGCTCTTGGTTGGAGTGTATGACGTAAATTTGTAAAAAATTAGACTTAATCTTAAAAACATGCCATCGAAGTGTAAAAACATAAAAAAAATCATAAAACGATTCGGTAAGCGTCACGAACACCTTGCACGGGTCCAATGTAACTCGTAGAAACTGACCGCGTAGTCACGGGGCTCCTGGTTGGAGTGTATGACGTAAATTTGCAAAAAATTAGTCATTAGTATAAAAACATGCCATTGAATGGTGAAAATGTAAAACAGTCGTAAAACGGCCCCGTAAGAGCCACGAACACCTTGCATGGGACCAATGTAACTCGTAGGAACCGAGCGCGTACTCACGGGGCTCCCGGTTGGAGTGTACGATGTAAATTTGAAAAAAATTGAGTTCGGTATAAAAAAATGCCATTGAAGGGTGAAAACGTAAAACAAACAAAAAATGCTCCTGTAAGAGTCACGAAAAACTCACACGGGACCAATGTAAGTCGTAGGAACCGACTGCGTAGTCATGGGGCTCCCGGTTGGAGTGTACGACGTAAATTTGAAAAAAAAATTAGACTTAGGCATAAAGAAATGCCATCGAAGGGTGAAAACGTAAAACAGACAAAAAATGCTCCTGTAAGAGTCCCGAAAACTCACACGGGACCAATGTAAGTCGTAGGAATCGATCGCGTAGTCATGGGGCTCCCAGTTGGAGTGTACGACGTAAATTTGAAAAAAAAATTAGACTTAAGCATAAAGACATGCCATCGAATGGTGAAAATGTAAAACAATCGTAAAACGGTTCGGTAAGAGTCACGAACACCTCGCACGGGAACAATGTAATTCGTAGGAACCAACCCTGTAGTCACGGGGCTCCCTGTTGGAGTGTACGACATAAATTTGCAAAAAATTAGACGAAAGCATAAAAACATGCCATCAAAGGGAGAAAACGTAAAACAACCGTAAAATGGTCATGTAAGAGTCATGAAAATATCACACAGGACCAATACTCGTAGGAACTGACCACGTAGTCACGGGGCTCCCGATTGGAGTATACGACGTAAATTTGCAAAAAATTAAAAACATGCCATCGAAGGGTGAAAATGTAAAACAGCAGTAAAACGGTGTGGTTAGAGTCAAGAACACCTCACACGGGACCAATGTAACTCGTAGGAGCCGACCGCGTAGACATGGCGCTCCCGGTTGGAGTGTACGACGTAAATTTTCCAAAAATTAGACGTAAGCATAGAAACATGCCATCGAAGGGTGAAAATGTAAAACAACCATAAAACGGTCCGGTAAGAGTCACGAAAACCACGAACGGGAGCAATGTAACTCGTAAGAACTAATCGTGTAGTCACGGGGCTCCCAATTGGAGTGTACAACCTAAATTTGTAAAAAAATAGACTTAAGCATACAAACATGCCATCGAATGGTGAAAACACAAAAAAACTGTAAAATGGTTTGATAGGAGTCACGAACAGCTCGCACGGGACCAACGTAACTTGTAGGAACCGGCTGTGTAGTCACGGGGCTCCCGGTTTGAGCGTACGACGTAAATTTGTAAAAAATTGACATAAGCATAAAAACATGCCATCGAAGGGTGAAAGCATAAAACACCCATAAAACGGTCCCGTAATAGCCACAAACACCTCGCACGGGACCAATGTGACTGGTAGGAACCGACCGCGTAGTTACGGGGCTCTCCATTGGAGTGTACGATGTAAATTTGCAAAAAATTAGACTTAAGCAAAAAAAATGCCATCGAAGGGTGAAAAGATAAAACAGACACAAAATGGTCCTGTAAGAGTCACGAACACCTCACACGGGACCAATGTAACTCATAGGAACCGACCGCGTAGTCACGGGGCTCCCGATTGGAGTGTACGACGTAAATTTGCAAAAAATTAGACTTTAGCAAAAAAACATGCCATCGAAGGGTGAAAACGTAAAACAACGGTAAAATGGTCCCGTAAAAGTCACAAACACCTCGTACGGGACCAATGTAACTCGTAGGAACCGACCGCGTAGTCACGGGGCTCCCGATTGGAGTGTACGGCGTTAATTTGCAAAAAATTAGACTTTAGCATAAAAACACACCATCGAAGGGTGAAAACATAAAATAGCCGTAAAACGATCCAGTAAGAGTCACGAACACCTCGTACGGGACCAATGTAACTCGTAGGAACCGACCGCGTAGTCACGAGGCTCCTAGTTTGAGGGTACAACTTAAATTTGCGAAAAAAATAGACTTAATCAAAAAAATGTGACATCGATGGGTGAAAACGAAAAATATCCATAAAACGGTCCGGTAAGAGTCACGAACACTCGCACGGGTCCATTGTAACTCGTAGGAATTAACCGCATAGTCACGGGGCCCCGGTTGGAGTGTATGACGTAAATTTGCAAAAAAATAGAATTAAGCATAAAAACATTCCATCGGTGGGTGAAAACATAAAACAGTCGTAATACGGTCCGGTAAGAGCCACGAACACCTCGGACGGGACCAAAGTAACTCTTAGGACCCGATCGCGTAGTCACGGGGCTCCCGGTTGGAGTGTACGACATAAATTTGTAAAATATTAGACATGAGCATAAAAACATTCCGTCCAAGGGTAAAAACGTAAAACAACCGTAAAAAGGTCCGATAAGAGTCACGAAAACATCGCACGGGACCAATGTATCTCTTAGGAACCGACCGCATAGTCACGGGGCCCCCGGTTTGAGTGTACGATGAAAATTTTCAAAAAAATAATGTGAAAACATAAAAAAGCCATGAAATGGTCCAGTAGAGTCATGAATAGCCCGCACTGGACCAATGTAACTCTTTGGAACCGACCGCGTACTCACGGGGCTCCAGGTTTGAGTGTACGACGTAAATTCGCCAAAAATTATACTTAAGCATAAAAACATGCCAGCGAAGTGTGAAAACATAAAAACACCATAAAACGATCAGGTAAGAGTCACGAAAATCTCACACGGGACCAATTTGACTCGTAAGAACCGACCGCGTAGTCACGGGGCTCCCGGCTAGAGTGTACGACATAAATTTTTAAAAAAATAGACTTAAGCATAAAAGCATGCTATCGAAGGGTGAAAACATAAAACATCCATAAAATGGTTCGGTAAGAGTCACAAACACCTCACAGGGATCAATGTAACTCGTAGGAACCGACCGCGGAGTCACGGGACTCCCGGTTGGAGTGTACGACGTAAATTTGCAAAAAATCAGACTTTAGCATAAAAGCATGTCATCAGAGGGTGAAAACGTAAAATAGTCGTGAAACGATCCTGTAAGAGCCACGAACACCTCGCACGGGACAAATGTAACTGGTAGGAACGGGGCTCCCAGTTGGAGTGTACGACGTAAATTTGTAAAAAATTATACTTAACCATAAAAACATTCCATCCAAGGGTGAAAACCTAAAACAACCATAAAACTGTCCGGTAAGAGTCACGAACACCTCGCATGGGACCAATGTTACTCGTAGGAACCGACCGCGTAGTCACGAGGCTCCTGGTTGGAGTGTACGACATAAATTTGTAAAAAAATAGAATTAATCTAAAAAACATGCCATCGAAGTGTAAAAACATAAAACAATCATAAAACGATTCGATAAGCGTCACGAACACCTTGCACGGGTCCAATGTAACTCGTAGAAACTGACCGCGTAGTCACGGGGCTCCCGGTTGGAGTGTATGACGTAAATTTGCAAAAAATTAGACATTAGTATAAAAACATGCCATTGAATGGTGAAAATGTAAAACAGCCGTAAAATGGTCCCGTAAGAGCCCCGAACACCTTGCATGGGACCAATGTAACTCGTAGGAACCGAGCGCGTAGTCACGGGGCTCCCAGTTGGAGTGTACGATGTAAATTTGAAAAAAATGAGTTCGGTATAAAAAAGCCATTGAAGGGTGAAAACGTAAAACAAATAAAAAATGCTCCTGTAAGAGTCACGAAAAACTCACACGGGACCAATGTAAGTCGTAGGAACCGACTGCGTAGTCATGGGGCTCCCGGTTGGAGTGTACGAAGTAAATTTTAAAAAAAAATTAGACTTAAGCATAAAGACATGCCATCGAAGGGTGAAAACGTAAAACAGACACAAAATGCTCCTGTAAGAGTCACGAAAAACTCACACGGGAGCAATGTAAGACGTAGGAACCGATCGCGTAGTCATGGGGCTCCCGGTTGGAGTGTACGACGTAAATTTGAAAAAAAAATTAGACTTAAGCATAAAGACATGCCATCGAAGGGTGAAAACGTAAAACAATCGTAAAACGGTTCGGTAAGAGTCACGAACACCTCGCACGGGAACAATGTAATTCGTAGGAACCAATCGCGTAGTCACGGGAATCCCGGTTGGAGTGTACGACGTAAATCTGCAAAAAAATAGAGTTAAGTATAAAAACATGCCATCGAAGGGTGAAAACATAAAACAGTAGTAATACGATATGGTAAGAGACACGAACACCCCGGACGGAACCCATGTAACTCGTAAGAACCAACCGTGTAGTCACGAGGCTCCCTGTTGGAGTGTACGACATAAATTTGCAAAAAATTAGACGAAAGCATAAAAACATGCCATCGAAGGGTGAAAACATAAAACAACCGTAAAATGGTCATGTAAGAGTCATGAAAATATCACACAGGACCAATGTAACTCGTAGGAACTGACCATGTAGTCACGGGGCTCCCGATTAGAGTATACGACGTAAATTTGCAAAAAATTAGACTTAAGCATAAAAACATGCCATCGAAGGGTGAAAATGTAAAACAGCAGTAAAACGGTCTAGTAAGAGTCAAGAACACCTCACCTGTGACCAATGTAACTCGTAGGAGCCGACCGCGTAGACATGGGGCTCCCGGTTGGAGTGTACGACGTAAATTTGCCAAAAATTAGACTTAAGCATAAAAACATGCCATCGAAGGGTGAAAATGTAAAACAACCATAAAACGGTCCGGTAAGAGTCACAAAAACCTCACACGGGAGCAATGTAACTCGTAAGAACTAATCGTCTAGTCATGGGGCTCCCAGTTGGAGTGTAGAACGTAAATTTGAAAAAAATTAGAATTAAGCATACAAACATGCCATCGAATGGTGAAAACATAAAAAAACTGTAAAATGGTTAGATAGGAGTCACGAACAGCTTGTACGGGACCAACGTAACTTGTAGGAACCGACTGCGTAGTCACGGGGCTCCCGGTTTGAGCATACGACGTAAATTTGTAAAAAAATAGACTTAAGCATAAAAACATGCCATCGAAGGGTGAAAGCGTAAAACACCCATAAAACGGTCCCGTAATAGCAACGAGCACCTCGCACGGGACCAATGTGACTGGTAGGAACCGATCGCGTAGTTACGGGGCTCTCGATTGGAGTGTACGACGTAAAATTGTAAAAAATTAGACTTGAGCAAAAAAAATGCCATCGATGGGTGAAAACATAAAACAGACAGAAAATGGTCCTGTAAGAGTCACGAACACCTCACACGGGACCAATGTAACTCGTAGGAACCGACCGCGTAGTCACGGGGCTCCCGATTGGAGTGTATGACATAAATTTGAAAAAAATAGACTTTAGCATAAAAACACACCATCGAAGGGTGAAAACATAAAATAGCTGAAAAACGATCCAATGAGAGTCACGAACACCTCGTACGGGACCAATGTAACTCGTAGGAACCGACCACGTAGTCACGGGGCTCCCGGTTGGAGTGTACGACGTTAATTTGCAAAAAATTAAACTTTAGCATAAAAACACACCATCTAAGGGTGAAACATAAAATAGCTGTAAAACGATCCAATGAGAGTCACGAACACCTCGCACGGGACCAGTGTAACTCGTAGGAACCGACCGCATAGTCACGAGGCTCCTGGTTGAGTATACAACTTAAATTTGCGAAAAAATAGACTTAATCATAAAAATGTGACATCGATGGGTGAAAACGTAAAACATCCATAAAACGGTCCGGTAAGAGTCACGAACACTCGCACGGGTCCATTGTAACTCGTAGGAATTAACCGCATAGTCACGGGGCCCCGGTTGGAGTGTATGACGTAAATTTGCAAAAAATTAGAATTGAGCATAAAAACATTCTATCAATGGGTGAAAACATAAAACAGTCGTAATACGGTCCGGTAAGAGCCACGAACACCTCGGACGGGACCAAAGTAACTCTTAGGAATCGACCGCGTAGTCACGGGGCTCCCGGTTGGAGTGTACGACATAAATTTGTAAAATATTAGACATAAGCATAAAAACATTCCATCGAAGGGTGAAAACGTAAAAAGGTCCGATAAGAGTCACGAAAACATCACACGGGACCAATGTAACTCGTAGGTACCGACCGCGTAGTCACGGGGCCCCCGGTTTAAGTGTACGACGAAAATTTTCAAAAAAATAATGTGAAAACGTAAAAAAGCCATAAAATGGTCCAGTAGTCATGAATAGCCCGCACTGGACCAATGTAACTCTTTGGAACCGACCGCATACTCACGGGGATCCAGGTTTGAGTGTACGAAGTAAATTCGCCAAAAATTAGACTTAAGCATAAAAACACGCCATCGAAGTGTGAAAACATAAAAACACCGTAAAACGATCAGGTAAGAGTCACAAACACCTCGCACGGGACCAATTTGATTCGTAAGAACCGACCGCGTAGTCACGGGGCTCCCGGCTGGAGTGTACGACATAAATTTTAAAAAAAATAGACTTAAGCATAAAAGCATGCTATCGAAGTGTGAAAATGTAAAACAGCCATAAAATGGTTCGGTAAGAGTCACGAACACCTCACAGGGATCAATGTAACTCGTAGGAACCGACCGCGGAGTCACGGGACTCCCGGTTGGAGTGTACGACGTAAATTTGCAAAAAATCAGACTTTAGCATAAAAGCATGTCACCGGAGGGTGAAAACGTAAAATAGTTGTAAAACGATCCTGTAAGAGCCACGAACACCTCGCACGAGACAAATGTAACTGGTAGAAACGGGGTTCCCAGTTGGAGTGTACGACGTAAATTTGTAAAAAATTATACTTAACCATAAAAACTTTCCATCCAAGGGTGAAAACCTAAAACAACCATAAAACAGTCCGGTAAGAGTCACGAACACCTTGCACGGGACCAATGTTACTCGTAGGAACCGACCGCGTAGTCACGAGGCTCCTGGTTGGAGTGTACGACGTAAAATTGCAAAAAATTAGACTTAATCTTAAAAACATGCCATCGAAGTGTAAAAACATAAAACAATCATAAAAGGATACGGTAAGCGTCACGAACACCTTGCACGAATCCAATGTAACTCGTAGGAACTGACCGCGTAGTCACGGGGCTCCCGATTGGAGTGTATGACGTAAATTTGCAAAAAAGTAGACATTAGTATAAAAACATGCCATTGAATGGTGAAAATGTAAGATAGTCGTAAAACGGTCCCGTAAGTGCCACCAACACCTTGCACGGGACCAATGTAACTTGTAGGAACCGAGCGCGTAGTCACGGGGCTCCCGGATAGAGTGTACGATGTAAATTTGTAAAAAAAATGAGTTCAGTATACAAAAATGCCATCGAAAGGTGAAAACGTAAAACAAACACAAAAAGCTCCTGTAAGAGTCACGAAAAACTCACACGGGACCAATGTAAGTCGTAGGAACCGACCGCGTAGTCATGGGGCTCCTGGTTGGAGTGTACGACGTAAATTTGAAAAAAAAATTAGACTTAAGCATAAAGACATGCCATCGAAGGGTGAAAACATAAAGCAATTGTAAAATGATTTGGTAAGAGTCATGAACACCTCGCACGGGAATAATGTAATTCGTAGGAACCGATCGCGTAGTCACGGGACTCCCGGTTGGAGTGTACGACGTAAATCTGCAAAAAATTAGAGTTAAGCATAAAAACGTGCCATCGAAGGGTGGAAACATAAAATAGTCGTAATACGGTCTGGTAAGATTCGTGAACACCTCGCACGGAACCCATGTAACTCGTAGGAACCAATCGTGTAGTCACGGGGATCCCTGTTGGAGTGTACGACATAAATTTGCAAAAAATAAGACGAAAGTAAAAAAACATGCCATCAAAGGGTGAAAACGTAAAACATCCGTAAAATGGTCATGTAAGAGTCACAAAAATGTCACACAAGACAAATGTAACTCGTAGGAACTGACCACGTAGTCACAGGGCTCCCGATTGGAGTATAAGACGTAAATTTTAAAAAAATTAGACTTAAGCATAAAAACATGCCATCGAAGGGTGAAAACGTAAAACAACAGTAAAACGGTCTGGTATGAGTCAAGAACACCTCACACGGGACCAATGTAACTCGTAGGAGCCGACCGCGTTGACATGGAGCTCCCGGTTGGAGTGTACGACATAAATTTGCCAAAAATTAGACTTAAGCATAAAAACATGCCATCCAAGGGTGAAAATGTAAAACAGCCATAAAACGGTCTTGTAAGAGGCACGAAAACCTCGCACGGGAGCAATGTAACTCGTAAGAAGTAACCGTGTAGTCACGGGGCTCCCAGTTGGAGTGTACAACGTAAATTCACAAAAAATTAGACTTAAGCATACAAACATGCCATCGAAGGGTGAAAAAATAAAAAAACTGTAAAATGGTTTGATAGGAGTCACGAATAGCTCGCACGGGACCAATGTAACTCGTAGGAACTGACTGCGTAGTCACGGAGCTCCCGATTTGAGCGTAGGACGTAAATTTGTAAAAACATAGACTTAAGCATAAAAACATGCCATCGAAGGGTGAAAGCGTAAAACACCCATAAAACGGTCCCGTAACAGCCACAAACACCTCGCACGGGACCAATGTGACTGGTAGGAACCGACCGCGTAGTTACGGGGGTCTCAATTGGAGCGTACGACGTAAATTTGCAAAAAATTAGACTTAAACAAAAAAAATGCCATCGAAGGGTCAAAACATAAAACAGACAAAAAATGGTCGTGTAAGAGTCACAAACACCTCTCACGGGACCAATGTAACTCGTAGGAACCGACCGCGTAGTCACGGGGCTCCCGATTGGAGTGTACGACGTAAATTTGCAAAAAAATAGACTTTAGCATAAAAACATGCCATCGAAGGATGAAAATGTAAAACAACGGTAAAATGGTCCCGTAAGAGTCACGAACACCTCGTACGGAACCAATGTAACTCGTAGGAACCGACCGCGTAGTCACGGGGCTCCCGGTTAGAGTGTACGACATTAATTTGAATAAAATTAGACTTTAGCATGAAAACATACCATCGAAGGGTGAAAACATAAAATAACTGTAAAACGATCCAGTAAGAGTCACGAAACCTCCCACGGGACCAATGTAACTCGTAGGAACCGACCGCGTAGTCACGCGGCTCCTGGTTTGAGTGTACAACTTAAATTTGCGAAAAAATAGACTTAATTATAAAAATGTGACATCGATGGGTGAAAACGTAAAACATCCATAAAACGGTCCGGTAAGAGTCATGAACACCTCGCACGGGTCCATTGTAACTCGTAGGAATTAACCGCATTATGACGGGGCCCCCGGTTGGAGTGTATGGCGTAAATTTGCAAAAAAATAGAATTAAGCATAAAAACATTCCATCGATGGGTGTAAACATAAAACAGTCGTAATACGGTCCGGTAAGAGCCACGAACACCTCGCACGGGACCAAAGTAACTCTTAGGAATAGACTGCGTAGTCACCGGGCTCTCGGTTGGTGTGTACGACATAAATTTGTAAAAAAATAGACATAAGCATAAAAACATGCCATCGAAGGGTGAATGTAACTCGTAGGAACCGACCGCGCAGTCACGGGGCTCTCGGTTCGAGTGTACAACGTAAATTTGAAAAAAATTATGATGAAAACCTAAAATAGTCATAAAACTGTCCGGTAAGAGTCATGACTAGCTCGCACGGGACTAATGTAACTCGTAGGAACCGACCGCGTAGTCACGGGGCTCCAGGTTTGAGTGTACGACATAAATGCCATCGAAGTGTGAAACGTAAAACGACCATAAAATGGTCCTGTAAAAGTCACGAACACCTCGCACGGGACCAATTTGACTCGTAGGAACTAACCGCGTAGTCACAGGGCTCCCGGTTGAAGTGTAGAACGTAAATTTGCCAAAAAATAGACTTAAGCATAAAAACATGCGATCGAAGGGTGGAAATGTAAAACAGACACAAAACGGTCTCGTAAGTGTCACGAACACCTCGCACGGGGCCAATATAATTTGTAGAAATCGACCGCGTAGTCACGGGGCTCCCGATTTGAGTGATGACGTAAATTTGAAAAAAATTAGACTTTAACATAAAAACATGCCATCGAAGGGTGAAAACGTAAAACATCAGTAAAATGATCCTGTATGAGTCATGAACACCTCGCACGGGAACAATGTAACTCGTAGGAACCGACCGAACAGTCACGGGGATCCCGGTTGGAGTGTACGACGTAAATTTGCAAAAAATTAGACTTTAGCATAAAAACATACCATAGGAGGGTGAAAACATAAAACAATCGTAAAACGGTCCTGTAAGAGCATGAACACCTCGCACGGGACCAATGTAACTCGTAGTAACCGACCGCGTAGTCACGGGGCTCCCGGTTGGAGTGTACGACGTAAATTTATAAAAAAGTAGACTTAAGCATAAAAACTTTCCATCGAAGGGTGAAAACGTAAAACATCCATAAAACAGTCCGATAAGAGTCACGAACACCTCGTACGGGACCAATGTAACTCGTAGGAACCGGTCGCATGGTCACGAGGCTCCTGGTTGGAGTGTTCGACATAAATTTGCAAAAAATTAGACTTAATCATAAAAATATGTCATCGAAGGTTGAAAACGTAAAACAACCATAAAACAATCTGGTAAGAGTCACGATCACATCGCACGGGTCCAATGTAACTCATAGGAACTGACCGGGTAGTCACAGGGCTCCCGGTTGGAGTGTATGACGTAAATTTGCAAAAAAATAGACATTACTATAAAAACATGCCATTGAATGGTGAAAATGTAAAACAACCGTAAAACGGTCCTGTAAGAGCCACGAACACCTCGCACGGGACCAATGTAACTCGTAGGAACCGAGCGCGTAGTCACGAGGCTCCCGGTTGGAGTGTACGATGTAAATTTGTAAAAAAATTGACTTAAGCATAAAACATGCCATCGAAGGGTGAAAACGTAAAACAGTCCGATAAGAGTCACCAACACCTCGCACGGGACCAATGTAACTCGTTGGAACCGACCGCGTAATCACGAGGATCATAGTTGGAGTGTGTGACGTAAATTTACAAAAAATAGGCTTAATAATAAAAATATGCCATCAAAGGGTGAAAATGTAAAAGAACCCTAAAACAGTCCGGTAAGAATCATGAACAGCTCGCACGGGTCCAATGTAACTCGTAGGAACCAACCACATAGTCACCGGGCTCCCGATTTGAGTGTATGACGTAAATTTGCAAAAAATTAGCGTGAAAATGTAAAAATTCCATAAAATTGTTCGGTAAGAGTCATGTACAGCTCGCACGGGACCAATGTAACTCCTAGGAATAGACCCCGTAGTCAGGGGGCTCCCGATTGGAGTGTACGACGTAAATTTGCAAAAAATTAGACTTAAGCATAAAAACATGTCATCGATGGGTGAAAACATAAAACAACCACAAAACGGTTCGGTAAGAGTCATGAACACCTCGAACGAGACTAATGTCACTCGTAGGAACTGACCGCGTTGTCACGGGGCTCCCGGTTGGAGTGTACGACGTAAATTTGCAAAAAATAAGACTTTAGCATAAAAACATGTCATCGGAGGGTGAAAACGTAAAATAGTCATAAAACGATACTGTAAGAGCCACGAACACCTCGCACGGGACAAATGTAACTGGTAGGAACCGACCGCGTAGTCACGGGGCTCCTGATTAGAGTGTACGGCATAAATTTGCAAAAAATTATACTTAAGCATAAAAACATGCCATCGAAGGGTGAAAATGTAAAATAGCCATAAAACGGTCCCGTAAGAGTCACGAACACCTCGCATGGGAACAATGTAACTCGTAGGAATCTACCGCGTGGTCATGGGGCTCCCGGTTGGAGTGTACGACGTAAATTTTCCAAAACTTAGACTTAAGAATAAAAACATGCCATCGAAGGGTGAAAACCTAAAACAATTGTAAAACGGTCCGGTAAGAGTCACAGACACCTCGCACGGAAATAATGTAATTTTTAGGAACCGATCGCGTAGTCACGAGGCACCCGATTGCAGTGTATGACACAAATATACAAAAAATTAGAGTGAAGCATAAAAACATGCCATCGAAGGGTGAAAATATAAAACAGTCGTAATATGGTCTGGTAAGAGTAACGAACACCTCGTATGGGAAAAATGTAACTCCTAGGAACCAACCGCGTAGTCACGGGGCTCCCGATTGGAGTGTACGACGTAAATTTGCAAAAAATTAGACTTAAGAATAAAAATATGCCATCGAAGGGTGAAAACATAAAACAACCACAAAACGGTTCGGTAAGAGTCATGAACACCTCGAACGAGAGTAATGTGACTCGTAGGAACCGACCGCGTTGTCACGGGGCTCCCGATTGGAGTGTACGACGTAAATTTACAAACAATAGACTTAAGCATAAAAATATTCCATCCAAGGCTTAAAATGTAAAACACCCATAAAATTGTCCGGTAAGAGTCACGAACACCTCGCATGGGACCAATGTAACTCGTGGGACCCGACCGCGTAGTCACGGGGCTCCTGGTTAGAGTGTACGACGTAAAATTGCAAAAAATTAGACTTAAGCATAAAAACATTGCATCGAAGGGTGAAAATGTAAAATAGCCATAAACGGTCCCGTAAGAGTCACAAACACCTCGCATGGGAACAATGTAACTCGTAGAAATCTACCGCGTGGTCATGGGGCTCCCGTTTGGAGTGTACGACGTAAATTTGAAAAAAAATTAGACTTAACGATAGAAATATGCTATCGAAAGGATAATTCTAAAACAGCCGTAAAATGGGTCCGATAAGAGTCACGAAAACATCACATGGGACCAATATAACTCGTAGGAACCGACCGCGTAGTCACGGGGCTCCTGATTCGAGTGTACGACGTAAATTTCTAAAAAAATTTGGGTGAAAACGTCAAAAAGCCATAAAATGGTCCGGTAAGAGTCATGAACAACTCGCACGGGAATAATGTAACTCGTTGGAACCGATCGCGTAGTCACGGGGCTCCAGGTTTGAGTGTACGACGTAAATTCGCAAAAAAATAGACTTAGACATTAAAACATGCCATTGAAGTGTGAAAACATAAAAACACCATAAAACGGTCCGGTAAGAGTCACGAACGGCTCCCGATTGGCGTGTACGACGTAAATTTGAAAAAAATAAACTTAAGCATAAAAACATGCCATCGAAGGGTGAAAACGTAAAACAGCCGTAAAACGGCCTGGTAAGAGTCACGAACACCTCGCACGGGAATAATATAATTTGTAGGAACCGATCGCGTAGTCACTAGACACCCGATTGGAGTGTACGATATAAATCTATAAAAAATTAGAGTGAAGTATAAAAACATGCCATCGAAGGGTGAGAACATAAAACAGTCGTAATACGGTCTGGTAGAGTCACGAACACCTCACACATGACCATTGTAACTTGTAGGAACCAATTGCGTAGTCACGGGGCTCCCGGTTTGAGCATATGACGTAAAGTTACAAAAAATTAGACTTAAGCATAAAAACATGTCATCGAAGGGTGAAAATGTAAAACAGCCATAACCAGTCTCGTAAAAGCCACGAAACACCTCGCACGAGACCAATGTGACTGGTAGGAATCGACCCCGTAGTCACAGGGCTCTCTGAAGAAGTGTACGACTTAAATATACAAAAAATTAGACTCAAGAAAAAAAATTGCCATCGAAGGGTGAAAACGTAAAACAAACACAAAATGGACCTGTAAGAGTCACGAACACCTCACAAGGGACAATGTAACTCGTAGGAACCGAACGCGTAATCACGGGGCTCCCGATTGAAGTGTACGACGTAAACTTGCGAAAAATTAGACTTTAGCATAAAAACATGCCATCGAAGGGTGAAAACGTAAAACAGCCGTTAAACGGTCCCGTAAGAGTCATGAACAACTCGTATGGGACCAATGTAACTCCTAGGAACCAACCGCGTAGTCACGGGGCTCCCGATTCGAGTGTACGATGTAAATTTGCAAAAAAATAGACTTTAGCATAAAAACATGCCATCGAAGGGTAAAAACATAAAATAGCCATAAAACGGTCCCGTAAGAGCCACGAACACCTCACACGGGACCAATGTAACTTGTAGGAACCGACCGCGTGGTCACAGGGCTCCCGTTCGGCGTTTACGACGTAAATTTGTAAAAAATTAGACTTAAGCATAAAAACATGCCATCGAAGGATGGAAACGTAAAATGGTCCGGTAAGAGTCAAGAACACCTCGCACGGGACCAATATAACTCGTAGGAACCGACCGCGTAGTCACGGGGCTCCCGGTTGGAGTGTATGGCGTAAATTATCAATAAATTAGACTTTAGCATAAAAACATACCATCGAAGGGTGAAAATGTAAAACAGCTGTAAAACGGTCCAGTAAAAGTCACGAACATCTCGTACGGGACCAATGTAACTCGTAGGAACCGACCACGTAGTCACGAGGCTCCTGGTTTGAGTGTACATCGTAAATTTACAAAAAATTAGACTTAGTCATAAAAATTTTCCATCGAAGGATGAAAATGAAAAACAACCATAAAACGGTCCTGTAAGAGTCACGAACACCTCGCACGGGTCCAATGTAACTCCTAGGAATTAACTGCATAGTCACGGGGCTCCCAGTTGGAGTGTATGACGTAAATTTGCAAAAAAATAGACTTTAGCATAAAAACATGCCATCGAAGGATGAAAATGTAAAATAACCCTAAAACGGATCGGTAAGAGTCACAAACACCTCGTACGGGAGCAAAGTAACTCGTAGGAACCGATCGCGTAGTCACGGGACTCCCAGTTGGAGTGTACGACGTAAATTTGCAAAAAATTAGAGTTAAGCATAAAAACATGTAATCGAAGGGAGAAAACATAGAACTGTTGTATTACGATCCGATAAGAGTCACGAACACCTCGCATGGGACCAATGTAACTCGTAGGAACCAATCACGTAGTCACGGGGCTCCCGGTTGGAGTGTATAACAAAAATTTGTAAACAATTAGGCTTAAGCTTAAAAACATGCCATCGAAGGGTGAAAACATAAAACTACTGTAAAAGGGTCCGGTAAGAGTCACAAAAATATCGCACGGGACCAATGTAACTCGTAGGAACCGACCGCGTAGTCACGGGGCTCCCGGTTCGAGTGTACGACGTAAATTTGCAAAAAAAAATGGTGAAAACATAAAAAAGCCATAAAATGGTCCGGTAAGAGTCATGAATAGCTCGCACGGGACCAATGTAACTCTTTGAAACCGACCGCGTAGTCACGGGGCTCCAGGTTTGAGTGTACGATGTAAATTAGAAAAAATTAGACTTAAGCATAAAAACATGCCATCGAACGTGAAAACATAAAAAAACCATAAAACGGTCCGGTAAGAGTCACGAACACCACGCACGGGACCAATTTGACTCGTAGGAACCGACCGCGTAGTCATGGGGTTCCCGGTTGGAGTGTATGACATAAATTTGCAAAAAAATAGACTTAAGCATAAAAACATGCCATGGAAGGGTGAAAATGTACAATTTCCATAAAACGGTCCCGTAAGAGTCACAAACACCTCACATGGGAAAAATGTAACTCGTAGGAACCGACCGCGTAGTCATGGGGTTCCCGATTGGAGTGTACGACTTAAATTTAAAAAAAATTAGACTGAAGCATAAAAACATGCCATCGAAGGTTGAAAATAAAAAACAGAAGTAAAACAGTCCGATAAGAGTCACGAACTCCTCGCACGGGACCAATGTAACTCGTAGGAACCGACCGCATAGTGAAGGGACTCTCGGTTGGAGTGTACGACGTAAATTTGTCAAAAATTAGACTTAAGCATAAAAACATGCCATCGAAGGGTGAAAACATAAAACAACCAACGGTCCGGTAAGAGTCACAAAAACATCGCACGGGAGCAATGTAACTCGTAGGCCGTGTCGTCACGGGGCTCCCGGTTGGAGTATACGACGTAAATTTGCAAAAAATTAGACTTAAGCATAAAAACATGCCATAGAAGGGTGAAAACATAAAAAAAGCATAAAACGGTCCGGTAAGAGTCACGAACAGCTCGCACGGGATAAATTTAATTCGTAGGAACCGACCGCATAGTCACGGGGCTCCCAATTGGAGTGTACGACATAAATTTGTAAAAAATTAGACTTAAGCATAAAAACATGCCATCGAAGGGTGAAAACGTAAAATAGTCGTAAAAGGGTTCGATAAAAGTCAAGAAAAAATTGCACGGGACTAATGTAACTCGTAGGAACCGATCGCGTAGCACGGGGCTCCTGGTTAGAGTGTACGACGTAAATTTGAAAAAAATTAGACTTAAGCGTAAAGGCATGCCATCGAAGGGTGAAAACATAAAACAACCTTAAAATGGTCCGTTAAGAGTCACGAACACCTCGCACAGGACCAATGTAACTCGTAGGAACCGACCACGTAGTCATGGGGCTCCCAGTTAGAGTGTACGACATAAATTTGCAAAAAATTAGACTGTAGCATAAAAACATGCCATCGAAGGGTGAAAATGTAAAACAGCCGTAAAACGGTCATGTAAGAGTCACGAACACATCGCACGGAAACAATGTAACTCGTAGGAACCAACCGCGTAGTCATCCTCCCGGTTGGAGTGTACGACATAAATTTGAAAAAAAATTAGACTTAGGCATAAAAACATGCCATCGAAGGGTGAAAATGTAAAACAACAGTAAAACGGTCCGGTAAGAGTCACAAACACCTCTCACGTGAACAATGTAATTCATAGGAACCGATCGCATAGTCACGGGACTCCCGGTTGTAGTGTACGATGTAAATCTGCAAAAAATAGAGTTAAGCATAAAAACATGCCATCGAAGGGTGAAAACATAAAACAGTCATAATACGGTCTAGTAAGAGTCACGAAGACCTCGCCTTTGACCAATGTAACTCGTAGGAACCGACTGCGTAGTCACGGGGCTCCCGGTTTGAGCATACGACGTAAATTTACAAAGAATTAGACTTAAGCATAAAAACATGCCATCGAAGGTTGAACATCTAAAATATCCATAAAACGGTCCTGTAAGAACCACGAACACCTCGCACTAGACCAATGTGACAGGTAGGAACCAACCGCGTAGTCACGGGGCTCTCGGATGGAGTGTACGACGTAAATTTGTAAAAAATTAGACTTAAGAAAAAAAATTGCCATCAAAGGGTGAAAATGTAAAACAGACAGAAAATGGACCTGTAAAAGTCACGAACACCTCACATGGGATAATGTAACTTGTAGGAACCGATCGCGTAGTCACGGGGCTGCCGATTGGAGTGTACGACATAAATTTGCAAAAAATTAGACTTTAGCATAAAAACATGTTATTGAAGGGTGAAAACATAAAATAGCCGCAAAACGGTCCCGTAAGAGTCATGAACACCTCGTATGGGACAAATGTAACTCCTAGGAACCAACCGCGTAGTCACGAGGCTCCCAATTGGAGTGTACGATATAAATTTGTAAAAAATTATACTTAAGCATAAAATCATGCCATCGAAGCGTAAAAACGTAAAACAACCATAAAACGGTCCCGTAAGAGTCACGAACACCTCGCAAGGGACCAATGTAACTTGTAGGAACCGACCGTATTGTCACGGGGCACCCGGTTGGAGAGTACAACGTAAATTTGTAAAAAATTAGAGTTAAGCTTAAAAACATCCATCGAAGGGTGAAAACATAAAACAGCCGTAAAACGGTCAGGTAAGAGTCACGAACACCTCTCATGGGACCAATATAACTCGTAGGAACCGACCACGTAGTCACGGGGCTCCCGGTTGGAGTGTACGGCATAAATTTTCAAAAAATTAGACTTTAGTATAAAAACATACCATCAAAGGGTGAAAATATAAAACAGCCATAAAACGGTCCAGTAAGAGTGACAAACACCTCACACGGGACCAATGTAACTCGTAGGAACCGACCGGTAGTCACGAGGTCTCTGGTTTAAGTGTACATCGTAAATTTGCAAAAAATTAGACTTAATCATAAAAATGTGCCATCAAAGGGTGAAAATGTAAAACAGCCATAAAACGGTCCGGTAAGTGTCACGAACACCTCGCACGGGTTCAATGTAACTCGTAGGAATTAACCGCATAATCACGGGGCTCCCGGTTGGAGTGTATCACGTAAATTTGCAAAAAATTAGACTTTAGCATATAAACATGCCATCGAAGGGTGAAAACGTAAAACATCCATAAAACCGTCCTCTAAGAGTCACGAACACCTCCCACGAGAGCAATGTAACTCGTAGGAACCGATCGCGAGTCACGAGACTCCCGGTTGGAGTGTACGAGGTAAATTTGAAAAAAATTAGAGTTAATCATAAAAACATGCAATCGAAGGATGAAAATAGAAAACAGTCGTAATACGGTCCGGTAAGAGTCACGAACACCTCGCACGGGACCAATGTTACTTGTAGGAACCGACCGCGTAGTCACGGGGCTCCCGATTGGAGTGTACGACATAAATTTGTAAAAAATTAGGCTTAAGCTTAAAAACATGGCATCGAAGGGTGAAAACGTTAAACAACTGTAAAAGGGTCCGGTAGGAGTCACGAAAACATCGGACAGGACCAATGTAACTCGTAGGAACCGACCGCGTAGTCACGGGGCTCTCGGTTCGAGTGTACGACGTAAATTTGCAAAACAATAAGGGTGAAAATGTGACACCCCGCCAAATTAAACATCGGGGGTTCAATCCTTTATTAAATTAAAACTGGTTTCTCAAATGGTTCATTCTTAGCATCACTGTCGAAAACTTTTTAATTACTAGTCCCCTAAGTAAAATTAGACCGGTGCCAAATTTTATCTTTCTTAAAACAGATAAATCAACCATGCGGAACAAAGTACAAATAATCATGTACTATAATTAAAACAACAAAGTAAAAGTACAACATAACAAAAGTAATTCCCGAATAAACCATCGGTTGAAAATCCCAAACAACAATAGAATAACCACTAGTCTGAAACTAACATCTGAGACTAATACTGGACCACAAGTCCATACATAGAATAGTGTGAGATCCTGTACTAGATCTGAATGAGAGATATCGTCTAATCAAAATCCTGTAAGCATCCACTGTGCTACAGCTCCGAGTCTCTGGAATGGAATCATCATACATGGCATCCCTGTGGCTGGACACCTAAAAGGTTTTGAAAATATTTTATAGCAAGAGTTAGCACTCAAAACATTTTGAAAATATTTAGCAAGCGTTTATCATAATATAAAAATGCGGTTATTGATTACAAATGTTAGGTTCTCGTACACTCTCTTGAGTTTACTCACCCCTCATCTCTTGTGCACACCTAAAATTCTACACTTAGCCTACCTAGCCATATCTTCCAAGATATCTAGGACTAAGTAATCATCTGAACTAATCTGTACCCAAGTTCCAGTACCGCCCATACAGTACAACCGTTTCACTAACATCTCGCCCATGTTAATTAATTCTCAAGTAACATTTCATCTATGTTATTTTTCAAGACTACTCATTTGGTTTCACTACTAAAATTACTACAATTCTCACAATTGTTGACTTCCCACTTGTGTAATTAAGTTTCGCTACTTGAATTACCAAATAGATTTTCTCTATCTAAAGGTGCATTTCGTAATTAAGTTTCACTACTTAACTTACCAATTCAGTATGTATCTTTAGATACATAATATATATCAATCTACTAATACACATAAGTAGAATATCATCAAGTATATATATTTCACACACAATATATACTAAATATCAGTCATTACTATTTTGCCCTTTTTATACATGTAAATGACTCTTGGTTCCGAATGATTCATCGACCCCAAATAAGAATTGGTTCGGAATGATACATCGACCCAATTATTTATATACACACGTAAATGATTCTTGGTTCGGAATGATACATCGACCCCAAGTGAGAGTTGGTTCGGAATTATCCATCGACCCCAACTATTTTAAAAATATATATATACACATATCCTGGTTCGAGACTCTTTCATCGCGACACCAGTTCATGGTTTGATTCGGCATTTCTCATCGACCCCAAACATATGATAACTTTATGTTAGTTCGGAATGTCTCATCGACCCTAACATAATTAATTTAGGTATAAATCTCTTGACCTAAAAGATCACATAATTCAGTAGGTACACGCCCGACCTATTAATTATATACGTACGTAATATTCTAATCTCATATATTAGCCGTACAACATTCGTTTTACGATTTATCTCATTAATTGCATTTATTTGAGTATTCACATAACTCTAAGGGTCCTAGTTACCCCTTACATATAATTTCAGTAGTTACTGCTTACCCTACTGGTCTATTACTTAAATTGAATTTACTTCGCCCCGTAACTCAATTTTCGAAGTCCCCGATACTCTACTAAATCGGATTATTCTCCTCGATCCGTAATCCAAGCCCTACACTCAATGGCCTTATCGTACCTCAACAATATACCTATTGGTCTTATTCTCACTCCCATATAAGTATATTATAAACCCTAGGATACTCATTCATTCCCAAAAATCAACGAAGACTTAAACACGAATGATTCGGGAAAAACAGCCTGCGTCGATCGATCGACTGCTGGGTTCGATCGATCAACATAGTCGATCGATCGATAGTTCGAGATCGATCGATCGATCGAAAAGGGACAGACGCAGTTCGTCTTCTTCGTTAATATTTTTCCTCCATTAACAAATCTTCAAACTCCATTATAGTCCACCAAACTTTGACCCAATGATCCTAACATATTTTCACATATACTAGGACAATTTCTAACGTGTCAAATACCTCAAAAGTCCAATTTCTTTAAAGAAATAGTGAATTAAACCCAGAATTCCTTGAAACCCTAGTTATGGTGTTCTTCCCATATTTTCATTCAAAATCCAGATTTTATTCCGAAAAATCATCAAGTCTAATCTGAATATTAATCCTCTACATAATGTAAATCATTCTACATGCGATTCCTATCCCAACATGTATAAATATCATCTTTCTCAAACCAAGATAATGATTTAAACAAAACTATTCAAAAACCCTACACATGGGTATTCTAACTTTATAATTTTCGCAATAAATAACTTGTCTTATGATCAGTAGGGTCTGATTTCGTGGTTGTTGTTGATTATTGATGATCTTCATCCTTCAATCCTTCTTCCCCAACAAGTTGATAGTGAAAATCTCCTTTGAATCCTTCCCAATTCTTCCTTTTGCCATGAGAATGGTTTCTCTCTTATCTCTAATGGCTATGGTGTGTTTTCATGGATTTTCTAACCCTAACCCCTCTATAATATGGCTGATATAAAGCTCTCAATTTCGTAGGTCTCCATACCCTCTTACGTTAAAAGACCAAAACGCCCCCGAACGGTCTTGATTTAGTCGAAAATTACCCCGGGACTCAACTAGTACCCCCGGGTATACTATTTTGACTAATTTGACCCTTCCGGACTCATCTGTGACCTCTAAATTATTATTTGAGTCACTTAAAAATATTATTCGTTCTCACCCCAACACGGTCTACACGCGTTAAGTAACTATTTACCACTCGCACTAAGTAAATATAATGAGACCATATAAACCGGTATCTATCTCTCAATTAATATTCCATAATGACAATTTTTAAATAAAACTCTTTAAATTACTACTCTTACGTAATTTAAATTAAGCCGTAATTTTCTCATTTAATTCTCCAATCTAATTAAATAGAATCTTTGGAATATTCAGAAATACGGGGTATTACATACTTCCCCCCTTACAAAGGAATTTCGTCCTCGAAATTAGGATAAGGCTGGTATTAAGACTAAGGACCTTAAACGTCATTGCATCCTCTAATACCCAAATACAAATCATAACATCCTAACGGTCGCCCCAAGTACATGCCTTGCTTCATTATAAATTCTTATCGCATGTTACCCATGCCGCATATATCATAATTAAGTCTCACTACTTAATTTCTCCAGAGATTTTCCCAATCCAACGTTAATTCTTGAAATTAAGTTTCTCCCTACTTAATTTACCCATTTGATGTATATCTCTATATATAGCATCTAGGTGTCTACTATTACTCATAAGTAGAATATTATAAGGTATATATTTCACACACAATATATACTTTAAGGAAAATTAGTCCGTCAAAAATCATCGGCCCCAATAATCCTATCATTTACATTGGTCCAGGAATCCCTCGACCCCAAGGTAAATGTAATGCACATGTCAGTTCAGACCTTCCGTCGATACCAATATTTATCATTGATTTGGTTCGGAAAATCATCGACCCCAAATCGACCCCTCATGTATTGGTCCGGAACATCATCGACCCCAATACAGAGATTAAGCACACTTACTATCGCACATAAGTAGGAAAATCAATAGGTATTTATATCTTACACATAACATATACTATCAACACTTATTTTATAATCACCCCCCCTTCTATAACACTTTTGGGGTTATTGGCTCGGAATCCCACCTCGATCACCAATAGTGATTGGTTATATTGCCTCAGAATCACACTTCGAGCACAATATAAGTATATATATCTCATCGCGCATGAGTAGACAATTTGTGAGCCATATATTTCACACTTCTTATATTCTAAAATGTCATACCCCAATAGAATGTCCTCATATCACGCATTAAGGACTGAAAGTTCGAAATGTCTCCTCGAACCACCACTCAAAGTACACATATGTTCATAATAGGTGTCCAAGAACCTAAACTTTATGTACAGATCATATAGGCACTCACACTACCTATAAATATGCTCATATAGGTATACATTCAACCTACGAATTTATCAGTGGGCTTCTCCAAAATTCCACTATCGTAAGGGCGTATTATCCTCCTTTCTCACTAACATTGAGTCATAGGCAACACAACATACTCAAAATAATACTTAATCTCTATTCCTCCCTGACCATCTCTCACACGGTGGAATTTTAGGATTTTCTCTTGATTCTCAATCATGTAGAGCGGCACCGTGCACTTTCCCTTTTCAACTACATACTAATCCATCCCGATCACCCCATTTTGCTACCCCAACGAAATGTTGGCTTAATTATGATGTTCATAACCCATCAATAATTTATAAGTCTGTCTCCTCATTCCATCATTAGAAATGTAGGTTCACTACCACATTCCGGTTGCTCATTTCGAGTCCATCTCGCTCTATTAACTAGAGGTGTGTCTGGAGACAATCTCACTATGTCTCCTCTCAACATCGCTTTCCACTTATCGACATTTTAGTAACGTGTAAGTCACTCTCAACACTCAGTTGAGTAACACCTTGTATCACTTCTTCACAACAGTTAGGCCTCTCAATTCAAGAGATAACTTTTGAACGGCTTCCCACCGACTTTCATCCCATAGGGTGTGCTGGATCTCTCAGCACATATAATCTTGGATCATCGTCTATCTCCCATGACGTTCAACCCATTTCATCAATACGACTTGTCTCCTATTGTCCCCACCGGCGTACAAAATAACTTTCTGCATCCCTCTATCTCGGATGTCTAAGGAATTCAATTGATTAGGGCGCCCATACACCCTTTTCTCCATATACATTTGCAAAAACATTGCAAGCGTCGTACCCGTAACATGTTTTTCCTCAACTCTATCCTCGTGTACATGTCGTGACTACAATCTTGCGGGTATTCTCCATCCCCTATAGACAAAAAAAAACAAATCCTTTCCCATAAAGTCCCACTTATCCCTTCGTGGGGATGTAAGCCTTTCGTTGTTCCTCCACAACACTATCGGTTTCACTGATGCCCTAACATCTATCCACGTCTCTTCTCCTAACGTGCATAAAAATTCAGTTGTATTCCCTTTCGCAATCGAACTTAAACAAGGGACTTATCCCCATGTATTCTTACTGAGCATTATTGGAACAACACATAGTCGAGATGCCCAAATTCGATTCCTCGACAATATGTGCAACCATACTCCAATATTTCTAAAGGAGTCAAGTGGCACCGCGCTTATACTATCACTAAGTCCTTAGCACTAATTACAACGGCGAGCTCGATCTCTCCGCTCTGCGGTCATACTACATACCTTGAATCACATCATTTAGGTTCCCACACACCGAAATCAATTACTATGAGATGTTCATAATCTCTGAAGTCTCTCACCTATTGATGAATAATGACAACTCGACCCTCTTTCAGGTGAGGTATCGTCACATACCCCATTCACTCGAGGCTAAAACCCATATACTTACTTATCCATCGCTCTGGTGGTTCAGATGGTTTCCGGACATAACACGCTTGTCCTCTTCAGAATGCAAAACTTATCAGAGTTATTATTTCCTCAAATAACTTCAAGCTAAAATAAAACGCGTGGCCCGAAAAACCACACTAGACATTTTTACAAAAATCCCCTTATTCCAGGCCACACTGACCGGTTTGGGGTATCCCTCCTCTCGGACTAGGTAGCCTCGATTCTGAGCACTATCATCCTGGTTCCCTTAGTTCTGCTGACCAAGAGGAACGCACTATGGGGCTTAACAGTCCCGACTTAGAATCTAATCATTAAATCCTCTAGTGGGTTTCCACTTATGGCTTGCACCAGCCCCATTACATTCAGTCTTACTCTTTGACTAAATCTTTAAACTCTCTTAACTTCGCCCCCCTAGGAGAATTTACCCCAACCTTGTAAGAAGTACCATATTGTCTTCATATACATAAGTCGTCCAAGAAGAGTTTTACCAAAATTGCGAATCATAACTCGAGAGTCCATTCTCTCAAGGGCTCTTTTTCCCTTATACCTATCTCATCGATACAAGTTCACTTCAAAGGATAAATTTCTCTCTCACGATTGGCCTCTACCAGGCTTTCACGTGAGGGGTTTAGATATTCCCATTCACTTCGCTTCTGTATCATCATTGGAGAACTTTGCGGTTAAACTATACGTAAAGTTCCTCTATTTATATATACGGACCCTCGGTCCGAATGTAGTGACTGGTATCCCCGCCACGTTGCCTAAAAAATTCACTCAAATTTTTCAATTCTGAGTATTTCTACTCCATCCTTAATTCCAAAACCTCTGGACATATTACTTCCATTGGTTAACATGCACAATCGCCGTTTTATCACATTTTTACGGCTCGTTCTCATCAAAATTTCTTCAGACCTACTCCCACTATCACTGCATTGGGCGGTCTAGATTAGCATCCCTCTTTGCTGTCGCGATACTTGCAAAATGCCTACTATGCCTCAACAACCCTTGCAGCATCTACTTCCATTAAACAGTAGGAGTGACCTCAACAACGGTCATCTCTCCTATGATTACCATATTTGAACACTCCAGGCTTCATGCTGAGCTCCTCCCTCCTTCAGTCCTTCCAACGCCAATATTGGTTCTACCTCCATGTTCGACGTACCATGACCAATCGAACTCGTATATGTAACACTACATCTACTAAATAGCAGGAGATCGTAACTACGTACGTAGGGGAGTACAACAATCCTAAGATAGGGATCTATATCAATCAAATGATACGCCAAAAACGTAGTAAGACGTACAGATCCTATGGACACTAGAACCTGATGCTCTGATACCATCTGTGACACCCCGCCAAATTAAACATCGGGTGATCAGGCCTTTATTAAATTAAAACAGGTTTCTCAAATGGTTCATTCTTAGCATAACTGTCGAAAACTTTTTAATTACTAGTCCCCTAAGTAAAATTAGACCGGTGCCAAATTTTATCTTTCTTAAAACAGATAAATCAACCATGCGGAACAAAGTACAAATAATCATGTACTATAATTAAAACAACAAAGTAAAAGTACAACAAAACAAAAGTAATTCCCTAATAAACCATCGGTTAAAAATCCCAAACAACAATAGAATAACCACTAGTCTGAAACTAACATCTGAGACTAATATCGGACCACAAGTCCATACATAGAATAGTGTGAGATCCTGTACTAGATCTGAATGAGAGATATCGTCTAATCAAAATCCTGTAAGCATCCACTGTGCTACAGATCCGAGTCTCTGGAATGGAATCATCATACATGGCGTCCCTGTGGCTGGACACCTAAAAGGTTTTGAAAATATTTTATAGCAAGAGTTAGTACTCAAAACATTTTGAAAATATTTAGCAAGCGTTTATCACAATATAAAAATGCGGTTATTGATTACACATGTTAGGTTCTCGTACACTCTCTTGAGTTTACTCACCCCTCATCTCTTGTGCACACCTAACGTTCTACACTTAGCCTACCTAGCCATATCTTCCAAGCTATCTAGGACTAAGTAATCATCTGAACTCATTTGTACCCAAGTTCCAGTACCGCCCATACACTACAACCGTTTCACTAACATCTCGCGCATGTTAATTAATTCTCAAGTAACATTTCATCTATGTTATTTTTCAAGACTTCTTATTTAGTTTCACTACTAAAATTACTACAATTCTCACAATTGTTGACTTCCCACTTGTGTAATTAAGTTTCGCTACTTGAATTACCAAATAGATTTTCTCTATCTAAAGGTGCATTTCGTAATTAAGTTTCACTACTTAACTTACCAATTCAGTATGTATCTTTAGATACATAATATATATCAATCTACTAATACACAAAAGTAGAATATCATCAAGTATATATATTTCACACACAATATATACTAAATATCAGTCATTACTATTTTTCCCTTTTTATACACGTAAAGGACTCTTGGTTCGGAATGATTCATCGACCCCAAGTAAGAATTGATTCGGAATGATATATCGACCCCAATTATTTATATACACACGTAAATGATTCTTGGTTCGGAATGATACATCGACCCCAAGTGAGAGTTGGTTCGGAATTATCCATCGACCCCAACTATTTTAAAAATATATGTATACACATATCCTGGTTCGGGACTCTTTCATCGCGACACCAGTTCATGGTTTGGTTCGGCATTTCTCATCGACCCCAAACATATGATAACTTTATGTTAGTTAGGAATGTCTCATCGACCCTAACATAATTAATTTAGGTATAAATATCTCGACCTAAAAGATCACATAATTCAGTAGGTACACGCCCGACCTATTAATTATATACGTACGTAATATTTTAATCTCATATATTAGTCGTACAACATTCGTTTTACGATTTATCTCATTAATCGCATTTATTTGAGTATTCACATAACTCTAAGGGTCCTAGTTACCCCTTACATATAATTTCAGTAGTTACTGCTTACCCTACTGGTCTATTACTTAAATTGAATTTACTTCTCCCCGTAACTCAATTTTCGAAGTCCCCGATACTCTACTAAATCGGATTATTCTCCTCGATCCGTAATCCAAGCCCTACACTCAATGGCCTTATCGTACCTCAACAATATACCTATTGGTCTTATTCTCACTCCCATATAAGTATATTATAAACCCTAGGATACTCATTCATTCCCAAAAATCAACGAAGACTTAAACACGAAAGATTCGGGAAAAATAGCTTGTGTCGATCGATCGACTGCTGGGTTCGATCGATCGACATAGTCGATCGATCGATAGTTGGAGATCGATCGATCGATCGATCGAATAGGGACAGACGCAGTTCGTCTTCTTCGTTAAGGTTTTTCCTGCATTAACAAATCTTCAAACTCCATTATAGTCCACCAAACTTTGACCCAATGATCCTAACATATTTTCACATATACTAGGACAATTTATAACGTGTCAAATACCTCAAAACTCCAATTTCTTTAAAGAAATAGTGAATTAAACCCAGAATTCCTTGAAACCCTAGTTATGGTGTTCTTCCCATATTTTCATTCAAAATCCAGATTTTATTCCGAAAAATCATCAAGTCTAATCTGAATATTAATCCTCTACATAAGGTAAATCATTCTACATGCGATTCCTATCCCAACATGTATAAATATCATCTTTCTCAAACCAAGATAATGATATAAACAAAACTATTCAAAAACCCTACACATGGGTATTATAACTTTATTATTTTTTCCATAAACAACTTGCCTTATGATCAGTAGGGTCTGATTTCGTGGTTGTTGTTGATGATTGATGATCTTCATCCTTCAATCCTTCTTCCCCAACAAGTTGATAGTGAAAATCTCCTTTGAATCCTTCCCAATTCTTCCTTTTGCCCCATGAGAATGGCTTCTCTCTTATCTCTAATGGCTATGGTGTGTTTTCATGGATTTTCTAACCCTAACCCCTCTATAATATGGCTGATATAAAGCTCTCAATTTCGTAGCTCTCCATACCCTCTTATGTTAAAAGACCAAAACTCCGCCGAACGGTCTCGGTTTAGTCCAAAATTATCCCGGGACTCAACTATTACCCCCGGGTATACTATTTTGACCCTTCCGGACTCATCTGTGACCTCCAAATTATTATTTGAGTCACTTAAAAAATATTATTCGTTCTCACCCCAACACGGTCTACACGTGTTAAGTAACTATTTACCACTCGCACTAAGTAAATATAATGAGACCATATAAACCGGTATCTGTCTCTCAATTAATATTCCATAATGACAATTTTTAAATAAAACTCTTTAAATTACTACTCTTACGTAATTTAAATTAAGCCGTAATTTTCTCATTTAATTCTCCAATCTAATTAAATTGAATATTTCGAATATTCAGAAATACGGGGTATTACAGAAAATAAAAAAGCCATAAAATGGTCGGGAAAGAGTCATGAATAGCTCGCATGGGACCAATGTAACTCTTTGGAATCGACCGCGTAGTCACGGGGCTCCAGGTTTAAGTGTACGACGTAAATTCTCCAAATATTAGACTTAAGCATAAAAACATGCCATCGAAGTGTGAAAACATAAAAACACAATAAAACGGTCCGGTAAGAGTCACGAACACCTCGTACGAGACCAATTTGACTTGTAGGAACCGACCGAGTAGTTACCGGACTCCTAGTTGGAGTGTACAACGTAAATTTGCAAAAAAATAGACTTTATCATAAAAACTTGCCATCGAAGGGTAAAAATGAAAAAGAGTGTTAAAACGGTCCCATAAGAGTCACGAACACCTCGCATGGGAAAAATATAACTCGTTCGAACCGGCCGCGTAGTCATGGGGCTCCCGGTTGGAGTGTACGACGTAAATTTGAAAAAAATAGACTTAAGCATAAAAACATGCCATCGAAGGGTGAAGACATAAAATAGCTGTAAAACAGTTCCGTAAGAGTCATAAACACCTCCCACGGGATGAATGTAACTCGTAGGAACCGACCGCATAGTCAAGGGGCTCCCGGTTGGAGTGTACGACGTAAATTTGCCAAAAATTGGACTTAAGCATAAAAACATGCCATCGAAGGGTGAAAACATCAAACAACCATAAAACGGTCTGATAAGAGTAACGAAAACCTCGCACGGGAGCAATGTAACTCGTAGGAACTGACTGTGTAGTCACGGGGATCCCGGTTGGAGTGTACAACGTAAATTTGCAAAAATTTAGACTTAAGCATACAAACATGCCATCGAATGGTGAAAACATAAAAAAACTGTAAAATGGTTTGATAGGAGTCACGAACAGCTCGCACGGGACAACGTAAATTTGCCAAACATTAGGCTTAAGCATAATAACATGCCATCGAAGAGTGAAAACATAAAAAACCATAAAATGGTCTGGTAAGAGTGATGAACAGCTCGCACGGGAACAATGTAATTCGTAGGAACCGATCGCGTAGTCACGGGGCTCTCGATTGGAGTGTACGACATAAAATTGTAAATAATTAGACTTAAGCATAAAAACATGCCATCAAAGGGTGAAAACATAAAACAGCCATAAAACAGTCCTGTAAAAGCCACGAACACCTCGCACGGGACCAATGTTACTGGTAGGAACTGAACGCGTAGTCACGGGGTTCTCGGATGGAGTGTACGGCGTAAATTTGCAAAAAAATAGACTTAAGCAAAAAAAATGCCATCGAAGGGTGAAAACATAAAACAGAAACAAAATGGACCTGTAAGAGTCACGAACACATCACACGGGACCAATGTAACTTGTAGGAACCGATCGCGTAGTCACGGGGCTCCCGATTGGAGTGTACGACGTAAATTTGTAAAAAATTAGACTTTAGCATAAAAACGTGCCATCGAAGGGTGAAAACGTAAATAAAATATAAAACGGTCCGGTAAGAGTCACGAACACCTCGCACGGGTCCAATGTAACTCGTTGGAATTCATCGCGTAGTCAAGGGGCTCCCGGTTGGAGTGTACGATGTAAATTTGCAAAAAATTAGACATAAGCATAAATACATGTCATCGAAGGGTGAAAACATAAAACAACCAAAAAATGGTCCGATAAGAGTCACGAACATCTCGCACTGGACAAATATAACTCGTAGGAACCGATCGCGTAGTCACGGGACTCCCGGTTGGAGTGTACGACGTAAATTTGAAAAAAATTAGAGTTAAGCATATAAACATGCCATCGAAGGGTGAAAACATAAAACAATCATAATACGGTCTGGTAAGAGTCACGAACACCTCACACGGGACCAATGTAATTCATAGGAACCGACTGCGTAGTCACGGGGCTCCCGATTGGAGTGTACGACATATAATTGTAAAAAATTAGACTTAAGCATAAAAACATGTCATCGAAGGGTGAAAACATAAAATAGACGTAAAAGGGTCTGGTAAGAGTCACAAAAACATCGCACAGGACCAATGTAACTCTTAGGACCCGACCGTGTAGTCACGGGGCTCAGGATTAGAGTGTACGACGTAAATTTGTAAAAAATTAGACTTAAGCATGAAAACAAGCCATCGAAGGGTGAAAATGTAAAACAGTTGTAAAACGGTCCCGTAAGAGTCACGAACACCTCGCACGGGAACGATGTAACTCGTAGGAACCGACCGCGTAGTCATGGGGCTCCCGGTTGGAGTGTACGACGTAAATTTGAAAAAAATTAGACTTAAGCATAAAAGCATGCCATCAAAGGGTGAAAACATAAAACAGCAGTAAAAGGGTCCGATAAGAGTCATGAACACCTCGCAGGGGACCAATGTAACTCGTAGGAACCGACCGCGTAGTCAAGGGGCTCCCGATTGGAGTGTACGATGTAAATTTGCCAAAAATTAGACTTTTGCTTAAAAGCATGCCATCGAAGGGTGAAAACATAAAACAACCATAAAACTGTCCGGTAAGAGTCACGAAAACCTCGCACGGGAGCAATCTAACTCGTAGGAACTGACCGTGTAGACACGGGGCTCCCGGTTAGAGTGTACAACGTAAATTACAAAAAAATTGGACTTAAGCATAAAAACATGCCATCGAAGGGTGAAAACATAAAAAAAACAATAAAACGGCCCAGTAGGAGTTACGAACAGCTCGAACGGGACCAACGTAACTTGTAGGAACCGATCGCGTAGTCACGGGGCTCCCGGTTTGAGCGTACGACATAAATTTGCAAAAAATTAGACTTAAACTTAAAAACATGTCATCGAAGGGTAAAAACGTTAAACAACCATAAAACGGTCTTGTAAGAGTCACGAACACCTCACACTGGACCAATTTAACTCGTAGGAACCGACCACGTAGTCACGGGGATCCCGACTGGAGTGTATGACGTAAATTTGCAAAAAATTACACTTTATCATAAAAACATGCCATCAAAGAATGAAAACGTAAAACATCCGTAAAACGGTCCCATAAGAATCACGAACACCTCGTATGGGACCAATGTAACTTGTAGGAACCGACTGCGGAGTCATGGGGCTCCCGGTTGGAGTGTACGACGTAAATTTACAAAAAATTAGACTTTAGCAAAAAAAATGCCATCGAAGGGTGAAAACGTAAAACAACCATAAAATGGTCCGGTAAGAGTCATGAACACCTCGCACGGGAACATGTAACTCTTAGGATCCGATCGCGTAGTCACGGGACTCCCGATTGGAGTGTACGACGTAAATCTGCCAAAAATTAGACTTAAGCATAAAAACATACCATCGAAGGGTGAAAACATAAAACAGTCGTAATACGGTTTGGTAAGAGTCACGAACACCTCGCACGGGATCAATCTAACTCGTAGGAACCGAACGCGTAGTCACGGGGCTACCTGTTGGAGTGTACGCCTTAAATTTGGAAAAAAATAGACTTAAGCATAAAAACATGGCATCGAAGGGTGAAAACATAAAATAACCGTAAAATGGTCTGATAAGAGACACGAAAGCATCGCACATGACCAATTTAAGTCGTAGGAACTCATCGCGTAGTCCCGGGGCTACCGGTTGGAGTGTACGATGTAAATTTGCAAAAAAATAGGCTTAAGCATAAAAACATGCCATGGAAGGGTGAAAACATAAAACAACTAGGGACCAATGTAACTCGTAGAAACTGACCGCGTAGTCACGGGGTTCCCGGTTGGAGTGTTCGACGTAAATGTGCCAAAAATTAGACTTAATCATAAAAATATTCCATCGAGGGGTGAAAATGTAAAATAGCCATAAAACGGTCCAGTAAGAGACACTATACCTCGCACGACACCATTGTAACTCGTAGGAACCGATAGTGTTGTCACGGGGCTCCCGGTTGGAGTGTACGACGTAAATTTATAAAAATAAGACTTATGCATAAAAACATGCCATCGAAGGGTGAAAACGTAAAACAACAGTAAAATTGTCCGGTAGAGTCACGAACACCTCACACGGGTCCAACGTAACTCGTAGGAATTGATCGCGTAGTCACGGGGCACCCGGTTGGAGTGTACGACGTAAATTTGCAAAAAATTAGACTTTAGCATAAAAACATGCCATCGAAGGGTAAAAATATAAAACAACCGTAAAACGGTCCCATGAGAGCCACGAACACCTTGCACGGGACCAATATAACTCGTAGGAACCGATCGCGTAGTCAAGGGGCTCCTAGTTGGAGTGTACGACGTAAATTTGTAAAAAATTAGACATAAGCATAAAAACATGCCATCGAAGGGTGAAAATGTAAAACAGTCATAAAACAGTCCGATAAGAGTCACGAACACCTCACACGGGACCAATGTAACTCGTAGGAACCGGCCACGTAGTCATGAGGCTCCTGGTTGGAGTGTAGGACGTAAATTTGCAAAAAATTAGACTTAATCATAAAAATATGCCATCGAAGGGTGGAAATGTAAAACATCCATAAAACCGTCCGGTAAGATTCACGAACACCTCGCAAGGGTCCAATGTAACTCGTAGGAAATGATCGCATAGTCACGGGGCTCCCGATTGGAGTGTACGACATAAATTTGTAAGGAATTAGACTTAAGCATAAAAACATGCCATCGAAGGGTGAAAACGTAACATATCCGTAAACGGGTCCGGTAAGAGTCACGAAAACATCGCATGGTACCAATGTAACTCTTAGGAACTGACCGTGTAGTCATGGGGCTCGCGATAAGAGTGTACGATGTAAATTTGCAATAAATTAGACTTAACCATGGAAACATGACATCGAAGGATGAAAATGTAAAACAGCTGTAAAACGGTCCCGTAAGAGACACGAACACCTCGCACGGGAATAATGTAACTCGTAGGAATCGACCACGTAGTCATGGGGCTCCCGGTTGGAGTGTACGACGTAAATTTGAAAAAAAATTAGACTTAAGCATAAACACATGCCATCGAAGGGTGAAAACTTAAAACAGTAGTAAAGGGGTCCGATAACAGTCATCAACACCTCGCACGGGACCAATATAACTTGTAGGAACCGACCGCGTAGTCAAGTGGCTCCCGGTTGGAGTGTACGATGTAAATTTGCCAAAAATTAGACTTTAGCATAAAAACATGCCATCAAAGGGTGAAAACATAAAACCACCATAAAAGGGTCCGGTAAGCGTCGCGAAAACCCCTCACGGGAGCAATGTAACTTGTAGGAACCGACCGTGTAATCATGGGGCTCCCGGTTAGAGTGTACGACCTAAACTACCAAAAAATTGGACTTAAGCATAAAACTATCCTATCGAAGGGTGAAAATATAAAAAAACCATAAAACGGTCCGGTTAGAGCCAGGAATAGCTCGCACGGGACCAATGTAACTCGTAGGAACCGACTGCATAGTCACGGGGCTCCCGGTTTGAGCGTACGACGTAAATTTGCAAAAAATTAGACTTAAGCTTAAAAACATGCCATCGAAGGGTGAAAATATAAAACAACCATAAAACGGTCGTGTAAGAGTCACGAACACCTCACACGGGACCAATGTAACTCGTAGGCACCGACCGCGTAGTCACGGGGCTCCCGATTGGAGTGTATGACGTAAATTTGTGAAAAATTACACTTTAGCATAAAAACATGCCATCGAAGGGTGAAAACGTAAAACAACCGTAAAACGGTCTCGTAAGAGCCACAAAAATCTCGAACGGGACCAATCTAACTCGTAGGAACCGATTGCGTAGTCATGCGGCACCCGATTGGAGTGTATGACGTAAATTTGCAAATTAGACTTTAGCATAAAAACATGCCATCGATGGGTGAAAATGTAAAACAGCCGTAAAACGGTCCCGTAAAAGCCATGAACACCTCGCACGAGACCAATGTAACTTGTAAGAACCGACCGCGTTCTCACGGGGATCCTAGTTGGAGTGTAGGACGCAAATTTATAAAAAAATTCGACTTAAGCATAAAAATATGCCATTGAAGGTTGAAAACGTAAAACAGTCGTAAAACGGTCCGGTAAGAGTCACGAACACCTCGCACGGGGCCAATATAACTCGTAGGGACCGACCGCATAGTCACGAGGCTGCTGGTTTGAGGGTACAACGTAAATTTGCAAAAAAATTAGACTTAATCATAAAAACATGCCATCGAGGTTGAAAACATAAAACAACCATAAAACGGTCCAGTAAGAGTCACGAACACCTCGCACGGGTCCAACGTAACTCGTATGAATTCACCGCGTAGTCACGGGGCTCCGGGTTGAAGTGTACGACGTAAATTTGTAAAAAATTAGACTTTAGCCTTAAAAATAGGTCATCGAAGGGTGAAAACGTAAAACAACCATAAAACGGTTCGGTAAGAGTCACGAACACCTCACACGAGAATAATATAACTCGTAGAAACCGATCGCGTAGTCACGGGACTCCCGGATGGAGTGTACGACGAATATTTGCAAATTATTTGAGTTAAGCATAAATATATGCATTGAAGGTTGAAAACATAAAACAGTCGTAATACGGTCCGGCAAGAGTCATAAACACCTCGCACGGGATCAATGTAACTCGTAGGAACCAACCGCGTAGTCACGGGGCTCACGGTTCGAGTGTACGACGTAAATTTGCAAAAAACTAGGGTGAAAATGTAAAAAAGCCATAAAATGGTCCGGTGAGAGTCATGAACAGCTGGCATGGGACCAATGTAACTCTTAGGAACTGATAGCGTGGTCACGGGGCTCCGGGTTTGAGTGTACGACATAAATTCGCAAAAAATTAGACTTAAGCTTAAAAACATGCCATCGAAGTGTGAAAACATAAGAACACCATATAACGGTCCGATAAGAGTCACGAACACCTTGCACGGGACTAATTTGACTCGTAGGAACCGACCGCGTAGACACGGGGATCCCGGTTTGAGTGTACGACGTAAATTTGTAAAAAATTAGACTTAGGCATAAAAATATGCCATCAAAGAGTGAAAATGTAAAACAGTCACAAAAGGTCCCGAAAGAGTCACGAACACCTCGCATGGGAACAATGCAACTCGTAAGAACCGACCGCGTAGTCATGGGGCTCCCGGTTGGAGTGTACGACGTATATTTGAAAAAAAATAGACTTAAGCATAAAAACATGCCATCGAAGGGTGAAAACGTAAAACAACAGTAAAATGGTCCGGTAAGAGTCACGAACACCTCGCACGGGAACATGTAACTCTGAGGATCCGATCGCGTAGTCACGGGACTCCCGGTTGGAGTGTACGACGTAAATCTGCCAAAAATTAGACTTAAGCATAAAAACATACCATCGAAGGGTGAAAACATAAAACAATCGTAATACGATCTGGTAAGATTCACGAACACCTCGCACGGGATCAATCTATCTCATAGGAATCGAACGCGTAGTCACGGGGCACCCTGTTGGAGTGTACGACTTAAATTTGAAAAAAATTAGACTTAAGCATAAAAACATGCCATTGAAGGGTGAAAACATAAAATAACCGTAAAATGGTCCGGTAAGAGACACGAAAGCATCGTACAGGACCAATTTAAGTCGTAGGAACTGACCGCGTAGTCACGAGGCTACCGGTTGGAGTGTACGATGTAAATTTGCAAAAAAATAGGCTTAAGCATAAAAACATGCCATCGAATGGTGAAAACATAAAACAACCATAAAACGGTCCGGTAAGAGTCACGAACAACTCTCACGGGACCAATGTAACTCGTAGGAACCGACCACGTAGTCACGTGGCTCCCGGTTGGAGTGTACGACGTATATTTGCAAACACTTAAACTTAATCATAAAAACAAGCCATCGAAGAGTGAAAATGTAAAACAACTGTAAAATGGTCCGGTAAGAGTCATGAACACCTCGCATGTGACTAATGTAACTCGTAGGAACTGAGCATGTAGTCACGGGGCTCCTGATTGTAGTGTATGATGTAAATTTACACAAAATTAGACTTAAGCAAAAAAACATGCCATCGAAGGGTGAAAACGTAAAACAGTCATAAAACAGTCCGGTAAGAGTCAGAAACACCTCGCACGGGACCATAAAACAGTCACGGGGTTCCCGATTGGAGTGTACGACGTAAATGTGCCAAAAATTAGACTTAATCATAAAAATATGCCATCGAGGGGTGAAAATGTAAAACAACCATAAAACGGTCCAGTAATAGACACTATACCTCGCACGACACCATTGTAACTCGTAGGAACCAATAGCGTTGTCGCTGGGCTCCCGGTTGGAGTGTACGACGTAAATTTGTAAAAAATAAGACTTATGCATAAAAACATGCCATCAAAGGGTGAAAAAGTAAAAAAGCCGTAAAATGGTCCGGTAAGAGTCACGAACACCTCGCACGGGTCCAATGTAACTCGTAGGAATTGATCGCATAGTCACGGGGCTCCCGATTGGAGTGTACGACGTAAATTTGCAAAAACTTAGACTTTAGCATAAAAACATGCCATCGAAGGGTAAAAACGTAAAACAACCATAAAACGGTCCCGTGAGAGCCACGAACACCTCGCACGGGACCAATATAACTCGTAGTAACCGACTGCGTAGTCACGGGGCTCTTGGTTGGAGTGTACGACGTAAATTTGTAAAAAATTAGACATAAGCATAAAAACATGACATCGAAGGGTGAAAATGTAAAACAGTCATAAAACAGTCCGATAAAAGTCACGAACACCTCACACGGGACCAATGTAACTCGTAGGAACCGATCGCGTAGTCATGAGGCTCCTGGTTGGAGTGTACGACGTAAATTTGCAAAAAATTAGACTTAATCATAAAAACAAGCCATCGAAGGGTGGAAACATAAAACGTCCATAAAACCGTCCGGTAAGAGTCACGAACACCTCGCACGGGTCCAATGTTACTCGTAGGAATTGATAGCATAGTCACGGGGCTCCCGGTTCGAGTGTACGACGCAAATTTGCAAAAAAATAGACTTTAGCATAAAAACAAGCCATCGATGGGTGAAAACGTAAAACAGTCATAAAACGGTCCCGTAAGAGTCACGAACACCTCGCACGGGACCAATATAACTCGTAGGAACCGTCCGCGTAGTCACGGAGCTCCTGGTTGGAGTGTACGACGTAAATTTGTAAAAAATTAGACATAAGCATAAAAATAAGCCATCGAAGGGTGAAAATGTAAAACAGCTGTAAAAAGGTCCCGTAAGAGTCATGAACACCTCGCACGGGAATAATGTAACTCGTAGGAATCGACCGCGTAGTCATAGGGCTCCCGGTTGGAGTGTACGGCGTAAATTTGAAAAAAATTAGACTTTATCATAAAAACATGCCATCAAAGGGTGAAAACAAAAAACAGTCATAAAACAATCCGATGAGAGTCACTAACACCTCGCACGGGACCAATGTTACTCGTAGGAACCGACCGCGTATTCACGGGGCTCGTGGTTGGAGAGTAGGACATAAATTTGTAAAAAATTAGACTTAATCATAAAAACATGCCATCAAAGGGTGAAAACGTAAATGAATCCTAAAACGGTCCGGTAAGAGTCACGAACACCTCGCACGGGACCAATTTAACTCGTAGGAACCGACAACGTAGTCACGGAGCTCCCGGTTGGAGTGTACGACGTAAATTTGTAAAAAGATAGACTTAAGCATAAAAACATTCCATCGAATGGTGAATACGTAAAACAACCATAAAATGTTCCGGTAAGATTCACGAGCACCTCGCACGGAACCAATGTAACTCGAAGGAACCGACCGCGTAGTCACGGGGCTCCCTGTTAGAGTGTACGACGTAAATTTGCAAAAGATTAGATTTAAGCATAAAAACATGCCATTGAAGGGTGAAAATATAAAACAACCATAAAACGGTCCCGTAAGAGTCACGAACACCTCGCACGGGACCAATGTAACTCGTAGGAACCGACCGCGTAGTCAAGGGGGCTCCCGGTTGGAGTGTACGATGTAAATTTGAAAAAAAATAGACTTAAGCATAAAAACATGCCATCGAAGGGTGAAAATGTAAAACGGTCCGGTAAGAGTCACGAACACCTAGCACGGGAAAAATGTAACTCGTAGGGACCGATCGCGTAGTCACGGGACTCCTGGTTTGAGTGTACGACGTAAATTTGCAAGAAAATAGAGTTAAGCATAAAAACATGCCATCAAAGGGTGAAAACATAAAACAGTCATAATACGGTCCTGTAAGAGTCACAAACACCTCACACGGGACCAATGTAACTCGTAGGAGCCGACCGCGTTGTCACGGGGCTCCCGGTTGGAGTGTACGGCTTAAATTTGCAAAAAAATAGACTTAAGCATAAAAACATGCCATCGAAGGGAGAAAACGTAAAACAGTCATAAAATGGTCAGGTAAGAGTCACGAAACCATCACACGAGACCAACGTAACTCATAGGAATTGACCGTGTAGTCACGGGGCTCCCGGTTTGAGTGTACGGCGCAAATTTGCAAAAAATTAGACTTAATCATAAAAACAACCCATCCAAGGGTGAAAACGTAAAACAACCATAAAACGATTCGGTAAGAGTCATGAAAACCTCGCACGGGACCAATGTAACTTGTAGGAACTGACGGTGTAGTCACGAGGCTCTCGGTTGGACTGCACGACGTAAATTTGCAAAAAATTAGACTTAAGCATAAAAACATGCCTTCGAAGGGTGAAAACGTAAAACAACCATGAAATGGTCTGGTAAGGGTCACTAACAGCTCGCACGTGACCAATATAACTCGTAGGAACCGTCCGCGTAGTCACGAGGCTCTCCCGGTTAGAGTGTACGACGTAAGTTTGCAAAAAATTAGACTTAAGCATAAAAACATGCCATCGAAGGGCGAAAATATAAAACAACAATAAAACGGTCCCGTAAAAGTCACGAACACCTCGCACGGGAACAATGTAACACGTAGGAATTGATCGCGTAGTCACGGGGCTCCCGGTTGGAGTGTACGACGTAAATTTAAAAAAAATTGGACTTTCGCATAAAAACATGCCATCGAAGGGTGAAAATGTAAAACAACTGTAAAACGGTCCCGTAAGAGCCATGAACACCTAGCACAGGACCAATGTAAATTGTAGGAACTGACCGCGTAGTCACGGGTCTCCTGGTTGGAGTGTACGTCGCAAATTTGTAAAAAATTAGACATAGGCATCAAAACATGCCATCGAAGGGTGAAAACATAACAAAGTCGTGAAACAGTCTGATAAGAGTCACAAACACCTCGCACGGGACCAATGTAACTCGTAGGAACCGACCGCGTAATCACGAGGCTCTTGGTTGGAGTGTATGGCGTAAATTTGGAAAAAATTAGGCAATCATAAAAACATGCCATCGAAGGGTGAAAATGTAAAACAACCCTAAAACGGTCCGGTAAGAGTCACGAACACCTCGCACGGGTCCAATGCAACTTGTAGGAACCGACAATGTAGTGACGGGGCTCCCGGTTCGAGTGTACGACACAAAGTCACAAAAAAATAGTGTGAAAACTTAAACAACCATAAAATGGTCCGGTAAGAGTCATGAACAGCTCGCACGGGACCAATGTAACTCGTAGGAATCAACCGCGTAGTCACGGGGCTCCAGGTTAGAGTTTACGACGTAAATTCAAAAAAAATTAGACTTGAGCATAAAAACATGCCATCGAAGTTTGATATTGTAAAACAGCCATAAAACGGTCCTGTAAGATTCAAAACACCTCGTACGGGAACAATTTAACTCGTAGGAACCGACCGCATAGTCTCGAGGATCCCGATTTGAGTGTGTGACGTAATTTTGAAACAAATTAGACTTAAGCATAAAAACATGCCTTCGAAGGGCGAAAACGTAAAACGGTCCGGTAAGAGTCACGAACACCTCTCACGGGACCAATGTAACTCGTAGGAACCGACCACGTAGTCACGCGGTTCCCGGTTGGAGTGTACGGCGTAAATGTGCCAAAAATTAGACTTAATCATAAAAATATGCCATCGAGGGGTGAAAATGTAAAACAACCATAAAACGGTCTGGTAAGAGACACGAAAACCTCGCACGGCACCAATGTAACTCGTAGGAACCGATAGCATTGTCACAGGGCTCCCGGTTGGAGTGTATGACGTAAATTTGTAAAAACTAAGACTTAATCATAAAACCATGCCATCGAAGGGTGAAAATGTAAAATAGCCATAAAATGGCCCGGTAAGAGTCACGAACACCTCGCATGGGTCCAATGTAGCTCGTTGGAATTGATCACGTAATCACGGGGCTCCCGGTTGGAGTGTACGACGTAAATTTGCAAAAAATTAGACTTTAGCATAAAAACATGTCATCGAAGGGTGAAAACGTAAAACAGCCGTAAAAGGGTCCTGTAAGAGCCACGAACACCTCGCACGGGACCAATATAACTCGTTGGAACGGACCGCGTAGTCACGGGGCTCCTGGTTGGAGTGTACAACGTAACTTTGTAAAAAATTAGACATAAGCATAAAAACATGCCATCAAAGGGTGAAAACGTAAAACAGTTAGAAAACAGTTCGATAAGAGTCACAAACATCTCACACGGGACCAATGTAACTCGTAGGAACCGACCGCATAGTCACGAGGCTCCTGGTTGGAGTGTAGGACGTAAATTTGCAAAAAAATAGACTTAATCATAAAAACATGCCATCGAAGGGTGGAAATGTAAAATAGCCATAAAATGGTCCCGTAAGAGTCACGAACAAGTCGCAGGGGTCCAATGTAACTCGTAGGAATTGATCGCGTAGTCACGGGGCTCCCGGTTCGAGTGTACAACGTAAATTTGCAAAAAATTAGACTTTAGCACAAAAACATGCCATCGCGGGGTGAAAACGTAAAACAGACGTAAAACGGTCCCGTAAGAGCCACGAACACCTCGCACGGAACCAATATAACTCGTAGGAACCGACCGCGTAGTAACGGGGCTCCTAGTTGGAGTGTACGACGCAAATTTGTAAAAAATTAGACATAAGCATTAAAAAAATGCCATCAACGGGTGAAAACGTAAAACAGTCGTAAAATAGTTCGATAAGAGTCACCAACACCTCGCATGGGACCAATGTAACTCGTAGTAACCGACCGAGTAGTCACGAGGCTCCTAGTTGGAGGGTAGGACGTAAATTTATAAAAAAATAGACTTAATCATAAAAATATGCCATCAAAGGGTAAAAATGTAAAACAATACTAAAACGGTCCGGTAAGTGTCACGAACACCTCACACGGGACCAATTTGACTCGTAGGAACCGACAGCGTAGTCACGAAGCTCCCGGTTGGAGTGTACGACGTAACTTTGTAAAAAAATAGACTTAAGCATAAAAACATGCCATCGAAGGGTGAAGACGTAAAACAACCATAAAATTGTCCGGCAAGATTCACGAACACCTCGCACGGGACCAATGTAACTCGTAGGAACCGACCGCGTAGTCACGGGGCTCCCGGTTAGAGTGTACGACGTAAATTTACAAAAGATTAGACTTAAGCACAAAAACATGCCATCAAAGCGCGAAAATATAAAACAACCATAAAACGGTCCCGTAAAAGTCACGAACACCTCACTCGGGAACAATGTAACTCGTAGGAATTGATCGCGTAGTCACGGGGCTCCCGGTTGGATTGTACGATGTAAAATTGAAAAAAAATGGACTTTAGCATAAAAACATGACATCGAAGGGTGAAAACGTAAAACAGTTGTAAAACGGTCCCGTAAGAGCCATGAACACCTCGCATGGGTCCAATGTAACTCGTAGGAACCGACCGCGTAGTGACGGGGCTCCCGGTTCGAGTGTACAACATAAAGTCGCAAAAAATTAGGGTGAAAACGTAAAACAACCATAAAATGATCCGGTAAGAGTCATGAACAGTTCGCACGGGACCAATGTTACTCGTAGGAACCGACCGCGTAGTCACGGGGCTCCAGGTTAGAGTGTATGACGTAAATTTGTAAGAAAATAGACATAAGGATAAAAACATTCCATCGAAGGGTGAAAACGTAAAACAGTCATAAAACAGTCCGATAAGAGTCACGAACACCTCGCACGAGACCAATGTAACTCGTAGTAACCGACCGCGTAGTCATGAGGCTCCTGCTTGGAGTGTAGGACATAAATTTGTAAAAAATTAGACTTAATCATAAAAACATGCCATCAAAGGGTGAAAACGTAAAACAATCCTAAAACAGTCCGGTAAGAGTCACGAACACCTCGCACGGGACCAATTTGACTCGTAGGAACCGACAGCGTAGTCACGGAGCTCCCGATTGGAGTGTACGACGTAAATTTGTAAAAAAATAGACTTAAGCATAAAAACATGCCATCGAAGGGTGAAGACGTAAAACAACCGTAAAATGGTCGAGCAAGATTCACGAACACCTCGCACGGGACCAATGTAACTCGTAGGAACCGACTGCGTAGTCACGGGGCTCCCGGTTAGAGTGTACGACGTAAATTTGTAAAAGATTAGACTTAAGCATAGAAACATGCCATCGAAGGGGGAAAATGTAAAACAACCATAAAACGGTCCCGTAAGAGTCACGAACACCTCACACGGGACTAATGTAACTCGTAGGAACCGACCGCGTAGTCATGGGGCTCCCGGTTGGAGTGTATGATGTAAATTTGAAAAAAATTAGACTTAAACAAAAAAAATACCATCGAAGGGAGAAAACACATAACGGTTCGGTAAGAGTCACGAACACCTCGCACGGGAAAAATGTAACTCTTAGGGACCGATCGCGTAGTTACAGGACTCCTGGTTGGAGTGTATGACGTAAATTTGCAAAAAAATAGACTTAAGCATAAAATAAGCCATCCAAGGATGAAAACGTAAAACAACGATAAAACGGTTCGGTAAGAGTCACGAAAACCTCGCACGGGACCAATGTTACATGTAGGAACTGACCGTGTAGTCACGGTGTTCTCTGTTGGACTGCACGATGTAAATTTGCAAAAAATTAGGCTTAAGCATAAAAACATGCCATCGAAAGGTGAAAACGTAAAAGAACCATAAAACGGTCTGGTAAGGGTCACGAACAGCTCGCACGGGACGAATGTAACTTGTAGGAACCGTCCGCGTAGTCACGGGGCTCCCGGTTAGAGTGAACGACATAAGTTTGCAAAAAAATAGACTTAAGCATAAAAACATGCCATCGAAGGGAGATAATATAAAACAGCCATAAAATGGTCCCGTAAAAGTCACGAACACCTCGCACGGGAATAATTTAACTCGTAGGAATTGATCGCATAGTCACGGGGCTCCCGGTTGGATTGTACGACGTAAATTTGAAAAAAATTGGACTTTAGCATAAAAACATGCCATCAAAGGGTGAAAACATAAAACAGCTGTAAAACAGTCCCGTAAGAGCCACGAACACCTTACACGGGACCTATGTAACTCATAGGAACCGAGCGCGTATTGACGGGGCTCCCGGTTCGAGTGTATGACATAAAGTCGCAAAAAATTAGGGAAAACGTAAAACAACCATAAAATGGTCCGGTAAGAGTCATGAACAGCTCGTACGGGACCAATGTAACTCGTAGGAACCGATCGCATAGTCACGGGGCTCCAGGTTAGAGTGTACGACGCAAATTCAAAAAAAAATAAGACTTAAGCATAAAAACATGCCATCGAAGTGTGAAAAAGTAAAACAGCCGTAAAACGGTCCCGTAAGGGTCACGAACACCTCGTACGGGAATAATTTAACTCGTACGAACCGATCGCGCAGTCAAGAGTATCCCGGTTTGAGTGTACAACGAAAATTTGAAACAAATTAGACTTAAGCATAAAAAATGCCATCGAATGGTGAAAATGTAAAACGGTCTGGTAAGAGTCACGAACACCTCTCACGGGACCAATGCTACTCGTAAGAACCGACCGCGTAGTCACGGGGTTATCGGTTGGAGTGTACGATGTAAATGTGCCAAAAATTAGACTTAATCATAAAAATATGCCATTGAGGGGTGAAAATGTAAAACATCCATAAAACGGTCCGGTAAGAGACCCCAAAACCTGGCACGGCACCAATGTAACTCGTAGGAACCGATAGCGTTGTCACGGGGCTCCCGGTTGGAGTGCACGACGTAAATTTGTAAAAAATAAGACTTATGCTTAAAAACATGCCATCGATGGGTGAAAATGTAAAACTGTCGTAAAACAGTCCGGTAAGAGTCACGAAAACCTCGCGCGGGTCCAATGTAACTCGTAGGAATTGATCGCGTAGTCACGGGGCTCCCAGTTGGAGTGTACGACGTAAATTTGAAAAAAATAGACTTTAGCATAAAAACAAGCCATCGAAGGGTGAAAATATAAAACAGCCGTAAAACGGTCTCGTAAGAGCCACGATCACCTCGCACGGGACCAATATAACTCGTAGGAACCGACCGCGTAGTCACGAGGCTCCTGGTTAGAGTGTACAACGTAAATTTGTAAAAAATTAGACATAAGCATAAAAATATGCCATTGAAGGGTGAAAACGTAAAACAGTTATAAAACAGTCCGATAAGAGTCACGAACACTCCACACGGGACCAATGTAACTCGTAGGAACCGACCGCGTAGTCATGAGGCTCCAGGTTGGAGTGTAGGACGTAAATTTGCAAAAAAATAGACTTAGTCATAAAAACATGCCATCGAAGGGTGGAAACGTAAAACATCCATAAAACGGTCCGGTAAGAGTCACGAACCCCTCACACGAGTCCAATGTAACTCGTAGGAATTGATCGGGTAGTAACGGGGCTCCCGGTTCGAGTGTACGACGCAAATTTACAAAAAAATAGACTTTAGCATAAAAACACGCAATCGACGGGTGAAAGTGTAAAAAAGTCATAAAATGGTCCCGTAAGAGCCACGAACACCTCGCACGGGACCAATATAACTCGTAGGAACCGACCGCGTAGTCACGGGGCTCCTAGTCGGAGTGTATGACGTATATTTGCAAAAAATTAGACTTAAGCATAAAAACATGCCATCGAAGGGTGAAAACATAAAACAACCGTAAGAAGGTCCGATAAGAGTCACGAAAAACATCGCACGGGACCAATGAAACTCGTAGGAACCGACCGCGTAGTCACGGGGACCCCGGTTTGAGTGTACGACATAAATTTTCAAAAAAATAATGTGAAAACATAAAATGGTCCGGTACAGTCATGAGGAGCCCGCACGGGACCAATATAACTCTTTGGAACCGACCGCGTACTCACGGGGCTCCAGGTTTGAGTGTACGAGGTAAATTCGCCAAAAATTAGACTTAAGCATAAAAACATGCCATCGAAGTGTGAAAACATAAAAACACCGTAAAACAGTCCGATAAGAGTCACGAACACCTCGCAAGGGACCAATTTGACTCGTAGGAACCGACCGCGTAGTCACGGGGCTACCGGTTGGAGTGTACGACATAAATTTTTAAAAAATTAGACTTAATCATAAAACATGTCATCAAAGGGTGAAAACGTAGAACAATCCTAAAACGGTCCTGTAAGAGTCACGAATACCTCGCACGGGACCAATTTGACTCGTAGGAACCGACAGCGCAGTCACGCAGCTCCCGGTTGGAGTGTACGACGTAAATTAGTAAAAAAATAGACTTAAGCATAAAAACATCCCATCGAAGGGTGAAGATGTAAAAAAACCATAAAATGGTCCGGCAAGATTCACGAACACCTCGCACGGGACCAATGTAACTCGTAGGAACCAACCGCATAATCACGGGGCTCCCAGTTAGTGTGTAAGACGTAAATTTGCAACAGATTAAACTTAAGCATAAAAACATGCCATCAAATGGTGAAAATGTAAAACAACCATAAAACGATCCCGTAAGAGTCACGAACACCTCTTACGGGACCAATGTAACTCGTAGGAGCCGACCGCGTAGTCATGGTCCTCCCGGTTGCAGTGTATGATGTAAATTTGAAAAAAAATAGACTTAAGCATAAAAACATGCCATCGACGGGCGAAAATGTAAAATGGTCCTGTAAGAGTCACGAACACCTCGCACGGGAAAAATGTAACTCGTAGGGACCTATCGCGTAGTCACGGGAATCTTGGTTTGAGTGTACGACGTAAATTTGCAAAAAAATAGAGTTAAGCATAAAAACATGCCATCGAAGGGTGAAAACATAAAACAGTCATAATATGGTCCGGTAAGAGTCACGAACACCTCACACGGGACCACTGTAACTCGTTGGAACCGACCGTGTAGTCACGGGGGCTCTCGGTTGGACTGCACGACGTAAATTTGCAAAAAATTAGACTTAAGCATAAAAACATGTCATCGAAGGGTGACAACGTAGAAGAACCATAAAACGGTCTGGTAAGGGTCACGAACAGCTCGCACGGGACCAATGTAACTCGTAGGAACCGTTCGCGTAGTCACGGGGCCCCCGGTTAGAGTATACGACGTAAGTTTGCAAAAAAATAGACTTAAGCATAAAAACATGCCATCGAAGGTAGAAAATATAAAACATCCATAAAACGGTCCCGTAAAAGTCACGAATACCTCGCACGGGAAAAATGTAACTCGTAGTAATTGATCGCGTAGTCACAGGACTCCCGATTGGATTGTACGACGTAAATTTGAAAAAAATTGTAATTTAGCATAAAAACATGCCATCGAAGGGTGAAAACATAAAACAGCTGTAAATCGGTCCCGTAAGAGCCACGAAAACCTCACACGGGACCAATGTAAATCATAGGAACCGACCGCATAGTCACGGGTCTCCCGGTTGGAGTGTACGACGCAAATTTGTAAAAAATTAGACATAAGCATAAAAACAAGCCATCGAAGGGAGAAAACATAAAACAGTCGTAAAACAGTCCGGTAAGAGTCACAAAACCTCGCACGGGATCAATGTAACTCGTAGGAACTGATCGCGTAGTCACGAGGCTCCTGGTTGGAGTGTGCGGCGTAAATTTGCAAAAATTAGACAATCAAAAAAACCTGCCATCGAAGGGTGAAAACGTAAAACAACCCTAAAACGGTCCGGTAAGAGTCACGAACACCTCGCACGAGTCCAATGTAACTCGTAGGAACCGATCGCGTAGTGACGGGGCTCTCGGTTCGAGTGTACGACATAAAGTCACAAAAAAATTGGGTGAAAACGTAAAACAACCATAAAATGGTCCGGTAAGAGTCATGAACAGCTCGCACGGGACCAATGTAACTCGTAGGAACCAACCGCGTAGTCACGGGGCTCCAGGTTAGAGTGTACGACGTAAATTCGAAAAAAATTAGGCTTAAGCATAAAAACATGCCATCGAAGTGTGAAAATGTAAAACAGCCGTAAAACGGTCCCGTATGAGTCACGAACACCTCGTACGGGAACAATTTAACTCGTAGGAACCAACCGCGTAGTCATGAGGATACCGGTTTGAGTGTACTACGTAAATTTGAAACAAATTAGACTTAAGCATAAAAACATGCCATCGAAGGGAGAAAACATAAAACGGTTCGGTAAGAGTCACGAACACCTAACACGGGAATAATGTAACTCGTAGGAACCGATCGCGTAGTCACGGGACTCCCGGTTTGAGTGTACGACGCAAATTTGTAAAAAATAGAGTTCAGCATAAAAATATGCCATCGAGGGGTGAAAATGTAAAACATCCATAAAATGAACCGGTAAGAGACACGAAAACCTCGCACGACACCAATGTAAGTCGTAGGAACCGATCGCGTTGTCACGGGGCTCCCGGTTGGAGTGTACCACTTAAATTTGTAAAAAATAAGACTTATGCATAAAAACATGCCATCGAAGGGTGAAAATGTAAAACAACCATAAAATGGTTCGGTAAGAGTCACGAACACCTCGCACGGGTCCAATGTAACTCGTAGGAATTGATCACGTAGTCACGGGGCTCCCGATTGGAGAGTACGACGAAAATTTGGAAAAAATTATACTTTAGCGTAAAAACATGCCATCGAAGGATGAAAACGTAAAACAGCCGTAAAACGGTCCCGTAAGAGCCACGAACACCTCGCACGGGACCAATATAACTCGTAGTAACCGACTGCGTAGTCACGGGGCTCCTGGTTGGAGTGTACGACGTAAATTTGTAAAAAATTAGACATAAGCATAAAAACATGACATCGAAGGGTGAAAATGTAAAACAGTCATAAAACAGTCCGATAAAAGTCACGAACACCTCACACGGGACCAATGTAACTCGTAGGAACCGATCGCGTAGTCACGAGGCTCCTGGTTGGGGTGTAGGACATAAATTTGTAAAAAATTAGACTTCATCATAAAAACATGCCATCAAAGGGTGAAAAAAACAATCCTGAAACGGTCCGGTAAGACTCACGAACACCTCGCATGGGACCAATTTGACTCGTAGGATCCGACAACATACTCACGGAACTACCAGTTGGAGTATACGATGTAAATTTTTAAAAAAATAGACTTAAGGATAAAAACATGCCATCGAAGGATGAAGACATAAAACAACCATAAAATGGTCCGACAAGATTCACGAACACCTCTCACGGGACCAATGTAACTCGTAGGAACCGACCACGTAGTCACGGGGCACCCAGTTAGAGTGTACGACGTAAATTTGCAAAAGATTAGACTTAAGCATAAAAACATGCCATCGAAGGGTGAAAATGTAAAACAACCGTAAAACGGTCTCGTAAGAGTCACGAACATCTCGCACGGGACCAATGTAACTCGTAGGAACCGACCGCGTAGTCATGGGGCTCCCGATTGGAGTGTACGATGTAAATTTGAAAAAAATTAGGCTTAAGCATAAAAACTTGCCATCGAAGGGAGAAAATGTAAAACGGTCCAGTAAGAGTCACGAACAACTCGCACAGGAAAAATGTAACTCGTAGGGACCGATCGCGTAGTAACGAGACTCCTGGTTTGAGTGTACGAAGTAAATTTGCAAAAAAATAGAGTTAAGCATAAAAACATTCCATCGAAGGGTGAAAACATAAAACAGTCATAATACGGTTCGGTAAGAGTCACGAACACCTCACACGAGACCACTGTAAGTCGTTGTAATCGACCGCGTTGTCACGGGGCTCCCGATTGGAGTGCACGACTTAAATTTGCAAAAAATTACACTTAAGCATAAAAATATGCCATCGAAGGGTGAAAACGTAGAAGAACCATAAAACGGTCTGGTAAGGGTCACGAACACCTCGCACGGGACCAATGTAACTCGTAGGAACTGATCGCGTTGTCACGGGGCTCCCGGTTGGAGTGTACCACTTAAATTTGTAAAAAATAAGACTTATGCATAAAAACATGCCATCGAAGGGTGAAAATGTAAAACAACCATAAAATGGTTCGGTAAGAGTCACGAACACCTCGCACGGGTCCAATGTAACTCGTAGGAATTGATCACGTAGTCACGGGGCTCCCGATTGGAGCGTACGACGAAAATTTGGAAAAAAAATATACTTTAGCTTAAAAACATGCCATCGAAGGGTGAAAACATAAAACAGCCGTAAAACGGTCCCGTAAGAGCCACGAACACCTCGCACGGGACCAATATAACTCATAGAAACCGACCGTGTAGTCACGGGTCTCCTGGTTGGAGTGTACGACGTAATTTTGTAAAAAATTAGACATAAGCATAAAAATATGTCATCGAAGGGTGAAAACATAAAACAGTCGTAAAACAGTACGATAAGAGTCACGAACACCTAGCACGGGACCAATGTAACACGTAGGAACCGATCGCGTAGTCACGAGGCTCCTGGTTGGGGTGTAGGACATAAATTTGTAAAAAATTAGACTTCATCATAAAAACATGCCATCAAAGGGTGAAAACGTAAAACAATCCTGAAACGGTCCGGTAAGAGTCACGAACACCTCGCATGGGACCAATTTGACTCGTAGGATCCGACATCATAGTCACGGAACTCCCAGTTGGAGTATACGATGTTAATTTTTTTAAAAATAGACTTAAGGATAAAAACATGCCATCGAAGGGTGAAGACATAAAACAACCATAAAATGGTCCGACAAGATTCACGAACACCTCTCACGGGACCAATGTAACTCGTAGGAACCGACCACGTAGTCACGGGGCACCCAGTTAGAGTGTACGACGTAAATTTGCAAAAGATTAGACTTAAGCATAAAAGCATGCCATCGAAGGGTGAAAATGTAAAACAACCATAAAACGGTCCCGTAAGAGTCACGAACACCTCGCACGGGACCAATGTAACTCGTAGGAACCGACCGCGTAGTCATGGGGCTCCCGATTGGACTGTACGATGTAAATTTGAACAAAATTAGGCTTAAGCATAAAAACTTGCCATCGAAGGGAGAAAATGTAAAATGGTCCAGTAAGAGTCACGAACAACTCGCACAGGAAAAATGTAACTCGTAGGGACCGATCGCGTAGTAACGAGACTCCTGGTTTGAGTGTACGAAGTAAATTTGCAAAAAAATAGAGTTAAGCATAAAAACATTCCATCGAAGTGTGAAAACATAAAACAGTCATAATACGGTTCAGTAAGAGTCACGAACACCTCACACGAGACCACTGTAACTCGTTGTAATCGACCGCGTTGTCACGGGGCTCCCGATTGGAGTGCACGACTTAAATTTGCAAAAAATTACACTTAAGCATAAAAACATGCCATCGAAGGGTGAAAACGTAGAAGAACCATAAAACGGTCTGGTAAGGGTCACGAACACCTCGCACGGGACCAATGTAACTCGTAGGAACCGATCGCGTTGTCACGGGGCTCCCGGTTGGAGTGTACCACTTAAATTTGTAAAAAATAAGACTTATGCATAAAAACATGCCATCGAAGGGTGAAAATGTAAAACAACCATAAAATGGTTCGGTAAGTGTCACGAACACCACGCACGGGTCCAATGTAACTCGTAGGAATTGATCACGTAGTCACGGGGCTCCCGATTGGAGAGTACGGCGAAAATTTGGAAAAAATTATACTTTAGCGTAAAAACATGCCATCGAAGGGTGAAAACGTAAAACAGCCGTAAAACGGTCCCGTAAGAGCCACGAACACCTCGCACGGGACCAATATAACTCATAGAAACCGATCGTGTAGTCACGGGTCTCCTGGTTGGAGTGTACGACGTAATTTTGTAAAAAATTAGACATAAGCATAAAAATATGTCATCGAAGGGTGAAAACATAAAACAGTCGTAAAACAGTACGATAAGAGTCACGAACACCTAGCACGGGACCAATGTAACACGTAGGAACCGATCGCGTAGTCACGAGGCTCCTGGTTGGGGTGTAGGACATAAATTTGTAAAAAATTAGACTTCATCATAAAAACATGCCATCAAAGGGTGAAAACGTAAAACAATCCAGAAACGGTCCGGTAAGAGTCACGAACACCTCGCATGGGACAAATTTGACTCGTAGGATCCGACATCATAGTCACGGAACTCCCAGTTGGAGTATACGATGTTAATTTTTTAAAAAATAGACTTAAGGATAAAAATATGCCATCGAAGGGTGAAGGTATAAAATAACCATAAAATGGTTCGACAAGATTCACAAACACCTCTCACGGGACCAATGTAACTCGTAGGAACCGACCACGTAGTCACGGGGCACTCAGTTAGAGTGTACGACGTAAATTTGCAAAAGATTAGACTTAAGCATAAAAACATGCCATCGAAGGGTGAAAATGTAAAACAACCATAAAACGATCCCGTAAGAGTCACGAACACCTCGCACGGGACCAATGTAACTCGTAGGAACCGACCGCGTAGTCATGGGGCTCCCGATTGGAGTGTACGATGTAAATTTGAAAAAAATTAGGCTTAAGCATAAAAACTTGCCATCGAAGGGAGAAAATGTAAAACGGTCCAGTAAGAGTCACGAACAACTCGCACAGGAAAAATGTAACTCGTAGGGACCGATCGCTTAGTAACGAGACTCCTGGTTTGAGTGTACGAAGTAAATTTGCAAAAAAATAGAGTTAAGCATAAAAACATTCCATCGAAGGGTGAAAACATAAAACAGTCATAATACGGTTCGGTAAGAGTCACGAACACCTCACACGAGACCATTGTAACTCGTTGTAATCGACCGCGTTGTCACGGGGCTCCCGATTGGAGTGTACGACTTAAATTTGCAAAAAATTAGACTTAAACATAAAAACATGACATCGAAAGGAGAAAATGTAAAACAGTCCAAAAATGGTCAGGTAAGAGTCACGAAAACATCACACGGGACCAATGTAACTCGTAGGAATTGACCGCGTAGTCATGGGGCTCCCGGTTTGAGTGTACGACGTAAATTCGCAAAAAAATAGACTTAAGCATAAAAATAAGCCATCTAAGGGTGAAAACATAAACAACCATAAAACGGTTCGATAAGAGTCACAAAATACTCGCACAAGACCAATGTAACTTGTAGGAACTGACCGTGTAATCATGGGGCTCTCGGTTGGAGTGCACGATGTAAATTTGTAAAAAATTAGGCTTAAGAATAAAATTATGCCATCGAAGGGTGAAAACATAAAAGAACCATAAAACGGTCTGGTGAGGATCATGAACATCTCGCACGGGACCAATGTAACTCATAGGAACCGTCCGCGTAGTCACGGGGCTCTCGGGTAGAGTGTACGACGTAAGTTTGCAAAAAATTAGACTTAAGCATAAAAACATGCCAACGAAGGGCGAAAATATAAAACAGCCATAAAACCGTCCCGTAAAAGTCACGAACACCTCGCACGGAAACAATGTATCTCGTAGGAATTGATCGCGTAGTCACGGGGCTCCCAGTTGGAGTGTACGACATAAATTTGAAAAAAATTGGACTTTAGCATAAAAACATGCCATCGAAGGGTGAAAACGTAAAACAGCTGTAAAACGGTCAATTAAGAGCCACGAAGACCTCGCACGAAACCAAGGTAAATCGTAGGAACCGACCGCGTAGTTACTGGTCTCCCGGTTGGAGTGTACGATGCAAATTTGTAATAAATTAGACATAAGCATAAAAACATGCCATCGAAGGGTGAAAACATAAAACAGTCATAAAACAGTCCGGTAAGAGTCACAAACACCTCGCACGGGACCAAAGTAACTCGTAGGAACCGACCGCGTAGACACGAGGCTCCCGATTGGAGTGTACGACGTAAATTTGCAAAAAATTAGACTTAAGCATAAAAACATGTTATAGAAGGGTGAAAACGTAAAACGGTCGAGTAAGAGTCAAGAACACCTCGCACGGGACCAATGTGATTCGTAGGAACCGACCGCGTAGTCACGGAGCTCCCGGGGTGAGTGTACGATGTAAATTTGCCAAAAAGTAGACTTAAGCATAAGAACATGCCATCGAAGGGTGTAACCGTAAAACAGTCATAAAACGATCCAGTCAGAGTCACGAACACCTCGCATGGGACCAATGTGACTTTAGGAACCGACGGCGTAGTCACGGGGCTCCTGATTGGTGTGTACGACGTAAATTTACAAAACATTAGACTTAAGCAAAAAAAATTCCATCGAAGGGTAAAAATATATAATAGATAGAAAACGGTCCCGTAAGAGTCACGAACACCTCGCACGGGTCCAATGTGACTCGTAGGAACCGACCGCGTAGTCATAGGGCTCCCGATTGGAGTGTTCAACGTAAATATGAAAAAAAATTAGAATTAGGCATCAAAACATGCCATCGAAGATTGAAAATGTATAACAGCCACAAAACGGTCCCGTAAGAGTCACGAACACCTCGTACGGGACAAATGTAACCCGTTGGAACTGACCGCGTAGTCAGGGGCTCCCGATTGGAGTGTACGAAATAAATTTGTAAAAAATTAGACTTAAGCATAAAAACATACCATCGAACGGTGAAAATGTAAAACAATGATAAAACGGTCCGGTAAGAGTCACGAACACCTCATACGGTACCAATGTAGCTCGTACGAACTGACCGCATAGTCACGGGGCTCCCGATTGGAGTGTATGACATAACTTTGCAAAAAATAGAACTAAGTATAAAAACATTCCATCGACGGTTTAAAACATAAAACATACACAAAATAGTCCGATTAGAGTCACAAACACCTCGCACGGGATCGATGTAACTCGTAGGAACCGACCGCGTAGCCACGGGGCTCTCGGTTTGAGTGTACGACGTAAATTGGCAAAAAATTAGAATTAAGCATAAAAACATGCCATCGAAGGGTGAAAATGTAAAACAGTCATAATACGGTCCAATAAGAGTCATGAACACCTCGCACGGGACCAATGAAACTCGAAGAAACCGACTGCGTAGTCACCGGGCTCCCGATTGGAGTGTACGATGTAAATTTACAAAAAAATTAGACTTAAGCATAAATACATGCGATCGAAGGGTGAAAAAGTAAAACAACCATAAAACAGTCCGGTAAGAGTCACGAACTCCTCGCACGGGACCAATGTAACTCATAGGAACCGACCGCATAGTCACGGGGCTCCCGGTTGGAGTGTACGACGTATATTTACAAAAACATAGACTTAATCATAAAAACAAGCCATCGAAGGGTGAAAACGTAAAACAACTATAAAATGGTCCGGTAAGAGTCACGAACACCTCGCATGGGACCAATGGAACTCGTAGAAACTGACCACGTAGTCACGGGGATCCGGGTTGTAGTGTACGAAGTAAATTTACAAAAAATTAGACTTAAGCATAAAAAGATGCCATCGAAGGGTGAAAACGTAAAACAACCATAAAACGGTCCGATAATAGTCACAAACAGCTCGCACGGAACAAATGTAACTAGTAGGAACCGACCGCATAGTCACGGGGCTTCCGATTTGAGTGTACAACGTAAATTTTCCAAAAAATAGACTTATGCATAAAAAATGCCATCGAAGTGTGAAAACGTAAAACATCTGTAAAATGGTCCCGTAAGAGTCACAACACCTCGCACGGGGCCAATGTGACTCGTAGGTACCGACCTCTTAGTCACGGGGATCCCGGTTGGAGTGTACGACGTAAATTTGTAAAAAAATAGACTTTAGAAAAAAATCATGCCATCGAAGCGTGAAAACGTAAAACAGAAACAAAACGGTCCCGTAAGAGTCACGAACACCTCGTATGGGACAAATGTAACCCGTTGGAACCGATCGCGTAGTCAGGGGCTCCCTATTGGAGTGTATGACATAAATTTGTAAAGAATGAGACTTAAGCATAAAAATATGCCATCAAAGTGTGAAAATTTATAGTCCGATAAGAGTCACGAACAACTCGCACAGGATCATTGTGACTCGTAGGGACCGACCGCGTAGTCACGGGGCTCTCAGTTTGAGTGTACGTCGTAAATTTGCAAAAAATTAGACTTAAGCATAAAAACATGCCATCGAAGGGTGAAAATGTAAAATAGTCATAAAACGGTCTAGTAAGAGTCACGAACACGTCGCACAGGACCAATGTAACTCGTAGGAACCGATCGCGTAAACACGGGGCTCCCGATTGGAGTGTACGACGTAAATTTGCAAAAATTTGGACTTACGCATAAAAAGATGCCATCGAAGGGCGAAAACGTAAAACAGTCTGAAAGATTGACGAACACCTTGCACGGGAATAATGTGACTCGTAGAAATCGACCACGTAGCCACGGGGCTCCCGGTTGGAGTGTACGACGTAAATTTGCAAAAAATTAGACTTAAGCATAAAAACATGCCATCGAAGGGTGAAAATGTAAAACGCCCGTAAAACAATCTCGTAAGAGCCACGAACACCTCGCACGGGACCAATGTGACTGGTAGGAACCGACCGCATAGTCACGGGGCTCTCGATTGGAGTGTACGACGTAAAATGGCAAAAAATTAGACTTAACTAAAAAAAAGCCATCGAAGGGTGAAAACGTAAAACGGACACAAAATGGTCCTGTAAGAGTCACGAACACGTCACACGGGACCAATGTAACTCGTAGGAACCGACCGCGTAGTATCGGGGCTCCCGATTGGAGTGTACGACGTAAATTTGTAAAAAATTAGACTCTAGCATATAAACATGCCATCGAAGGGTGAAAACGTAAAATAGCGGTAAAACGGTCCTATAAGTGTCACCAACACCTCGCACGGGAATAATGTAACTCGTAGGAGCCGATCACGTAGTCACGGGACTCCCGGTAGGAGTGTATGATGTAAATTTGTAAAAAAGTAGAGTTAAGCATAAAAAGATGCCATCAAAGGGCGAAAACATAAAAGAGTCGCAATACGGTCGGGTAAGAGTCACGAACACCTCGCACGGGACCAATGTAACTCGTAGGAACCGACCGCATAGTCACGGGGATCCCGATTAGAGTGTACGACATAAACCTATAGAAAAATAGACTTAAGAATAAAAACATGCCATCGATGGGTGAATACGTAAAACAACCGTAAAAGGGTCCGGTAAGAGTCACAATAACATCGCACGGGACCAATGTAACTCGTAGGAACCGATCCCGTAATCACGGGGCTTTCGGTTCGTGTGTACGACGAAAATTTGCAAAAAAATTGGGTGAAAACATAAAAAAGCCATAAAATGGTCCGGTAAGAGTCATGAACATCTCGTACGGGACCAATGTAACTCTTTGGAACCGACCGCGTAGTCACGGGCTCCAGGTTTGAGTGTACGACGTAAATTCGCAAAAAATTAGACTTAGGCATAAAAACATGCCATCGAAGTGTGAAAACATAAAAACACCATAAAACAGTCCGGTAAGAGTCACGAACACCTCGCACGGGACCAATTTGACTGGTAGGAACCGACCGCGTAGTCACGGGGCTCCCGGTTGGAGTGTACGACATAAATTTTCAAAAAAATAGACTTAAGCATAAAAACATGCCATCGAAGGGAGAAAACGTAAAACAACCATAAAATTGTCCAGTAAGAGTCACGAACACCTCACAGGGATCAATGTAACTCATAGGAGCCGACCGCGTAGTCACGGGGCTCCCAATTAGAGTGTACGGCGTAAATTTGCAAAAAATTAGACTTAAGAATAAAAACACGCCATCGAAGGGGGAAAATGCAAAACAGCCGTAAAACGGTCCTGTAAGAGTCACGAACACCTCGCACAAGACCAATGTAACTCGTAGGAACCGACCGCGTAGTCACGGAGCTTTCGGTTCGAGTGTAAGACGTAAATTTGTAAAATATTAGACTTAAGCATAAAAACTTGCCATCGAAGGGTGAAAACATGAAAAAACCATAAAACGGTCCGGTAAGAGTCACGAACAGCTCGCACGGGAGCAATGTAACTTGTAGGAACCGACTGCGTAGTCACGAGGCTCCTGGTTAGAGTGTACAACTTAAACTTGCAAAAAATTATACTTAATCATAAAAGTATTCTATCGATGGGTGAAAATGTAAAACAACCATAAAACGGTCCGATAAGAGTCACGAACACCTCGCACGGGTCCAATGTAACTCGTATGAATTCACCGCGTAGTCGCGGGGCTCCGGGTTGAAGTGTACGACGTAAATTTGTAAAAAATTAGACTTTAGCATTAAAAATAGTCCATCGAAGGGTGAAAATGTAAACCAACCGTAAAACGGTTCTTTAAGAGTCACGAACACCTCACACGGGAATAATATAACTCGTAGTAATCGATCGCGTAGTCACGGGACACCAGGTTGGAGTGTACGACATATATTTGCAAAAAAATTGAGTTAAGCGTAAAAACATGCCATCAAAGGGTGAAAACATAAAACAGTCATAATACGGTTCGGTAAGAGTCATGAACAGCTCGCACGGGACCAATGTAACTCGTAGGAACCAATAGAGTGGTCACGGGGCTCCAGGTTTGAGTGTACGACGTAAATTCTCAAAAAATTAGACTTAAGCATAAAAACATGCCATTGAAGTGTGAAAACAGAAAAACACCATATAACGGTTCAGTAAGAGTCACGAACACCTCGTACGGGACCAATTTGACTCGTAGGAACCGACCGCGTAGTCACGGGGCTCCCGGTTAGAGTGTACGGCGTAAATTTGCAAAAAATTAGACTTAGGCATAAAAACAAACCATCGAGGGGTGAAAATGTAAAACAACCGTAAAACGGTCCCGAAAGACTCACGAACACCTTGCAAGGGAACATTGTAACTCGTAGGAACCGACCGCGTAGTCATGGGGCTCCCGGTTGGAGTGTACGACGTAAATTTAAAAAAAAATTAGACTTAAGCATAAAAACATGCCATCGAAGGGTGAAAACGTAAAATAACCGTAAAACGGTCCGGTAAGAGTCACGAACACCTCGCACGGGAATATGTAACTCTTAGGATCCGATCGCGTAGTCACGGGACTCCCGGTTGGAGTGTTTGACGTAAATCTCCCAAAAATTAGACTTAAGCATAAAAATATACCATCGAAGGGTGAAAACATAAAACAATTGTAATACGGTCTGGTAAGATTCACGAACACCTCACACGGGATCAATGTAACTCATAGGAACAGAATCCGTAGTCACGGTGCTCCCTCTTAGAGTGTACGACTTCAATTTACAAAAAATTACACTTAAGCATAAAAATGCCATCGAAGGGTGAAAACGTAAAACAACTGTAAAATGGTCCGGTAAGAGACATGAAAGAATCGTACAGGACCAATGTAAGTCATAGGAAGTGACTGCGTAGTCACGGGTCTATCGGTTGGAGTGTACGATGTAAATTTGCAAAAAAATAGACTTAAGCATAAAAACAAGCCATCGAAGGGTGAAAATATAAAATAGTTGTAAAACGGTCCGGTAAGAGTCGCGAACACCTCGTACGGGACAAATGTAACTCGTAGGACTTGGCCGCGTAGTCCTGGGGTTCCCGGTTGGAGTGTACAACGTAAAGTTGCCAAAAATTAGACTTAATCAAAAAAATATGCCATCGAGGGGTGAAAATGTAAAATGGTCCGGTAAGAGACACGAAAACCTCGCACGGTGAAAACGTAAAACAACGTAAACGGTCCGATAAGCGTCACGCACACCTCGCACGGGTCCAATCTAACTCGTAGGAACTGAATGCGTAGTCACGGGGCTCTCGGTTGGAGTGTATGACGTAAATTTGCAAATAATAAGACTTTAGCATAAAAACATGCCATCGAAGGGTGAAAACGTAAAACAGCCGTAAAAGGGTCCCGTAAGAGCCACGAACACCTCGCACAGGACCATTATAACTCGTAGGAACCGACCGCGTAGTCACGGGGCTCCTGGTTGGAGTGTACGACGTAAATTTGTAAAAAATAGACTTAAACATAAAAACATGCCATCGAAGAGTGAAAATGTAAAACAGTCGTAAAACGGTCCCGTAAGAGTCATGAACACCTCGTACAGGAACAATTTAACTCGCAGGAACCGACCGCGTAGTCATAGGGATCCCGGTTGGAGTGTAGGACGTAAATTTGCAAAAAAATAGACTTAATCATAAAAACATGCCATCGAAGGGTGGAAACGTGAAACAACCATAAAACGGTCCGGTAAGAGTCACGAACACCTCGCACGAGTCGAATGTAACTCGTAGGAATTAAACGCGTATTCACGGGGCTCTCGGTTCGAGTATACGACGTAAATTTGGAAAAAATTAGACTTTAGCGTAAACACATGCTATCGACTGGTGAAAAAGTAAAACAGTCGTAAAACGGTCCCGTAAGAGCCACGAACCCCTCACACGGGACCAATATAACTCGTAGGAACCGATCGCGTCGTCATGGGGCTCCTGGTTGGAGTGTACGACGTAAATTTTTAAAGAATTAGACATAAGCATAAAAACATGCCATCGAAGGGTGAAAGCGTAAAACAGTCGTAAAACAGCCCGATAAGAGTCACGAACACCTCGCACAAGACCAATGTACCTCGTAGGAACCGACTGCGTAATAACGAGGCTCCTGGTTGGAGTGTAGGACATAAATTTGGAAATAATTAGACTTAATCATAAAAACATGCCATCAAAGGGTGAAAACGTAAAACAATCCTAAAACGGTCTGGTAAGAGTCACGAACACCTCGCACGGGACCAATTTGACTCGTAGGAACCGACAGCGTAGTCACGGAGCTCCCGGTTGGAGTGTACGACGTAAATTTGTAAAAAATAGACTTAAGCATAAAAACATGCCATCGAAGGGTGAAGACGTAAAACAACCATCAAATGGTCCGGCAAGATTCACGAACACCTTGTATGGGACCAATGTAACTCATAGGAACCGACCGCTTAGTCACGGGGCTCCCAGCTAGAGTGTATGACTCAAATTTGCAAAAGATTTGACTTAAGCATAAAAACATGCCATCGAAGGGTGAAAATGTAAAACAACCATAAATCAGTCCCGTAAGAGTCACGAACACCTCGCACGGGACCAATGTAACTCGTAGGAACCGATCGCGTAGTCAGGGCCTCCCGATTGGAGTGTACGACATAAATTTGTAAAAAAATAGACTTAAGCATAAAAACATGCCATCGAAGGGTGAAAACATAAAAGGATGATAAAACGGTCTGGTAAGAGTCACGAACACCTCATACGGAACAATATAACTCGTACGAACCGACTGCATAGTCACGGGGCTCCTGGTTGGAGTGTATGACGTAAATTTGCCGAAAATTAGAACTAAGTATAAAAACATGCCATCGACGGGTGAAAACATAAAACTTACATAAAATAGTCCGGTTAGAGTCACAAACACCTCGCACGCCACTAATGTAACTCGTAGGAACCGACCGCGTAGTCACGGGGCTCCCGGTTTGAGTGTACGACGTAAATTGGCAAAAAATTAGATGTAAGCATAAAAACATGCCATCGAAGGGTGAAAATGTAAAACACTCGTAATACGGTCCAGTAAGAGTCATGAACACCTCGAACGGGACCAATGAAACAGGAAGGAACCGACTGCGTAGTCACGGGGCTCCCGGTTGGAGTGTACGACGTAAATTCACAAAAAAATTAGACTTAAGCATAAAAACATGTGATCGAATGGTGAAATCGTAAAACAACCATAAAATGGTCCAATAAGAGTCACGAACTCCTCGCACGGGACCAATGTAACTCATAGGAACCGACCGCGTAGTCACGGGGCTCTCGGTTGGAGTGTAAGACGTATATTTGCAAAAACTTAGACTTAATCATAAAAACATGCCATCGAAGGTGAAAACGTAAAACAACCATAAAATGGTCCGGTAAGAGTCACGAACACCTCGCATGGGACCAATGTAACTCGTAGCAACTGACCATGTAGTCACGGGGATCCCGGTTGTAGTGTACGATGTAAATCTACAAAAAATTAGACTTAAGCATAAAAACATGCCATCGAAGGGTGAAAACGTAAAACAACCATAAAATGGTCTGATAAGAGTCACAAACAGCTCGCACGGAACAAATGTAACTCGTAGGAACCGACCGCATAGTCACGGGGCTTCCGATTTGAGTGTACGACGTAAATTTTCCAAAAAATAGACTTACGTATAAAAACATGCCATCGAAGGGTGAAAACGTAAAACAACCGTAAAATGGTCCCGTAAGAGTCACAACACCTCGCACGGGACCAGTGTAACTCGTACGAACCGACCGCGTAGTCAGGGGTTCCCGATTGGAGTGTATGACGTAAATTTGTAAAAAATGAGACTTAAGCATAAAAATATGCCATCAAAGTGTGAAAGCGTACAGTCCGGTAAGAGTCACGAACAACTCGCACGGGATCAATGTGACTCGTTGGAACCGACCGCGTAGTCACGGGGCTCTCAGTTTGACTTTAAGTCGTAAACTTATAAAAAATTATACTCAAGCATAAAAACATGCCATCAAAGGGTGAAAACATAAAACAACCGTAAAACGGTCCAGTAAGAGTCAAGAACACCTCGCATGGGACCAATGTAACTCATAGGAACCGATCGCGTAAACATGGGGCTCCCGGTTGGAGTGTACGATGTAAATTTGCAAAAAATTAGACTTAAGCATAAAAACATCCCATCAAAGGATAAAAATGTAAAATAGCCATAAAACGGTCCCGTAAGAGCCACGAACACCTCGCACGGGACCAATGTGACTGGTAGAAACCAACCGCATAGTCACGGGGCTCTCGGTTGGGGTGTACGACGTAAATTTTCAAAAAATTACACTTAAGCAAAAAAAAGCCAACGAAGGGTGAAAACGTAAAACAAACACAAAATGGTCCTGTAAGAGTCATGAACAGCTCACACGGGACCAATGTAACTCGTAGGAACCGACCGCGTAGTAACGGGGCTCCCGATTGGAGTGTACGATGTAAATAAACAAAAAATCAGACTCTAGCATATAAACAAGCCATCGAAGGGTGAAAATGTAAAACAGCGGTAAAACGGTCCCGTAAGAGTCACCAACACCTTGCACGGGAATAATGTAACTCGTAGGAGTCGATCGCATACTCACGGGACTCCCGGTTGGAGTGTACGACGTAAATTTGCAAAAAATTAGAGTTAAGCATTAAAAGATGCCATCGAAGGGCGAAAACATAAAATAGTCATAATACGGTCCGATAAGAGTCACGAACACCTCGCACGGGACCAATGTAACTCGCAGGAACCGACCGCGTAGTCACGAGGCTCCCAATTGGAGTGTACGACATAAATCTATAAAAACATAGACTTAAGAATAAAAACATGCCATCGAAGGGTGAAAACGTAAAACAACCGTAAAAGGGTCCGGTAAGAGTCACAAAAACATCGCACGCGTCTCCCGATTTGAGTGTAAGACGTAAATTTGCAAAAAATAGGGTGAAAACGTAAAAAAGTCGTAAAATTGTCCGGTAAGAGTCATGAACAACTCGCATGGGACCAATGTTACTCGTAGCAGCCGATAGCGGGGTCACGGGGCTCTAGGTCTGAGTGTACGACGTAAATTCACAAAAAATTAGACTTAAGCATAAAAACATGCCATCGAAGTGTGAAAACATAAAAACACCATATAACGGTCCGGTAAGAGTCACGAACACCTCGAACGGGACCAATTTGACTCGTAGGAATCGATCGCGTGGTTACGGGGCTCCCGATTAGTGTGTACGACGTAAATTTGTAAAAAATAGGCTTAGGCATAAAAACATACTATCGAAGGGTGAAAATGAAAAATAGCCGTAAAACCGTCCCAATCACCTCGCACGGGAACAATGTAACTCGTAGGAACCGACCGCGTAGTCATGGGGCTCCCGGTTGGAGTGTACGACGTAAATTTAAATAAAATTAGACTTATGCATAAAAACCATCCATTGGAAGGGTTAAAATGTAAAACAATAGTAAAACGGTCCGGTAAGAGTCACGAACACCTCGCATGGGAACATATAACTCTTAGGATCCAATCGCGTAGTCACGGGACTCTCGGTTGGAGTGCACGGCGTAAATCTGCCAAAAATTAGACTTAAGCATAAAAACATACCATCGAAGGGTGAAAACATAAAATAGTCATAATACGGTCTGATAAGAGTCACGAAAACCTCGCACGGGATCAATGTAACTCGTAGGAACCGAACGTGTAGTCTCGGTGCTCCCCGTTGGAGTGTACGACTTAAATTTACAAAAAAATAGACTTAAGCATAAAAAATGCCATCGAAGGGTGAAAACATAAAACAACCGTAAAATGGTCCTTTAAAAAAACACGAAAGCATCGCACAGAACCAATGTAACTCGTAGGAACCGACCGCGTAGTCATGAGGCTCCTGGTTGGAGTGTAGGACGTAAATTTGAAAAAAATTAGACTTAATCATAAAAACATGCCATCAAAGGGTGGAAACGTAAAACAGCCATAAAACGGTCCGGTAAGAGTCACGAACACCTCGCACGGGTCCAATGGAACTCGTAGAAATTGAACGCGTAGTAACGGGGCTCCTGGTTCGAGTGTACGACGTAAATTTGCAAAAAAAATAGACTTTAGCATAAAAACATGCCATCGACGGGTGAAAACGTAAAACAGTCGTAAAATGATCCTGTAAGAGCCACGAACACCTCGCACGGGACCAATATAACTCGTAGAAACCGACCGCGTAGTCATGGGGCTCCTGGTTGGAGTGTACGACGTAAATTTATAAAAAGAATTAGACATAAGCATAAAAACATGCCATCGAAGGGTGAAAAGGCAAAAAACCATAAAGTGATGCGCTAAGAGTCACGAACACCTCTTACAGGACCAATGTAACTCGTAGGTACCGACCGCGTAGTTAGGGGCTCCAGATTTGAGTGTACGACGTAAATTTGAAAAAAAAAATAGATTTAAGCATAAAAACATGCCATCGAAGAGTGAAAATGTAAAACAACAATAAAACGGTCCAGTAAGAGTCAGGAACACCTCGCAGGGGAACAATATAACTCGTAGGAAAGATCTCATAGTCAGGGGCCCCCCGGTTGGAGTGTAGGACGTAAATTTGCAAAAAAATATAGTTTAGCAAAAAAACATGCCATCGAAGGGTGAAAACATAAAACAATCGTAATACGATCCAATAAGAGTCATGAACACCTCGCACGGGACCAATGTAACTCGTAGGAATCGACTGCGTAGTCACGGGGCTCCCGGTTGGAGTGTAGGACTTAAATTTACAAAAAAATTAAAATTAAGCATAAAAACATGCCATCGAAGGGTGAAAACTTAAAACAACCATCAACGGTCCGGTAAGAGTCACGAACACCTCGCACGGGATGCGTAGTCACGTGGCTCTCGGATGGAGTGTACGACGTATATTTGCAAAAACTTAGACTTAATCATAAAAACAAGTCATTGAAGAGTGAAAACGTAAAACAATCGTGAAATGGTCTGATAAGAGTCATGAACACCTCGCATGTGACCAATGTAACTCGTAGGAACTGAGCATGTAGTCACGGGGCTCCCGGTTGTAGTGTACAATGTAAATTTACACAAAATTAGACTTAAGCATAAAAACATGCCATTGAAGGGTGAAAACATAAAACAGTCCGGTAAGAGTCACAAACACCTCGCACGGGACAAATGTAACTCGTAGGAACCGAATGCGTAGTCACAAGGCTCTTGGTTTGAGTGTACGATGTGAATTTGCAAAAAAGTAGACAATTATAAAAGCATGCCATCAAATGGTGAAAACGTAAAACAACCCTAAAATGGTCCGATAAGAGTCACGATCACCTCGCACGGGTGCAATATAACTCGTAGGAACCGACCGTGTAGTCACGGGGCTTCCGGTTCGAGTGTACGCCATAAATTCAAAAAAAATTAGGATGAAAATGTAAAACAACCATAAAATGGTCCGGTAAGAGTCATGAACAGCTCGCACGAGACCAATGTAACTCGTAGGAACCGACCGCGTAGTCATGGGGATCCAGGTTTGAGTGTGCGACGTAAATTAAAAAAAAAATTAGTTTTAAGCATAAAAACATGCCATCGAAGGGTGAAAATGTAAAACAGTCGTAAAACGGTCCCATAAGAGTCACGAACACCTCGCACGGGACCAATTTGATTCGTAGGAACCGATCGCGTCGTCACGGGGCTCCCGGTTTGAGTGTACGACGTAAATTTGTAAAAAATAGACTTAAGAATAAAAACATGCCATCGAAGGGTGAAAACGTCAAACAGCCATAACATTTTCCGATAAGAGTCACGAACACCTCGCACGGCACCAATATTACTCGTAGGTACCGACCGCGTAGTCCGGGGATCCCGGTTAGACCGTACCACGTAAATTTGTAAAAAATTAGAGTTAAACATAAAAACGTGCCATCGAAGAATGAAAATGTAAAACAGTCGTAAAACGGTCCTGTAAGAGTCACGAACACCTCGTAGGGAACAATTTAACTCGTAGGAACCGACCGTGTAGTCATGGGGATCCCGGTTAGAGTGTACGACGTAAATTTGAAAAAAAATTGGATTTAAGCATAAAAACATGCCATCGAAGGGTGAAATTGTAAAAGAACAATAAAACGGTCCTGTAAGAGTCCGGAACACCTCTCACGGTAACAATATAACTCGTAGGAACTGACTGCGTATTCACGGGGCTCCCGGTTGGAGTGTACGACGTAAATTGACAAAAAATAGAATTAAGCGTAAAAAAATGCCATCGAAGGGTGAAAACATAAAATAGTCGTAATACGGTCCAGTAAGAGTCATGAACACCTCGCACGGGACCAATGTAACTCGTAGGAACCGGCTGCATAGTCACGGGGCTCCCGGTTGGAGTGTACGACGTAAATTTATAAAAAAATTCGAATTAATCATAAAAACATGGCATCGAAGGGTGAAAACGTAAAACAACCATAAAATGGTCCGGTAAGAGTCACGAACACCTCGCACGGGACCAATGTAACTCGTAGGAACCGACCGCGTAGTCACGTGGCTCCCGGTTGGAGTGTACGACGTATATTTGCAAAAAATTATACTTAATCATAAAAACAAGCCATCGAAGAGTGAAAACGTAAAACAATTGTAAAATGGTCCGGTAAGAGTCATGAACACCTCGCATGTGAACAATGTAACTCGTAGGAACTGAGCATGTCGTCACGGGGCTCCCGGTTGTAGTGTACGATGTAAATTTACACAAAATTAGACTTAAGCATAAAAACATGCCATCGAAGTGTGAAAACGTAAAATAGTCGTAAAACAGTCCAATAAGAGTCACAAACACCTCGCACGGGACTAATGTAACTCGTAGGAACCGAATGCGTAGTCACAAGGCTCGTGGTTTGAGTGTACGATGTAAATTTGCAAAAAAATTAGACAATCATAAAAGCATGCCATCGAATGGTGAAAACGTAAAACAACCCTAAAACGGTCCGATAAGAGTCACGATCACCTCGCACGGGTCCAATGTAACTCGTAGGAATCGACCGCGTAGTCACGGGGCTCTCGGTTCGAGTGTACGACATACATTCGCCAAAAATAGGGTGAAAACGTAAAACAACCATAAAATGGTCTGGTAAGAGTCATGAACAGCTCGCACGAGAGCAATGTAACTCGTAGGAATCGACCGCGTAGTCACGGGGCACCAGGTTTGAGTGCACGACGTAAATTTGAAAAAAATTTGGATTTAAGCGTAAAAACATGCCATCGAAGGGTGAAAATGTAAAATAATAATAAAACGGTCCTGTAAGAGTCCGGAACACCTCGCACGGGAACAATATAACTCGTAGGAACTGACTGCGTATTCACGGGGCTCCCGGTTGGAGTGTACGACGTAAATTTACAAAAAAATAGAATTAAGCGTAAAAAAATGCCATCAAAGGGTGAAAACATAAAATAGTCGTAATACGGTCCAGTAAGAGTCATGAACACCTTGCACGGGACCAATGTAACTCGTAGGAACCGACTGCGTATTCACGGGGCTCCCGGTTGGAGTGTACGACGTAAATTTATAAAAAAATTCGAATTAATCATAAAAACATGCCATCGAAGGGTGAAAACGTAAAACAACCATAAAATGGTCCGGTAAGAGTCACGAACACCTCGCACGGGACCAATGTAACTCGTAGGAACCGACCGCGTAGTCACGTGGCTCCCGGTTGGAGTGTACGACTTATATTTGCAAAAAATTATACTTAATCATAAAAACAAGCCATCGAAGAGTGAAAACGTAAAACAACTGTAAAATGGTCCGGTAAGAGTCATGAACACCTCGCATGTGAACAATGTAACTCGTAGGAACTGAGCATGTCGTCACGGGGCTCCCGGTTGTAGTGTACGATGTAAATTTACACAAAATTAGACTTAAGCATAAAAATATGCCATCGAAGTGTGAAAACGTAATATAGTCTTAAAACAGTCCGGTAAGAGTCACAAACACCTCGCACGGGACTAATGTAACTCGTAGGAACCGAATGCGTAGTCACAAGGCTCGTGGTTTGAGTGTACGATGTAAATTTGTAAAAAAATTAAACAATCATAAAAGCATGCCATCGAATGGTGAAAACGTAAAACAACCCTAAAACGGTCCGATAAGAGTCACGATCACCTCGCACGGGTCCAATGTAACTCGTAGGAATCGACCGCGTAGTCACGGGGTTCTCGGTTCGAGTGTACGACATACATTCGCCAAAAATTAGGGTGAAAACGTAAAACAACCATAAAATGGTCCGGTAAGAGTCATGAACAGCTCGCACGAGAGCAATGTAACTCGTAGGAATCGACCACGTAGTCACGGGGCTCCAGGTTTGTGTGTGCGACGTAAATTCGAAAAAAATTAGTTTTAAGCATAAAAACATGCCATCGAAGGGTGAAAATGTAAAACTATCCCATAAGAGTCACGGACACCTCGCACGGGACAATTTTGACTCGTAGGAACCGATCGCGTAGTCACGGGGCTCCCGGTTTGAGTGTACGATGTAAATTTGAAAAAAATAGCCTTAAGGAAAAAAACATGCCATCGAAGGGTGAAAACGTCAAACAGCCATAAAATTATCCGATAAGAGTCACGAACATCTCGCACGGCACCAATATAACTCGTAGTTACCGACCGCGTAGTCACGGGGATCCCGGTTAGACCGTACCACGTAAATTTGTAAAAAATTAGACTTAAACATCAAAACGTGCCATCGAAGGATGAAAATATAAAACAGTCATAAAACGGTCCCGTAAGAGTCACGAACACCTCGTAGGGAACAATTTAACTCGTAGGAACCGACCGCGTAGTCATGGGGATCCCGGTTTGAGTGCACGACGTAAATTTGAAAAAAAATTGGATTTAAGCGTAAAAACATGTCATCGAAGGGTGAAAATGTAAAGAAACAATAAAACGGTCAAGTAAGAGTCAGGAACACCTTGCACGGGAACAATATAACTCGTAGGAACCGACTGCGTATTCACGGGGCTCCCGGTTGGAGTGTACCACGTAAATTTACAAAAAAATAGAATTAAGCATAAAAAAATGCCATCGAAGGGTGAAAACATAAAATAGTCGTAATACGGTCCAGTAAGAGTCATGAACACCTCGTACGGGACCAATGTAACTCGTAGGAACCGACTGCGTAGTCACGGGGCTCCCGGTTGGCGTGTACGACGTAAATTTATAAAAAAAATTGAATTAATCATAAAAACATGCCATCGAAGGGTGAAACGTAAAACAACCATAAAACGGTCCGGTAAGAGTCACGAACACCTCGCACGGGACCAATGTAACTCGTAGGAACCGACCGCGTAGTCACATGGCTCCCGGTTGGAGTGTACGACGCATATTTGCAAAAACTTACACTTAATCATAAAAACAAGCCATCGAAGAGTGAAAACATAAAACAACCGTTAAATGGTCCGGTAAGAGTCATGAACACCTCGCATGTGAACAATGTAACTCGTAGGAAATGAGCATGTAGTCACGGGGCTCCCAGTTGTAGTGTACGATGTAAATTTACACAAAATTAGACTTAAGCATAAAAACATGCCATCAAAGGGTGAAAACGTAAAATAGTCGTAAAACAGTCCGGTAAGAGTCACAAACACCTCGCACGGGACTAATGTAACTCGCAGGAACCGAATGTGTAGTCACAAGGCTCGTGGTTTGAGTGTACGATGTAAATTTGCAAAAAAATTAGACAATCATAAAAGCATGCCATCGAATGGTGAAAACGTAAAACAACCCTAAAACGGTCCGATAAGAGTCACGATCACCTCGCACGAGTCCAATGTAACTCGTAGGAATCGACCGCGTTGTCACGGGGCTCTCGATTCGAGTGTACGACATAAATTCGCCAAAAATTAGGGTGAAAACGTAAAACAACCATAAAATGGTCCGGTAAGAGTCATGAACAGCTCGCACGAGACCAATGTAACTTGTAGGAATCGACCACGTAGTCACGGGGCTCCAGGTTCGTGTGTGCGACGTAAATTCGAAAAAAATTAGTTTTAAGCATAAAAACATGCCATCGAAGGGTGAAAATGTAAAACTGTCACATAAGAGTCACGAACACCTCGCACGGGACCAACTTGACTCGTAGGAACCGATCGCGTAGTCACGGGGCTCCCGGTTTGAGTGTACGATGTAAATTTGTAAAAAAATAGCCTTAAGCATAAAAACATGCCATCGAAGGGTGAAAACGTCAAACAGCCATAAAATTATCCGATAAGAGTCACGAACATCTCGCACGGCACCAATATAACTCGTAGGTACCGACCGCGTAGTCACGGGGATCCAGGTTACACCGTACCACGTAAATTTGTAAAAAATTAGACTTAAACATTAAAACGTGCCATCGAAGGATGAAAATGTAAAACAGTCATAAAACGGTCCCGTAAGAGTCACGAACACCTCGTAGGGAACAATTTAACTCGTAGGAACCGACCGCGTAGTCATGGGGATCCCGGTTTGAGTGCACGACATAAATTTGAAAAACAATTGGATTTAAGCGTAAAAACATGTCATCGAAGGGTGAAAATTAAAAACAATAATAAAACGGTCAAGTAAGAGTCAGGAACACCTCGCACGGGAACAATATAACTCGTAGGAACCGACTGCGTAGTCACGGGGCTCTCGGTTGGAGTGTACGACGTAAATTTACAAAAAAATAGAATTAAGCATAAAAACATGCCATCGAAGGGTGAAAACATAAAATAGTCGTAATACGATCCAGTAAGAGTCATGAACACCTCGTACGGGACCAATATAACTCGTAGGAACCGACTGCGTAGTCACGGGGCTCCCGGTTGGAGTGTACGACGTAAATTTATAAAAAAATTCGAATTAATCATAAAAACATGCCATCGAAGGGTGAAAACGTAAAACAACCATAAAATGGTCCGGTAAGAGTCACGAACACCTCGCACGGGACCAATGTAACTCGTAGGAACCGACCGCGTAATCACGTGGCTCTCGGTTGGAGTGTACGACGTATATTTGCAAAAAATTATACTTAATCATAAAAACAAGCCATCGGAGAGTGAAAACGTAAAACAACTGTAAAATGGTCCGGTAAGAGTCATGAACACCTCGCATGTGAATAATGTAACTCGTAGGAACTGAGCATGTCGTCACGGGGCTCCCGGTTGTAGTGTACGATGTAAATTTACACAAAATTAGACTTAAGCATAAAAACATGCCATCGAAGTGTGAAAATGTAAAATAGTCGTAAAACAGTCCGGTAAGAGTCACAAACACCTCGCACGGGACTAATGTAACTCGTAGGAACCGAATACGTAGTCACAAGGCTCGTGGTTTGAGTGTACGATGTAAATTTGCAAAAAAATTAGACAATCATAAATGCATGCCATCGAATGGTGAAAACGTAAAACAACCCTAAAACGGTCCGATAAGAGTCACGATCACCTCGCACGGGTCTAATGTAACTCGTAGGAATCGACCGCGTAGTCACGGGGCTCTCGGTTCGAGTGTACGACATACATTCGCCAAAAATAGGGTGAAAACGTAAAACAACCATAAAATGGTCCGGTAAGAGTCATGAACAGCTCGCACGAGAGCAATGTAACTCGTAGGAATCGACCGCGTAGTCACGGGGCTCCAGGTTTGTGTGTGCGACGTAAATTCAAAAAAAATTAGTTTTAAGCATAAAAACATGCCATCGAAGGGTGAAAATGTAAAACTGTCCCATAAGAGTCACGAACACCTCGCACAGGACCAATTTGACTCGTAGGAACCGATCGCGTAGTCACGGGGCTCCCGGTTTGAGTGTACGATGTAAATTTGAAAAAAATAGCCTTAAGGAAAAAAACATGCCATCGAAGGGTGAAAACGTCAAACAGCCATAAAATTATCCGATAAGAGTCACGAACATCTCGCACGACACCAATATAACTCGTAGGTACCGACCGCGCAGTCACGAGGATCCCGGTTAGACCGTACCACGTAAATTTGTAAAAAATTAGACTTAAACATCAAAACGTGCCATCGAAGGATGAAAATGTAAAACAGTCATAAAACGGTCCCGTAAGAGTCACGAACACCTCGTAGGGAACAATTTAACTCGTAGTAACCGACCGCGTAGTCATGGGGATCCCGGTTTGAGTGCACGACGTAAATTTGAAAAAAATTTGGATTTAAGCGTAAAAACATGCCATCGAAGGGTGAAAATGTAAAAGAATAATAAAACGGTCCTGTAAGAGTCTGGAACACCTCGCACGGGAACAATATAACTCGTAGGAACTGACTGCGTATTCACGGGGCTCCCGGTTGGAGTGTACGACGTAAATTTACAAAAAAATAGAATTAAGCGTAAAAAAATGCCATCGAAGGGTGAAAACATAAAATAGTCGTAATACGGTCCAGTAAGAGTCATGAACACCTCGCACGGGACCAATGTAACTCGTAGGAACCGACTGCGTAGTCACGGGGCTCCCGGTTGGAGTGTACGACGTAAATTTATAAAAAAATTCGAATTAATCATAAAAACATGCCATCGAAGGGTGAAAACGTAAAACAACCATAAAATGGTCCGGTAAGAGTCACGAACACCTCGCACGGGACCAATGTAACTCGTAGGAACCGACCGCATAGTCACGTGGCTCCCGGTTGGAGTGTACGACGTATATTTGCAAAAAATTATACTTAATTATAAAAACAAGCCATCGAAGAGTGAAAACGTAAAACAACTGTAAAATGGTCCGGTAAGAGTCATGAAACCTCGCATGTGAACAATGTAACTCGTAGGAACTGAGCATGTCGTCACGGGGCTCCCGGTTGTAGTGTACGACGTAAATTTACACAAAATTAGACTTAAGCATATAAACATGCCATCGAAGTGTGAAAACGTAAAATAGTCGTAAAACAGTCCGGTAAGAGTCACAAACACCTCGCACGGGACTAATGTAACTCGTAGGAACCGAATGCGTAGTCACAATGCTCGTGGTTTGAGTGTACGATGTAAATTTGTAAAAAAATTAGACAATCATAAAAGCATGCCATCGAATGGTGAAAACGTAAAATAACCCTAAAACGGTCCGATAAGAGTCACGATCACCTCGCACGGGTCCAATGTAACTCGTAGGAATCGACCACGTAGTCACGGGGCTCTCGGTTCGAGTGTACGACATACATTCGCCAAAAATTAGGGTGAAAACGTTAAACAACCATAAAATGGTCCGGTAAGAGTCATGAACAGCTCGCACGAGAGCAATGTAACTCGTAGGAATCGACCGCGTAGTCACGGGGCTCCAGGTTTGTGTGTGCGACGTAAATTCGAAAAAAAATAGTTTTAAGCATAAAAACATGCCATCGAAGGGTGAAAATGTAAAACTATCCCATAAGAGTCACGGACACCTCGCACGGGACCAATTTGACTCGTAGGAACCGATCGCGTAGTCACGGGGCTCCCGGTTTGAGTGTACGATGTAAATTTGAAAAAAATAGCCGTAAGGAAAAAAACATGCCATCGAAGGGTGAAAACGTCAAACAGCCATAAAATTATCCCATAAGAGTCACGAACATCTCGCACGGCACCAATATAACTCGTAGTTACCGACCGCGTAGTCACGGGGATCCCGGTTAGACCGTACCACGTAAATTTGTAAAAAATTAGACTTAAACATCAAAACGTGCCATCGAAGGATGAAAATGTAAAACAGTCATAAAACGGTCCTGTAAGAGTCACGAACACCTCGTAGGGAATAATTTAACTCGTAGGAACCGACCGCGTAGTCATGGGGATCCCGGTTTGAGTGCACGACGTAAATTTGAAAAAAAATTGGATTTAAGCGTAAAAACATGTCATCGAAGGGTGAAAATGTAAAGAAACAATAAAACGGTCAAGTAAGAGTCAGGAACACCTTGCACGGGAACAATATAACTCGTAGGAACCGACTGCGTATTCACGGGGCTCCCGGTTGGAGTGTACCACGTAAATTTACAAAAAAATAGAATTAAGCATAAAAAAATGCCATCGAAGGGTGAAAACATAAAATAGTCGTAATACGGTCCAGTAAGAGTCATGAACACCTCGCACGGGACCAATGTAACTCGTAGGAACCGACTGCGTAGTCACGGGGCTCCCGGTTGGCGTGTACGACGTAAATTTATAAAAAATTCGAATTAATCATAAAAACATGCCATCGAAGGGTGAAAACGTAAAACAACCATAAAACGGTCCGGTAAGAGTCACGAACACCTCGCACGGGACCAATGTAACTCGTAGGAACCGACCGCGTAGTCACGTGGCTCCCGGTTGGAGTGTACGACGCATATTTGCAAAAACTTACACTTAATCATAAAAACAAACCATCGAAGAGTGAAAACGTAAAACAACCGTAAAATGGTCCGGTAAGAGTCATGAACACCTCGCATGTGAACAATGTAACTCGTTGGAACTGAGCATGTAGTCACGGGGCTCCCGGTTGTAGTGTACGATGTAAATTTACACAAAATTAGACTTAAGCATAAAAACATGCCATCAAAGGGTGAAAACGTAAAATAGTCGTAAAACAGTCCGGTAAGAGTCACAAACACCTCGCACGGGACTAATGTAACTCGCAGGAACCGAATGTGTAGTCACAAGGCTCGTGGTTTGAGTGTACGATGTAAATTTGCAAAAAAATTAGACAATCATAAAAGCATGCCATCGAATGGTGAAAACGTAAAACAACCCTAAAACGGTCCGATAAGAGTCACGATCACCTCGCACGGGTCCAATGTAACTCGTAGGAATCGACCGCGTTGTCACGGGGCTCTCGATTCGAGTGTACGACATAAATTCGCCAAAAATTAGGGTGAAAACGTAAAACAACCATAAAATGGTCCGGTAAGAGTCATGAACAGCTCGCACGAGACCGATGTAACTTGTAGGAATCGACCGCGTAGTCACGGGGCTCCAGGTTCGTGTGTGCGACGTAAATTCGAAAAAAATTAGTTTTAAGCATAAAAACATGCCATCGAAGGGTGAAAATGTAAAACTGTCCCATAAGAGTCACGAACACCTCGCACGGGACCAACTTGACTCGTAGGAACCGATCGCGTAGTCACGGGGCTCCCGGTTTGAGTGTACGATGTAAATTTGTAAAAAAATAGCCTTAAGCATAAAAACATGCCATCGAAGGGTGAAAACGTCAAACAGCCATAAAATTATCCGATAAGAGTCACGAACATCTCGCACGGCACCAATATAACTCGTAGGTACCGACCGCGTAGTCACGGGGATCCCGGTTAGACCGTACCACGTAAATTTGTAAAAAATTAGACTTAAACATCAAAACGTGCCATCGATGGATGAAAATGTAAAACAGTCATAAAACGGTCCCGTAAGAGTCACGAACACCTCGTAGGGAACAATTTAACTCGTAGGAACCGACCGCGTAGTCATGGGGATCCCGGTTTGAGTGCACGACATAAATTTGAAAAACAATTTGATTTAAGAGTAAAAACATGTCATCGAAGGGTGAAAATTAAAAACAATAATAAAACAGTCAAGTAAGAGTCAGGAACACCTCGCACGGGAACAATATAACTCGTAGGAACCGACTGCGTAGTCACGGGGCTCTCGGTTGGAGTGTACGACGTAAATTTACAAAAAAATAGAATTAAGCATAAAAACATGCCATCGAAGGGTGAAAACATAAAATAGTCGTAATACGATCCAGTAAGAGTCATGAACACCTCGTACGGGACCAATATAACTCGTAGGAACCGACTGCGTAGTCACGGGGCTCGCGGTTGGCGTGTACGACGTAAATTTATAAAAAAAATTGAATTAATCATAAAAACATGCCATCGAAGGGTGAAAACGTAAAACAACCATAAAACGGTCCGGTAAGAGTCACGAACACCTCGCACGGGATCAATGTAACTCGTAGGAACCGACTGCGTAGTCACATGGCTCCCGGTTGGTGTGTACGACGTATATTTGCAAAAACTTAGACTTAATCATAAAAACCAGCCATCGAAGAGTGAAAACGTAAAACAACCGTAAAATTGTCCGGTAAGAGTCATGAACACCTCGCATGTCACTAATGTAACTCGTAAGAACTGAGCATGTAGTCACGGGGCTCCCGGTTGTAGTGTGCGATGTAAATTTACAAAAAATTAGACTTAAGCATAAAAACATGCCATCGAAGGGTGAAAACGTAAAACAGTCATAAAACAGTCCGGTAAGAGTTACAAAAACCTCGCACGGGACCAATGTAACTCGTAGGAACCGAATGCGTAGTCACAAGGCTCGTGGTTTGAGTGTACGATGTAAATTTGTAAAAAAATTAGACAATCATAAAAGCATGCCATCGAATGGTGAAAACGTAAAACAACCCTAAAACGGTCCGATACGAGTCACGATCACCTCGCACGGGTCCAATGTAACTCGTGGGAATCGATCGCGTAGTCACGGGGCTCTCGGTTCGAGTGTACGATATAAATTCGCAAAAAATTAGGGTGAAAACGTAAAACAACCATAAAATGGTCCAGTAAGAGTCATGAACAGCTCGCACAAGACCAATGTAACTCGTAGGAACCGACCGCGTAGTCACGGGGCTCCAGGTTTTAGCGTGCGACGTAAATTTGTTTTAAGCATAAAAACGTGCCATCGAAGGGTGAAAATGTAAAACAGTCGTAAAAAGGTCCCATAAGAGTCACGAACACCTCGCACGGGACCAATTTGATTCGTAGGAACCGATCGCGTAGTCACGGGGCTCCCGGTTTGAGTGTACGACGTAAATTTGTAAAAAAATAGACTTAAGCATAAAAACATGCCATCGAAGGTTGAAAACGTCAAACAACCATAAAATTGTCCGATAAGTGTCACGAACACCTCGCACGACACTAATATAACTCGTAGGTACCGACCGCGTAGTCTCGGGGATCCTGGTTAGACCGTACCACGTAAATTTGTAAAAAATTCGACTTAAACATAAAAACGTTCCATCGAAGGATGAAAATGTAAAACAGTCGTAAAACGGTCCCGTAAGAGTCACGAACACCTCGTAGGGAACAATTTAACTTGTAGGAACCGACAGCGTAGTCATGGGGATCCCGATTTGAGTGTACAACGTAAATTTGAAAAAACAAATAGATTTAAGCATAAAAACATTCCATGGAAGGGTGAAAATGTAAAACAACAATAAAACGGTCCAGTAAGAGTCAGGAACACCTCGCACGGGAACAATATAACTCGTAGGAACCGACTGCGTAGTCACGGGGCTCCCAGTTGGAGTGTACGACGTAAATTTACAAAAAAATAGAATTAAGCATAAAAACATGCCATCGAAGGGTGAAAACATAAAATAGTCATAATACGGTCCAATAAGAGTCATGAACACCTCGCACGGGACCGATGTAACTCGTAGGAACCGACTGCGCAGTCACGGGGTTCCCGGTTGGAGTGTACGAAGTAAATTTATAAAAAAATTAGACTTAAGCATAAAAACATGCCATCGAATGGTGAAAACGCAAAACAACCATAAAACGGTCGGGTAAGAGTCACGAACACCTCGCACGGGACCAATGTAACTCGTAGGAACAGACCGCGTAGTCTCGTGGCTCCCGGTTTGAGTGTACGACGTATATTTGCAAAAACTTAGACTTAATCATAAAAACAAGCCATCGAAGAGTGAAAACGTAAAACAACCGTAAAATGGTCCTTTAAGAGTCATGAACACCTCGCATGTGACCAATGTAACTCGTAGTAACTGAGCATGTAGTCACGGGGCTCCCGGTTGTAGTGTATGATGTAAATTTACACAAAATTAGACTTAAGCATAAAAACATGCCATCGAAGGGTGAAAACGTAAAATAGTCATAAAACAGTCCGGTAACAGTCACAAACACCTCGCACGGGACTAATGTAACTCGTAGGAACCGAATGCGTAGTCACAAGGCTCGTGGTTTGAGTGTACGATGTAAATTTGCAAAAAAATTAGACAATCATAAAAGCATGCCATCGAATGGTGAAAACGTAAAACAACCCTAAAACGGTCCGATAAGAGTCACGATCACCTCGCAGGGGTCCAATGTAACTCATAGGAATCGACCGCGTAGTCACGGGGCTCTCGGTTCGAGTGTATGACATAAATTGGCAAAAAATTAGGGTGAGAACGTAAAACAACCATAAAATGGTCCGGTAAGAGTCATGAACAGCTCGCATGGGACCAATGTCACTCGTAGGAACCGACCGCGTAGTCACGGGGCTCCAGGTTTGAGTGTACGTCGTAAATTCGAACAAAATTAGTTTTAAGCATAAAAACATGCCATCGAAGGGTGAAAATTTAAAACAGTCATAAAACAGTCCCATAAGAGTCACGATCAACTCGCACGGGACCAATTTGACTCGTAGGAACCGATCGCGTAGTCACAGTGTTCCCGGTTTGAGTGTACGACGTAAATTTGTAAAAAAAAAAAGACTTAAGCATAAAAACATGCCATTGAAGGGTGAAAACGTCAAAAAAACCTTAAAATTGTCCGGTAAGAGTCACGAACACCTCGCACGGGACCAATATAACTCGTAGGTACCGACCGCGTAGTCACGGGGATCCCGGTTCGACCATACCACGAAAATATGTAAAAAATCAGTCATAAACATAAAAACATGCCATCGAAGGGTGAAACTGTAAGACAGTCATAAAACGTTCCTGTAAGAGTCACGAACACCTCATACATGAATAATTTAACTCGTAGGAACCGACCACATAGTCATGGGGATCCCGGTTTGAGTGTACGACGCAAATTTGAAAAACAAAATAGATTTAAGCATAAAAACATGCCATCGAAGGGTGAAAATGTAAAACAACAATAAAACGGTCCAGTAAGAGTCAGGAACACCTCGTACGGGAACAATATAACTCGTAGGAACCGACTGCGAAGTCACGGGGCTCCCGGTTGAAGTGTACGATGTAAATTTAAAAAAAATTAGAATTAAGCATAAAAACATGCCATCGTAGGGTGAAAACATAAAATAGTCGTAATACGGTCCAGTAAGAGTCATGAACACCTCGCACGGGACCAATGTTACTTGTAGGAACCGACTGCGTATTCACGGGGCTCCCGGTTGGAGTGTACGACGTAAATTTATAAAAAAATTAGAATTAAGCATAAAAACATGCCATCGAAGGGTGAAAACGTAAAACAACCATAAAACGGTCCGGTAAGAGTCACGAACACCTCGCACGGGACCAATGTAACTCGTAGGAACCGACCACGCAGTCACGTGGCTCCCGGTTGGAGTGTACGACGTATATTTGCAAAAACTTAGACTTAATCATAAAAACAAGCCATCGAAGAGTGAAAATGTAAAACAACTGTAAAATGGTCCGGTAAGAGTCATGAACACCTCGCATGTGACCAATGTAACTCGTAGGAACTGAGCATGTAGTCACGGGGCTCCCGATTGTAGTGTATGATGTAAATTTACACAAAATTAGACTTAAGCAAAAAAACATGCCATCGAAGGGTGAAAACGTAAAACAGTCATAAAACAGTCCGGTAAGAGTCAGAAACACCTCGCACGGGACCAATGTAACTCGTAGGAACCGAATGCGTAGTCACAAGGCTGTTGGTTTGAGTGTACGATTTAAATTTGTAAATAAATTGACAATTATAAAAGCATGCCATCGAAGGGTGAAAATGTAAGACGGTCATAAAACGGTCTCGTAAGAGTAAAGAACACCTCGTATAGAAATTATTTAACTCGTAGGAACCGACCACATAGTCATGGGGATCCCGGTTTGAGTGCAGGACGTAAATTTGAAAAAAAATTGGATTTAAGCGTAAAAACATGTCATTGAAGGGTGAAAATGTAAAAAACCAAATAAAACGGTCAAGTAAGAGTCAGGAACACCTCGCACGGGAACAATATAACTCGTAGGAACCGACTGCGTAGTCACGGGGCTCTCGATTGGAGTGTACGATGTAAATTTACAAAAAAATAGAATTAAGCATAAAAACATGCCATCGAAGGGTGAAAACATAAAATAGTAGTAATACGATCCAGTAAGAGTCATGAACACCTCGCACGGGACCAATATAACTCGTAAGAACCGAATGCGTAGTCACGGGGCTCCCGGTTGGAGTGTAGGACGTAAATTTATAAAAAAAATTAGAATTAAGCATAAAAACATGCCATCGAAGGGTGAAAACGTAAAACAACCATAAATCGGTCCGGTAAGAGTCACGAACACCTCGCACGGGACCAATGTAACTAGTAGGAACCGACCGCGTAGTCACGTGGCTCCCGGTTGGAGTGTACGACGTATATTTGCAAAAACTTAGACTTAATCATAAAAATAAGTCATCGAAGAGTGAAAACGTAAAACAACCGTAAAATGGTCCGGTAAGAGTCATGAACACCTCGCATGTCACCAATGTAACTCGTAGAAACTGAGCATGTAGTCACGGGGCTCCCGGTTGTAGTGTACGATGTAAATTTACACAAAATTAGACTTATGCATAAAAACATGCCATCGAAGGGTGAAAACGTGAAACAGTCGTAAAACAGTCCGGTAAGAGTCACAAACACCTCGCACGGGACCAATATAACTCATAGGAACCGAATGCGTAGTCACAAGGCTCGTGGTTTGAGTGTACGATGTAAATTTGCAAAAAAATTAGACAATCATAAAAGCATGCCATCGAATGGTGAAAACGTAAAACCACCCTAAAACGGTCCGATAAGAGTCACGATCACCTCGCACGGGTCCAATGTAACTCGTAGGAATCGATCGCGTAGTCACGGGGCTCTCGGTTCAAGTGTACGACATAAATTCATAAAAAATTAAGGTTAAAACGTAAAACAACCATAAAATGGTCCGGTAAGAGTCATGAACAGCTCGCACGGGACCAATGACACTAGTAGGAACCGACCGCGTAGTCACGGGGTTCCAGGTTTGAGTGTACGACGTAAATTCGAAAAAAATTAGTTTTAAGCATAAAAACATGCCATCGAAGGGTGAAAATGTAAAAGAGTCATAAAACGGTCCCGTAAGAGTCACGAACACCTCGCATGGGACCAATTTGACTCGTAGGAACCGATCGCGTAGTCACGGGGCTCCCGGTTTGAGTGTACGACGTAAATTTGTAAAAAAAAATAGACTTAAGCATAAAAACATGCCATCGAAGTGTGTAAACGTCAAACAGCCATAAAATTGTCCGGTAAGAGTCACGAACACCTCGCACGGGACCAATATAACTCGTAGGTACCAACCGCGTAGTCACAGGGATCCCGGTTAGACCGTACCACGTAAATTTGTAAAAAATTAAACTTAAACATAAAAACATGCCATCGAAGGGTGAAAATATAAAACAGTCGTAAAACGGTCCCGTAAGAGTCACGAACACCTCGTACAAGAACAATTTAACTCGTAGGAACCGACCGCCTAGTCATGGGGATCCCGGTTTGAGTGTATGACGTAAATTTGAAAAAAAATTAGATTTAAGCATAAAAACATGCCATCGAAGGGTGAAAATGTAAAACAACAATAAAACGGTTCAGTAAGAGTCAGGAACACCTCGCACGGTACAAAATAACTCGTAGGAACCGACTGCGTAGTCACGGGGCTCCCGGTTGGAGTGTAGGACGTAAATTTACAAAAAAATAGAATTAAGCATAAAAACATGCCATCAAAGGGTGAAAACGTAAAAAAGCATAAAACGGTCCGGTAAGAGTCACGAACACCTCGCACGGGACCAGTGTAACTCGTAGGAACCGACCGCGTAGTCATGGGGCTACCGGTTGGAGTGTACGACGTATATTTGCAAAAACTTAGACTTAATCATAAAAACAAGCCATCGAAGAGTGAAAACGTAAAACAACCGTAAAATAGTCCGGTAAGAGTCATGAACACCTCGCATGGGGCCAATGTAACTCGTAGGAACGGAGCATGTAGTCACGGGGCTCCCGATTGTAGTGTATGATGTAAATTTACACAAAATTAGACTTAAGCAAAAAAATATGCCATCGAAGGGTGAAAACGTAAAACAGTCATAAAACAGTCCGGTAAGAGACAGAAACACCTCGCACGGGACCAATGTAACTCGTAGGAACCGAATGCGTAGTCACAAGGCTGTTGGTTTGAGTGTACGATTTAAATTTGTAAATAAATTGACAATTATAAAAGCATGCCATCGAAGGGTGAAAATGTAAGACGGTCATAAAACGGTCTCGTAAGAGTAAAGAACACCTCGTATAGGAATCATTTAACTCGTAGGAACCGACCACATAGTCATGGGGATCCCGGTTTGAGTGCAGGACGTAAATTTGAAAACAAATTGGATTTAAGCGTAAAAACATGTCATCGAAGGGTGAAAATGTAAAAAACCAAATAAAACGGTCAAGTAAGAGTCAGGAACACCTCGCACGGGAACAATATAACTCGTAGGAACCGACTGCGTAGTCACGGGGCTCTCGATTGGAGTGTACGATGTAAATTTACAAAAAAATAGAATTAAGCATAAAAACATGCCATCGAAGGGTGAAAACATAAAATAGTAGTAATACGATCCAGTAAGAGTCATGAACACCTCGCACGGGACCAATATAACTCGTAGGAACCGAATGCGTAGTCACGGGGCTCCCGGTTGGAGTGTACGACGTAAATTTATAAAAAAATTAGAATTAAGCATAAAAACATGCCATCGAAGGGTGAAAACGTAAAACAACCATAAATCGGTCCGGTAAGAGTCACGAACACCTCGCACAGGACCAATGTAACTAGTAGGAACCGTCTGCGTAGTCACATGGCTCCCGGTTGGTGTGTACGACGTATATTTGCAGAAACTTAGACTTAATCATAAAAATAAGTCATCGAAGAGTGAAAACGTAAAACAACCGTAAAATGGTCCGGTAAGAGTCATGAACACCTCGCATGTCACCAATGTAACTCGTAGAAACTGAGCATGTAGTCACGGGGCTCCCGGTTGTAGTGTACGATGTAAATTTACACAAAATTAGACTTAAGCATAAAAATATGCCATCGAAGGGTGAAAACGTAAAACAGTCGTAAAACAGTCCGGTAAGAGTCACAAACACCTCGCACGGGACCAATATAACTCATAGGAACCGAATGCGTAGTCACAAGGCTCGTGGTTTGAGTGTACGATGTAAATTTGCAAAAAAATTAGACAATCATAAAAGCATGCCATCGAATGGTGAAAACGTAAAACCACCCTAAAACGGTCCGATAAGAGTCACGATCACCTCGCACGGGTCCAATGTAACTCGTAGGAATCGATCGCGTAGTCACGGGGCTCTCGGTTCAAGTGTACGACATAAATTCGTAAAAAATTAAGGTTAAAACGTAAAACAACCATAAAATGGTCCGGTAAGAGTCATGAACAGCTCGCACGGGACCAATGACACTAGTAGGAACCGACCGCGTAGTCACGGGGTTCCAGGTTTGAGTGTACGACGTAAATTCGAAAAAAATTAGTTTTAAGCATAAAAACATGCCATCGAAGGGTGAAAATGTAAAACAGTCATAAAACGGTCCCGTAAGAGTCACAAACACCTCGCATGGGACCAATTTGACTCGTAGGAACCGATCGCGTAGTCACGGGGCTCCCGGTTTGAGTGTACGACGTAAATTTGTAAAAAAAAATAGACTTAAGCATAAAAACATGCCATCGAAGTGTGTAAACGTCAAACAGCCATAAAATTGTCCGGTAAGAGTCACGAACACCTCGCACGGGACCAATATAACTCGTAGGTACCAACCGCGTAGTCACAGGGATCCCGGTTAGACCGTACCACGTAAATTTGTAAAAAATTAAACTTAAACATAAAAACATGCCATCGAAGGGTGAAAATATAAAACAGTCGTAAAACGGTCCCATAAGAGTCACGAACACCTCGTACAAGAACAATTTAACTCGTAGGAACCGACCGCCTAGTCATGGGGATCCCGGTTTGAGTGTATGACGTAAATTTGAAAAAAAATTAGATTTAAGCATAAAAACATGCCATCGAAGGGTGAAAATGTAAAACAACAATAAAACGGTTCAGTAAGAGTCAGGAACACCTCGCACGGTACAAAATAACTCGTAGGAACCGACTGCGTAGTCACGGGGCTCCCGGTTGGAGTGTAGGACGTAAATTTACAAAAAAATAGAATTAAGCATAAAAACATGCCATCAAAGGGTGAAAACGTAAAAAAGCATAAAACGGTCCGGTAAGAGTCACGAACACCTCGCACGGGACCAGTGTAACTCGTAGGAACCGACCGCGTAGTCATGGGGCTACCGGTTGGAGTGTACGACGTATATTTGCAAAAACTTAGACTTAATCATAAAAACAAGCCATCGAAGAGTGAAAACGTAAAACAACCGTAAAATAGTCCGGTAAGAGTCATGAACACCTCGCATGGGGCCAATGTAACTCGTAGGAACGGAGCATGTAGTCACGGGGCTCCCGATTGTAGTGTATGATGTAAATTTACAAAAAATTAGACTTAAGCAAAAAAATATGCCATCGAAGGGTGAAAACGTAAAACAGTCATAAAACAGTCCGGTAAGAGACAGAAACACCTCGCACGGGACCAATGTAACTCGTAGGAACCGAATGCGTAGTCACAAGGCTGTTGGTTTGAGTGTACGATTTAAATTTGTAAATAAATTGACAATTATAAAAGCATGCCATCGAAGGGTGAAAATGTAAGACGGTCATAAAACGGTCTCGTAAGAGTAAAGAACACCTCGTATAGGAATCATTTAACTCGTAGGAACCGACCACATAGTCATGGGGATCCCGGTTTGAGTGCAGGACGTAAATTTGAAAACAAATTGGATTTAAGCGTAAAAACATGTCATCGAAGGGTGAAAATGTAAAAAACCAAATAAAACGGTCAAGTAAGAGTCAGGAACACCTCGCACGGGAACAATATAACTCGTAGGAACCGACTGCGTAGTCACGGGGCTCTCGATTGGAGTGTACGATGTAAATTTACAAAAAAATAGAATTAAGCATAAAAACATGCCATCGAAGGGTGAAAACATAAAATAGTAGTAATACGATCCAGTAAGAGTCATGAACACCTCGCACGGGACCAATATAACTCGTAGGAACCGAATGCGTAGTCACGGGGCTCCCGGTTGGAGTGTACGACGTAAATTTATAAAAAAATTAGAATTAAGCATAAAAACATGCCATCGAAGGGTGAAAACGTAAAACAACCATAAATCGGTCCGGTAAGAGTCACGAACACCTCGCACAGGACCAATGTAACTAGTAGGAACCGTCTGCGTAGTCACATGGCTCCCGGTTGGTGTGTACGACGTATATTTGCAGAAACTTAGACTTAATCATAAAAATAAGTCATCGAAGAGTGAAAACGTAAAACAACCGTAAAATGGTCCGGTAAGAGTCATGAACACCTCGCATGTCACCAATGTAACTCGTAGAAACTGAGCATGTAGTCACGGGGCTCCCGGTTGTAGTGTACGATGTAAATTTACACAAAATTAGACTTAAGCATAAAAATATGCCATCGAAGGGTGAAAACGTAAAACAGTCGTAAAACAGTCCGGTAAGAGTCACAAACACCTCGCACGGGACCAATATAACTCATAGGAACCGAATGCGTAGTCACAAGGCTCGTGGTTTGAGTGTACGATGTAAATTTGCAAAAAAATTAGACAATCATAAAAGCATGCCATCGAATGGTGAAAACGTAAAACCACCCTAAAACGGTCCGATAAGAGTCACGATCACCTCGCACGGGTCCAATGTAACTCGTAGGAATCGATCGCGTAGTCACGGGGCTCTCGGTTCAAGTGTACGACATAAATTCGTAAAAAATTAAGGTTAAAACGTAAAACAACCATAAAATGGTCCGGTAAGAGTCATGAACAGCTCGCACGGGACCAATGACACTAGTAGGAACCGACCGCGTAGTCACGGGGTTCCAGGTTTGAGTGTACGACGTAAATTCGAAAAAAATTAGTTTTAAGCATAAAAACATGCCATCGAAGGGTGAAAATGTAAAACAGTCATAAAACGGTCCCGTAAGAGTCACAAACACCTCGCATGGGACCAATTTGACTCGTAGGAACCGATCGCGTAGTCACGGGGCTCCCGGTTTGAGTGTACGACGTAAATTTGTAAAAAAAAATAGACTTAAGCATAAAAACATGCCATCGAAGTGTGTAAACGTCAAACAGCCATAAAATTGTCCGGTAAGAGTCACGAACACCTCGCACGGGACCAATATAACTCGTAGGTACCAACCGCGTAGTCACAGGGATCCCGGTTAGACCGTACCACGTAAATTTGTAAAAAATTAAACTTAAACATAAAAACATGCCATCGAAGGGTGAAAATATAAAACAGTCGTAAAACGGTCCCGTAAGAGTCACGAACACCTCGTACAAGAACAATTTAACTCGTAGGAACCGACCGCCTAGTCATGGGGATCCCGGTTTGAGTGTATGACGTAAATTTGAAAAAAAATTAGATTTAAGCATAAAAACATGCCATCGAAGGGTGAAAATGTAAAACAACAATAAAACGGTTCAGTAAGAGTCAGGAACACCTCGCACGGTACAAAATAACTCGTAGGAACCGACTGCGTAGTCACGGGGCTCCCGGTTGGAGTGTAGGACGTAAATTTACAAAAAAATAGAATTAAGCATAAAAACATGCCATCAAAGGGTGAAAACGTAAAAAAGCATAAAACGGTCCGGTAAGAGTCACGAACACCTCGCACGGGACCAGTGTAACTCGTAGGAACCGACCGCGTAGTCATGGGGCTACCGGTTGGAGTGTACGACGTATATTTGCAAAAACTTAGACTTAATCATAAAAACAAGCCATCGAAGAGTGAAAACGTAAAACAACCGTAAAATAGTCCGGTAAGAGTCATGAACACCTCGCATGGGGCCAATGTAACTCGTAGGAACGGAGCATGTAGTCACGGGGCTCCCGATTGTAGTGTATGATGTAAATTTACACAAAATTAGACTTAAGCAAAAAAATATGCCATCGAAGGGTGAAAACGTAAAACAGTCATAAAACAGTCCGGTAAGAGACAGAAACACCTCGCACGGGACCAATGTAACTCGTAGGAACCGAATGCGTAGTCACAAGGCTGTTGGTTTGAGTGTACGATTTAAATTTGTAAATAAATTGACAATTATAAAAGCATGCCATCGAAGGGTGAAAATGTAAGACGGTCATAAAACGGTCTCGTAAGAGTAAAGAACACCTCGTATAGGAATCATTTAACTCGTAGGAACCGACCACATAGTCATGGGGATCCCGGTTTGAGTGCAGGACGTAAATTTGAAAACAAATTGGATTTAAGCGTAAAAACATGTCATCGAAGGGTGAAAATGTAAAAAACCAAATAAAACGGTCAAGTAAGAGTCAGGAACACCTCGCACGGGAACAATATAACTCGTAGGAACCGACTGCGTAGTCACGGGGCTCTCGATTGGAGTGTACGATGTAAATTTACAAAAAAATAGAATTAAGCATAAAAACATGCCATCGAAGGGTGAAAACATAAAATAGTAGTAATACGATCCAGTAAGAGTCATGAACACCTCGCACGGGACCAATATAACTCGTAGGAACCGAATGCGTAGTCACGGGGCTCCCGGTTGGAGTGTACGACGTAAATTTATAAAAAAATTAGAATTAAGCATAAAAACATGCCATCGAAGGGTGAAAACGTAAAACAACCATAAATCGGTCCGGTAAGAGTCACGAACACCTCGCACAGGACCAATGTAACTAGTAGGAACCGTCTGCGTAGTCACATGGCTCCCGGTTGGTGTGTACGACGTATATTTGCAGAAACTTAGACTTAATCATAAAAATAAGTCATCGAAGAGTGAAAACGTAAAACAACCGTAAAATGGTCCGGTAAGAGTCATGAACACCTCGCATGTCACCAATGTAACTCGTAGAAACTGAGCATGTAGTCACGGGGCTCCCGGTTGTAGTGTACGATGTAAATTTACACAAAATTAGACTTAAGCATAAAAATATGCCATCGAAGGGTGAAAACGTAAAACAGTCGTAAAACAGTCCGGTAAGAGTCACAAACACCTCGCACGGGACCAATATAACTCATAGGAACCGAATGCGTAGTCACAAGGCTCGTGGTTTGAGTGTACGATGTAAATTTGCAAAAAAATTAGACAATCATAAAAGCATGCCATCGAATGGTGAAAACGTAAAACCACCCTAAAACGGTCCGATAAGAGTCACGATCACCTCGCACGGGTCCAATGTAACTCGTAGGAATCGATCGCGTAGTCACGGGGCTCTCGGTTCAAGTGTACGACATAAATTCGTAAAAAATTAAGGTTAAAACGTAAAACAACCATAAAATGGTCCGGTAAGAGTCATGAACAGCTCGCACGGGACCAATGACACTAGTAGGAACCGACCGCGTAGTCACGGGGTTCCAGGTTTGAGTGTACGACGTAAATTCGAAAAAAATTAGTTTTAAGCATAAAAACATGCCATCGAAGGGTGAAAATGTAAAACAGTCATAAAACGGTCCCGTAAGAGTCACAAACACCTCGCATGGGACCAATTTGACTCGTAGGAACCGATCGCGTAGTCACGGGGCTCCCGGTTTGAGTGTACGACGTAAATTTGTAAAAAAAAATAGACTTAAGCATAAAAACATGCCATCGAAGTGTGTAAACGTCAAACAGCCATAAAATTGTCCGGTAAGAGTCACGAACACCTCGCACGGGACCAATATAACTCGTAGGTACCAACCGCGTAGTCACAGGGATCCCGGTTAGACCGTACCACGTAAATTTGTAAAAAATTAAACTTAAACATAAAAACATGCCATCGAAGGGTGAAAATATAAAACAGTCGTAAAACGGTCCCATAAGAGTCACGAACACCTCGTACAAGAACAATTTAACTCGTAGGAACCGACCGCCTAGTCATGGGGATCCCGGTTTGAGTGTATGACGTAAATTTGAAAAAAAATTAGATTTAAGCATAAAAACATGCCATCGAAGGGTGAAAATGTAAAACAACAATAAAACGGTTCAGTAAGAGTCAGGAACACCTCGCACGGTACAAAATAACTCGTAGGAACCGACTGCGTAGTCACGGGGCTCCCGGTTGGAGTGTAGGACGTAAATTTACAAAAAAATAGAATTAAGCATAAAAACATGCCATCAAAGGGTGAAAACGTAAAAAAGCATAAAACGGTCCGGTAAGAGTCACGAACACCTCGCACGGGACCAGTGTAACTCGTAGGAACCGACCGCGTAGTCATGGGGCTACCGGTTGGAGTGTACGACGTATATTTGCAAAAACTTAGACTTAATCATAAAAACAAGCCATCGAAGAGTGAAAACGTAAAACAACCGTAAAATAGTCCGGTAAGAGTCATGAACACCTCGCATGGGGCCAATGTAACTCGTAGGAACGGAGCATGTAGTCACGGGGCTCCCGATTGTAGTGTATGATGTAAATTTACACAAAATTAGACTTAAGCAAAAAAATATGCCATCGAAGGGTGAAAACGTAAAACAGTCATAAAACAGTCCGGTAAGAGACAGAAACACCTCGCACGGGACCAATGTAACTCGTAGGAACCGAATGCGTAGTCACAAGGCTGTTGGTTTGAGTGTACGATTTAAATTTGTAAATAAATTGACAATTATAAAAGCATGCCATCGAAGGGTGAAAATGTAAGACGGTCATAAAACGGTCTCGTAAGAGTAAAGAACACCTCGTATAGGAATCATTTAACTCGTAGGAACCGACCACATAGTCATGGGGATCCCGGTTTGAGTGCAGGACGTAAATTTGAAAACAAATTGGATTTAAGCGTAAAAACATGTCATCGAAGGGTGAAAATGTAAAAAACCAAATAAAACGGTCAAGTAAGAGTCAGGAACACCTCGCACGGGAACAATATAACTCGTAGGAACCGACTGCGTAGTCACGGGGCTCTCGATTGGAGTGTACGATGTAAATTTACAAAAAAATAGAATTAAGCATAAAAACATGCCATCGAAGGGTGAAAACATAAAATAGTAGTAATACGATCCAGTAAGAGTCATGAACACCTCGCACGGGACCAATATAACTCGTAGGAACCGAATGCGTAGTCACGGGGCTCCCGGTTGGAGTGTACGACGTAAATTTATAAAAAAATTAGAATTAAGCATAAAAACATGCCATCGAAGGGTGAAAACGTAAAACAACCATAAATCGGTCCGGTAAGAGTCACGAACACCTCGCACAGGACCAATGTAACTAGTAGGAACCGTCTGCGTAGTCACATGGCTCCCGGTTGGTGTGTACGACGTATATTTGCAGAAACTTAGACTTAATCATAAAAATAAGTCATCGAAGAGTGAAAACGTAAAACAACCGTAAAATGGTCCGGTAAGAGTCATGAACACCTCGCATGTCACCAATGTAACTCGTAGAAACTGAGCATGTAGTCACGGGGCTCCCGGTTGTAGTGTACGATGTAAATTTACACAAAATTAGACTTAAGCATAAAAATATGCCATCGAAGGGTGAAAACGTAAAACAGTCGTAAAACAGTCCGGTAAGAGTCACAAACACCTCGCACGGGACCAATATAACTCATAGGAACCGAATGCGTAGTCACAAGGCTCGTGGTTTGAGTGTACGATGTAAATTTGCAAAAAAATTAGACAATCATAAAAGCATGCCATCGAATGGTGAAAACGTAAAACCACCCTAAAACGGTCCGATAAGAGTCACGATCACCTCGCACGGGTCCAATGTAACTCGTAGGAATCGATCGCGTAGTCACGGGGCTCTCGGTTCAAGTGTACGACATAAATTCGTAAAAAATTAAGGTTAAAACGTAAAACAACCATAAAATGGTCCGGTAAGAGTCATGAACAGCTCGCACGGGACCAATGACACTAGTAGGAACCGACCGCGTAGTCACGGGGTTCCAGGTTTGAGTGTACGACGTAAATTCGAAAAAAATTAGTTTTAAGCATAAAAACATGCCATCGAAGGGTGAAAATGTAAAACAGTCATAAAACGGTCCCGTAAGAGTCACAAACACCTCGCATGGGACCAATTTGACTCGTAGGAACCGATCGCGTAGTCACGGGGCTCCCGGTTTGAGTGTACGACGTAAATTTGTAAAAAAAAATAGACTTAAGCATAAAAACATGCCATCGAAGTGTGTAAACGTCAAACAGCCATAAAATTGTCCGGTAAGAGTCACGAACACCTCGCACGGGACCAATATAACTCGTAGGTACCAACCGCGTAGTCACAGGGATCCCGGTTAGACCGTACCACGTAAATTTGTAAAAAATTAAACTTAAACATAAAAACATGCCATCGAAGGGTGAAAATATAAAACAGTCGTAAAACGGTCCCGTAAGAGTCACGAACACCTCGTACAAGAACAATTTAACTCGTAGGAACCGACCGCCTAGTCATGGGGATCCCGGTTTGAGTGTATGACGTAAATTTGAAAAAAAATTAGATTTAAGCATAAAAACATGCCATCGAAGGGTGAAAATGTAAAACAACAATAAAACGGTTCAGTAAGAGTCAGGAACACCTCGCACGGTACAAAATAACTCGTAGGAACCGACTGCGTAGTCACGGGGCTCCCGGTTGGAGTGTAGGACGTAAATTTACAAAAAAATAGAATTAAGCATAAAAACATGCCATCAAAGGGTGAAAACGTAAAAAAGCATAAAACGGTCCGGTAAGAGTCACGAACACCTCGCACGGGACCAATGTAACTCGTAGGAACCGACCGCGTAGTCATGGGGCTACCGGTTGGAGTGTACGACGTATATTTGCAAAAACTTAGACTTAATCATAAAAACAAGCCATCGAAGAGTGAAAACGTAAAACAACCGTAAAATAGTCCGGTAAGAGTCATGAACACCTCGCATGGGGCCAATGTAACTCGTAGGAACGGAGCATGTAGTCACGGGGGCTCCCGATTGTAGTGTATGATGTAAATTTACACAAAATTAGACTTAAGCAAAAAAATATGCCATCGAAGGGTGAAAACGTAAAACAGTCATAAAACAGTCCGGTAAGAGACAGAAACACCTCGCACGGGACCAATGTAACTCGTAGGAACCGAATGCGTAGTCACAAGGCTGTTGGTTTGAGTGTACGATTTAAATTTGTAAATAAATTGACAATTATAAAAGCATGCCATCGAAGGGTGAAAATGTAAGACGGTCATAAAACGGTCTCGTAAGAGTAAAGAACACCTCGTATAGGAATCATTTAACTCGTAGGAACCGACCACATAGTCATGGGGATCCCGGTTTGAGTGCAGGACGTAAATTTGAAAACAAATTGGATTTAAGCGTAAAAACATGTCATCGAAGGGTGAAAATGTAAAAAACCAAATAAAACGGTCAAGTAAGAGTCAGGAACACCTCGCACGGGAACAATATAACTCGTAGGAACCGACTGCGTAGTCACGGGGCTCTCGATTGGAGTGTACGATGTAAATTTACAAAAAAATAGAATTAAGCATAAAAACATGCCATCGAAGGGTGAAAACATAAAATAGTAGTAATACGATCCAGTAAGAGTCATGAACACCTCGCACGGGACCAATATAACTCGTAGGAACCGAATGCGTAGTCACGGGGCTCCCGGTTGGAGTGTACGACGTAAATTTATAAAAAAATTAGAATTAAGCATAAAAACATGCCATCGAAGGGTGAAAACGTAAAACAACCATAAATCGGTCCGGTAAGAGTCACGAACACCTCGCACAGGACCAATGTAACTAGTAGGAACCGTCTGCGTAGTCACATGGCTCCCGGTTGGTGTGTACGACGTATATTTGCAGAAACTTAGACTTAATCATAAAAATAAGTCATCGAAGAGTGAAAACGTAAAACAACCGTAAAATGGTCCGGTAAGAGTCATGAACACCTCGCATGTCACCAATGTAACTCGTAGAAACTGAGCATGTAGTCACGGGGCTCCCGGTTGTAGTGTACGATGTAAATTTACACAAAATTAGACTTAAGCATAAAAACATGCCATCGAAGGGTGAAAATGTAAAACAGTCGTAAAACAGTCCGGTAAGAGTCACAAACACCTCGCACGGGACCAATATAACTCATAGGAACCGAATGCGTAGTCACAAGGCTCGTGGTTTGAGTGTACGATGTAAATTTGCAAAAAAATTAGACAATCATAAAAGCATGCCATCGAATGGTGAAAACGTAAAACCACCCTAAAACGGTCCGATAAGAGTCACGATCACCTCGCACGGGTCGAATGTAACTCGTACGAATCGATCGCGTAGTCACGGGGCTCTCGGTTCAAGTGTACGACATAAATTCGTAAAAAAATAGGGTTAAAACGTAAAACAACCATAAAATGGTCCGGTAAGAGTCATGAACAGCTCACACGGGACCAATGACACTAGTAGGAACCGACCGCGTAGTCACGGGGTTCCAGGTTTGAGTGTACGACGTAAATTCGAAAAAATTAGTTTTAAGCATAAAAACATGCCATCGAAGGGTGAAAATGTAAAACAGTCATAAAACGGTCCCGTAAGAGTCACAAACACCTCGCATGGGACCAATTTGACTCGTAGGAACCGATCGCGTAGTCACGGGGCTCCCGGTTTGAGTGTACGACGTAAATTTGTAAAAAAAAATAGACTTAAGCATAAAAACATGCCATCGAAGTGTGTAAACGTCAAACAGCCATAAAATTGTCTGGTAAGAGTCACGAACACCTCGCACGGGACCAATATAACTCGTAGGTACCGACCGCGTAGTCACAGGGATCCCGGTTAGACCGTACCACGTAAATTTGTAAAAAATTAAACTTAAACATAAAAACATGCCATCGAAGGGTGAAAATATAAAACAGTCATAAAACGGTCCCGTAAGAGTCACGAACACCTCGTACAAGAACAATTTAACTCGTAGGAACCGATCGCGTAGTCATGGGGATCCCGGTTTGAGTGTATGACGTAAATTTTAAAAAAAAATTAGATTTAAGCATAAAAACATGCCATCGAAGGGTGAAAATGTAAAACAACAATAAAACGGTTCAGTAAGAGTCAGGAACACCTCGCACGGTACAAAATAACTCGTAGGAACCGACTGCGTAGTCACGGGGCTCCCGGTTGGAGTGTAGGACGTAAATTTACAAAAAAAATAGAATTAAGCATAAAAACATGCCATCAAAGGGTGAAAATGTAAAACAACCATAAAACGGTCCGGTAAGAGTCACGAACACCTCGCACGGGACCAGTGTAACTCGTAGGAACCGACCGCGTAGTCATGGGGCTTCCGGTTGGAGTGTACGACGTATATTTGCAAAAACTTAGACTTAATCATAAAAACAAGCCATCGAAGAGTGAAAACGTAAAACAACCGTAAAATAGTCCGGTAAGAGTCATGAACACCTCGTATGGGGCCAATGTAACTCGTAGGAACGGAGCATGTAGTCACGAGGCTCCCGGTTGTAGTGTACGATGTAAATTTACACAAAATTAGACTTAAGCATAAAAACATGCCATCGAATGGTGAAAACGTAAAACAGTTGTAAAACAGTCCGGTAAGAGTCACAAACAGCTCGCACGGGACCAATGTCACTCGTAGGAACCGACTGCGTGGTCACAAGGCTTCCGGTTTGAGTGTACGACGTAAATTTGCCAAAAATTAGACTTACGCATAAAAACATGCCATCGAAGGGTGAAAACATAAAACAGCCGTAAAATGGTCCCGTAAGAGTAAAAAACACCTCGTACGGGACCAATGTGACTCGTAGGAACTGACCTCGTAGTCACGGGGATCCCGATTGGAGTGTACAACGTAAATTTGCAAAAAAATACACATGCAAAAAAACATGCCATCGAAGGGTGAAACCGTAAAACATACACAAAACGGTCCTGTTTTAGTCACGACACCTCGTACAGGGCAAATGTAACTCGTAGAAACCGACCGCATAGTCAGTGACTCCCATTTAGAGTGTATGACGTAAACTGGCAAAAAATTAGACTTAAGCATAAAAAAATTCCATTAAAGGGTGAAAACGTACAGTCCGGTAAAAGTCACGATCAACTCGCACGGGATCAATGTGACTCGTAGGAACCAACCGCGTAGTCACATGGCTCTCGGTTTGAGTAAACAACGTAAATTTACAAAAAATAGACTTAAGCATAAAAACAAGCCATCGAAGGGTGAAAACGTAAAAATCCATAAAACGATCCAAGAAAAGTCACAAACACCTCGCACGGGACCAATGTAACTCGTAGGAACCGATCGCGTAAACACGGGGCTCCCGGTTTTAGTGTACGACGTAAATTTGCCAAAAATTAGACTTACGCATAAAAACATGCCATCGAAGGGTGAAAATGTTAAACAACTGTAAAATGGTCTCGTAAGAGTCACAAACACCTCGTACGGGACCAATGTGACTCGTAAGAACCGACTTCGTAATCCCGGGGCTACCGGTTGGAGTGAACGACGTAAATTTGCAAAAAATTAGACTTAAGCAAAAAAATATGCCATCGAAGGGTGAAAACGTAAAACAAAAACGAATTGGTCCCGTAAGAGTCACGAACACCTCGTACGGGACAAATGTAACTCACCGAAACTGACCGCGTAGTCAGGGGCTCCCTATTGGAGTGTATGATGTAAATTTGTAAAAAATTAGACTTAAGCATAAAAACATGCCATCGAAAGGTGATAACGTACAGCCCGGTAAGAGTCACGAACAACTCGCACGGGATCAACGTGACTCGAAAGAACCGACGGCGAGTCACAGGACTCTCGATTTGAGTGTACACCGTAAATTTGTAAAAAATTAGACTTAAGCATAAAAATATGCCATCGAAGGGTGAAAATGTAAAAAAGCCATAAAACGGTCCAATAAGAGTCACGAACACCTCGCACGGGACCAATGTAACATATAGGAACCGATCGCGTAAACACGGGGCTCCTGGTTGGAGTGTACGACATAAATTTGTAAAAAATTAGACTTAAGCATAAAAACATGCCATCGAAGGGTGAAAATGTAAAACAACAATAAAACGATCCAGTAAGAGTCAGGAACACCTCGTACGGGAATAATATAACTCGTAGGAACCGACTGCGTAGTCACGGGGCTCCCGGTTGAAGTGTACGACGTAAATTTTAAAAAAATAGAATTAAGCATAAAAACATGCCATCGTAGGGTGAAAACATAAAATAGTCGTAATACGGTCCAGTAAGAGTCATGAACACCTCGCACGGGACCAATGTTACTTGTAGGAACCGACTGCGTATTCACGGGGCTCCCGTTTGGAGTGTACGACGTAAATTTATAAAAAAATTAGAATTAAGCATAAAAACATGCCATCGAAGGGTGAAAACGTAAAACAACCATAAAACGGTCCGGTAAGAGTCACGAACACCTCGCACGGGACCAATGTAACTCGTAGGAACCGACCACGTAGTCACGTGGCTCCCGGTTGGAGTGTACGACGTATATTTGCAAAAACTTAGACTTAATCATAAAAACAAGCCATCGAAGAGTGAAAATGTAAAACAACTGTAAAATGGTCCGGTAAGAGTCATGAACACCTCGCTTGTGACCAATGTAACTCGTAGGATCTGAGCATGTAGTCACGGGGCTCCCGATTGTAGTGTATGATGTAAATTTATACAAAATTAGACTTAAGCAAAAAAACATGCCATCGAAGGGTGAAAACGTAAAACAGTCATAAAACAGTCCGGTAAGAGTCAGAAACACCTCGCACGGGACTAATGTAACTCGTAGGAACCGAATGCGTAGTCACAAGGCTATTGGTTTGAGTGTACGATTTAAATTTGCAAATAAATTGACAATTATAAAAGCATTCCATCGAAGGGTGAAAATGTAAGACAGTCATAAACCGGTCCCGTAAGAGTAAAGAACACCTCGTATAGGAATAATTTAACTCGTAGGAACCGAGCACATAGTCATGGGGATCCCGGTTTGAGTGCACAATGTAAATTCGAAAAAAAATTGGATTTAAGCGTAAAAACATGTCATCGAAGGGTGAAAATGTAAAACAACAATAAAACGGTCAAGTAAGAGTCAGGAAAACCTCGCACGGGAACAATATAACTCGTAGGAACTGACTACGTAGTCACGGGGCTCTCGGTTGGAGTGTACGACGTAAATTTACAAAAAAATCGAATTAAGCATAAAAACATGCCATCGAAGGGTGAAAACATAAAATAGTCATAATACGGTCCAGTAAGAGTCATGAACACCTCGCACGGGACCAATGTAACTCGTAGGAACTGACTGCGTAGTCACGGGGCTCCCGGTTGGAGTGTACGAAGTAAATTTATAAAAAAATTAGACTTAAGCATAAAAACATGCCATCGAATGGTGAAAACGTAAAACAACCAGAAAACGGTCCGGTAAGAGTCACGAACACCTCGCACGGGACCAATGTAACTCGTAGGAACCGACCGCGTAGTCTCGTGGCTCCCGGTTGGAGTGTACGACGTATATTTGCAAAAACTTAGACTTAATCATAAAAACAAGCCATCGAAGAGTGAAAACGTAAAACAAACGTAAAATGGTCCTTTAAGAGTCATGAACACCTCGCACGTGACCAATGTAACTCGTAGGAACTGAGCATGTAGTCACGGGGCTCTCGGTTGTAGTGTATGATGTAAATTTACAGAAAATTAGACTTAAGCATAAAAACATGCCATCGAAGGGTGAAAACGTAAAATAGTCGTAAAACAGTCCGGTAAGAGTAACAAACACCTCGTACGGGACTAATGTAACTCGTAGGAACCGAATTCGTAGTCACAAGGCTCGTGGTTTGAGTGTACGATGTAAATTTGCAAAAAAATTAGACAATCATAAAAGCGTGCCATCGAATGGTGAAAACGTAAAACAACCCTAAAACGGTCCGATAAGAGTCACGATCACCTCGCACGGGTCCAATGTAACTCATAGGAATCCACCGCGTAGTCACGGGGCTCTCGGTTCGAGTGTATGACATAAATTCACAAAAAATTAGGGTGAAAACGTAAAACAACCATAAAATTGTCCGGTAAGAGTCATGAACAGCTCGCATGGGACCAATGTCACTCGTAGGAACCGACCGCGTAGTCACGGGGCTCCAGGTTTGAGTGTACGACGTAAATTCGAACAAAATTAGTTTTAAGCATAAAAACATGCCATCGAAGGGTGAAAATGTAAAACAGTCGTGAAACAGTCCCGTAAGAGTCACGAACACCTCGCACGGGACCAATTTGACTCGTAGGAACCGATCGCGTAGTCACAGTGTTCCCGGTTTGAGTGTACGACGTAAATTTGTAAAAAAAAAAAGACTTAAGCATAAAAACATGCCATTGATGGGTGAAAACGTCAAACAACCTTAAAATTGTCCGGTAAGAGTCACGAACACCTCGCACGGGACCAATATAACTCGTAGGTACCGACCGCGTAGTCACGGGGATCCCGGTTCGACCGTACCACGAAAATGTGTAAAAAATCAGTCATAAACATAAAAACATGCCATCGAAGGGTGAAAATGTAAGACAGTCATAAAACGGTCCCGTAAGAGTCACGAACACCTCGTACAGGAATAATTTAACTCGTAGGAACTGACCACATAGTCATGGGGATCCCGGTTTGAGTGTACGACGCAAATTTGAAAAACAAAATAGATTTAAGCATAAAAACATGCCATCGAAGGGTGAAAATGTAAAACAACAATAAAACGGTCCAGTAAGAGTCAGGAACACCTCGTACGGGAACAATATAACTCGTAGGAACCGACTGCGTAGTCACGGGGCTCCCGGTTGAAGTGTACAACGTAAATTTTTAAAAAAATAGAATTAAGCATAAAAACATGCCATCGTAGGGTGAAAACATAAAATAGTCGTAATACGGTCCAGTAAGAGTCATGAACACCTCGCACGGGACCAATGTTACTTGTAGGAACTGACTGCGTATTCACGGGGCTACCGGTTGGAGTGTACGACGTAAATTTATAAAAAAATTACAATTAAGCATAAAAACATGCCATCGAAGGGTGAAAACATAAAACAACCATAAAACGGTCCGGTAAGAGTCACGAACACCTCGCACGGGACCAATGTAACTCGTAGGAACCGACCACGTAGTCACGTGGCTCCCGGTTGGAGTGTACGACGTATATTTGCAAAAACTTAGACTTAATCATAAAAACAGGCCATCGAAGAGTGAAAATGTAAAACAACTGTAAAATGGTCCGGTAAGAGTCATGAACACCTCGCATGTGACCAATGTAACTCGTAGGAACTGAGCATGTAGTCACGGGGCTCCCGATTGTAGTGTATGATGTAAATTTACACAAAATTAGACTTAAGCAAAAAAACATGCCATCGAAGGGTGAAAACGTAAAACAGTCATAAAACAGTCCGGTAAGAGTCAGAAACACCTCGAACGGGACCAATGTAACTCGTAGGAACCGAATGCGTAGTCACAAGGCTGTTGGTTTGAGTGTACGATTTAAATTTACAAATAAATTTACAATTATAAAAGCATGCCATCGAAGGGTGAAAATGTAAGACAGTCATAAAACGGTCTCGTAAGAGTAAAGAACACCTCGTATAGGAATAATTTAACTCGTAGGAACCGACCACATAGTCATGGGGATCCCGGTTTGAGTGCAGGACGTAAATTTGAAAAAAAATTGGATTTAAGCGTAAAAACATGTCATCGAAGGGTGAAAATGTAAAAAAACCAAATAAAACGGTCAAGTAAGAGTCAGGAACACCTCGCACAGGAACAATATAACTCGTAGGAACCGACTGCGTAGTCACGGGGCTCTCGGTTGGAGTGTACGACGTAAATTTACAAAAAATAGAATTAAGCATAAAAACATGCCATCGAAGGGTGAAAACATAAAATAGTAGTAATACGATCCAGTAAGAGTCATGAACACCTCGCACGGGACCAATATAACTCGTAGGAACCGAATGCGTAGTCACGGGGCTCCCGGTTGGAGTGTACGACGTAAATTTATAAAAAAATTAGAATTAAGCTTAAAAACATGCCACCGAAGGGTGAAAACGTAAAACAACCATAAAGCGGTCCGGTAAGAGTCACGAACACCTCGCACGGGACCAATGTAACTAGTAGGAACCGACTGCGTAGTCCCATGGCTCCCGGTTGGTGTGTACGACGTATATTTGCAAAAACTTAGACTTAATCATAAAAATAAGTCATCGAAGAGTGAAAACGTAAAACAACCGTAAAATGGTCCGGTAAGAGTCATGAACACCTCGCATGTCACCAATGTAACTCGTAGAAACTGAGCATGTAGTCACGGGGCTCCCGATTGTAGTGTACGATGTAAATTTACACAAAATTACACTTAAGCATAAAAACATGCCATCGAAGGGTGAAAACGTAAAAAAGTCGTAAAACAGTCTGGTAAGAGTCACAAACACCTCGCACGGGACTAATATAACTCATAGGAACCGAATGCGTAGTCACAAGGCTCGTGGTTTGAGTGTACGATGTAAATTTGCAAAAAAATTAGACAATCATAAAAGCATGCCATCGAATGGTGAAAACGTAAAACCACCCTAAAACGGTCCGATAAGAGTCACGATCACCTCGCACGGGTCCAATGTAACTCGTAGGAATCGATCACGTAGTCACGAGGCTCTCGGTTCAAGTGTAGGACATAAATTCGTAAAAAATTAGGATTAAAACGTAAAACAACCATAAAATGGTCCGGTAAGAGTCATGAACAGCTCGCACGGGACCAATGACACTAGTAGGAACCGACCGCGTAGTCACGGGGTTCCAGGTTTGAGTGTACGACGTAAATTCGAAAAAAAATAGTTTTAAGCATAAAAACATGCCATCGAAGGGTGAAAATGTAAAACAGTCATAAAACGGTCCCGTAAGAGTCACGAACACCTCGCATGGGACCAATTTGACTCGTAGGACTTGATCGCGTAGTCACGGGGCTCCCGGTTTGACTGTACGACGTAAATTTGTAAAAAAAATAGACTTAAGCATAAAAACATGCCATCGAAGTGTGTAAACATCAAACAGCAATAAAATTGTCCGGTAAAAGTCACGAACACCTCGCACGGGACCAATATAACTAGTAGGTACCGACCGCGTAGTAACGGGGATCCCGGTTAGACCGTACCACGTAAATTTGTAAAAAATTAGACTTAAACATAAAAACATGCCATCGAAGGGTGAAAATATAAAACAGTCGTAAAACGGTCCCGTAAGAGTCACGAACACCTCGTACAAGAACAATTTAACTCGTAGGAACCGACCGCGTAGTCATGGGGATCCCGGTTTGAGTGTACGACGTAAATTTGAAAAAAAATTAGATTTAAGCATAAAAACATGCCATCGAAGGGTGAAAATGTAAAACAACAATAAAACGGTCCAGTAAGAGTCAGGAACACCTCGTACGGTACAAAATAACTCGTAGGAACCGACTGCGTAGTCACGGGGCTCCCGGTTGGAGTGTACGACGTAAATTTACAAAAAAATAGAATTAAGCATAAAAACATGCCATCAAAGGGTGAAAACGTAAAACAACCATAAAACGATCCGGTAAGAGTCACGAACACCTCGCACGGGACCAGTGTAACTCGTAGGAACCGACCGCGTAGTCATGGGGCTTCCGGTTGGAGTGTACGACGTATATTTGCAAAAACTTAGACTTAATCATAAAACAAGCCATCGAAGAGTGAAAACGTAAAACAACCGTAAAATAGTCCGGTAAGAGTCATGAACACCTCGCATGGGGCCAATGTAACTCGTAGGAACGGAGCATGTAGTCACGGGGCTCCCGGTTGTAGTGTACGATGTAAATTTACACAAAATTAGACTTAAGCATAGAAACATGCCGTCGAATGGTGAAAACGTAAAACAGTTGTAAAACAGTCCGGTAAGAGTCACAAACAGCTCGCACGGGACCAATGTCACTCGTAGGAACCGACCGCGTGGTCACCAGGCTTCCGGTTTGAGTGTACGACGTAAATTTGCCAAAAATTAAACTTACGCATAAAAACATGCCATCGAAGGGTGAAAACATAAAACAGCCGTAAAATGGTCCCGTAAGAGTAAAAAACACCTCGTACGAGACCAATGTGACTCGTAGGAACTGACCTCATAGTCACGGGGATCCCGATTGGAGTGTACAACGTAAATTTGCAAAAAAATAGACATGCAAAAAAACATGCCATCAAAGGGTGAAAACGTAAAACATACACAAAACGGTCCTGTATTAGTCACGAACACCTCGTACGGGGCAAATGTAACTCGTAGAAACCGACCGCATAGTCAGTGACTCCCGATTAGAGTGTATGACGTAAATTTGCAAAAAATTAGACTTAAGCATAAAAAAATTCCATTAAAGGGTGAAAACGTACAGTCCGGTAAAAGTCACGATCAACTCGCACGGGATCAATGTGACTCGTAGGAACCAATCGCGTAGTTACAGGGCTCTCGGTTTGAGTAAACGACGTAAATTTACAAAAAAATAGACTTAAGCATAAAAACAAGCCATCGAAGGGTGAAAACGTAAAAATCCATAAAACGGTCCAGGAAAAGTCACAAACACCTCGCACGGGACCAATGTAACTCGTAGGAACCGATCGCGTAAACACGGGGCTCCCGGTTTGAGTGTACGACGTAAATTTGCCAAAAATTAGACTTACGCATAAAAACATGCCATCGAAGGGTGAAAATGTTAAACAACTGTAAAATGGTCTCGTAAGAGTCACAAACACCTCGTACGGGACCAATGTGACTCGTAAGAACCGACTTCGTAATCCCGGGGCTACCGGTTGGAGTGAACGACGTAAATTTGCAAAAAATTAGACTTAAGCAAAAAAATATGCCATCGAAGGGTGAAAACGTAAAACAAAAACGAATTGGTCCCGTAAGAGTCACGAACACCTCGTACGGGACAAATGTAACACACCGAAACTGACCGCGTAGTCAGGGGCTCCCTATTGGAGTGTATGATGTAAATTTGTAAAAAATTAGACTTAAGCATAAAAACATGCCATCGAAAGGTGATAACGTACAACCCGGTAAGAGTCACGAACAACTCGCACGGGATCAACGTGACTCGTAGGAACCGACGGCGAGTCACACGACTCTCGATTTGAGTGTACGCCGTAAATTTGTAAAAAATTAGACTTAAGCATAAAAATATGCCATCGAAGGGTGAAAATGTAAAAAATCCATAAAACGGTCCAATAAGAGTCACGAACACCTCGCACGGGACCAATGTAACCTATAGGAACCGATCGCGTAAACACGGGGCTCCTGGTTGGAGTGTACCACATAAATTTGTAAAAAATTAGACTTAAGCATAAAAACATGCCATCGAAGGGTGAAAATGTAAAACAACAATAAAACGATCTAGTAAGAGTCAGGAACACCTCGTACGGGAACAATATAACTCGTAGGAACGGACTACGTAGTCACAGGGCTCCCGGTTGAAGTGTACGACGTAAATTTAAAAAAAAAATAGAATTAAGCATAAAAACATGCCATCGTAGGGTGAAAACATAAAATAGTCGTAATACGGTCCAGTAAGAGTCATGAACACCTCGCACGGGACCAATGTTACTTGTAGGAACCGACTGCGTATTCACGGGGCTCCCGGTTGGAGTGTACGACGTAAATTTATAAAAAAATTAGAATTAAGCATAAAAACATGCCATCGAAGGGTGAAAACGTAAAACAACCATAAAACGGTCCGGTAAGAGTCACGAACACCTCGCACGGGACCAATGTAACTCGTAGGAACCGACCACGTAGTCACGTGGCTCCCGGTTGGAGTGTACGACGTATATTTGCAAAAACTTAGACTTAATCATAAAAACAAGCCATCGAACAGTGAAAATGTAAAACAACTGTAAAATGGTCCGGTAAGAGTCATGAACACCTCGCATGTGACCAATGTAACTCGTAGGAACTGAGCATGTAGTCACGGGGCTCCCGATTGTAGTGTATGATGTAAATTTACACAAAATTAGACTTAAGCAAAAAAACATGCCATCGAAGGGTGAAAACGTAAAACAGTCATAAAACAGTCCGGTAAGAGTCAGAAACACCTCGCACGGGGCCAATGTAACTCGTAGGAACCGAATGCGTAGTCACAAGGCTATTGGTCTGAGTGTACGATTTAAATTTCCAAATAAATTGACAATTATAAAAGCATGCCATCGAAGGGTGAAAATGTAAGACAGTCATAAATCGGTCCCTTAAGAGTAAAGAACACCTCGTATAGGAATAATTTAACTCGTAGGAACCGATCACATAGTCATGGGGATCCCGGTTTGAGTGCACAACGTAAATTTGAAAAAAAATTGGATTTAAGCGTAAAAACATGTCATCGAAGGGTGAAAATGTAAAACAACAATAAAACGGTCAAGTAAGAGTCAGGAACACCTCGCACGGGAACAATATAACTCGTAGGAACCGACTGCGTAGTCACGGGGCTCTCGGTTGGAGTGTACGACGTAAATTTAAAAAAAAATAGAATTAAGCATAAAAACATGCCATCGAAGGGTGAAAACATAAAATAGTCATAATACGGTCCAGTAAGAGTCATGAACACCTCGCACGGGACCAATGTAACTCGTAGGAACCGACTGCGTAGTCACGGGGCTCCCGGTTGGAGTGTACGAAGTAAATTTATAAAAAAATTAGACTTAAGCATAAAAACATGCCATCGAATGGTGAAAACGTAAAACAACCATAAAACGGTCCGGTAAGAGTCACGAACACCTCGCACGGGACCAATGTAACTCGTAGGAACCGACCGCGTAGTCTCGTGGCTCCCGGTTGGAGTGTACGACGTATATTTGCAAAAACTTAGACTTAATCATAAAAACAAGCCATCGAAGAGTGAAAACGTAAAACAACCGTAAAATGGTCCTTTAAGAGTCATGAACACCTCGCACGTGACCAATGTAACTCGTAGGAACTGAGCATGTAGTCACGGGGCTCTCGGTTGTAGTGTATGATGTAAATTTACACAAAATTAGACTTAAGCATAAAAACATGCCATCGAAGGGTGAAAACGTAAAATAGTCGTAAAACAGTCCGGTAAGAGTAACAAACACCTCGTACGGGACTAATGTAACTCGTAGGAACCGAATGCGTAGTCACAAGGGTCGTGGTTTGAGTGTACGATGTAAATTTGCAAAAAAATTAGACAATCATAAAAGCGTGCCATCGAATGGTGAAAACGTAAAACAACCCTAAAACGGTCCGATAAGAGTCACGATCACCTCGCACGGGTCCAATGTAACTCATAGGAATCGACCGCGTAGTCACGGGGCTCTCGGTTCGAGTGTATGACATAAATTCATAAAAAATTAGGGTGAAAACGTAAAACAACCATAAAATTGTCCGGTAAGAGTCATGAACAGCTCGCATGGGACCAATGTCACTCGTAGGAACCGACCGCGTAGTCACGGGGCTCCAGGTTTGAGTGTACGACGTAAATTCGAACAAAATTAGTTTTAAGCATAAAAACATGCCATCGAAGGGTGAAAATGTAAAACAGTCGTGAAACAGTCCTGTAAGAGTCACGAACACCTCGCACGGGACCAATTTGACTCGTAGGAACCGATCGCGTAGTCACAGTGTTCCCGGTTTGAGTGTACGACGTAAATTTGTAAAAAAAAATGACTTAAGCATAAAAACATGCCATTGAAGGGTGAAAACGTCAAACAACCTTAAAATTGTCCGGTAAGAGTCACGAACACCTCGCACGGGACCAATATAACTCGTAGGTACCGACCGCGTAGTCACGGGGAACCCGGTTCGACCGTACCACGAAAATGTGTAAAAAATCAGTCATAAACATAAAAACATGCCATCGAAGGGTGAAAATGTAAGACAGTCATAAAACGGTCCCGTAAGAGTCACGAACACCTCGTACAGGAATAATTTAACTCGTAGGAACCGACCACATAGTCATGGGGATCCCGGTTTGAGTGTACGACGCAAATTTGAAAAACAAAATAGATTTAAGCATAAAAACATGCCATCGAAGGGTGAAAATGTAAAACAACAATAAAACGGTCCAGTAAGAGTCAGGAACACCTCGTACGGGAACAATATAACTCGTAGGAACCGACTGCATAGTCACGGGGCTCCCGGTTGAAGTGTACGACGTAAATTTAAAAAAAAATAGAATTAAGCATAAAAACATGCCATCGTAGGGTGAAAACATAAAATAGTCGTAATACGGTCCAGTAAGAGTCATGAACACCTCGCATGGGACCAATGTTACTTGTAGGAACCGATTGCGTATTCACGGGGCTCCCGGTTGGAGTGTACGACGTAAATTTATAAAAAAATTACAATTAAGCATAAAAACATGCCATCGAAGGGTGAAAACATAAAACAACCATAAAACGGTCCGGTAAGAGTCACGAACACCTCGCGCGGGACCAATGTAACTCGTAGGAACCGACCACGTAGTCACGTGGCTCCCGGTTGGAGTGTACGACGTATATTTGCAAAAACTTAGACTTAATCATAAAAACAAGCCATCGAAGAGTGAAAATGTAAAACAACTGTAAAATGGTCCGGTAAGAGTCATGAACACCTCGCATGTGACCAATGTAACTCGTAGGAACTGAGCATGTAGTCACGGGGCTCCTGATTGTAGTGTATGATGTAAATTTACACAAAATTAGACTTAAGCAAAAAAACATGCCATCGAAGGGTGAAAACGTAAAACAGTCATAAAACAGTCCGGTAAGAGTCAGAAACACCTCGCACGGGACCAATGTAACTCGTAGGAACCGAATGCGTAGTCACAAGGCTATTGGTTTGAGTGTACGATTTAAATTTCCAAATAAATTGACAATTATAAAAGCATGCCATCGAAGGGTGAAAATGTAAGACAGTCATAAACCGGTCCCGTAAGAGTAAAGAACACCTCGTATAGGAATAATTTAACTCGTAGGAACCGAGCACATAGTCATGGGGATCCCGGTTTGAGTGCACAACGTAAATTTGAAAAAAAATTGGATTTAAGCGTAAAAACATGTCATCGAAGGGTGAAAATGTAAAACAACAATAAAACGGTCAAGTAAGAGTCAGGAACACCTCGCACGGGAACAATATAACTCGTAGGAACCGACTGCGTAGTCACGGGGCTCTCGGTTGGAGTGTACGATGTAAATTTACAAAAAAACAGAATGAAGCATAAAAACATGCCATCGAAGGGTGAAAACATAAAATAGTCATAATACGGTCCAGTAAGAGTCATGAACACCTCGCACGGGACCAATGTAACTCGTAGGAACCGACTGCGTAGTCACGGGGCTCCCGGTTGGAGTGTACGAAGTAAATTTATAAAAAAATTAGACTTAAGCATAAAAACATGCCATCGAATGGTGAAAACGTAAAACAACCATAAAACGGTCCGGTAAGAGTCACGAACACCTCGCACGGGACCAATGTAACTCGTAGGAACCGACCGCGTAGTCTCATGGCTCCCGGTTGGAGTGTACGACGTATATTTGCAAAAACTTAGACTTAATCGTAAAAACAAGCCATCGAAGAGTGAAAATGTAAAACAACCGTAAAATGGTCCTTTAAGAGTCATGAACACCTCGCACGTGACCAATGTAACTCGTAGGAACTGAGCATGTAGTCACGGGGCTCTCGGTTGTAGTGTATGATGTAAATTTACACAAAATTAGACTTAAGCATAAAAACATGCCATCGAAGGGTGAAAACGTAAAATAGTCGTAAAACAGTCCGGTAAGAGTAACAAACACCTCGTACGGGACTAATGTAACTCGTAGGAACCGAATGCGTAGTCACAAGGGTCGTGGTTTGAGTGTACGATGTAAATTTGCAAAAAATTAGACAATCATAAAAGCGTGCCATCGAATGGTGAAAACGTAAAACAACCCTAAAACGGTCCGATAAGAGTCACGATCACCTCGCACGGGTCCAATGTAACTCATAGGAATCGACCGCGTAGTCACGGGGCTCTCGGTTCGAGTGTATGACATAAATTCATAAAAAATTAGGGTTAAAACGTAAAACAACCATAAAATTGTCCGGTAAGAGTCATGAACAGCTCGAATGGGACCAATGTCACTCGTAGGAACCGACCGCGTAGTCACGGGGCTCCAGGTTTGAGTGTACGACGTAAATTCGAACAAAATTAGTTTTAAGCATAAAAACAAGCCATCGAAGGGTGAAAATGTAAAACAGTCGTGAAACAGTCCCGTAAGAGTCACGAACACCTCGCACGGGACCAATTTGACTCGTAGGAACCGATCGCGTAGTCACGGTGTTCCCGATTTGAGTGTACGACGTAAATTTGTAAAAAAAAAAAGACTTAAGCATAAAAACATGCCATTGAAGGGTGAAAACGTCAAACAGCCTTAAAATTGTCCGGTAAGAGTCACGAACACCTCCCACGGGACCAATATAACTCGTAGGTACCGACCGCGTAGTCACGGGGATCCCGGTTCGACCGTACCACGAAAATGTGTAAAAAATCAGTCATAAACATAAAAACATTCCATCGAAGGGTGAAAATGTAAGACAGTCATAAAACGGTCCCGTAAGAGTCACGAACACCTCGTACAGGAATAATTTAACTCGTAGGAACCGACCACATAGTCATGGGGATCCCGGTTTGAGTGTACGACGCAAATTTGAAAAACAAAATAGATTTAAGCATAAAAACATGCCATCGAAGGGTGAAAATGTAAAACAACAATAAAACGGTCCAGTAAGAGTCAGGAACACCTCGTACGGGAACAATATAACTCGTAGGAACCGACTGCGTAGTCACGGGGCTCCCGGTTGAAGTGTACGACGTAAATTTTTTAAAAAATAGAATTAAGCATAAAAACATGCCATCGTAGGGTGAAAACATAAAATAGTCGTAATACGGTCCAGTAAGAGTCATGAACACCTCGCACGGGACCAATGTTACTTGTAGGAACCGACTGCGTAGTCACGGGGCTCCCGGTTGGAGTGTACGACGTAAATTTATAAAAAAATTAGAATTAAGCATAAAAACATGCCATCGAAGGGTGAAAACGTAAAACAACCATAAAGCGGTCCGGTAAGAGTCACGAACACCTCGCACGGGACCAATGTAACTAGTAGGAACCGACTGCGTAGTCCCATGGCTCCCGGTTGGTGTGTACGACGTATATTTGCAAAAACTTAGACTTAATCATAAAAACAAGTCATCGAAGAGTGAAAACATAAAACGACCGTAAAATGGTCCGGTATGAGTCATGAACACCTCGCATGTGACCAATGTAACTCGTAGGAACTGAGCATGTAGTCACGGGGCTCCCGATTGTAGTGTATGATGTAAATTTACACAAAATTAGACTTAAGCAAAAAAATATGCCATCGAAGGGTGAAAACGTAAAACAGTCATAAAACAGTCCGGTAAGAGTCAGAAACACCTCGCACGGGACCAATGTAACTCGTAGGAACCGAATGCGTAGTCACAAGGCTGCTGGTTTGAGTGTACGATTTAAATTTACAAATAAATTTACAATTATAAAAGCATGCCATCGAAGGGTTAAAATGTAAGACAGTCATAAAACGGTCTCGTAAGAGTAAAGAACACCTCGTATAGGAATAATTTAACTCGTAGGAACCGACCACATAGTCATGGGGATCCCGGTTTGAGTGCAGGACGTAAATTTGAAAAAAATTTGGATTTAAGCGTAAAAACATGTCATCGAAGGGTGAAAATGTAAAAAAACCAAATAAAACGATCAAGTAAGAGTCAGGAACACCTCGCACGGGAACAATATAACTTGTAGGAACCGACTGCGTAGTCACGGGGCTCTCGGTTGGAGTGTACGACGTAAATTTACAAAAAAATAGAATTAAGCATAAAAACATGCCATCGAAGAGTGAAAACATAAAATAGTAGTAATACGATCCAGTAAGAGTCATGAACACCTCGCACGGGACCAATATAACTCGTAGGAACCGAATGCGTAGTCACGGGGCTCCCGGTTGGAGTGTACGAAGTAAATTTATAAAAAAATTAGACTTAAGCATAAAAACATGCCATCGAATGGTGAAAACGTAAAACAACCATAAAACGGTCCGGTAAGAGTCACGAACACCTCGCACGGGACCAATGTAACTCGTAGGAACCGACCGCGTAGTCTCGTGGCTCCCGGTTGGAGTGTACGACGTATATTTGCAAAAACTTAGACTTAATCATAAAAACAAGCCATCGAAGAGTGAAAACGTAAAACAACCGTAAAATGGTCCTTTAAGAGTCATGAACACCTCGCACGTGACCAATGTAACTCGTAGGAACTGAGCATGTAGTCACGGGGCTCTCGGTTGTAGTGTATGATGTAAATTTACACAAAATTAGACTTAAGCATAAAAACATGCCATCGAAGGGTGAAAACGTAAAATAGTCGTAAAACAGTCCGGTAAGAGTAACAAACACCTCGTACGGGACTAATGTAACTCGTAGGAACCGAATGCGTAGTCACAAGGGTCGTGGTTTGAGTGTACGATGTAAATTTGCAAAAAAATTAGACAATCATAAAAGCGTGCCATCGAATGGTGAAAACGTAAAACAACCCTAAAACGGTCCGATAAGAGTCACGATCACCTCGCACGGGTCCAATGTAACTCATAGGAATCGACCGCGTAGTCACGGGGCTCTCGGTTCGAGTGTATGACATAAATTCATAAAAAATTAGGGTGAAAACGTAAAACAACCATAAAATTGTCCGGTAAGAGTCATGAACAGCTCGCATGGGACCAATGTCACTCGTAGGAACCGACCGCGTAGTCACGGGGCTCCAGGTTTGAGTGTACGACGTAAATTCGAACAAAATTAGTTTTAAGCATAAAAACATGCCATCGAAGGGTGAAAATGTAAAACAGTCGTGAAACGGTCCTGTAAGAGTCACGAACACCTCGCACGGGACCAATTTGACTCGTAGGAACCGATCGCGTAGTCACAGTGTTCCCGGTTTGAGTGTACGACGTAAATTTGTAAAAAAAATGACTTAAGCATAAAAACATGCCATTGAAGGGTGAAAACGTCAAACAACCTTAAAATTGTCCGGTAAGAGTCACGAACACCTCGCACGGGACCAATATAACTCGTAGGTACCGACCGCGTAGTCACGGGGAACCCGGTTCGACCGTACCACGAAAATGTGTAAAAAATCAGTCATAAACATAAAAACATGCCATCGAAGGGTGAAAATGTAAGACAGTCATAAAACGGTCCCGTAAGAGTCACGAACACCTCGTACAGGAATAATTTAACTCGTAGGAACCGACCACATAGTCATGGGGATCCCGGTTTGAGTGTACGACGCAAATTTGAAAAACAAAATAGATTTAAGCATAAAAACATGCCATCGAAGGGTGAAAATGTAAAACAACAATAAAACGGTCCAGTAAGAGTCAGGAACACCTCGTACGGGAACAATATAACTCGTAGGAACCGACTGCATAGTCACGGGGCTCCCGGTTGAAGTGTACGACGTAAATTTAAAAAAAAATAGAATTAAGCATAAAAACATGCCATCGTAGGGTGAAAACATAAAATAGTCGTAATACGGTCCAGTAAGAGTCATGAACACCTCGCATGGGACCAATGTTACTTGTAGGAACCGATTGCGTATTCACGGGGCTCCCGGTTGGAGTGTACGACGTAAATTTATAAAAAAATTACAATTAAGCATAAAAACATGCCATCGAAGGGTGAAAACATAAAACAACCATAAAACGGTCCGGTAAGAGTCACGAACACCTCGCGCGGGACCAATGTAACTCGTAGGAACCGACCACGTAGTCACGTGGCTCCCGGTTGGAGTGTACGACGTATATTTGCAAAAACTTAGACTTAATCATAAAAACAAGCCATCGAAGAGTGAAAATGTAAAACAACTGTAAAATGGTCCGGTAAGAGTCATGAACACCTCGCATGTGACCAATGTAACTCGTAGGAACTGAGCATGTAGTCACGGGGCTCCTGATTGTAGTGTATGATGTAAATTTACACAAAATTAGACTTAAGCAAAAAAACATGCCATCGAAGGGTGAAAACGTAAAACAGTCATAAAACAGTCCGGTAAGAGTCAGAAACACCTCGCACGGGACCAATGTAACTCGTAGGAACCGAATGCGTAGTCACAAGGCTATTGGTTTGAGTGTACGATTTAAATTTCCAAATAAATTGACAATTATAAAAGCATGCCATCGAAGGGTGAAAATGTAAGACAGTCATAAACCGGTCCCGTAAGAGTAAAGAACACCTCGTATAGGAATAATTTAACTCGTAGGAACCGAGCACATAGTCATGGGGATCCCGGTTTGAGTGCACAACGTAAATTTGAAAAAAAATTGGATTTAAGCGTAAAAACATGTCATCGAAGGGTGAAAATGTAAAACAACAATAAAACGGTCAAGTAAGAGTCAGGAACACCTCGCACGGGAACAATATAACTCGTAGGAACCGACTGCGTAGTCACGGGGCTCTCGGTTGGAGTGTACGATGTAAATTTACAAAAAAACAGAATGAAGCATAAAAACATGCCATCGAAGGGTGAAAACATAAAATAGTCATAATACGGTCCAGTAAGAGTCATGAACACCTCGCACGGGACCAATGTAACTCGTAGGAACCGACTGCGTAGTCACGGGGCTCCCGGTTGGAGTGTACGAAGTAAATTTATAAAAAAATTAGACTTAAGCATAAAAACATGCCATCGAATGGTGAAAACGTAAAACAACCATAAAACGGTCCGGTAAGAGTCACGAACACCTCGCACGGGACCAATGTAACTCGTAGGAACCGACCGCGTAGTCTCATGGCTCCCGGTTGGAGTGTACGACGTATATTTGCAAAAACTTAGACTTAATCGTAAAAACAAGCCATCGAAGAGTGAAAATGTAAAACAACCGTAAAATGGTCCTTTAAGAGTCATGAACACCTCGCACGTGACCAATGTAACTCGTAGGAACTGAGCATGTAGTCACGGGGCTCTCGGTTGTAGTGTATGATGTAAATTTACACAAAATTAGACTTAAGCATAAAAACATGCCATCGAAGGGTGAAAACGTAAAATAGTCGTAAAACAGTCCGGTAAGAGTAACAAACACCTCGTACGGGACTAATGTAACTCGTAGGAACCGAATGCGTAGTCACAAGGGTCGTGGTTTGAGTGTACGATGTAAATTTGCAAAAAATTAGACAATCATAAAAGCGTGCCATCGAATGGTGAAAACGTAAAACAACCCTAAAACGGTCCGATAAGAGTCACGATCACCTCGCACGGGTCCAATGTAACTCATAGGAATCGACCGCGTAGTCACGGGGCTCTCGGTTCGAGTGTATGACATAAATTCATAAAAAATTAGGGTTAAAACGTAAAACAACCATAAAATTGTCCGGTAAGAGTCATGAACAGCTCGAATGGGACCAATGTCACTCGTAGGAACCGACCGCGTAGTCACGGGGCTCCAGGTTTGAGTGTACGACGTAAATTCGAACAAAATTAGTTTTAAGCATAAAAACAAGCCATCGAAGGGTGAAAATGTAAAACAGTCGTGAAACAGTCCCGTAAGAGTCACGAACACCTCGCACGGGACCAATTTGACTCGTAGGAACCGATCGCGTAGTCACGGTGTTCCCGATTTGAGTGTACGACGTAAATTTGTAAAAAAAAAAAGACTTAAGCATAAAAACATGCCATTGAAGGGTGAAAACGTCAAACAGCCTTAAAATTGTCCGGTAAGAGTCACGAACACCTCCCACGGGACCAATATAACTCGTAGGTACCGACCGCGTAGTCACGGGGATCCCGGTTCGACCGTACCACGAAAATGTGTAAAAAATCAGTCATAAACATAAAAACATTCCATCGAAGGGTGAAAATGTAAGACAGTCATAAAACGGTCCCGTAAGAGTCACGAACACCTCGTACAGGAATAATTTAACTCGTAGGAACCGACCACATAGTCATGGGGATCCCGGTTTGAGTGTACGACGCAAATTTGAAAAACAAAATAGATTTAAGCATAAAAACATGCCATCGAAGGGTGAAAATGTAAAACAACAATAAAACGGTCCAGTAAGAGTCAGGAACACCTCGTACGGGAACAATATAACTCGTAGGAACCGACTGCGTAGTCACGGGGCTCCCGGTTGAAGTGTACGACGTAAATTTTTTAAAAAATAGAATTAAGCATAAAAACATGCCATCGTAGGGTGAAAACATAAAATAGTCGTAATACGGTCCAGTAAGAGTCATGAACACCTCGCACGGGACCAATGTTACTTGTAGGAACCGACTGCGTAGTCACGGGGCTCCCGGTTGGAGTGTACGACGTAAATTTATAAAAAAATTAGAATTAAGCATAAAAACATGCCATCGAAGGGTGAAAACGTAAAACAACCATAAAGCGGTCCGGTAAGAGTCACGAACACCTCGCACGGGACCAATGTAACTAGTAGGAACCGACTGCGTAGTCCCATGGCTCCCGGTTGGTGTGTACGACGTATATTTGCAAAAACTTAGACTTAATCATAAAAACAAGTCATCGAAGAGTGAAAACATAAAACGACCGTAAAATGGTCCGGTATGAGTCATGAACACCTCGCATGTGACCAATGTAACTCGTAGGAACTGAGCATGTAGTCACGGGGCTCCCGATTGTAGTGTATGATGTAAATTTACACAAAATTAGACTTAAGCAAAAAAATATGCCATCGAAGGGTGAAAACGTAAAACAGTCATAAAACAGTCCGGTAAGAGTCAGAAACACCTCGCACGGGACCAATGTAACTCGTAGGAACCGAATGCGTAGTCACAAGGCTGCTGGTTTGAGTGTACGATTTAAATTTACAAATAAATTTACAATTATAAAAGCATGCCATCGAAGGGTTAAAATGTAAGACAGTCATAAAACGGTCTCGTAAGAGTAAAGAACACCTCGTATAGGAATAATTTAACTCGTAGGAACCGACCACATAGTCATGGGGATCCCGGTTTGAGTGCAGGACGTAAATTTGAAAAAAATTTGGATTTAAGCGTAAAAACATGTCATCGAAGGGTGAAAATGTAAAAAAACCAAATAAAACGGTCAAGTAAGAGTCAGGAACACCTCGCACGGGAACAATATAACTTGTAGGAACCGACTGCGTAGTCACGGGGCTCTCGGTTGGAGTGTACGACGTAAATTTACAAAAAAATAGAATTAAGCATAAAAACATGCCATCGAAGAGTGAAAACATAAAATAGTAGTAATACGATCCAGTAAGAGTCATGAACACCTCGCACGGGACCAATATAACTCGTAGGAACCGAATGCGTAGTCACGGGGCTCCCGGTTGGAGTGTACGACGTAAATTTATAAAAAAATTAGAATTAAGCATAAAAACATGCCATCGAAGGGTGAAAACGTAAAACAACCATAAAGCGGTCCGGTAAGAGTCACGAACACCTCGCACGGGACCAATGTAACTAGTAGGAACCGACTGCGTAGTCCCATGGCTCCCGGTTGGTGTGTACGACGTATATTTGCAAAAACTTAGACTTAATCATAAAAACAAGTCATCGAAGAGTGAAAACATAAAACGACCGTAAAATGGTCCGGTATGAGTCATGAACACCTCGCATGTCACCAATGTAACTCGTAGGAACTGAGCATGTATTCACGGGGCTCCCGGTTGTAGTGTACGATGCAAATTTACCCAAAATTAGACTTAAGCATAAAAACATGCCATCGAAGGGTGAAAACGTAAAACAGTCGTAAAACAGTCCGGTAAGAGTCACAAACACCTCGCACGGGACTAATATAACTCATAGGAACCGAATGCGTAGTCACAAGGCTCATGGTTTGAGTGTACGATGAAAATTTGCAAAAAAATTAGACAATCACAAAAGCATGCCATCGAATGGTGAAAACGTAAAACCACACTAAAACGGTCTGATAAGAGTCACGATCACCTCGCACGGGTCCAATGTAACTCGTAGGAATCGATCACGTAGTCACGGGGCTCTCGGTTCAAGTGTACGACATAAATTCATAAAAAATTAGGGTTAAAATGTAAAACAACCATAAAATGGTCCGGTAAGAGTCATGAACAGCTCGCACGGGACCAATGACACTAGTAGGAACCGACCGCGTAGTCACGGGGTTCCAGGTTTGAGTGTACGACGTAAATTCGAAAAAAATTAGTTTTAAGCATAAAAACATGCCATCGAAGGGTGAAAATGTAAAACAGTCATAAAACGGTCCTGTAAGAGTCACGAACACATCGCATGGGACCAATTTGACTCGTAGGAACCGATCGCGTAGTCACGGGGCTCCCGGTTTGAGTGTACGACGTAAATTTGTAAAAACAATAGACTTAAGCATAAAAACATGCCATCGAAGTGTGTAAACGTCAAACAGCCATAAAATTGTCGGGTAAGAGTCACGAACACCTCGCACGGGACCAATATAACTCGTAGGTACCGACCGCGTAGTCACGGGGATCCCGGTTAGACCGTACCACGTAAATTTGTAAAAAATTAGACTTAAACATAAAAACATGCCATCGAAGGGTGAAAATATAAAACAGTCGTAAAACGGTCCCGTAAGAGTCACGAACACCTCGTACAGGAACAATTTAACTCGTAGGAACCGACCGCGTCATCATGGGGATCCCGGTTTGAGTGTACGACGTAAATTTGCCAAAAATTAGACTTACGCATAAAAACATGCCATCGAAGGGTGAAAACATAAAACAGCCGTAAAATGGTCCCGTAAGAGTAAAAAACACCTCGTACGGGACCAATGTGACTCGTAGGAACTGACCTCGTAGTCACGGGGATCCCGATTGGAGCGTACAACGTAAATTTGCAAAAAAATAGACATGCAAAAAAACATGCCATCGAAGGGTGAAAACGTAAAACATACACAAAACGGTCCTGTATTAGTCACGAACACCTCGTACGGGGCAAATGTAACTCGTAGAAACCGACCGCATAGTCAGTGACTCCCGATTAGAGTGTATGACGTAAATTTGCAAAAAATTAGACTTAAGCATAAAAAAATTCCATTAAAGGGTGAAAACGTACAGTCCGGTAAAAGTCACGATCAACTCGCACGGATCAATGTGACTCGTACGAACCAACCGCGTAGTCACAGGGCTCTCGGTTTGAGTAAACGACGTAAATTTACAAAAAAATAGACTTAAGCATAAAAACTAGCCATCGAAGGGTGAAAACGTAAAAATCCATAAAACGGTCCAGGAAAAGTCACAAACACCTCGCACGGGACCAATGTAACTCGTAGGAACCGATCGCGTAAACACGGGGCTCCCGGTTTGAGTGTACGACGTAAATTTGCCAAAAATTAGACTTGCGCATAAAAACATGCCATCGAAGGGTGAAAATGTTAAACAACTGTAAAATGGTCTCGTAAGAGTCACAAACACCTCGTACGGGACCAATGTGAATCGTAAGAACCGACTTCGTAATCCCGGGGCTACCGGTTGGAGTGAACGACGTAAATTTGCAAAAAATTAGACTTAAGCAAAAAAATATGCCATCGAAGGGTGAAAACGTAAAACAAAAACGAATTGGTCCCGTAAGAGTCAGGAACACCTCGTACGGGACAAATGTAACTCACCGAAACTGACCGCGTAGTCAGGGGCTCCCTATTGGAGTGTATGATGTAAATTTGTAAAAAATTAGACTTAAGCATAAAAACATGCCATCGAAAGGTGATAACGTACAGCCCGATAAGAGTCACGAACAATTCGCACGGGATCAACGTGACTCGTAGGAACCGACGACGAGTCACACGACTCTCGATTTGAGTGTACGCCGTAAATTTGTAAAAAATTAGACTTAAGCATAAAAATATGCCATCGAAGGGTGAAAATGTAAAAAAGCCATAAAACGGTCCAATAAGAGTCACGAACACCTCGCACGGGACCAATGTAACCTATAGGAACCGATCGCGTAAACACGGGGCTCCTGGTTGGAGTGTACGACATAAATTTGTAAAAAATTAGACTTAAGCATAAAAACATGCCATCGAAGGGTGAAAATGTAAAACAACAATAAAACGGTCCAGTAAGAGTCAGGAACACCTCGTACGGGAACAATATAACTTGTAGGAACCGACTGCGTAGTCACGGGGCTCCCGGTTGAAGTGTACGACGTAAATTTAAAAAAAAATAGAATTAAGCATAAAAACATGCCATCGTAGGGTGAAAACATAAAATAGTCGTAATACGGTCCAGTAAGAGTCATGAACACCTCGCACGGGACCAATGTTACTTGTAGGAACCGACTGCGTATTCACGGGGCTCCCGGTTGGAGTGTACGACGTAAATTTATAAAAAAATTAGAATTAAGCATAAAAACATGCCATCGAAGGGTGAAAATGTAAAACAACCACAAAACGGTCCGGTAAGAGTCACGAACACCTCGCACGGGACCAATGTAACTCGTAGGAACCGACCACGTAGTCACGTGGCTCCCGGTTGGAGTGTACGACGTATATTTGCAAAAACTTAGACTTAATCATAAAAATAAGCCATCGAAGAGTGAAAATGTAAAACAACTGTAAAATGGTCCGGTAAGAGTCATGAATACCTCGCATGTGACCAATGTAACTCGTAGGAACTGAGCATGTAGTCACGGGGCTCCCGATTGTAGTGTATGATGTAAATTTACACAAAATTAGACTTAAGCAAAAAAAATGCCATCGAAGGGTGAAAACGTAAAACAATCATAAAACAGTCCGGTAAGAGTCAGAAACACCTCGCACGGGACCAATGTAACTCGTAGGAACCGAATGTGTAGTCACAAGGCTGTTGGTTTGAGTGTACGATTTAAATTTGCAAATAAATTGACAATTATAAAAGCATGCCATCGAAGGGTGAAAATGTAAGACAATCATAAAACGGTCCCGTAAGAGTAAAGAACACCTCGTATAGGAATAATTTAACTCGTAGGAACCGACCACATAGTCATGGGGATCCCGGTTTGAGTGCACGACGTAAATTTGAAAAAAATTGGATTTAAGCGTAAAAACATGTCATCGAAGGGTGAAAATGTAAAACAACAATAAAACGGTCAAGTAAGAGTCAGGAACACGTCACACGGGAACAATATAACTCGTAGGAACCGACTGCGTAGTCACGGGCCTCTCGGTTGGAGTGTACGATGTAAATTTACAAAAAAATAGAATTAAGCATAAAAACATGCCATCGAAGGCTGAAAACATAAAATAGTCATAATACGGTCCAGTAAGAGTCATGAACACTTCGCACGGGACCAATGTAACTCGTAGGAACCGACTGCGTAGTCACGGGGCTCCCGGTTGGAGTGTACGAAGTAAATATATAAAAAAATTAGACTTAAGCATAAAAACATGCCATCGAATGGTGAAAACGTAAAACAACCATAAAACGGTCCGGTAAGAGTCATGAACACCTCGCACGGGACCAATGTAACTCGTAGGAACCGACCGCGTAGTCTCGTGGCTCCCGGTTGGAGTGTACGACGTATATTTGCAAAAACTTAGACTTAATCATAAAAACAAGCCATCGAAGAGTGAAAACGTAAAACAACCATAAAATGGTCCTTTAAGAGTCATGAACACCTCGCATGTGACCAATGTAACTCGTAGGAACTGAGCATGTAGTCACGGGGCTCTCGGTTGCAGTGTATGATGTAAATTTACACAAAATTAGACTTAAGCATAAAAACATGCCATCGAAGGGTGAAAACGTAAAATAGTCGTAAAACAGTCCGGTAAGAGTCACAAACACCTCGCACGGGACTAATGTAACTCGTAGGAACCGAATGCGTAGTCACAAGGCTCGTGGTTTGAGTGTACGATGTAAATTTGCAAAAAAATTAGACAATCATAAAAGCATGCCATCGAATGGTGAAAACGTAAAACAACCCTAAAACTGTCCGATAAGAGTCACGATCACCTCGCACGGGTCCAATGTAACTCATAGGAATCGACCGCGTAGTCACGGGGCTCTCGGTTCGAGTGTATGACATAAATGCACATAAAATTAGGGTGAAAACGTAAAACAACCATAAAATGGTCCGGTAAGAGTCATGAACAGCTCGCATGGGACCAATGTCACTCGTAGGAACCGACCGCGTAGTCACGGGGCTCCAGGTTTGAGTGTACGACGTAAATTCGAAAAAAATTAGTTTTAAGCATAAAAACATGCCATCGAAGGGTGAAAATGTAAAACAGTCGTAAAACAGTCCCGTAAGAGTCACGAACACCTCGCACGGGACCAATTTGACTTGTAGGAACCGATCGCGTAGTCACAGTGTTCCCGGTTTGAGTGTACGACGTAAATTTGTAAAAAAAAAAGACTTAAGCATAAAAACATGCCATTGAAGGGTGAAAACGTCAAACAGCCTTAAAATTTTCCGGTAAGAGTCACGAACACCTCGCACGGGACCAATATAACTCGTTGGTACCGACCGCGTAGTCACGGGGATCCCGGTTTGAGTGTACGACGCAAATTTGAAAAACAAAATAGATTTAAGCATAAAAACATGCCATCGAAGGGTGAAAATGTAAAACAACAATAAAACGGTCCAGTAAGAGTCAGGAACACCTCATACGGGAACAATATAACTCGTAGGAACCGACTGCGTAGTCACGGGGCTCCCGGTTGAAGTGTACGACGTAAATTTAAAAAAAAATAGAATTAAGCATAAAAACATGCCATCGTAGGGTGAAAACATAAAATAGTCGTAATACGGTCCAGTAAGAGTCATGAACACCTCGCATGGGACCAATGTTACTTGTAGGAACCGACTGCGTATTCACGGGGCTCCCGGTTGGAGTGTACGACGTAAATTTATAAAAAAATTAGAATTTAGAATAAAAACATGCCATCGAAGGGTGAAAACATAAAACAACCATAAAACTGTCCGGTAAGAGTCACGAACACCTCGCACGGGACCAATGTAACTCGTAGGAATCGACCACGTAGTCACGTGGCTCCCGGTTGGAGTGTACGACGTATATTTGCAAAAACTTAGACTTAATCATAAAAACAAGCCATCGAAGAGTGAAAATGTAAAACAACTGTAAAATGGTCCGGTAAGAGTCATGAACACCTCGCTTGTGACCAATGTAACTCGTAGGATCTGAGCATGTAGTCACGGGGCTCCCGATTGTAGTGTATGATGTAAATTTACACAAAATTAGACTTAAGCAAAAAAACATGCCATCGAAGGGTGAAAACGTAAAACAGTCATAAAACAGTCCGGTAAGAGTCAGAAACACCTCGCACGGGACCAATGTAACTCGTAGGAACCGAATGCGTAGTCACAAGGCTGTTGGTTTGAGTGTACGATTTAAATTTACAAATAAATTGACAATTATAAAAGCATGCCATCGAAGGGTGAAAATGTAAGACAGTCATAAAACGGTCTCGTAACAGTAAAGAACACCTCGTATAGGAATAATTTAACTCGTAGGAACCGACCACATAGTCATGGGGATCCCGGTTTGAGTGCAGGACGTAAATTTGAAAAAAAATTGGATTTAAGCGTAAAAACATATCATCGAAGGGTGAAAATGTAAAAAAACCAAATAAAACGGTCAAGTAAGAGTCAGGAACACCTCGCACGGGAACAATATAACTCGTAGGAACCGACTGCGTAGTCACGGGGCTCTCGGTTGGAGTGTACGACGTAAATTTACAAAAAAAATAGAATTAAGCATAAAAACATGCCATCGAAGGGTAAAAACATAAAATAGTCATAATATGGTCCAGTAAGAGTCATGAACACCTCGCACGGGACCAATGTAACTCGTAGTAACCGACTGCGTAGTCACGGGGCTCCCGGTTGGAGTGTACGAAGTAAATTTATAAAAAAATTAGACTTAAGCATAAAAACATGCCATCGAATGGTGAAAACGTAAAACAACCATAAAACGGTCCGGTAAGAGTCACGAACACCTCGCACGGGACCAATGTAACTCGTAGGAACCGACCGCGTAGTCTCGTGGCTCCCGGTTGGAGTGTACGACATATATTTGCAAAAACTTAGACTTAATCATAAAAACAAGCCATCGAAGAGTGAAAACGTAATAGAACCGTAAAATGGTCCGGTAAGAGTCATGAACACCTCGCATGTGACCAATGTAACTCAAAGGAACTGAGCATGTAGTCACGGGGCTCTCGGTTGTAGTGTATGATGTAAATTTACACAAAATTAGACTTAAGCATAAAAATATGCCATCGAAGGGTGAAAACGTAAAATAGTCGTAAAACAGTCCGGTAAGAGTCACAAACACCTCGCACGGGACTAATGTAACTCGTAGGAACCGAATGCGTAGTCACAAGGGTCGTGGTTTAAGTGTACGATGTAAATTTGCAAAAAAATTAGACAATCATAAAAGCATGTCATCGAATGGTGAAAACGTAAAACCACCCTAAAACGGTCCGATAAGAGTCACGATCACCTCGCACGGGTCCAATGTAACTCGTAGGAATCGATCGCGTAGTCACGGGGCTCTCGGTTCAAGTGTACGACATAAATTCTTAAAAAATTAGGGTTAAAACGTAAAACAACCATAAAATGGTCCGGTAAGAGTCATGAACAGCTCGCACGGGACCAATGACACTAGTAGGAACCGACCGCGTAGTCACGGGGTTCCAGGTTTGAGTGTACAACGTAAATTCGAAAAAAATTAGTTTTAAGCATAAAAACATGCCATCGAAGGGTGAAAATGTAAAACAGTCATAAAACGGTCCCGTAAGAGTCACGAACACCTCGCATGGGACCAATTTGACTCGTAGGAACCGATCGCGTAGTCACGGGGCTCCCGGTTTGAGTGTACGACGTAAATTTGTAAAAAAATAGACTTAAGCATAAAAACATGCCATCGAAGTGTGTAAACGTCAAACAGCCATAAAATTGTCCGGTAAGAGTCACGAACACCTCGCACGGGACCAATATAACTCGTAGGTACCGACCGCGTAGTCACGGGGATCCCGGTTAGACCGTACCACGTAAATTTGTAAAAAATTAGACTTAAACATAAAAACATGCCATCGAAGGGTGAAAATATAAAACAGTCGTAAAATGGTCCCGTAAGAGTCACGAACACCTCGTACAGGAACAATTTAACTCGTAGGAACCGACTGCGTAGTCATGGGGATCACGGTTTGAGTGTACGACGTAAATTTGAAAAAAAATTAGATTTAAGCATAAAAATATGCCATCGAAGGGTGAAAATGTAAAACAACAATAAAAAGGTCCAGTAAGAGTCAGGAACACCTCGCAGGTACAAAATAACTCGTAGGAAGCGACTGCGTAGTCACGGGGCTCCCGGTTTGAGTGTACGACGTAAATTTACAAAAAAATAGAATTAAGCATAAAAACATGCCATCAAAGGGTGAAAACGTAAAACAACCATAAAACGGTCCGGTAAGAGTCACGAACACCTCGCACAGGACCAATGTAACTCGTAGGAACCGACCGCGTAGTCATGGGGCTTCCGGTTGGAGTGTACGACGTATATTTGCAAAAACTTAGACTTAATCATAAAAACAAGCCATCGAAGAGTGAAAACATAAAACAACCGTAAAATAGTCCGGTAAGAGTCATGAACACCTCGCATGGGGCCAATGTAACTCGTAGGAACGGAGCATGTAGTCACGGGGCTCCCGGTTGTAGTGTACGATGTAAATTTACACAAAATTAGACTTAAGTATAAAAACATGCCATCGAATGGTGAAAACGTAAAACAGTTGTAAAATAGTCCGGTAAGAGTCACAAACAGCTCGCACGGGACCAATGTCACTCGTAGGAACCGACCGCGTGGTCACAAGGCTTCTGGTTTGCGTGTACGACGTAAATTTGTCAAAAATTAGACTTACGCATAAAAACATGCCATCGAAGGGTGAAAACATAAAACAGCCGTAAAATGGTCCCGTAAGAGTAAAAAACACCTCGTACGGGACCAATGTGACTCGTACGAACTGACCTCGTAGTCACGGGGATCCCGATTGGAGTGTACAACGTAAATTTGCAAAAAAATAGACATGCAAAAAAACATGCCATCGAAGGGTGAAAACGTAAAACATACACAAAACAGTCCTGTATTAGTCACGAACACCTCGTACGGGACAAATGTAACTCGTAGAAACCGACCGCATAGTCAGTGACTCCCGATTAGAGTGTATGACGTAAATTTGTAAAAAATTAGACTTAAGCATAAAAAAATTCCATTAAAGGGTGAAAACGTACAGTCCGGTAAAAGTCACGATCAACTCGCACGGGATTAATGTGACTCGTAGGAACCAACCGCGTAGTCACAGGGCTCTCGGTTTGAGTAAACGACGTAAATTTACAAAAAATAGACTTAAGCATAAAAACAAGCCATCGAAGGGTGAAAACGTAAAAATCCATAAAACGGTCCAGGAAAAGTCACAAACACCTCGCACGGGACCAATGTAACTCGTAGGAACCGATCGCGAAAACACGGGGCTCCCGGTTTGAGTGTACGACGTAAATTTGCCAAAAATTAGACTTACGCATAAAAACATGCCATCGAAGGGTGAAAATGTTAAACAACTGTAAAATGGTCTCGTAAGAGTCACAAACACCTCGTACGGGACCAATGTGACTCGTAAGAACCGACTTCGTAATCCCGGGGCTACCGGTTGGAGTGAACGACGTAAATTTGCAAAAAATTAGACTTAAGCAAAAAAATATGCCATCGAAGAGTGAAAACGTAAAACAAAAACGAATTGGTCCCGTAAGAGTCACGAACACCTCGTACGGGACAAATGTAACTCACCGAAACTGACCGCGTAGTCAGGGGCTCCCTATTGGAGTGTATGATGTAAATTTGTAAAAAACTAGACTTAAGCATAAAAACATGCCATCGAAAGGTGATAACGTACAGCCCGGTAAGAGTCACGAACAACTCGCATGGGATCAACGTGACTCGTAGGAACCGACGGCGATTCACAGGACTCTCGATTTGAGTGTACGCCGTAAATTTGTAAAAAATTAGACTTTAGTATAAAAATATGCCATCGAAGGGTGAAAATGTCAAAAAGCCATAAAACGGTCCAATAAGAGTCACGAACACCTCGCACGGGACCAATGTAACCTATAGGAACCGATCGCGTAAACACGAGGCTCCTGGTTGGAGTGTACGACATAAATTTGTAAAAAATTAGACTTAAGCATAAAAACATGCCATCGAAGGGTGAAAATGTAAAACAACAATAAAACGATCCAGTAAGAGTCAGGAACACCTCGTACGGGAACAATATAACTCGTAGGAACCGACTGCGTAGTCACGGGGCTCCCGGTTGAAGTGTACGACGTAAATTTTAAAAAAATAGAATTAAGCATAAAAACATGCCATCGTAGGGTGAAAACATAAAATAGTCGTAATACGGTCCAGTAAGAGTCATGAACACCTCGCACGGGACCAATGTTACTTGTAGGAACCGACTGCTTATTCACGGGGCTCCCGGTTGGAGTGTACGACGTAAATTTATAAAAAAATTAGAATTAAGCATAAAAACATGCCATCGAAGGGTGAAAATGTAAAACAACCATAAAACGGTCCGGTAAGAGTCACGAACACCTCACACGGGACCAATGTAACTCGTAGGAATCGACCACGTAGTCACGTGGCTCCCGGTTGGAGTGTACGACGTATATTTGCAAAAACTTAGACTTAATCATAAAAACAAGCCATCGAAGAGTGAAAATGTAAAACAACTGTAAAATGGTCCGGTAAGAGTCATGAAAACCTCGCATGTGACCAATGTAACTCGTAGCAACTGAGCATGTAGTTACGGGGCTCTCGATTGTAGTGTATGATGTAAATTTACACAAAATTAGACTTAAGCAAAAAAACATGCCATCGAAGGGTGAAAACGTAAAACAGTCATAAAACAGTCCGGTAAGAGTCAGAAACACCTCGCACGGGACCAATGTAACTCGTAGGAACCGAATGCGTAGTCACAAGGCTGTTGGTTTGAGTGTACGATTTAAATTTGCAAATAAATTGACAATTATAAAAGCATTTACATCGAAGGGTGAAAATGTAAGACAGTCATAAAACGGTCCCGTAAGAGTAAAGAACACCTCGTATAGGAATAATTTAACTCGTAGGAACCGACCACATAGTCATGGGGATCCCGGTTTGAGTGCACGATGTAAATTTGAAAAAAAAATGGATTTAAGCATAAAAACATGTCATCGAAGGGTGAAAATGTAAAACAACAATAAAGCGGTCAAGTAAGAGTCAGGAACACCTCGCACGGGAACAGTTTAACTCGTAGGAACCGACTGCGTAGTCACGGGGCTCTCGGTTGGAGTGTACGACGTAAATTTACAAAAAAATTGAATTAAGCATAAAAACATGCCATCGAAGGGTGAAAACATAAAATAGTCATAATACGGTCAAGTAAGAGTCATGAACACCTCGCACGGGACCAATGTAACTCGTAGGAACCGACTGCGTAGTCACGGGGCTCCCGGTTGGAGTGTACGAAGTAAATTTATAAAAAAATTAGACTTAAGCATAAAAACATGCCATCGAATGGTGAAAAAGTAAAACAACCATAAACGGGTCCGGTAAGAGTCACGAACACCTCGCACGGGACCAATGTAACTCGTAGGAACCGACCGCGTAGTCTCGTGGCTTCCGGTTGGAGTGTACGACGTATATTTGCAAAAACTTAGACTTAATCATAAAAACAAGCCATCGAAGAGTGAAAACGTAAAACAACCGTAAAATGGTCCTTTAAGAGTCATGAACACCTCGCATGTGACCAGTGTAACTCGTAGGAACTGAGCATGTAGTCACGGGGCTCTCGGTTGTAGTGTATGATGTAAATTTACACAAAATTAGACTTAAGCATAAAAACATGCCATCGAAGGGTGAAAACGTAAAATAGTCGTAAAACAGTCCGGTAAGAGTCACAAACACCTCGCACGGGACTAATGTAACTCGTAGGAACCGAATGCGTAGTCACAAGGCTGGTGGTTTCAGTGTACGATGTAAATTTGCAAAAAAATTAGACAATCATAAAAGCATGCCATCGAATGGTGAAAACTTAAAACAACCCTAAAATGGTCCGATAAGAGTCACGATCACCTCGCACGGGTCCAATGTAACTCATAGGAATCGACCGCGTAGTCACGGGGCTCTCGGTTCGAGTGTATGACATAAATTCACAAAATATTAGGGTGAAAATGTAAAACAACCATAAAATGGTCCGGTAAGAGTCATGAACAGCTCGCATGGGACCAATGTCACTCGTAGGAACCGACCGCATAGTCACGGGGCTCCAGGTTTGAGTGTACGACGTAAATTCGAACAAAATTAGTTTTAAGCATAAAAACATGCCATCGAAGGGTGAAAATGTAAAACAGTCGTAAAACAGTCCCGTAAGAGTCACGAACTCCTCGCACGGGACCAATTTGACTCGTAGGAACCGATATCGTAGTCACAGTGTTCCCGGTTTGAGTGTACGACGTAAATTTGTAAAAAACAAAAGTCTTAAGCATAAAAACATGCCATTGAAGGGTGAAAACGTCAAACAGCCTTAAAATTGTCCGGTAAGATTCACGAACACCTCGCACGGGACCAATATAACTCGTAGGTACCGAGCGCGTAGTCACGGGGATCCCGGTTCGACCGTACCACGAAAATGTGTAAAAAATCAGTCATAAACATAAAAACATGCCATCGAAGGGTGAAAATGTAAGACAGTCATAAAACGGTCCCGTAAGAGTCACGAACACCTCGTACATGAATAATTTAACTCGTAGGAACCGACCACATAGTCATGGGGATCCCGGTTTGAGTGTACGACGCAAATTTGAAAAACAAAATAGCTTTAAGCATAAAAACATGCCATCGATGGGTGAAAATGTAAAACAACAATAAAACGGTCCAATAAGAGTCAGGAACACCTCCTACGGGAACAATATAACTCGTAGGAACCGACTGCGTAGTCACGGGGCTCCCGGTTGAAGTGTACGACGTAAATTAAAAAAAAATAGAATTAAGCATAAAAACATGCCATCGTAGGGTGAAAACATAAAATAGTCGTAATACGGTCCAGTAAGAGTCATGAACACCTCGCACGGGACCAATGTTACTTGTAGGAATCGACTGCGTATTCACGGGGCTCCCGGTTGGAGTGTACGACGTAAATTTATAAAAAAATTAGAATTAAGCATAAAAACATGCCATCGAAGGGTGAAAACATAAAACAACCATAAAACGGTCCGGTAAGAGTCACGAACACCTCGCACGGGACCAATGTAACTCGTAGGAACGGACCACGTAGTCACGTGGCTCCCGGTTGGAGTGTACGACGTATATTTGCAAAAACTTAGACTTAATCATAAAAACAAGCCATCGAACAGTGAAAATGTAAAACAACTGTAAAATGGTCCGGTAAGAGTCATGAACACCTCGCATGTGACCAATGTAACTCGTAGGAACTGAGCATGTAGTCACGGGGCTCCCGATTGTAGTGTATGATGTAAATTTACACAAAATTAGACTTAAGCAAAAAAACATGCCATCGAAGGGTGAAAACGTAAAACAGTCATAAAACAGTCCGGTAAGAGTCAGAAACACCTTGCACGGGACCAATGTAACTCGTAGGAACCGAATGCGTAGTCACAAGGCTGTTGGTTTGAGTGTACGATTTAAATTTACAAATAAATTGACAATTATAAAAGCATGCCATCGAAGGGTGAAAATGTAAGACAGTCATAAAATGGTCTCGTAAGAGTAAAGAACACCTCGTATAGGAATAATTTACCTCGTAGGAACCGACCACATAGTCATGGGGATCCCGGTTTGAGTGCCGGACGTAAATTTGAAAAAAAATTGGATTTAAGCGTAAAAACATTTCATCGAAGGGTGAAAATGTAAAAAAACCAAATAAAACGGTCAAGTAAGAGTCAGGAACACCTCGCACGGGAACAATATAACTCGTAGGAACCGACTGCGTAGTCACGGGACTCTCGGTTGGAGTGTACGACGTAAATTTACAAAAAAATAGAATTAAGCATAAAAACATGCCATCGAAGGGTGAAAACATAAAATAGTAGTAATACGATCCAGTAAGAGTCATGAACACCTCGCACGGGACCAATATAACTCGTAGAAACCGAATGCGTAGTCACGGGGAACCCGGTTGGAGTGTACGACGTAAATTTATAAAAAAATTAGAATTAAGCATAAAAACATGCCATCGAAGGGTGAAAACGTAAAACAACCATAAAGCGGTCCGGTAAGAGTCACGAACATCTCGCACGGGACCAATGTAACTCATAGGAACCGACTGCGTTGTCACATGGCTCCCGGTTGGTGTGTACGACGTATATTTGCAAAAACTTAGACTTAATCATAAAAACAAGTCATCGAAGAGTGAAAACGTAAAACAACCGTAAAATGGTCCGGGAAGAGTCATGAACACCTCGCATATCACCAATGTAACTCGTAGGAACTGAGCATGTTGTCACGGGGCTCCCGGTTGTAGTGTACGATGTAAATTTACACAAAATTAGACTTAAGCATAAAAACATGCCATCGAAGGGTGAAAACGTAAAACAGTCCGGTAAGAGTCACAAACACCTCGCACGGGACAAATATAACTCATAGGAACCCAATGCGTAGTCACAAGGCTCGTGGTTTGAGTGTACGATGTAAATTTGCAAAAAAATTAGACAATCATAAAAGCATGCCATCGAATGGTGAAAACGTAAAACCACCCTAAAACGGTCCCATAAGAGTCACGATCACCTCGCACGGGTCCAATGTAACTCGTAGGAATCGATCGCGTAGTCACGGGGCTCTCGGTTCAAGTGTACGACATAAATTCGTAAAAAATAAGGGTTAAAACGTAAAACAACCATAAAATGGTCCGGTAAGAGTCATGAACAGCTCGCACGGGACCAATGACACTAGTAGGAACCGACCGCGTAGTCACGGGGTTCCAGGTTTGAGTGTACGACGTAAATTCGAAAAAAATTAGTTTTAAGCATAAAAACATGCCATCGAAGGGTGAAAATGTAAAACAGTCATAAAACGGTCCCGTAAGAGTCACGAACACCTCGCATGGGACCAATTTGACTCGTCGGAACCGATCGCGTAGTCACGGGGCTCCCGGTTTGAGTGTACGACGTAAATTTGTAAAAAAAATAGACTTAAGCATAAAAACATGCCATCGAAGTGTGTAAACGTCAAACAGCCATAAAATTGTCCTGTAAGAGTCACGAACACCTCGCACGGGACGAATATAACTCGTAGGTACCGACCGCGTAGTCACGGGGATCCCGGTTAGACCGTACCACGAAAATTTATAAAAAATTAGACTTAAACATAAAAACATGCCATTGAAGGGTGAAAATATAAAACAGTCGTAAAACGGTCCCGTAAGAGTCACGAATACCTCGTACAGGAACAATTTAACTCGTAGGAACCGACCGCGTAGTCATGGGGATCCCGGTTTGAGTGTACGACGTAAATTTGAAAAAAATTTAGATTTAAGCATAAAAACATGCCATCGAAGGGTGAAAATGTAAAACAACAATAAAACGGTCCAGTAAGAGTCAGGAACACCTCACACGGTACAAAATAACTCGTAGGAACCGACTGCGTAGTCACGGGGCTCCCGGTTGGAGTGTAGGACGTAAATTTACAAAAAAATAGAATTAAGCATAAAAACATGCCATCAAAGGGTGAAAATGTAAAACAACCATAAAACGGTCCGGTAAGAGTCACGAACACCTCGCACGGGACCAGTGTAACTCGTAGGAACCGACCGCGTAGTCATGGGGCTTCCGGTTGGAGTGTACGACGTATATTTGCAAAAACTTAGACTTAATCATAAAAACAAGCCATCGAAGAGTGAAAACGTAAAACAACCGTAAAATAGTCCGGTAAGAGTCATGAACACCTCGCATGGGGCCAATGTAGCTCGTAGGAACGGAGCATGTAGTCACGGGGCTCCCGGTTGTAGTGTACGATGTAAATTTACACAAAATTAGACTTAAGCATAAAAACATGCCATCGAATGGTGAAAACGTAAAACAGTTGTAACACAGTCCGGTAAGAGTCACAAACAGCTCGCACGGGACCAATGTCACTCGTAGGAACCGACCGCGTGGTCACAAGGCTTCCGGTTTGAGTGTACGACGTAAATTTGCCAAAAATTAGACTTACGCATAAAAACATGCCATCGAAGGGTGAAAACATAAAACAGCCGTAAAATGGTCCCGTAAGAGTAAAAAACACCTCGTACGGGACCAACGTGACTCGTAGGAACTGACCTCGTAGTCACGGGGATCCCGATTGGAGTGTACAACGTAAATTTGCAAAAAAATAGACATGCAAAAAAACATGCCATCGAAGGGTGAAACCGTAAAACATACACAAAACGGTCCTGTATTAGTCACGAACACCTCGTACGGGGCAAACGTAACTCGTAGAAACCGACCGCATAGTCAGTGACTCCCGATTAGAGTGTATGACGTAAATTTGTAAAAAATTAGACTTAAGCATAAAAAAATTCCATTAAAGGGTGAAAACGTACAGTCCGGTAAAAGTCACGATCAACTCACACGGGATCAATGTGACTCGTAGGAACCAACCGCGTAGTCACAGGGCTCTCGGTTTGAGTAAACGACGTAAATTTACAAAAAATAGACATAAGCAGAAAAACAAGCCATCGAAGGGTGAAAACGTAAAAATCCATAAAACGGTCCAGGAAAAGTCACAAACACCTCGCACGGGACCAATGTAACTCGTAGGAACCGATCGCGTAAACACGGGGCTCCCGGTTTGAGTGTACGACGTAAATTTGCCAAAAATTAGACTTACGCATAAAAACATGCCATCGAAGGGTGAAAATGTTAAACAACTGTAAAATGGTCTCGTAAGAGTCACAAACACCTCGTACGGGACCAATGTGACTCGTAAGAACCGACTTCGTAATCCCGTGGCTACCGGTTGGAGTGAACGACGTAAATTTGCAAAAAATTAGACTTAAGCAAAAAAATATGCCATCGAAGGGTGAAAACGTAAAACAAAAACGAATTGGTCCCGTAAGAGTCACGAACACCTCGTACGGGACAAATGTAACTCACCGAAACTGACCGCGTAGTCAGGGGCTCCCAATTGGAGTGTATGATGTAAATTTGTAAAAAATTAGACTTAAGCATAGAAACATGCCATCGAAAGGTGATAACGTACAGCCCGGTAAGAGTCACGAACAACTCGCACGGGATCAACGTGACTCGTAGGAACCGACGGCGAGTCACAGGACTCTCGATTTGAGTGTACGCCGTAAATTTGTAAAAAATTAGACTTAAGCATAAAAATATGCCATCGAAGGGTGAAAATGTAAAAAGCCATAAAACGGTCCAATAAGAGTCACGAACACCTCACACGGGACCAATGTAACCTATAGGAACCGATCGCGTAAAGACGGGGCTCCTGGTTGGAGTGTACGACATAAATTTGTAAAAAATTAGACTTAAGCATAAAAACATGCCATCGAAGGGTGAAAATGTAAAACAATAATAAAACGGTCCAATAAGAGTCAGGAACACCTCGTACGGGAACAATATAACTCGTAGGAACCGACTGCGTAGTCACGGGGCTCCCGGTTGAAGTGTATGACGTAAATTTTGAAAAAATAGAATTAAGCATAAAAACATGCCATCGTAGGGTGAAAACATAAAATAGTCATAATACGGTCCAGTAACAGTCATGAACACCTCGCACGGGACCAATGTTACTCGTAGGAACCGACTGCGTATTCACGGGGCTCCCGATTGGAGTGTACGACGTAAATTTATAAAAAAATTAGAATTAAGCATAAAAACATGCCATCGAAGGGTGAAAACGTAAAACAACCATAAAACGGTCCGGTAAGAGTCACGAACACCTCCCACGGGACCAATGTAACTCGTAGGAACCGACCACGTAGCCACGTGGCTCCCGGTTGGAGTGTACGACGTATATTTGCAAAAACTTAGACTTAATCATAAAAACAAGCCATCGAAGAGTGAAAATGTAAAACAACTGTAAAATGGTCCGGTAAGAGTCATGAACACCTCGCATGTGACTAATGTAACTCGTAGGAACTGAGCATGTAGTCACGGGGCTCCCGATTGTAGTGTATGATGTAAATTTACCCAAAATTAGACTTAAGCAAAAAAACATGCCATCGAAGGTTGAAAACGTAAAATAGTCATAAAACAGTCCGGTAAGAGTCAGAAACACCTCGCACGGGACCAATGTAACTCGTAGGAACCGAATGCGTAGTCACAAGGCTGTTGGTTTGAGTGTACGATTTAAATTTGCAAATAAATTGACAATTATAAAAGCATTTACATCGAAGGGTGAAAATGTAAGACAGTCATAAAACGGTCCCGTAAGAGTAAAGAACACCTCGTATAGGAATAATTTAACTCGTAGGAACCGACCACATAGTCATGGGGATCCCGGTTTGAGTGCACGATGTAAATTTGAAAAAAAAATGGATTTAAGCATAAAAACATGTCATCGAAGGGTGAAAATGTAAAACAACAATAAAGCGGTCAAGTAAGAGTCAGGAACACCTCGCACGGGAACAATATAACTCGTAGGAACGGACTGCGTAGTCACGGGGCTCTCGGTTGGAGTGTACGACGTAAATTTACAAAAAAATAGAATTAAGCATAAAAACATGCCATCGTAGGGTGAAAACATAAAATAGTCGTAATACGATCCAGTAAGAGTCATGAACACCTCGCACGGGACCAATATAACTCGTAGGAACCGACTGCGTAGTCACGGGGCTCCCGGTTGGAGTGTACGACATAAATTTATAAAAAAATTAGAATTAAGCATAAAAACATGCCATCGAAGGGTGAAAACGTAAAACAACCATAAAGCGGTCCGGTAAGAGTCACGAACACCTCGCACGGGACCAATGTAACTCGTAGGAACCGACTGCGTAGTCACATGGCTCCCGGTTGGTGTGTACGACGTATATTTGCAAAAACTTAGACTTAATCATAAAAATAAGTCATCGAAGAGTGAAAACGTAAAACAACCGTAAAATGGTCCGGTAAGAGTCATGAACACCTTGCATGTCACCAATGTAACTCGTAGGAACTGAGCATGTAGTCACGGGGCTCCCGGTTGTAGTGTACGATGTAAATTTACACCAAATTAGACTTAAGCATAAAAACATGCCATCGAAGGGTGAAAACGTAAAACAGTCCGGTAAGAGTCACAAACACCTCGCACGGGACCAATATAACTCATAGGAACCGAATGCGTAGTCACAAGGCTCGTGGTTTGAGTGTACGATGTAAATTTGCAAAAAAATTAGACAATCATAAAAGCATGCCATCGAATGGTGAAAACGTAAAACCACCCTAAAACGGTCCGATAAGAGTCGCGATCACCTCGCACGGGTCCAATGTAACTCGTAGGAATCGATCGCGTAGTCACGGGACTCTCGGTTCAAGTGTACGACATAAATTCGTAAAAAATTAGGGTTAAAACGTAAAACAACCATAAAATGGTCCGGTAAGAGTCATGAACAGCTCGCACGGGACCAATGACACTAGTAGGAACCGACCGCGTAGTCACGGGGCTCCAGGTTTGAGTGTACGACGTAAATTCGAAAAAAATTAGTTTTAAGCATAAAAATATGCCGTCGAAGGGTGAAAATGTAAAACAGTCATAAAACGGTCCCGTAAGAGTCAAGAACACCTCGCATGGGACCAATTTGACTCGGGAACCGATCGCGTAGTCACGGGGCTCAAGGTTTGAGTGTACGACGTAAATTTGTAAAAAAAATAGACTTAAGCATAAAAACATGCCATCGAAGGGTGTAAACGTCAAACAGCCATAAAATTGTCCGGTAAGAGTCACGAACACCTCGCACGGGACCAATATAACTCGTAGGTCTTGACCTCGTAGTCACGGGGATCTCGGTTAGACCGTACCACGTAAATTTGTAAAAAATTAGACTTAAACATAAAAACATGCCATCGAAGGGTGAAAATGTAAAACAGTCGTAAAACGGTCCCGTAAGAGTCACGAACACCTCGTACAGGAACAGTTTAAGTCGGAGGAACCGACCGCGTAGTCATGGGGATCCCGGTTTGAGTGTACGACGTAAATTTGAAAAAAAATTAGATTTAAGCATAAAAACATGCCATCGAAGGGGGAAAATGTAAAACAACAATAAAACGGTCCAGTAAGAGTCAGGAACACCTCGCACGGTACAAAATAACTGGTAGGAACCGACTGCGTAGTCACGGGGCTCCCGGTTGGAGTGTACGACGTAAATTTACAAAAAAATAGAATTAAGCATAAAAACATGCCATCAAAGGGTGAAAACGTAAAACAACCATAAAACGGTCCGGTAAGAGTCACGAACACCTCGCACGGGACCAGTGTAACTCGTAGGAACCGACCGCGTAGTCATGGTGCTTCCGGTTTGAGTTTACGACGTATATTTGCAAAAACTTAGACTTAATCATAAAAACAAGCCATCGAAGAGTGAAAACGTAAAACAATCGTAAAATAGTCCGGTAAGAGTCATGAACACCTCGCATGGGGCCAATGTTACTCGTAGGAACTAAGCATGTAGTCACGGGGCTCCCGGTTGTAGTGTACGATGTAAATTTACACAAAATTAGACTTAAGCATAAAAACATGCCATCGAATGGTGAAAACGTAAAACAGTTGTAAAACAGTCCGGTAAGAGTCACAAACAGCTCGCACGGGACCAATGTCACTCGTAGGAACCGACCGCGTGGTCACAAGGCTTCCGGTTTGAGTGTACGACGTAAATTTGCCAAAAATTAGACTTACGCATAAAAACATGCCATCGAAGGGTGAAAACATAAAATAGCCGTAAAATGGTCCCGTAAGAGTAAAAAACACCTCGTACGGGACCAATGTGACTCGTAGGAACTGACCTCGTAGTCACGGGGATCCTGATTGGAGTGTACAACGTAAATTTGCAAAAAAATAGACATGCAGAAAAACATGCCATCGAAGGGTGAAAACGTAAAACATACACAAAACGGTCCTGTATTAGTCACGAACACCTTGTACGGGGCAAATGTAACTCGTAGAAACCGACCGCATAGTCAGTGACTCCCGATTAGAGTGTATGACGTAAATTTGCAAAAAATTAGACTTAAGCATAAAAAAATTCCATTAAAGGGTGAAAACGTACAGTCAGGTAAAAGTCACGATCACCTTGCACGGGTCCAATGTAACTCGTAGGAATCGATCGCGTAGTCACGGGGCTCTCGGTTCAAGTGTAGGACATAAATTCGTAAAAAATTAGGGTTAAAACGTAAAACAACCATAAAATGGTCCGGTAAGAATCATGAACAGCTCGCACGGGTCCAATGACACTAGTAGGAACCGACCGCATAGTCACGGGGCTCCCGGTTGGAGTGTATGACGTAAATTTGCAAAAATATAGAATTAAGCATAAAACATGCCATCGACGGGTAAAAATGTAAAACAGACACAAAACAGTCCGGTAAGAGTCACGAACACCTCGCACGGAACCAATATGACTCGTAGAAACCGACCGCGTAGTCACGGTGCTCCCGGTTTGAGCGTACGATGTAAATTGGCATAAAATTAGACTTAAGCATATAAACATGCCATCGAAGGGTGAAAACATAAAATAGCCATAAAACGAACCAGTAAGAGTTACGAACACCTCGCACGGGACCAATGCAACTCGTAGAAACCGACCACGTAGTCACGGGGTTCCCGTTTGAAGTGTACGACGTAACTTTGTGAAAAATTAGACTTAAGCATAAAAATATGCCATCGAAGGGTGAAAATGTAAAACAGTCGTAAACAGTCCCGTAAGAATAACGAACACCTCGCACGGGACCAATATGACTCATAGGAACCTATCGCAAAGTCACGGGGCTCTCGGTTGGAGTGTACGACGTAAATTTCCAAAAAATTAGACTTAAGCAAAAAAAATGCCATCGAAGGGTGAAAATGTAAAACAGACAGAAAACGGTCCCATAAGAGTAACGAACACCTCGTACGGGACCAATGTGACTTGTCGGAATCGACCACGTAGTCATAGGACTCCCGGTTTGAGTGTACAACGTAAATTGGCAAAAAATTATACCTAAGCATAAAAACATGCCATCGAAGGGTGAAAACGTAAAACAGCTATAAAACGGTCCGGTAAGAGTCACGAACACCTCGCACGGGACCAATGTAACTTTTAGAAACTGACCACATAGTCACGGGGTTCCCGGTTGTAGTGTACGATGTAAATTTGCAAAAAATTAGACTTGAGCATATAAACATGCCATCGAAGGGTGAAAATGTAAAACAACCATAAAATGGTTCAGTAAGAGTCACGAATTCCTCGCACGGGACCAACACAACTCGCAGGAACCGACCGCGTGGTCACGGGGCTCCCATTTGGAGTGTACGACGTAAATTTGTAAAAAATTAGACATGCATAAAAACAAGCCATCGAAGGGTGAAAACATAAAATAGCCGTAAAACGATCCAGCAAGAGTCACAAACATCTCGCACGGGACCGATGTAACTCATAGGAACCGACCGCGTAGTCACGCGGATCCCGGTTTGAGTGTACGACGTAACTTTACAAAAAATTAGGCTTAAGCATAAACATATGTCATCGAAGGGTGAAGACATAAAACGATCATAAAATGGTCCCGTAAGAGTCACGAACATCTCGTACGGACCAATGTGGCTCGTAGGAACCGACCGCATAGTCACGGGGCTCCCGGTTGGAGTGTAAGACGTAAATTTACAAAAAATAAGACTTAAGCAAAAAAAATGCCATTGAAGGGTGAAAATGTAAAACAACCGCAAAAGGGACCCCAAAGAGTCACGAACACCTCACACAGGACAAATGTAACTCGTAGGAACCGACCGCGTTGTTAGGGGCTCCCGATTGGAGTGTACGACGTAAATATGCAAAAAATTAGACTTAAGCATACAAACATGCCATCGAAGGGTAAAAATGTACGGTCCAGTAAGAGTCACGACCACCTCGCACGGGATCAATTTGACTTATAGGAACCGACTGCATAGTTACAGGGCTCCCGGTTTGAGCGTACGACGTAAATTTACAAAAAATTAGACTTAAGCATAAAAAATGCCATCGAAGGGTGAAAACGTCAAACAACCGTAAAACTGTCCGGTAAGAGAAATGAACACCTCGCGGGACCAATGTAATTGTAGGAACCGACCGCGTAGTCACGTGGCTACCGGTTGGAGTGTACGACGTAAATTTGCAAAAAATTAGACTTAAACATAAAAATATGCCATCGAAGGGTGAAAACATAAAACAACCATAAAACGGTCCGATAAGAGTCACGAACACCTTGCACGGAACCAATGTAACTCGTACAAACCGACCGCATAGTCACGGGGCTCCCCGTTGGAGTGTATGAAGTAAATTTGCAAAAAAATAGAATTAAGCATAAAACATGCCATCGACGGGTGAAAATGTAAAATAGACACAAAACAGTCCTGTAAGAGTCACGAACACCTCGCACGGGACCAATGTGACTAGTAGGAACCGACCGCGTAGTCACGGTGCTCCCGGTTTGAGTGTATGATGTAAATTGGCATAAAATTAGACTTAAGCATATAAACATGCCATCGAAGGTTGAAAACATAAAACAACCATAAAACGATCCAGTAAGAGTTACGAACACCTAGCACGGGACCAATGCAACTCGTAGGAACCGGCCGCGTAGTCACGGGGTTCCCGTTTGAAGTGTACGACGTAAATTTGTAAAATATTAGACTTAAGCATAAAAACATCCCATCGAAGGGTGAAATTGTAAAACAGTCCCGTAAGAATCACGAACACCTCGCACGGGACAAATATGACTCGTAGGAACCTATCGCGTAGTCACGGGGCTCCCGGTTTGAGTGTACGACGTAAATTTCCAAAAAATTAGACTAAAGCAAAAAAAATGCCATCGAAGGGTGAAAATGTAAAACAGACAGAAAACGGTCCCATAAGAGTCACGAACACCTCGTACGGGACCAATGTGACTTGTAGGAACCGATCGCGTAGGCACGGGGCTCCCGATTGGAGTATACGACGTAAATTTGTAAAAAAATAGACTTAAGCATAAAAATATGCCATCGAAGGGTGAAAACGTAAAACAACGATAAAACGGTCCGGTAAGAGTCATGATCACCTCGTACGGGACCAATGTAACTCGTACGAACCGACCGCATAGTCACGGAGCTCCCGGTTGGAGTGTACGAAGTAAATTTACAAAGAGCAAGACTTACGTGTAAAAACATGCCATCGAAGGGTGAAAACATAAGATGGCCGTAAAACGGTCCGGTAAGAGTCACAAACACCTAGCATGGGACCAATATTACTCCTAGAAACCGACCGCGTAGTCACGGGGCTCCCGGTTGGAGTGTACAACGTAAATTTGCAAAAAATTACACTTAAGCATAAAAAATGCCGTCGAAGGGTGAAAACGTAAAACAGCCACAAAATGGTCCTGTAAGAGTCACGAACACCTCGTACAGGACAAATGTAACTCGTAGGAACCGATCGCGTAGTCAGGGGCTCCCGATTAGAGTGTACGACGTAAATTTATAAAAAATAGACTTAAGCATAGAAACATGCCATCGAAGGGTGAAAACATAAAACAGCCACAAAAAGATCCTTTAAGAGTCACGAACACCTCGTACGGGACAAATGTAACTCTTAGGAACCGAACGCGTAGTCAGGGGCTCCCGATTGGAGTGTAGGACATAAAGTTATAAAAAAATAGACTTAAGCATATAAACATGTCATCGAACGGTGAAAGCGTAAAAGAGCGAAAAACGGTCCGGTAAGAGTCACGAACACCTCGCACGGGACCAATGTAACTCGTACGAACCGACTGCAGAGTCATGGGGCTCCCGGTTGGAGTGTATGACGTAAATTTGCAAAAAATAAGAATTAAGCATAAAAACATGCCATCGACGGGTGAAAATGTATAACAGACAGAAAATAGTCCGGTAAGAGTCACGAACACCTCGCACGGGACCAATGTAACTCGTAGGAATCAACCACGTAGTCACATGACTCCCGGTTTGAGTGTACGACGTAAATTGGCAAAAAATTAGACCTAAGCATAAAAACATGCCATCGAAAGGTTAAAATGTAAAACAGCTATAAAACGGTCTGGTAAGAGTCACGAACACCTCGCACGAGACCAATGTAACTCGTAGAAACTGACCACGTAGTCACGGGGTTCCCGGTTGTAGTATACGATGTAAATTTGTAAAAAATTAGACTTAAGCATATAAACATGCCATCAAAGGGTGAAAACGTAAAACAACCATAAAACGGTCCAGTAAGAGTCACGAATTCCTCGCACGGGATCAATGCAACTCGTAGGAACCGACCGCGTGGTCACGGGGCTCCCATTTGGAGTGTACGACGTTAATTTGCGAAAAATTAGACTTAAGCATAAAAACATGTCATCGAAGGGTGAAAACATAAAATAGCTGTAAAATGATCCAGCAAGAGTCACAAACATCTCGCACGGGACCAATATGGCTCGTAGGAACTGAGCGCGTAGTCACGAGGCTCCCGATTGGAGTGTACGACGTAAATTTCCAAAAAATAACACATAAGCAAAAAAAATGCCATCGAAGGGTGAAAACGTAAAACAGACAGAAAACGGTCCCATAAGAGTCACGAACACCTCGCACGGGACCAATGTTATTCGTAGGAACCGATCTCGTAGTCACGGGGATCCCGTTCGGAGTGTACAACGTAAATTTGCAAAAAAGTATACTTAAGCATAAAAATGTGTCATCGAAGGGTGAAAACGTAAAACAGCGATAAAACGGTCCGGTAAGAGTCATGTACACCTCGCACGGGACCAATGTAACTAGTACGAATCGACCGCATAGTCATAGGGCTTCCGATTGGAGTGTACGAAGTAAATTTGCAAAAAGTTAGCCTTACGTGTAAAATATGCCATCGAAGGTTGAAAACGTAAGATAGCCATAAAACGGTCCGGTAAGAGTCACGAACACCTCGTACGGGACCAATGTTACTCCTAGGAACCGACAGCGTATACACGGGGCCCCCGGTTGGAGTGTACGACATAAATTTGCAAAAAATTAAACTTCAGCATAAAAACATGCCGTCAAAGGGTGAAAACGTAAAACAGCCACAAACGGTCCTGTAAGAGTCACGAACACCTCGTACCGGACAAATGTAACTCGTATGAACCGACCACGTAGTCAGGAGCTCCCGATTGGAGTGTACGACGTAAATTTATAAAAAAATACACCTGAACATAGAAACATGCCATCGAAGGGTGAAAATGTAAAACAGCCACAAAATAATCCCTTAAGAGTCACGAACACCTCGTATGGGACAAATGTAACACGTAGGAACCGATCGCATAGTCAGGGGCTCCCGATTGGAGTGTACGACATAAATTTATAAAAAAATAGACTTAAGCATATAAACATGCCATCGATGGGTGAAAACGTAAAATACCGATAAAATGGTCTGGTAAGAGTCACGAACACCTCGCACGGGACCAACGCAACTCGTACGAACCGATCGTAGAGTCACGGGGTTCCCGGTTGGAGTGTATGACATAAATTTACAAAAAATTAGAATTAAGCATAAAACATGCCATCGATGGGTGATAATATAAAACAGACATAAAACAGTCTGGTAAGAGTCACGAACACCTCGCACGGGACCAATGTAACTCAATGCAATCGACCGCGTAGTCACAGGGTCCTGGTTTGAGTGTACGACGTAAATTGGCAAAAAATTAGACTTAAGCATAAAAACATGCCATCGAAGGGTGAAAATGTAAAACAGCCATAAAAGGGTCCGGTAAGAGTCACAAACACCTCACACGAGACCAATGTAACTCGTAGGAACTGACCACGTAGTCCCGAGGCACCCGATTGTAGTGTACGGTGTAAATTTGTAAAAAATTAGACTTAAGCATAAAACCATGCCATCGAAGGGTGAAAACATAAAACAACCATAAAATGGTTCGGTATGAGTCACAAACAGCTCGCACGGGACCAATATGACTCGTAGGAACCGATCGCGTAGTTACGGGGATCTCGGTTAGAGTGTATGACGTAAATTTCCAAAAAAATTAGACTTAAGCAAAAAATGCCTTCGAAGGGTGAAAACGTAAAACAGACAGAAAATGGTCCCATAAGATTCACAAACACCTCACACGGGACCAATGTGACTCGTAGGAATCGACCGCGTAGTCACGGGGCTCCCGATCGGAGTGTAGGACGTAAATTTGCAAAAAATTAGACTTAATCATAAAAATATGCCATCGAAGGGTGAAGACATAAAACAACGATAAAATGGTCCAGTAAAAATCTTGAACAACTCGCACGGGACTAATGTAACTCGTACGAACTGATCACAAAGTGACAGGGCTCCCGGTTGGAGTGTACGAAGTAAATTTGCAAAAACATAAATTTAAGCATAAAAACATGCCATCGAAGGGTGAAAATGTAAAACAGCCACAAAATGGTCCCTCAAGAGTCACGAACACCTCACACGGGATAAATATAACTCGTAGGAACCGACCGCATAGCTAGGGGCTCCCGATTGGAGTGTACGACGTAAATTTATAAAAAATAAGACTTAAGCCTAAAAATGTGCCATCGAAGGGTGAAAATGTACGGTCTGGTAAGAGTCACGAACACCTCGCACAGGACCAATATGACTCGTAGGAACCGATCACGTAGTCACGGGGCTCCCGATTTGAGTGTACGACGTAAATTTGCAAAAAAATATACTTAAGCATAAAAACATGCCATCGAAGGGTGAAAATATAAAACAACCACAAAACGGTCCTGTGAGAGTTACGAACAAGTCGTACGGGACAAATGTAACTCGTAGGAACCGATCGCGTAGTCAGGGGATCCCGATTGGAGTGTACGACATAAATTTGTAAAAAATTAGACTTAAGCATAAAAATATGCCATCGAAGGGTAAAAACATAAAAAAGTCGTAAAACGGTCTGGTAAGAGTCACGAACACCTCACACGGGACCAATGTAACTTGTACGAACCGATCGCATAGTCACGGGGCTCCCAGTTGGAGTGTGTGACATAAATTTGTAAAAAAATAGAATTAAGCATAAAAACATGCCATCGCAGGTGAAAATGTAAAGCAAACATAAAATAGTCCGATAAGAGTCACAAACACTTCGTACGGGACCAATATGACTCGAAGGAACCGACCGCGTAGTGACGGGGCTCCCGGTTTGAGTGTACGACGTAAATTTGCAAAAAAATATACTTAAGCATAAAAACATGCCATCGAAGAGTGAAAACATAAAACAACCACAAAACAGTCCTGTAAGAGTCACGAACACCTCGTACGGGACAAATGTAACTCGTAGGAACCGACCGCGTAGTCAGGGGCTCCAGATTGGAGTTTACGACATAAATTTGTAAAAAATTAGACTTAAGCATAAAAACATGCCATCGAAGGGTGAAAGTGTAAAACAGACATGAAATGGTCCGGTAAGGGTCACGAACACCTCGCACGGGACCAATGTAACTCGTACGAACCGATCGCATAGTCACGGGGCTCCCGGTTGAAATGTATGACGAAAATTTGCAAAAAAATAGAATTAAGCATAAAACATGTCATCGACGGGTGAAAACGTAAAACAGACACAAAAAAGTCTGATAAGAGTCACAAACACCTCGAACGGGACCAATGTGACTCTTAGGAACCGACCGCATAGTCACGGGGCTCCCAGTTTGAGTGTACGACGTAAATTTGCAAAAAATTAGACTTAAGCATAAAAACATGCCATCGAAGGGTGAAAACATAAAACAACCATAAAACGGTCCAGTAAGAGTCACGAACACCTCGCACGGGACCAATGTAACTCGTAGGAACCGACCGCGTAGTCACGGGGCTTCCTGTTCGCGTGTATGACGTAAAGTTCCAAAAAATTATGCTTAAGAAAAAAAAACCATTGAAGGGTGAAAACGTAAAATAGATAAAAAAACGGTCACGTAAGAGTCATGAACACCTCGCACAGGACCAACGCGACTCATAGGAACCGACCGCGTAGTCACAAGGCTCCCGATCGGAGTGTACGACGTAAATTTGCAAAAAATTAGACTTAAGCATAAAAATATGCCATCGAAGGGTAAACACGTAAAACAACGATAAAACGCTCTGGTAAGAGTCATGAACACCTCGCACAGGACCAATGTAACTCCTACGAACCGACCGCATAGTCACGGAGCTCCCGGTTGGAGTGTACAAAGTAAATTTGCAAAGAGTTAGACTTACGCATAAAAACATGCCATCGAAGGCTGAAAATGTAAGATAGCCATAAAACGGTCATGTAAGAGTCACGAACACCTCGCGCGGGACCAATGTAACTCGTAGGAACCGACCGCGTAGTCACGTGGCTCCCGGTTGGAGTGTACGACGTAAATTTCCAAAAAATTATACTTGAGCATAAAAACATGCCATCGAAGAGTGAAAACGTAAAACTGTCATAAAACGGTCCCGTAAGAGTCACGAACACCTCGCATGGGACCAATATGACTCGTAGGAACCGATCGCGTAGTTACGGTACTCCCGGTTTGAGTGTACGATGTAAATTGGCATAAAATTAGAATTAAGCATAAAACATGCCATCGGCGGGTGAAAATGTAAAACAGACACAAAACAGTCCGGTAAGAGTCACGAACACCTCGCACGGGACCAATATGACTCGTAGGAACCGACCGCGTAATCACGGTGTTCCCGGTTTGAGTGTACGATGTAAATTGGCATAAAATTAGACTTAAGCATATAAACATGCCATCGAAGGGTGAAAACGTAAAACAACCATAAAACGATCCAGTAAGAGTTACGAACACCTCGCACGGGACCAATGCAACTCGTAGGAACCGACCGCGTAGTCACGGGGTTCCCGTTTGAAGTGTACGACGTAAATTTGTTAAAAATTAAACTTAAGCATAAAAACATGCCATCGAAGGGTGAAAATGTAAAACAGTCGTAAACTGTCCCGTAAGAATCACGAACACCTCGCACGGGACCTATATGACTCGTAGGAACCTATCGCGTAGTCACGGGGCTCCCGGTTGGAGTGTACGACGTAAATTTCCAAAAAATTAGACTTAAGCAAAAAAAAATGCCATCGAAGGGTGAAAATATGAAACAGACAGAAAACGGTCCCATAAGAGTCACGAACACCTCGTACGGGACCAATGTGACTTGTCGGAACCGATCGCGTAGGCACGGGGCTCCCGATCGGAGTGTACGACGTAAATTTGCAAAAAAATAGGCTTAAGCATAGAAACATGCCATCGAAGGGTGAAAACATAAAAGAGCGATAAAACGGTCCGATAAGAGTCACGAACACCTCGCACGGGACCAATGCAACTCGTACGAACCGACCGCAGAGTCATGGGGCTCCCGGTTGGAGTGTATAACATAAATTTGCAAAAAATAAGAATTAAGCATAAAAACATGCCATCGACGGGTGAAAATGTATAACAAACAGAAAATAGTCCGGTAAGAGTCACGAACACCTCACACGGGACCAATGTAACTCGTAGGAATCGACCACGTAGTCACATGACTCCCGGTTTGAGTGTACGACGTAAATTGGCAAAAAATTAGACCTAAGCAAAAAAACATGCCATCGAAGGGTGAAAACGTAAAACAGCTATAAAACGGTCCGGTAAGAGTCACGAATACCTCGTATGGGACCAATGTAACTCGTAGAAACTGACCACATAGTCACGGGATTCCCGGTTGTAGTGTACGATGTAAATTTGTAAAAAATTAGACTTAAGGATATAAACATGCCATCGAAGGGTGAAAACATAAAATAGCCATAAAATGGTCCAGTAAGTGTCACAAATTCCTCGCACGGGATCAATGCAACTCGGAGGAACCGACCGCGTGGTCACGGGGCTCCCATTTGGAGTGTACGACGTAAATTTGTAAAAAAAATAGACATGCATAAAAACAAGCCATCGAAGGGTGAAAACATAAAATAGCTGTAAAACGATCCAGCAAGAGTCACAAACATCTCGCACGGGACCGATGTAACTCATAGGAAGCGACCGCGTAGTCACGCGGCTCCCGGTTTGAGTGTACGACGTAACTTTGCAAAAAATTAGGCTTAAGCATAAAAATATGTCATCGAAGAGTGAAGACATAAAACGATCATAAAATGGTCCCGTAAGAGTCACGAACATCGTGTACGGACCAATGTGACTCGTAGGAACCGACCGCATAGTCACAGGGCTCCCGGTTGGAGTGTAAGACGTAAATTTACAAAAAATAAGACTTAAGCAAAAAAATGCCATTGAAGGGTGAAAATGTAAAACAATCACAAAACGGACTCCAAAGAGTCACGAACACCTCACACAGGACAAATGTAACTCGTAGGAACCGACCGCGTTGTCAGGGGCTCCCGATTAGAGTGTACGACGTAAATATGCAAAAAATTAGACTTAAGCATACAAACATGCCATCGAAGGGTAAAAATGTACGGTCCGGTAAGAGTCACGACCACCTCGCACGGGATCAATTTGACTTATAGGAACCGACTGCGTAGTTACGGGGCTCCCGATTTGAGCGTACGACGTAAATTTACAAAAAAATAGACTTAAGCATAAAAACATGCCATCGAAGGGTGAAAACGTCAAACAACCGTAAAACTGTCCGGTAAGAGAAATGAACACCTCGCGGGACCAATGTAACTGTAGGAACCGACCGCGTAGTCACGTGGCTACCGGTTGGAGTGTACGACGTAAATTTGCAAAAAATTAGACTTAACCATAAAAACATGCCATCGAAGGGTGAAAACATAAAACAACCATAAAACGGTCTGATAAGAGTCACGAACACCTCTCACGGAACCAATGTAACTCGTACAAACCGACCGCATAGTCATGGGGCTCCCCGTTGGAGTGTATGAAGTAAATTTGCAAAAAAATAGAATTAAGCATAAAACATGCCATCGACGGGTGAAAATGTAAAACAGACACAAAACAGTCCGGTAAGAGTCACGAACACCTCGCACGGGACCAATGTGACTAGTAGGAACCGACTGCGTAGTCACGGTGCTCCCGGTTTGAGTGTATGATGTAAATTGGCATAAAATTAGACGTAAGCATATAAACATGCCATCGAAGGGTGAAAACATAAAACAGCCATAAAACGATCCAGTAAGAGTTACGAACACCTCGCACGGGACCAATGCAACTCGTAGGAACCGACCGCGTAGTCACGGGGTTCCCGTTTGAAGTGTACGACGTAAATTTGTAAAAAATTAGACTTAAGCATAAAAACATGCCATCGAAGGGTGAAATTGTAAAATAGTCGTAAACAGTCCCGTAAGAATCACGAACACCTCGCACGGGACAAATATGACTCGTAGGAACCTATCGCGTAGTCACGGGGCTCCCGATTGGAGTGTACAACGTAAATTTCTAAAAAATTAGACTTAAGCAAAAAAATGCCATCGAAGGGTGAAAATGTAAAACAGATAGAAAACGGTCCCATAAGAGTCACAAACACCTCGTACGGGACCAATGTGACTTGTAGGAACCGACCGCGTAGGCACGGGGCTACCGATTGGAGTGTACGACGTAAATTTGCAAAAAAATAGACTTAAGCATAAAAATGTGCCATCGAAGGGTGAAAACGTAAAACAACGATAAAACGGTCCTGTAAGAGTCATGATCACCTCGTACGGGACTAATGTAACTCGTACGAACCGAGCGCATAGTCACGGGCCTCCCGATTGGAGTGTACGAAGTAAATTTGCAAAAAGTAAGACTTACGTGTAAAAACATGCCATCGAAGGGTGAAAACATATGATGGCTGTAAAACGGTCCGGTAAGAGTCATGAACACCTAACATGGGACCAATATTACTCCTAGTAACCGACCGCGTAGTCACGGGGCTCCCGGTTGAAGTGTACAACGTAAATTTGCAAAAAATTACACTTAAGCATAAAAAATGCCGTCGAAGGGTGAAAACGTAAAATAGCCACAAAATGGTCATGTAAGAGTCACGAACACCTCGTACAGGACAAATGTAACTCTTAGGAACCGACCGCGTAGTCAGGGGCTCCCGATTGGAGTGTAGGACATAAAGTTATAAAAAAATAGACTTAAGCATAGAAACATGCCATCGAAGGGTGAAAGCGTAAAAGAGCGATAAAACGGTCCGGTAAGAGTCATGAACACCTCGCACGGGACCAATGTAACTCGTACGAACCGACCGCAGAGTCATGGGGCTCTCGGTTGGAGTGTATGACGTAAATTTGCAAAAAATAAGAATTAAGCATAAAGACATGCCATCGACAGGTGAAAATGTATAACAGACAGAAAATAGTCCGGTAAGAGTCACGAACACCTCGCACGAGACCAATGTAACTTGTAGGAATCGACCACGTAGTCACATGACTCCCGGTTTGAGTATACGACGTAAATTGACAAAAAATTAGACCTAAGCATAAAAACATGCCATCGAAGGGTGAAAATGTAAAACAACTATAAAACGGTCCGGTAAGAGTCACGAACACCTCGCACGGGACCAATATGACTCGTAGTAACCGATCGCGTAGTCACGGGGCTCCCGGTTTGAGCGTACGATGTAAATTAATAAAACATTAGACTTAAGTATAAAAACATGCCATCGAAGGGCGAAAACGTAAAACAACCATAAAACGGTCCAGTAAGAGTCACGAATTCCTCGCACGGGACCAATGCAACTCGTAGGAACCGACCGCGTGGTCACGGGGCTCCCATTTGGAGTGTACGACGTAAATTTACGAAAAATTAGACTTAAGCATAAAAACATGCCATCGAAGGGTGAAAATGTAAAACAGACGTTAACGGTCCCGTAAGAGTCATGAATACCTCGCACGGTACCAATATGGCTCGTAGGAACTGACCGCGTAGTCACGAGGCTCCCAATTGGAGTGTACGATGTAAATTTCCAAAAAATAACACATCAGCAAAAAAAATGCCATCGAAGGGTGAAAACGTAAAACAGACAGAAAACGGTCTCATAAGTGTCACGAACACCTCGCACGGGACCAATGTGATTCGTAGGAACCGATCGCGTAGTCACGGGGATCCCGATCGGAGTGTACAACGTAAATTTGCAAAAAATTATACTTAAGCATAAAAATATGTCATCGAAGGGTGAAAACGTAAAACAGTGATAAAACGGTCCAGTAAGAGTCATGTACACCTCGCACGGGACCAATGTAACTAGTACGAATCGACCGCATAGTCATAGGGCTCCCGGTTGGAGTGTACGAAGTAAATTTGCAAAAAGTTAGCCTTACGTGTAAAAACATGCCATCGAAGGTTGAAAATGTAAGATAGCCATAAAACGGTCCGGTAAGAGTCACGAACACCTCGTACGGGACCAATGTTACTCCTAGGAACCGACCGCGTATACACAGGGCCCCCGGTTGGAGTGTACGACGTAAATTTGCAAAAAATTAAACTTCAGCATAAAAACATGCCATCAAAGGGTGAAAACGTAAAACAGCCACAAAACGGTCCTGCAAGAGTCACGAACACCTCGTACCTGACAAATGTAACTCGTACGAACCGACCACGTAGTCAGGGGCTCCCGATTGGAGTGTACGACGCAAATTCATAAAAAAATACACCTAATCATAGAAACATGCCGTCCAAGGGTGAAAATGTAAAACAGCCACAAAATAATCCCTTAAGAGTCACGAACACCTCGTACGGGACAAATGTAACACGTAGGAACCGATCGCATAGTCAGGGGCTCCCGATTGGAGTGTACGACATAAATTTATAAAAAATAGACTTAAGCATAGAAACATGCCATCGATGGGTGAAAACGTAAAAGACCGATAAAATGGTCCGGTAAGAGTCACGAACACCTCGCACGGGACCAACGCAACTCGTACGAACCGATCGTAGAGTCATGGGGCTCCCGGTTGGAGTGTATGACCTAAATTTGCAAAAAATTAGAATTAAGCATAAAACATGCCATCGATGGGTGATAATCTAAAACAAACATAAAACAGTCCGGTAAGAGTCACGAACACCTCGCACGGGACCAATGTAACTCAAAGCACTCGACCGCGTAGTCACAGGGCTCCTGATTTGAGTGAACGACGTAAATTGGCAAAAAATTATACTTAAGAATAAAAACATGCCATCGAAGGGTGAAAACGTAAAACAGTGATAAAACGGTCCGGTAAGAGTCACAAACACCTCGCACGAGACCAATGTAACTCGTAGGAACTGACCACGTAGTCCTGAGGCACCCGATTGTAGTGTACGATGTAAATTTGTAAAAAATTAGACTTAAGCATAAAACCATGCCTTCGAAGGGTGAAAACATAAAACAGCCATAAAATGGTTCGGTATGAGTCACAAAAAGCTCGCACGGGACCAATGTGACTCGTAGGAACCGATCACGTAGTCACGGGGCTCCCGGTTTGAGTGTAGGACATAAATTTGCCAAAAATTAGACTTAAGCATAAAAACATGCCATTGAAGGGTGAAAATGTAAAACAACCATAAAATGGTCTGGTAAGAGAAATGAACACCTCGTACGGGACCAATGTAACTCATAAGAACCGAATGCGTAGTCACGGGGCTCCCGATTTGAGCGTATGACGTAAATTTACAAAAATTTAGACTTAAGCATAAAAACATACCATTAAACGGTGAAAACGTAAAACAGCCGTAAAACGGTCCGATAACAGAAATGAACACCTCACACGGGACCAATGTAACTCGTAGGAACCGACCACGTAGTCACGGGGCTACCGGTTGGAGTGTACAACGTAAATTTATAAAAATTAGACTTAAGCATTAAAACATGCCATCGAAGGGTGAAAATGTAAAACAACCATAAAAAGGTTTCGTAAGAGTCACGAGCACCTCGCACGGGACCAATGTAACTCGTAGGAACCGACCGCGTAGTCACGGGACTCCCGGTTTGAGCGTACGATGTATGTTAGCAAAAAATTAGTCTTAAGCATAAAAACATGCCATCGAAGCGTGAAAACGTAAAATAGCCGTAAAACGGTCCGATAAGAGTCCCAAACACCTCAAATGGGAAGAATGTGACTCGTAGGAACCAATCGCGTAGTCACGGGGCTTCCGATTGGAGTGTACGACGTAAATTTGCAAAAAATTAGACTTAAGCATAAAACCATGCCATCGAAGGGTGAAAACATAAAACAACCATCAAACTGTCCAGTAAGAGTCACGAACACCTCAAGCGGGACCAATGTGACTCGTAGGAACCGACCTCGTAGTAACGGGGATCCGGGTTGGAGTGTACGCCGTAAATTTGCAAAAAGTTATACTTAAGCGTAAAAATATGCCATCGAAGGGTGAAAACGTAAAACAGGCAGAAAACGGTCCGGTAAGAGTCACGAACACCTCGAACTGTACCAATGTGACACGTAGGAACCGACCTCGCAGTAACGGGGATCCCTCTTTGAGTGTATAACGTAAATTTACAAAAAATTAGACTTAAGCATAAAAACATGCCATCGAAGGGAGAAAATGTAAAACAGGCATAAAACTGTCCGGTAAGAGTCACGAACACCTCGAACGGTACCAATGTAACTTGTAGGAACCGACCACATAGTCACGGGGCTCCCGGTTGGAGTGTACGACGTAAAATTTCAAAAAATTAGACTTAAGCATAAAAACATGCCATCGAAGGGTTAAAACATATAACAACCCTAAAACGGTCCTGTAAGAGTCACTAACACCTCGCACGGGACCAATGTGTCTCGTAGAAACCGACCGCGTAGTCAGGGGCTCCCGATTGGAGTGTATGACGTAAATTTGAAAAAAAATTGACTTAAGCATAAAAAATGCCATCGAAGGGTAAAAAGGTACGGTCCGATAAGAGTCACGAACACCTCGCACGAGACCAATGTGACTCATAGGAACCGACCGCGTAGTCACGAGGCTCCCGGTTTGAGTGTACGACGAAAATTTATAAAAAATTAGACTTAAGCATAAAAACATGCCATCGAAGGGTGAAAACGTCAAACAGCCATAAAACGGTCCGGTAAGTGAAACGAACACCTCGCACGGGACCAATGTAACTGATTGGAACCGACCGCATAGTTGCAGGGATGCCATTGAAGGGTGAAAATGTAAAACAACCATAAAACAGTCCGGTACGAGTAATGAACACCTCGCACGAGACAAATGTAACTCATAGGAACCGACCGCGTATTCATGGGGCTCCCAGTTTGAGCGTACGACGTAAATTTGCAAAAACATAGACTTAAGCATAAAAACATGCCATCGAAGGGTGAAAAAGTAAAACAGCGATAAAACGGTCCGGTAAGAGTCACGAACACCTCGCACGGGACCAACATAACTCGTAGGAACTGACCACGTAGTCACGAGGCTCCCGATTGTAGTGTACGATGTAAATATGCAAAAAAATTGACTTAAGCATAAAACGATGCCATCGAAGGGTGAAAACGTAAAACATCCATAAAACGGTCTGGTAAGAGTCACAAACCGCTCATACGGGACCAATGTAACTCGTAGGAACCAACCGCGTAGTCACAGGGCTCCCGGTTTGAGTGTACGACGTAAATTTGCCAAAAATTACACTTAAGCATAAAAATATGCCATTGAAGGGTGAAAACGTAAAACAACCATAAAACGGTCCTGTAAGAGTCACGAACACCTTGAACGGTACCAATATAACTCGCAGGAACCGACCACGTAGTCACGGGGCTCCCGATTGGAGTGTAAGACGTAAATTTACAAAAAATTAGACTTAAGCATAAAAACATGCCGTCGAAGGGTGAAATAATATAACAGCCGAAAAATGGTCCGGTAAGAGTCACTAACACCTCGCACGGGACCAATGTAACTCGTAAGAACCAACCGCGTAGTCAGGGGCTCCCGATTGGAGTGTACGATGTAAATTTGCAAAAATTCAGACTTAAGAATAAAAGCATGCAATCGAAGGGTAAAAAGGTACGATCCGATAAGAGTCACGAACATCTCACACGGGACCAATGTGACTCATAGGAACCGACCGCGTAGTCAGATGGCTTCCGGTTTGAGTGTACGACAAAAATTTACAAAAAATTAGACTTAAGCATAAAAACATGCCATCGAAGGGTGAAAATGTCAAACAGCCATAAAATGGTCCGGTAAGTGAAACAAACACCTCGCACGGGACCAATGTAACTCATTGGAACCGACCGCATAGTCGCAGGGCTACCGGTTGGAGTGTACGACGTAAATTTGCAAAAAAAATAGACTTAAGCATAAACATATGCCATCGAAGGGTGAAAATTTAAAACAGCCATAAAACGGTTCCGTAAGAGTCACGAGCAGCTCGCACGGGATCAATGTAACTCGTAGGAACCGATTGCGTAGTCACGGGGCTCCCGGTTTGAGCGTACGACGTAAATTTATAAAAAAATACTCTTAAGCACAAAAACATGCCATCGAAGGGTGAAAACAAAAAACAACCATAAAACAATCCGGTAAAAGTCACGAACACCTCGAACGGGGCCAATGTGACTCGTACAAACCGACCGCATTGTCACGGGGCTCCCGATTGGAGTGTACGACATAAAGTTGCCAAAAAATAGACTTAAGCATAAAAGCATGCCATCGAAGGGTGAGAACTTAAAACAACCATCAAACGGTCCAGTAAGAGTCCCAAACACCTCGAACGGGACCAATGTGACTCGTAGGAACTGACCGCGTAGTCACAGGGATCCCGGTAGGAGTGTACGACGTAAATTGGTCAAAAATTAGACTTAAGCATAAAAACATGCCATCGAAGGGTGAAAACATAAAACAGGGATAAAACAGTCCTGTAAGAATCACGAACACCTCGTATGAGACAAATGTAACTCGTAGGAACCAACCGTGTAGTCAGGGACTCCAGATTGGACTGTATGGCGTAAATATGCAAAAAATTAGACTTAAGCACAAAACATGCCATCGAAGGGTGAAAACGTAAAACAGCCACAAAACGGTCCCGTAAGAGTCACGAACACCTCGTACGGGAAAAATGTAACTCGTAGGAACCGACCGCGTAGTCAGGTACGACATAAATTTTTAAAAAATTAGACTTAAGTAGAAAAATATGCCATCAAAGGGTGAAAATGTAAAGCAACCATAAAACGGTCCGATAAAAGTCACGAACACCTCGCACGGGACCAATGTAACTCGTACGAACCGACCGCATAGTCACGGGGTTCCCGGTAGGAGTGTATGACGTAAATCTGCAAAAAAAATAGAATTAAGCATAAAAACATGCCATCAAAGGGCAAAAACGTAAAACAGATACAAAAAAGTCCGGTAAGAGTCACGAACACGTCGCACGGGACTAATGTGACTCATAGGAACCGACCGCATAGTCACGGGGCTCCCGATTTGAGTGTACGACGTAAATTTACAAAAAAATTAGACTTAAGCATAAAAACATGCCATCGAAGGGTGAAAATGTAAAACCGCCACAAAACGGTCCTATAAGAGTGACGAACACCTCGTACGGGACAAATGTAACTCGTATGAACCGACCGCGTAGTCAGGGGCTCCCGACTGGAGTGTACGACATAAATTTGTAAAAAAATAGACTTAAGAAGAAAAATATGCCATCGAAGGGTGAAAACGTAAAACAGCCATAAAACGGTCCGATAAAAGTCAGGAACACCTCGAACGGGACCAATGTAACTCGTACGAGCCGATCGCATAGTCACGGGGATCCTAGTTGGAGTGTGTAACGTAAATTTCTAAAAGAATAGAATTAAGCATAAAACATGCCATGGAAGGGTAACAACGTAAAACAAACACAAAAAAGTCCGGTAAGAGTCACGAACATATCGCACGGGACCAATGTGACTCGTAGGAACTGAGCACGTAGTCTCGAGGCTCCCGGTTGTAGTGTACGATGTAAATTTGTAAAAAATTAGACTTAAGCATAAAACCATTCCATCGATGGGTGAAAACGTAAAACAACCATAAAACGGTACAGTAAGAGTCATAAACAGCTCGCACGAGACCAATGTAACTCGTAGGAACCGATTGCATAGTCACCGGGATCCCGATTTGAGTGTACGGCGTAAATTTGCCAAAAATTAGACTTAAGCATACAAATATGCCACTGAAGGGCGAAAACATAAAACAACCATAAGACGGTCCTGTAAGAGTAATGAACAGCTCGCACGGGACCAATGTAACTCATAGGAACCGACCACGTAGTCACGGGGCTCCCGGTTTGAGCGTACGACGTAAATTTACCAAAAATTAGACTTAAGCATAAAAACATGCCATCCAAGGGTGAAAACGTAAAACAGCCGTAAAACGGTCCGGTAAGAGAAATGAACACCTCGCACGGGACCAATGTAACTCGTAGGCACCGATCGCGTAGTCACGGGGCTACCGGTTGCAGTGTACGACGTAAATTTACAAAAAATTGGACTTAAGCATAAAAACATGCCATTGAAGGGTGAAAATGTAAAACAACCATAAAACGGTTACGTAAGAGTCACGAGCACCTCGCACGGGACTAATGTAACTCCTAGGAACCGACCGCGTAGTCACGGGGCTCCCGGTTTGAGCGTATGACGTATGTTTGCAAAAAATTAGTCTTAAGCATAAAAACATGCCATCGAAGGGTGAAAACGTAATATAGCCATGAAACGGTCCGATAAGAGTCACAAACAACTCGAACGGGACAAATGTGACTCATAGGAACCGATCGCGTAGTCACGGGGCTGCCGATTGGAGTGTACGACGTAAATTTACAAAAAATTAGACTTAAGCATAAAAACATGCTATCGAAGGGTGAAAATGTAAAACATCCATCAAACGATCCAGTAAGAGTCACGAACACATCGAACGGGACCAATGTGACTCGTAGGAACCGACCTCGTTGTAATAGGGATCCCGGTTGGAGTGTACGATGTAAATTTGCAAAAAATTAGACTTGAGCATAAAAACATGCCTTTGAAGGGTGAAAATGTAAAACAGGCATAAAACGGTCCGATAAGAGTCACGAACACCTCGAACGGTACCAATGTGACTTGTAGGAATCGACCTCATATTAACGGGGATCCCGGTTGGAGTGTACGACGTAAATTTGCAAAAAAAATTTAATTAAGCATAAAAACATGCCATCGAAGGGTGAAAATGTAAAACAAGAATAAAACGGTCCGGTAAGAGTCACGAACACCTTGCACGGGACTAATGTAACTCGTAAGAACTGACCACGTAGTCACGAGGCTCCCGGTTGTACAGTACAATGTAAATTTGAAAAAATTAGACTTAAGCATAAAACCATGCCATCGAAGGGTGAAAACGTAAATTAGCCATAAAACGGTCCGGTAAGAGTCACAAACAGCTGGCACGGGACCAATGTAACTCCTAGGAACCGACCGCGTAGTCACAGGTCTCCCGATTGGAGTGTATGAAGTAAATTTGTAAAAAGTTAGACTTATGCATAAAAACATGCCATCGATGGGTCAAAACGAAAGATAGTCATAAAAAGGTCCGGTAAGAGTCACGAACACCTCGACGGGATCAATGTAACTCCTAGGAACCGACCGCGTAGTCACGGGTCTCCCGGTTTGAGTGTACAACGTAATTTTGCAAAAAATTAGACTTAAGCATAAAAACATGCCATCAAAGGGTGAAAACGTGAAACAGTCGTAAAACGGTCCGGTAAGAGTAACGAACACCTCGCACGGGACCAATGTAACTCATAGGATCCGATCGCGTAGTCACGGGGCTCCCGGTTTGAGCGTGCGATGTAAAATTACAAAAAATTAGACTTAAGCATAAAAACATGCCATCGAAGGGTGAAAATGTAAAACGGCCGTAAAACGGTCCGGTAAGAGAAACAAACACCTCGCACGAGTCAAATGTAACTCGTAGGAACCGACCGCGTAGTCAAGGGGCTACCGGTGGCAGTGTACGACATAAATTTGCATAAAATTAGACTTAAGCATAAAAACATGCCATTGAATGGTGAAAATGTAAAACAGCCATACAACGGTCCGGTAAGAGTCACAAACACCTCGAACGGGACCAATGTGACTCGTAGGAACTGATCGCATAGTCACGGGGATCCCGGTTGGAGTGTACGACGTAAATTGACTTAAGCATAAAAACATGCCATCGAAGGGTGAAAAAGCAAAAAAGCCATAAAACGGTCCCGTAAGAGTCACAATCACCTCGCACAAGACCATGTAACTCGTAGGAATCGACAACGTAGTCACGGGGCTCCCAGTTGGAGTGTATGACGTGAATTTGTAAAAAATTAGACTTAAGCATAAAAACATGCCATCTAAGGGTGAAAAAGTAAAATAGTCATAAAATGGTCCTGTAAGAGTCACTAACACCTCGCACGGGACCAATGTAACTCGTACGAACCGACCGCGTAGTCAGGGGCTCCCGATTGGAGTGTACGACGTAAATATGCAAAAAATAGACTTAAGCATAAAAACATGCCATCGAAGGGTAAAAATGTACGGTCCTGTAAGAGTCACTAACACCTCGGACGGGACCAATGTAACTCGTAGGAACCGATCGCGTAGTCACGGGCTCCCTATTGGAGTGTACGACGTAAATTTGCAAAAAATTAGACTTAAGCATAAAAACATGCCATCGAAGGGTAAAAACGTATGGTCCAGTAAGAGTCACGAACACCTCGTACGGGACCAATATGACTCATAGGAACCGACCGCGTAGTGACGGGGATCCCAATTTGAGTGCACGATGAAAATTTACAAAAAATTAGACTTAAGCATAAAAACATGCCATCGAAGGTGAAAACGTCAAACATCTGTAAAACGGTCCAGTAAGAGAAACAAACACCTCGCACGGGACCAATGTATATCGTTGGAATCGACCGCGTAGTCATAGGGCTACCGGTTGGAGTGTACGACGTAAATTTTCAAAAAATTAGACTTAAGCATAAAAATATGCCATCAAAGGGTGAAAATGTAAAACAGCCATAAAACGGGTCCGTAAGAGTCACGAGCACCACGCACGGGATCAGTGTAACTCTTAGGAACCGACCGCGTAGTCTCGGAGCTCTCGGTTTGAGCGTACGATGTAAATTTCTAAAAAAATATTCTTAAGCATAAAAACATGCCATCGGAGGGTGAAAACATAAAACAACCATAAAACGGTCCGGTAAGGGTCACGAACACCTCGAACGGGAGCAATGTGACTCGTGCAAACCTACCGCGTAGTCACGGGGCTCCCGATTGGAGTGTACGACGTAAATTTGCAAAAAATTTGACTTAAGCATAAAAACTTGCCATCGAACGCTGAGAACTTAAAACAACCATCAAACGGTCCGGTAAGAGTCATGAACACCTTGAACGCGACCAATGTGACTCGTAGGAACCGACCGCGTAGTCACGGGTATCCCGGTTGGAGTCTACAACGTAAATTTGCAAAAAATTAAACTTAAGTGTAAAAACATGCCATCGAAGGGTGAAAACATAAAACATGCATAAAACGGACATTTAAGAATCACGAACACCTCATAGGGGACAAATGTAACTCGTAGAAACCGACCGTGTAGACAGGGACTCCCGATTGGAGTGTACGACGTAAATATGCAAAAAATTAGACTTAAGCACAAAAACATGCCATCGAAGGGTGAAAACGTAAAACAGCCACAAAACTGTCCTGTAAGAGTCACGAACACCTCGTACGGGACAAATGTAACTCGTAAGAACCAACCGCGTAATCAGGGGCTCCCGATTGGAGTGTACGACATAAATTTGTAAAAAATTAGACTTAAGCATAAAAACATGTCGTCAACGGGTGAAAACATAAAACAGCTATAAAAGGGCCGGTAAGAGTCACAAACACCTCGGACGGGACCAATGTAACTCGTAGGAACCGACCGCGTAGTCACAGGGCTCCCGGTTGGAGTGTATGACGTAAATTTGTAAAAAAAATTAGACTTGAGCATAAAAACATGCCATCGAAGGGTGAAAACGTAAAATTGTCAAAAAACGGTCCCGTAAGAGTCACAAACACCTCGTACGGGACCAATATGACTCGTAGGAACCGATCGCGTGGTCACGGGGATCTCGGTTAGAGTGTATGACGTAAATTTCCAAAAAAATTAGACTTAAGTAAAAAAATGCCATCGAAGGGTGAAAACGTAAAACAGACAGAAAACGGTCCCTTAAGATTCACAAACACCTCGCACGGGACCAATGTGACTCGTAGGAATCGACCGCGTAGTCACGGAGCTCCCGATCGGAGTGTACGACGTAAATTTGCAAAAAATTAGACTTAATCATAAAAATATGCCATCGCAGGGTGAAGACATAAAACAACGATAAAATGGTCCAGTAAAAATCCTGAACAACTCGCACGGGACCAATGTAACTCGTACGAACTGATCGCAAAGTGACAGGGCACCCGGTTGGAGTGTAGGAAGTAAATTTGCAAAAAGTTAGACTTACACATAAAAACATGCCATCGATGGGTGAAAACGTAAGATAGCCATAAAATCGTCTGGTAAGAGTCACGAACACCTCGCACGGGACCAATGTAATTCGTACGAACCGATCGCGTAGTCACGGGGCTCCCGGTTTGAGAGTACGACGTAAATTTGTAAAAAAATAGACTTAAGCATAAAAACATGCCATCGAAGGGTAGAAACATGAAACAGTCAAAAAACGGTCCGGTAAGAGTAACAAACACCTCGCATGGGACCAATGTAACTCATAGGAACCGACCGCGTAGTCACGGGGCTCCCGATTTGAGCGTACGACGTAAATTAATAAAAAATTAGACTTAAGTATAAAAACATGCCATCGAAGGGTGAAAATGTAAAACAGCCATAAAACGGTCCGGTAGGAGAAACGAACACCTCGCACGGTACCAATGTAACTCGTAGGAACCGACCGCGTAGTCACGGGGCTACCGGTGGGAGTGTACGATGTAAATTTGCAAAAAATTAGACTTAAGCATAAAAACATTCCATCGAAGGGTGAAAATGTAAAACAACCATAAAACGGTCCGGTAAGAGTCACAAACACCTCGAACGGGATCAATGTGACTCGTAGGAACCGATCGCGTAGTCACGGGGCTCCCGATTGGACTGTAGGACGTAAATTCATAAAAAATTAGACTTAAGCATAGAAACATTCCATCGAAGGATGAAAACATAAAAAAACCATCAAACAGTCTAGTAAGAGTCACGAACACCTTAAAATGGGACCAATGTGAGTCGTAGGAACCGATCGCGTAGTCACGAGGATCCCGGTTGGAGTGTACGACGTAAATTCGCAAAAAAATAGACTGAAGCATAAAAACATGCCATGGAAGGGTAAAAACACAAAACAATCATAAAATGGTCCAGTAAGAGTCACGAACACCTCGCACAGGACCATGTAACTCGTAGGAATCGACCACGTAGTCATGGGGCTCCCGGTTGGAGTGTATGACGTAAATTTGTAAAAAATTTGACCTAAGCATAAAAACATGCCATCGAAGGGTGAAAATGTAAAACAGCCATAAAACGGTTCCGTAAGAGTCACGAGCAACTCGCACGGGACAAATGTAACTCGTAGGAACCGATCGCGTAGTCACGGGGCTCCCGGTTTGAGCGTACGACGTAAATTTGTAAGAAATTAGTTTTAAGCATAAAAACATGTCATCGAAGGGTGAAAACGTAAAAAAACCATAAAACGGTCCGATAAGAGTCACGAACAGCTCGAACGGGACCAAGGTGACTCGTACGAACCGACCGCGTAGTCACGGGGCTCCCGATTGGAGTGTACGACGTAAATTTGCAAAAAATTAGACTTTAGCATAAAAACATGCCATCGAAGGGTGAAAACGTAAAACAACCATCAAACGGTCAGGTAAGAGTCACGAATACCTCGAACGGGACCAATGTGACTCATAGGAACCGACCGCGTAGTCACGGGTCTCCAGGTTGGAGTGTACGGCGTAAATTTGGAAAAAATTAGACTTAAGCATAAAAACATGCCATCGAAGCGAGAAAACGTAAAAGATGTTTAAAACGGTCCGGTAAGAGTCACGAACAACTCGAACGGGACCAATGTGACTCGTAGGAACCGATCGCGTTGTCACGGGGCTCCCGATTATAGTGTACGACGTAAATATGAAAAAAATAGACAAAAGCACAAAAACATGCCATCAGAGGGTCAAAATATAAAATAGTGATAAAGCGGTCCGGTAATAGTCACGAACACCTCGCACGGGACCAATGTAACTCGTAGGAACCGACCGCGTAGTCACGGGGCTCCCGATTGGAGTGTGTGACATAAATTTGCAAAAAAATAAATTTAAGCATAAAAATATTCCATCGAAGGGTGAAAATATAAAACAGCCACAAAATGGTCCCGTAAGAGTCACGAACACCTCACACAGGATAAATATAACTCGTAGGAACCGATCGCATAGCTAGGGGCTCCCGATTGGAGTGGACGTCGTAAATTTGTAAAAAATGAGACTTAAGCATAAAAATTTGCCACCGAAGGGTGAAAATGTACGGTCTGGTAAGAGTCACGAACACCTTGCACAGGACCAATATGACTCGTAGGAACCGATCGCTTACCCACGGGGCTCCCGATTTGAGTGTTCGACGTAAATTTGCAAAAAAAATAGACTTAAGCATAAAAACATGCAATCGAAGAGTGAAAACGCAAAATAGCCGTAAAACGGTCCTCTAAGAGTCATTAACACCTCGCACGGTCCCAATGTAACTCGTAGGAACCGACCGCGTATTCAGGGGCTCTTGATTGGAGTGTATGACGTAAATTTACAAAAAATTAGACTTAAGCATAAAAACATGCCATCGAAGGGTAAAAACTTACGGTCCTGTAAGAGTCACTAACACCTCGGACGAGACCATTGTAACTCGTAGGAACCGATCGCGTAGTCAGGGGCTCCCGATTGGAGTGTACGACATAAATTTGTAAAAAAATAGACTTAAGCATAAAAACATGCCATCGAAAGGTAAAAACGTATGGTCCACTAAGAGTCACCCACACCTCACACGGGACCAATGTGACTCATAGGAACCGACCGCGTAGTCACGGGGATCCCGATTTGAGTGAACGACGTAAATTTACAAAAAATTAGACTTAAGCATAAAAACATGCCATCGAAGGGTGAAAACATCAAACATCCGTTAAATGGTCAAGTAAGAGAAACAAACACCTCGCACGGGACCAATGTATATCGTTGGCATCGACCGAGTAGTCATAGGGCTACCGGTTGGAGTGTACGACGTAAATTTTAAAAAAATTAGACTTAAGCATAAAAATATGCCATCAAAGGGTGAAAATGTAAAACAACCATAAAACGGGTCCGTAAGAGTCACGAGAACCATGCACGGGATCAGTGTAACTCTTATGAACAGACCGCGTAGTCACGGAGCTCCCGGTTTGAGTGTACGATGTAAATTTCTAAAAAAATATTTTTAAGCATAAAAACATCCATCGGAGGGTGAAAACATAAAACAATAATAAAACGGTCCTGTAAGGATCACGAACACCTCCAACAGGAGCAATGTGACTCGTACGAACCTACCGCGTAGTCACGGGGCTCCTGATTGGAGTGTACAACGTAAATTTGCAAATAATTTGACATAAGCATAAAAACTTGCCATCGAAGGCTGAGAACTTAAAACAACCATCAAACGGTCCGGTAAGAGTCACGAACACCTCAAACGGGACAAATGTGACTCGTAGGAACCAACCGCGTAGTCACGGGTCTCCCGGTTAGAGTGTACGACGTAAATTTGCAAAAAATAAACTTAAGTATAAAAACATGCCATCGAAGTGTGAAAACATAAAATAGTCATAAAACGGACCTGTAAGAATCACGAACACCTCGTAGGGGACAAATGTAACTCGTAGAAACCGACCGCGCAGTCAGGGACTCCTGATTGGAGTGTATGACGTAAATATGCAAAAAATTAGACTTAAGCACAAAAAACATGCCATTGAAGGGTGAAAACGTAAAACAGCCACAAAACGCTCCTGTAAGAGTCACGAACACCTCGTAGTAGACAAATGTAACTCGTAAGAACCAACCGCGTAGCCAGGGGCTCCCGATTGGAGTGTAGGACATATATTTGTAAAAAATTAGACTTAAGCATAAAAACATGCCATCAATGGGTGAAAACGTAAAACAGCCATGAAAGGGTCCGGTAAGAGTCACGAACACCACGTACGGGACCAATGTAACTCCTAGGAACCGACCGCGTAGTCACGGGACTCCCGGTTGGATTGTACGACGTAAATTTGCAAAAAATTAGACTTGAGCATAAAAACATGCCATCGAAAGGTGAAAACGTAAAACTGTCATAAAACGGTCCCGTAAGAGTCACGAACACCTCGTACGGGACCAATATGACTCGTAGGAACCGATCGTGTAGTCACGGGGATCTCGGTTAGAGTGTATGACGTAAATTTCCAAAAAAATTAGACTTAAGCAAAAACTGCCATTGAAGGGTTAAAATGTAAAACAGACAGAAAACGGTCCCATTAGATTCACAAACACCTCGCACGGGACCAATGTGACTCGTAGGAATCGACTGCGTAGTCACGGGGCTCCCGATCGGAGTGTACGACGTAAATTTAGAAAAAATTAGACTTAATCATAAAAATATGCCATCTAAGGGTGAAGACATAAAACAACGATAAAATGGTCCAGTAAAAATCTTAAACAACTCGCACGAGACCAATGTAACTCGTACGAACTGATCGCAAAGTGACAGGGCTCCCGGTTGGAGTGTACGAAGTAAATTTGCAAAAAGTTAGACTTACGCATAAAAATATGCCATCGATGGGTGAAAACGTAAGATAGCCATAAAATCGTCTGGTAAGAGTCACGAACACCTCGTACGAGACCAATGTAACTCGAAGGAACCAATCGTGTAGTCACGGGGCTCCCGATTTGAGTGTACAACGTAAATTTACAAAAAAATAGACTTAAACATAAAAACATGCCATCGAAGGGTAGAAACGTGAAACAGTCATAAAACGGTACGGTAAGAGAAACAAACACCTCGCACGGGACCAATGTAACTCATAGGAACCGATCGCGTAGTCACGGGGCTCCCGGTTTGAGCGTACGACGTAAATTAATAAAAAATTAGACTTAAGTATAAAAACATGCCATCGAAGGGTGAAAACGTAAAACAACCATAAAACGGACCGGTAGGAGAAACGAACACCTCGCACGGTACCAATGTAACTCATAGGAACCGACCGCGTAGTCACGGAGCTACCGGTGGGAGTGTACGATGTAAATTTGCAAAAAATTAAACTTAAGCATAAAAACATTCCATCGAAGGGGTGAAAATGTAAAACAACCATAAAAAGGTCCGGTAAGAGTCACAAACACCTCGAACGGGACCAATGTCACTCGTAGGACCTTTCGCGTAGTCACGGGGATCCCGATTTGAGTGTACGACGTAAATTCATAAAAAATTCGACTTATGCATAAAAACATTCCATCGAAGGATGAAAACGTAAAAAAACCATCAAACGGTCTAGTATGAGTCACGAACACCTCGAAATGGGACCAATGTGAGTCGTAGGAACCGATCGCGTAGTCATGAGGATCCCGGTTGGAGTGTACGACGTAAATTTGCAAAAAAATAGACTTAAGCATAAAAACATGCCATGGAAGGGGTGAAAACGTAAAACAGTCATAAAACGGTCCAGTAAGAGTCACAAACACCTTGCAAAGGACCATTTAACTCGTAGGAATCGACCACGTAGCATGGGGCTCCCGGTTGGAGTGTATGACGTAAATTTGTAAAAAAATTGACTTAATCATAAAAACATGCCATCGAAGGTTGAAAATGTAAAACATTCATAAAATGGTTCCGTAAGAGTCACGAGCACCTCGCACGGGACAAATGTAACTCGTAGGAACCGATCGCGTAGTCATGGGGCTCCCAGTTTGAGCGTACGACGTAAATTTGTAAGAAATTAGTTTTAAGCATAAAAACATGTCATCGAAGGGTGAAAACGTAAAACAACCATAAAACGGTCCGATAAGAGTCACGAACAGCTCGAACGGGACTAATGTGACTCATACGAACCGATCGCGTAGTCACGGGGCTCTTGATTAGACTGTACGACGGAAATTTGCAAAAAATTAGACTTAAGCATAAAAACATGCCATCGAAGGGTGAAAACATAAAACAACCATCAAACGGTCCAGTAAGAGTCACGAATACCTCGAACGGGACCAATGTGTCTCATAGGAACCGACCGCGTAGTCACGGGTCTCCCGGTTGGAGTGTACGACGTAAATTTGCAAAAAATTAGACTTAAGCATAAAAACATGCCATCGAAGGGACAAAACGTAAAAGATGCATAAAACGGTCCCGTAAGAGTCACGAACAACTCGAACGGGACCAATGTGACTCGTAGGAACCGATCGCGTTGTCACGGGGCTTCCGATTAGAGTGTACGACGTAAATATGAAAAAAAGTAGACTTAAGCACAAAAACATGCCATCAAAGGGTCAAAATATAAAATAGCGATAAAGCGGTCCGGTAATAGTCACAAACACCTCGCACGCGACCAATGTAACTCTTAGGAACCGACCGCGTAGTCACGGGGCTCCCGATTGGAGTGTATGACATAAATTTGCAAAAAAAATAAATTTAAGCATAAAAACATGCCATGGAAGGGTGAAAATATAAAACAGCCACAAAATGGTCCGGTAAGAGTCACGAACACCTCACACGGGATAAATATAACTCGTAGGAACCGATCGCATAGCTAGGGGCTCCCGATTGGAGTGGACGACGTAAATTTGTAAAAAATGAGACTTAAGACTAAAATTTTTCCACCGAAGGGTGAAAATGTACGGTCTAGTAAGAGTCACGAACACCTCGCACAGGACCAATATGACTCGTAGGAACCGATCGCTTACCCACGGGGCTCCCGATTTGAGAGTACGACGTAAATTTGCAAAAAAATAGACTTAAGCATAAAAACATGCAATCGAAGGGTGAAAACGCAAAATAGCCGTAAAACGGTCCTGTAAGAGTCACTAACACCTCGCACGGGACCAATGTAACTCGTAGGAACCGACCGCGTATTCAGGGGCTCCTGATTGGAGTGTACGACGTAAATTTACAAAAAAATAGACTTAAGCATAAAAACATGCCATCGAAGGGTAAAAACGTACGGTCCTGTAAGAGTCACTAACACCTCGGACGAGACCAATGTAACTCATAGGAACCGATCGCGTAGTCAGGGGCTCCCGATTGGAGTGTACGACGTAAATTTGTAAAAAATTAGAATTAAGCATAAAAACATGCCATCGAAGGGTAAAAACGTATGGTCCAGTAAGAGTCACGAACACCTCGCACGGGACCAATGTGACTCATAGGAACTAACCGCGTAGTCACGGGGATCCCGATTTGAGTGCACGACGTAAATTTACAAAAAATAAGACTTAAGCATAAAAACATGCCATCGAAGGGTGAAAACATCAAACATCCGTAAAACGGTCAAGTAAGAGAAACAAACACCTCGCACGGGACCAATGTATATCGTTGGAATCGATCGCGTAGTCATAGGGATACCGGTTGGAGGGTACGACGTAAATTTTCATAAAATTAGACTTAACCATAAAAATATGCCATCAAAGGGTGAAAATGTAAAACAGCCATAAAACGGGTCCGTAAGAGTCACGAGCACCATGCACGGGATTAGTGTAACTCTTAGGAACCGACCGCGTAGTCACGGAGCTCCCGAATTTGGCGTACGATGTAAATTTCTAAAAAAATATTTTTAAGCATAAAAATATGCCATCGGAGGGTGAAAACATAAAACGGTCCGGTAAAAATCCTGAACAACTTGCACGGGACCAATATAACTCGTACGAACTGATCGCAAAGTGACAGGGCACCCGGTTGGAGTGTACGAAGTAAATTTGCAAAAAGTTAGACTTACGCATAAAAACATGCCATCGATGGGTGAAAACGTAAGATAGCCATAAAATCGTCTGGTAAGAGTCACGAACACCTCGCACGGGACCAATGTAACTCGTAGGAACCGATCGCGTAGTCACGGGGATCCCGGTTTTAGAGTACAACGTCAATTTGTAAAAAAAAAAGACTTAAGCATAAAAACATGCCATCGAAGGGTAGAAACATGAAACAGTCACAAAACGGTCCGGTAAGAGTAACAAACACCTCGCATGGGACCAATGTAACTCATAGGAACCGACCGCGTAGTCACGGGGCTCCCGATTTGAGCGTACGACGTAAATTAATAAAAAATTAGACTTAAGTATAAAAACATGCCATCGAAGGGTGAAAACGTAAAACAACCATCAAATGGACCGGTAGGAGAAACGAACACCTCGCACGGTACCAATGTAACTCATAGGAACCGACCGCGTATTTATGGGGCTACCGGTGGGAGTGTACGATGTAAATTTCCAAAAAATTAGACTTAAGCATAAAAACATGCCATCGAAGGGTAAAAACGTAAGGTCCTGTAAGAGTCACTAACACCTCGGACGAGACCATTGTAACTCGTAGGAACCGATCGCGTAGTCAGGGGCTCCCGATTGGAGTGTACGACGTAAATTTGTAAAAAAATAGACTTAAGCATAAAAATATGCCATCGAAGGGTAAAAACGTATGGTCCACTAAGAGTCACCCACACCTCACACGGGACCAATGTGACTCATAGGAACCGACCGCGTAGTCACGGGGATCCCGATTTGAGTGCACGACGTAAATTTACAAAAAACTAGACTTAAGCATAAAAACATGCCATCGAAGGGTGAAAACATCAAACATCCGTAAAATGGTCAAGTAAGAGAAACAAACACCTCGCACGGGACCAATGTATATCGTTGGCATCGATCGCGTAGTCATAGGGCTACCGGTTGGAGTGTACGACGTAAATTTAAAAAAAATTAGACTTAAGCATAAAAATATGCCATCAAAGGGTGAAAATGTAAAACAGCCATAAAACGGGTCCGTAAGAGTCACGAGAACCACGCACGGGATCAGTGTAACTCTTAGGAACAGACCGCGTAGTCACGGAGCTCCCGGTTTGAGCGTACGATGTAAATTTCTAAAAAAATATTTTTAAGCATAAAAACATCCATCGGAGGGTGAAAACATAAAACAACAATAAAACGGTCCGGTAAGGGTCACGAACACCTCCAACAGGAGCAATGTGACTCGTACGAACCTACCGCGTAGTCACGGGGCTCCTGATTGGAGTGTACAACGTAAATTTGCAAAAAATTTGACATAAGCATAAAAACTTGCCATCGAAGGCTGAGAACTTAAAACAACCATCAAACGGTCCGGTAAGAGTCACGAACACCTTGAACGGGACAAATGTGACTCGTAGGAACCAACCGCGTAGTCACGGGTCTCCCGGTTGGAGTGTACGACGTAAATTTGCAAAAAATAAACTTAAGTATAAAAACATGCCATCGAAGTGTGAAAACATAAAATAGGCATAAAACGGACCTGTAAGAATCACGAACACCTCATAGGGGACAAATGTAACTCGTAGAAACCGACCGCGCAGTCAGGGACTCCTGATTGGAGTGTACGACGTAAATATGCAAAAAATTAGACTTAAGCACAAAAAATATGCCATTGAAGGGTGAAAACGTAAAACAGCCACAAAACGGTCCTGTAAGAGTCACGAACACCTCGTAGTAGACAAATGTAACTCGTAAGAACCAACCGCGTAGTCAGGGGCTCCCGATTGGAGTGTAGGACATATATTTGTAAAAAATTAGACTTAAGCATAAAAACATGCCATCAATGGGTGAAAACGTAAAACAGCCATGAAAGGGTCCGGTAAGAGTCACGAACACCACGCACGGGACCAATGTAACTCCTAGGAACCGACCGCGTAGTCACGGGGCTCCCGGTTGGAGTGTACGACGTAAATTTGCAAAAAATTAGACTTGAGCATAAAAACATGCCATCGAAGGGTGAAAACGTAAAACTGTCATAAAACGGTCCCGTAAGAGTCACGAACACCTCGCACGGGACCAATATGACTCGTAGGAACCGATCGCGTAGTCACGGGGATCTCGGTTAGAGTGTATGACGTAAATTTCCAAAAAAATTAGACTTAAGCAAAAACTGCCATCGAAGGGTTAAAATGTAAAACAGACAGAAAACGGTCCCATAAGATTCACAAACACCTCGCACGGGACCAATGTGACTCGTAGGAATCGACCGCGTAGTCACGGGGCTCCCGATCGGAGTGTACGACGTAAATTTGGAAAAAATTAGACTTAATCATAAAAATATGCCATCTAAGGGTGAAGACATAAAACAACGATAAAATGGTCCAGTAAAAATCTTGAACAACTCGCACGGGACCAATGTAACTGGTACGAACTGATCGCAAAGTGACAGGGCTCCCGGTTGGAGTGTACGAAGTAAATTTGCAAAAAGTTAGACTTACGCATAAAAACATGCCATCGATGGGTGAAAACGTAAGATAGCCATAAAATCGTCTGGGAAGAGTCACGAACACCTCGCACGGGACCAATGTAACTCGTAGGAACCGATCGCGTAGTCACGGGGCTCCCGGTTTTAGAGTACAACGTCAATTTGTAAAAAAAAAAGACTTAAGCATAAAAACATGCCATCGAAGGGTAGAAACATGAAACAGTCACAAAACGGTCCGGTAAGAGTAACAAACACCTCGCATGGGACCAATGTAACTCATAGGAACCGACCGCGTAGTCACGGGGCTCCCGATTTGAGCGTACGACGTAAATTAATAAAAAATTAGACTTAAGTATAAAAACATGCCATCGAAGGGTGAAAACGTAAAACAACCATCAAATGGACCGGTAGGAGAAACGAACACCTCGCACGGTACCAATGTAACTCATAGGAACCGACCGCGTATTTATGGGGCTACCGGTGGGAGTGTACGATGTAAATTTCCAAAAAATTAGACTTAAGCATAAAAACATGCCATCGAAGGGTAAAAACGTAAGGTCCTGTAAGAGTCACTAACACCTCGGACGAGACCATTGTAACTCGTAGGAACCGATCGCGTAGTCAGGGGCTCCCGATTGGAGTGTACGACGTAAATTTGTAAAAAAATAGACTTAAGCATAAAAACATGCCATCGAAGGGTAAAAACGTATGGTCCACTAAGAGTCACCCACACCTCACACGGGACCAATGTGACTCATAGGAACCGACCGCGTAGTCACGGGGATCCCGATTTGAGTGCACGACGTAAATTTACAAAAAACTAGACTTAAGCATAAAAACATGCCATCGAAGGGTGAAAACATCAAACATCCGTAAAATGGTCAAGTAAGAGAAACAAACACCTCGCACGGGACCAATGTATATCGTTGGCATCGATCGCGTAGTCATAGGGCTACCGGTTGGAGTGTACGACGTAAATTTAAAAAAAATTAGACTTAAGCATAAAAATATGCCATCAAAGGGTGAAAATGTAAAACAGCCATAAAACGGGTCCGTAAGAGTCACGAGAACCACGCACGGGATCAGTGTAACTCTTAGGAACAGACCGCGTAGTCACGGAGCTCCCGGTTTGAGCGTACGATGTAAATTTCTAAAAAAATATTTTTAAGCATAAAAACATCCATCGGAGGGTGAAAACATAAAACAACAATAAAACGGTCCGGTAAGGGTCACGAACACCTCCAACAGGAGCAATGTGACTCGTACGAACCTACCGCGTAGTCACGGGGCTCCTGATTGGAGTGTACAACGTAAATTTGCAAAAAATTTGACATAAGCATAAAAACTTGCCATCGAAGGCTGAGAACTTAAAACAACCATCAAACGGTCCGGTAAGAGTCACGAACACCTTGAACGGGACAAATGTGACTCGTAGGAACCAACCGCGTAGTCACGGGTCTCCCGGTTGGAGTGTACGACGTAAATTTGCAAAAAATAAACTTAAGTATAAAAACATGCCATCGAAGTGTGAAAACATAAAATAGGCATAAAACGGACCTGTAAGAATCATGAACACCTCATAGGGGACAAATGTAACTCGTAGAAACCGACCGCGCAGTCAGGGACTCCTGATTGGAGTGTACGACGTAAATATGCAAAAAATTAGACTTAAGCACAAAAAATATGCCATTGAAGGGTGAAAACGTAAAACAGCCACAAAACGGTCCTGTAAGAGTCACGAACACCTCGTAGTAGACAAATGTAACTCGTAAGAACCAACCGCGTAGTCAGGGGCTCCCGATTGGAGTGTAGGACATATATTTGTAAAAAATTAGACTTAAGCATAAAAACATGCCATCAATGGGTGAAAACGTAAAACAGCCATGAAAGGGTCCGGTAAGAGTCACGAACACCACGCACGGGACCAATGTAACTCCTAGGAACCGACCGCGTAGTCACGGGGCTCCCGGTTGGAGTGTACGACGTAAATTTGCAAAAAATTAGACTTGAGCATAAAAACATGCCATCGAAGGGTGAAAACGTAAAACTGTCATAAAACGGTCCCGTAAGAGTCACGAACACCTCGCACGGGACCAATATGACTCGTAGGAACCGATCGCGTAGTCACGGGGATCTCGGTTAGAGTGTATGACGTAAATTTCCAAAAAAATTAGACTTAAGCAAAAACTGCCATCGAAGGGTTAAAATGTAAAACAGACAGAAAACGGTCCCATAAGATTCACAAACACCTCGCACGGGACCAATGTGACTCGTAGGAATCGACCGCGTAGTCACGGGGCTCCCGATCGGAGTGTACGACGTAAATTTGGAAAAAATTAGACTTAATCATAAAAATATGCTATCTAAGGGTGAAGACATAAAACAACGATAAAATGGTCCAGTAAAAATCTTGAACAACTCGCACGGGACCAATGTAACTGGTACGAACTGATCGCAAAGTGACAGGGCTCCCGGTTGGAGTGTACGAAGTAAATTTGCCAAAAGTTAGACTTACGCATAAAAACATGCCATCGATGGGTGAAAACGTAAGATAGCCATAAAATCGTCTGGGAAGAGTCACGAACACCTCGTACGAGACCAATGTAACTCGAAGGAACCAATCGTGTAGTCATGGGGCTCCCGATTTGAGTGTACAACGTAAATTTACAAAAAAATAGACTTAAACATAAAAACATGCCATCGAATGGTAGAAATGTGAAACAGTCATAAAACGGTACGGTAAGAGTAACAAACACCTCGCACGGGACCAATGTAACTCATAGGAACCGATCGCGTAGTCACGGGGCTCCCGGAGCGTACGACGTAAATTAATAAAAAATTAGACTTAAGTATAAAAACATGCCATCGAAGGGTGAAAACGTAAAACAACCATAAAACGGTCCGGTAGGAGAAACGAACACCTCTCACGGTACAAATGTAACTCGTAGGAACCGACCGCGTAGTCACGGGGCTACCGGTGGGAGTGTACGATGTAAATTTGCAAAAAATTAGACTTAAGCATAAAAACATTCCATCGAAGGGTGAAAATGTAAAACAACCATAAAACGGTCCGGTAAGAGTCACAAACACCTCGAACGGGACCAATGTCACTCGTAGGAACCTATCGCGTAGTCACGGGGATCCCGATTTGAGTGTACGACGTAAATTCATAAAAAAATCGACTTATGCATAGAAACATTCCATCGAAGGATGAAAACGTAAAAAAACCATCAAACGGTCTAGTATGAGTCACGAACACCTCGAAACGGGACCAATGTGAGTCGTAGGAACCGATCGCGTAGTCATGAGGATCCCGGTTGGAGTGTACGACGTAAACTTGCAAAAAAAAAACACTTAAGCATAAAAACATGCCATGGAAGGGTGAAAACGTAAAACAGTCATAAAATGGTCCAGTAAGAGTCACAAACACCTTGCAAAGGACCATGTAACTCGTAGGAATCGACCACGTAGCCATGGGGCTCCCGGTTGGAGTGTATGACGTAAATTTGTAAAAAAATTGACTTAATCATAAAAACATGCTATCGAAGGTTGAAAATGTAAAACATTCATAAAATGGTTCCGTAAGAGTCACGAGCACCTCGCACGGGACAAACGTAACTCGTAGGAACCGATCGCGTAGTCATGGGGCTCCCAGTTTGAGCGTACGACGTAAATTTGTAAGAAATTAGTTTAAACCATAAAAACATGTCATCGAAGGGTGAAAACGTAAAACAACCATAAAACGGTCCGATAAGAGTCACGAACAGCTCGAACGGGACCAATGTGACTCATACGAACCGACCGCGTAGTCACGGGGCTCCTGATTAGACTGTACGACGGAAATTTGCAAAAAATTAGACATAAGCATAAAAACATGCCATCGAAGGGTGAAAATGTAAAACAACCATCAAACGGTCCAGTAAGAGTCACGAATACCTCGAACGGGACCAATGTGTCTCATAGGAACCGACCGCGTAGTCACGGGTCTCCCGGTTGGAGTGTACGACGTAAATTTGCAAAAAATTAGACTTAAGCATAAAAACATGCCATCGAAGGGACAAAACGTAAAAGATGCATAAAACGGTCCCGTAAGAGTCACGAACAACTCGAACGGGACCAATGTGACTCGTAGGAACCAATCGCGTTGTCACGGGGCTCCCGATTAGAGTGTACGACGAAAATATGAAAAAAAGTAGACTTAAGCACGAAAACATGCCATCAAAGGGTCAAAATATAAAATAGCGATAAAGCGGTCCGGTAATAGTCACAAACACCTCGCACGCGACCAATGTAACTCGAAGGAACCGACCGCGTAGTCACGGGGCTCCCGATTGGAGTGTATGACATAAATTTGCAAAAAAATAAATTTAAGCATAAAAACATGCCATCGAAGGGTGAAAAGATAAAACAGCCACAAAATGGTCTCGTAAGAGTCACGAACACCTCACACGGGATAAATATAACTCTTAGGAACCGATCGGATAGCTAGGGGCTCCCGATTGGAGTGGACGACGTAAATTTGTAAAAAATGAGACTTAAGCCTAAAAATTTTCCACCGAAGGGTGAAAATGTACGGTCTAGTAAGAGTCACGAACACCTCGCACAGGACCAATATGACTCGTAGGAACCGATCGCTTACCCACGGGGCTCCCGATTTGAGTGTACGGCGTAAATTTGCAAAAAAAAAGACTTAAGCATAAAAACATGCAATCGAAGGGTGAAAACGTAAAATAGCCGTAAAACGGTCCTGTAAGAGTCACTAACACCTCGCACGGGACCAATGTAACTCGTAGGAACCGACCGCGTATTCAGGGGCTCCTGATTGGAGTGTACGACGTAAATTTACAAAAAAATAGACTTAAGCATAAAAACATGCCATCGAAGGGTAAAAACCTACGGTCCTGTAAGAGTCACTAACACCTCGGACGAGACCAATGTAACTCGTAGGAACCGATCGCCTAGTCAGGGGCTCCCGATTAGAGTGTACGATGTAAATTTGTAAAAAATTAGAATTAAGCATAAAAACATGCCATCGAAGGGTAAAAACGTATGGTCCAGTAAGAGTCACGAACACCTCGCACGGGACCAATTTGACTCATAGGAACCGACCGCGTAGTCACGGGGATCCCGATTTGAGTGCACGACGTAAATTTACAAAAAATAAGACTTAGGCATAAAAACATGCCAACGAAGGGTGAAAACATCAAACATCCGTAAAACGGTCAAGTAAGAGAAACAAACACCTCGCACGGGACCAATGTATATCGTTGGAATCGATCGCGTAGTCATAGGGATACCGGTTGGAGGGTACGACGTAAATTTTCAAAAAATTAGGCTTAACCATAAAAATATGCCATCAAAGGGTGAAAATGTAAAACAGCCATAAAACGGGTCCGTAAGAGTCACGAGCACCACGCACGGGATTAGTGTAACTCTTAGGAACCGACCGCGTAGTCACGGAGCTCTCGGTTTGGGCGTACGATATAAATTTCTAAAAAAATATTTTTAAGCATAAAAATATGCCATCGGAGGGTGAAAACATAAAACAACCATAAAACGGTCCGGTAAAAATCCTGACCAACTTGCAGGGGACCAATATAACTCGTACGAACTGATCGCAAAGTGACAGGGCACCCGGTTGGAGTGTACGAAGTAAATTTGCAAAAAGTTAGACTTACGCATAAAAACATGCCATCGATGGGTGAAAATGTAAGATAGCCATAAAATCGTCTGGTAAGAGTCACGAACACCTCGCACGGGACCAATGTAACTCGTAGGAACCGATCGCGTAGTCACGGGGCTCCCGGTTTTAGAGTACAACGTAAATTTGTAAAAAAATAGACTTAAGCATAAAAACATGCCATCGAAGGGTAGAAACATGAAACAGTCACAAAACGGTCCGGTAAGAGTAACAAACACGTCGCATGGGACCAATGTAACTCATAGGAACCGACCGCGTAGTCACGGGGCTCCCGATTTGAGCGTACGACGTAAATTAATAAAAAATTAGACTTAAGTATAAAAACATGCCATCGAAGGGTGAAAACGTAAAACAACCATAAAACGGACCGGTAGGAGAAACGAACACCTCGCACGGTACCAATGTAACTCATAGGAACCGACCGCGTAGTCACGGAGCTACCGGTGGGAGTGTACGATGTAAATTTGCAAAAAATTAGACTTAAGCATAAAAACATGCCATCGAAGGGTAAAAACGTAAGGTCCTGTAAGAGTCACTAACACCTCGGACGAGACCATTGTAACTCGTAGGAACCGATCGCGTAGTCAGGGGCTCCCGATTGGAGTGTACGACGTAAATTAATAAAAAATTACTCTTAAGTATAAAAACATGCCATCGAAGGGTGAAAACGTAAAACAACCATAAAACGGTCCGGTAGGAGAAACGAACACCTCTCACGGTACCAATGTAACTCGTAGGAACCGACCGCATAGTCACGGGGCTACCGGTGGGAGTGTACGATGTAAATTTGCAAAAAATTAGACTTAAGCATAAAAACATTCCATCGAAGGGCGAAAATGTAAAACAACCATAAAACGGTCCGGTAAGAGTCACAAACACCTCGAACGGGATCAATGTGACTCATAGGAACCGATCGCGTAGTCACGGGGCTCCCGATTGGACTGTACGACGTAAATTCATAAAAAATTAGACTTAAGCATAGAAACATTCCATCGAAGGATGAAAACATAAAAAAAACATCAAACAGTCTAGTAAGAGTCACGAACACCTTAAAATGGGACCAATGTGAGTCGTAGGAACCGATCGCGTAGTCACGAGGATCCCGGTTGGTGTGTACGACGTAAATTTGTAAAAAAATAGACTTAAGCATAAAAACATGCCATGGAAGGGTAAAAATGTAAAACAGTCATAAAATGGTGCAGTAAGAGTCACGAACACCTCGCACAGGACCATGTAACTCGTAGGAATCGACCACGTAGTCATGGGGCTCCCGGTTGGAGTGTATGACGTAAATTTGTAAAAAATTTGACCTAAGCATAAAAACATGCCATCGAAGGGTGAAAATGTAAAACAACCATAAAACGGTTCCGTAAGAGTCACGAGAAACTCGCACGGGACAAATGTAACTCGTAGGAACCGATCGCGTAGTCACGGGGCTCCCGGTTTGAGCGTACGACGTAAATTTGTAAGAAATTATTTTTAAGCATAAAAACATGTCATCGAAGGGTGAAAACGTAAAACAACCATAAAACGGTCCGATAAGAGTCACGAACAGCTCGAACGGGACCAAGGTAACTCATACGAACCGACCGCGTAGTCACGGGGCTCCCGATTGGAGTGTACGACGTAAATTTGCAAAAAATTAGACTTTAGCATAAAAACATGCCATCGAATGGTGAAAACGTAAAATAACCATCAAACGGTCCGGTAAGAGTCACGAATACCTCGAACGGGACCAATGTGACTCATAGGAAGCGACCGCGTAGTCACGGGTCTCCAGGTTGCAGTCTACGGCGTAAATTTGCAAAAAATTAGACTTAAGCATAAAAACATGCCATCGAAGGGAGAAAACGTAAAAGATGCTTAAAACGGTCCTGTAAGAGTCACGAACAACTCGAACGGGACCAATGTGACTCGTAGGAACCGATCGCGTTGTCACGGGGCTCCCGATTATAGTGTACGACGTAAATATGAAAAAAATAGACTAAAGTACAAAAACATGCCATCAAAGGGTCAAAATATAAAATAGCGATAAAGCGGTCCGATAATAGTCACGAACACCTCGCATGGGACCAATGTTACTCGTAGGAACCGACCGCGTAGTCACGGGGCTCCCGATTGGAGTGTGTGACATAAATTTGCAAAAAAAAAAAATTCAGCATAAAAACATGCCATCGAAGGGTGAAAATATAAAACAGCCACAAAATGGTCCCGTAAGAGTCACGAACACCTCACACAGGATAAATATAACTCGTAGGAACTGATCGCATAGCTAGGGGCTCCCGATTGGAGTGGACGTCGTAAATTTGTAAAAAATGAGACTTAAGCCTAAAAATTTGCCACCGAAGGGTGAAAATGTACGGTCTGGTAAGAGTCACGAACACCTCGCACAGGACCAATATGACTCGTAGGAACCGATCGCTTACCCACGGGGCTCCCGATTTGAGTGTACGACGTAAATTTGCAAAAAAATAGACTTAAGCATAAAAACATGCAATCGAAGGGTGAAAACGCTAAATAGCCGTAAAACGGTCCTGTAAGAGTCATTAACATCTCGCACGGTCCCAATGTAACTCGTAGGAACCGACCGCGTATTCAGGTGCTCCTGATTGGAGTGTACGACGTAAATTTACAAAAAATTATACTTAAGCATAAAAACATGCCATCGAAGGGTAAAAACGTACGGTCCTGTAAGAGTCACTAACACCTCGGACGAGACCATTGTAACTCGTAGGAACCGATCGCATAGTCAGGGGCTCCCGATTGGAGTGTACGACGTAAATTTGTAAAAAAATAGACTTAAGCATAAAAACATGCCATCGAAGGGTAAAAACGTATGGTCCACTAAGAGTCACCAACACCTCACACGGGACCAATGTGACTCATAGGAACCGACCGCGTTGTCACGGGGATCCCGATTTGAGTGCACGACGTAAATTTACAAAAAATTAGACTTAAGCATAAAAACATGCCATCGAAGGGTGAAAACATCAAACATCCGTAAAATGGTCAAGTAAGAGAAACAAACACCTCGCACGGGACTAATGTATATCGTTGGCATCGACCGCGTAGTCATAGGGATACCGGTTGGAGTGTACGTAGTAAATTTTAAAAAAATTAGACTTAAGCATAAAAATATGCCATCAAAGGGTGAAAATGTAAAACAGCCATAAAACGGGTCCGTAAGAGTCACGAGAACCACGCACGGGATCAGTGTAACTCTTAGGAACAGACCGCGTAGCCACGGAGCTCCCGGTTTGAGCGTACGATGTAAATTTCTAAAAAAATATTTTTAAGCATAAAAACATCCATCGGAGGGTGAAAACATAAAACAACCATAAAACGGTCCGGTAAGGGTCACGAACACCTCCAACGGGAGCAATGTGACTCGTACGAACCTACCGCGTAGTCACGGGGCTCCTGATTGGAGTGTACAACGTAAATTTGCATAAAAATTGACTTAAGCATAAAAACTTGCCATCGAAGGTTGAGAACTTAAAACAACCATCAAACGGTCCGGTAAGAGTCACGAACACCTCGAACGGGACAAATGTGACTCGTAGGAACCAACCGCGTAGTCACGGGTCTCCCGGTTGGAGTGTACGACGTAAATTTCCAAAAAATAAACTTAAGTATAAAAGCATGCCATCGAAGTGTGAAAACATAAAACAGGCATAAAACGGACTTGTAAGAATCATGAACACCTCGTAGGGGACAAATGTAACTCGTAGAAACCGACCGCGCAGTCAGGGACTCCCGATTGGAGTGTACGACAGAAATATGCAAAAAATTAGACTTAAGCACAAAAAACATGCCATTGAAGGGTGAAAACGTAAAACAGCCACAAAACGGCCCGGTAAGAGTCACGAACACCTCGTAGTAGACAAATGTAACTCGTAAGAACCAACCGCGTAGTCAAGGGCTCCCGATTGGAGTGTAGGACATAAATTTGTAAAAAATTAGACTTAAGCATAAAAACATGCCATCAATGGGTGAAAACGTAAAACAACCATGAAAGGGTCCGGTAAGAGTCACGAACACCTCGCACGGGACCAATGTAACTCCTAGGAACCGACCGCGTAGTCACGGGGCTCCCGGTTGGAGTGTACGACGTAAATTTGTAAAAAATTAGACTTGAGCATAAAAACATGCCATCGGAGGGTGAAAACGTAAAACTGTCATAAAACGGTCCCGTAAGAGTCACGAACACCTCGAACGGGACCAATATGACTCGTAGGAACCGATCACGTAGTCACGGGGATCTCGGTTAGAGTGTATGACGTAAATTTCCAAAAAAATTAGACTTAAGCAAAAAACTGCCATCGAAGGGTGAAAACGTATAACAGACAGAAAACGGTCCCATAAGATTCTCAAACACCTCGCACGGGACCAATGTGACTCGTATGAATCGATCGCGTAGTCACGGGGCTCCCGATCGGAGTGTACGACGTAAATTTGCAAAAAAATAGACTTAATCATAAAAATATGCCATCGAAGGGTGAAGACATAAAACAACGATAAAATGGTCCAGTAAAAATCTTGAACAACTCGCACGGGACCAATGTAACTCGTACGAACTGATCACAAAGTGACAGGGCTCCCGGTTGGAGTGTACGAAGTAAATTTGCAAAAAGTTAGACTTATGCATAAAAACATGCCATCGATGGGTGAAATCGTAAGATAGCCATAAAATCGTCTGGTAAGAGTCATGAACACCTCGTACGTGACCAATGTAACTCGGAGGAACCAATCGTGTAGTCACGGGGCTCCCGGTTTGAGTGTACAACGTAAATTTACAAAAAAATCGACTTAAACATAAAAACATGCCATCGAAGGGTAGAAACGTGAAACAGTCATAAAACGGTACGGTAAGAGTAACAAACACCTCGCACGGGACCAATGTAACTCATAGGAACCGATCGCGTAGTCACGGGGCTACCGGTGGGAGTGTACGATGTAAATTTGCAAAAAACTAGACTTAAGCATGAAAACATTCCATCGAAGGGTGAAAATGTAAAACAACCATAAAACGGTCCGGTAAGAGTCACAAACACCTCGAACGGGACCAATGTCACTCGTAGGAACCTATCGCGTAGTCACGGGGATCCCGATTTGAGTGTACGACGTAAATTCATAAAAAATTCGACTTATGCATAGAAACATTCCATCGAAGGATGAAAACGTAAAAAAACCATCAAACGGTCTAGTATGAGTCACGAACACCTCGAAACGGGACCAATGTGAGTCGTAGGAACCGATCGCATAGTCATGAGGATCCTGGTTGGAGTGTACGACGTAAATTTGCAAAAAAAATAGACTTAAGCATAAAAACATGCCATGGAAGGGTGAAAACGTAAAACAGTCATAAAACGGTCCAGTAAGAGTCACAAACACCTTGCAAAGGACCATGTAACTCGTAGGAATTGACTACGTAGCCATGGGGCTCCCGGTTGGAGTGTATGACGTAAATTTGTAAAAAATTTGACTTAATCATAAAAACATGCCATCGAAGGTTGAAAATGTAAAACATTCATAAAACGGTTCCGTAAGAGTCACGAGCACCTCGCACAGGACAAATGTAACTCCTAGGAACCGATCGCGTAGTCATGGGGTTCCCAGTTTGAGCGTACGACGTAAATTTGTAAGAAATTAGTTTTAAGCATAAAAACATATCATCGAAGGGTGAAAACGTAAAACAACCATTAAACGGTCCGATAAGAGTCACGAACAGCTCGAACGGGACCAATGTGACTCGTACGAACCGACCGCGTAGTCACGGGGCTCCTGTTTAGAGTGTACGACGTAAATTTGCAAAAAAATAGACTTAAGCATAAAAACATGCCATCGAAGGGTGAAAACGTAAAACAACCATCAAACGGTCCGGTAAGAGACACGAATACCTCGAACGGGACCAATGTGACTCATAGGAACCGACCGCGTAGTCACGGGTCTCCCGGTTGGAGTGTACGACGTAAATTTGCAAAAAATTAGACTTAAGCATAAAAACATGCCATCGAAGGGACAAAACGTAAAAGATGCATAAAACGGTCCCGTAAGAGTCACGAACAACTCGAACGGGACCAATGTGACTCGTAGGAACCGATCGCGTTGTCACGGGGCTCCCGATTAGAGTGTACGATGTAAATATGAAAAAAATAGACTTAAGCACAAAAACATGCCATCAAAGGGTCAAAATATAAAATAGCGATAAAGCGGTCCGGTAATAGTCACGAACACCTCGCACGTGACCAATGTAACTCGTAGGAACCGACCGCGTAGTCACGGGGCTCCCGATTGGAGTGTATGACATAAATTTGCAAAAAAATAAATTTAAGCATAAAAACATGCCATCGAAGGGTGAAAATATAAAACAGCCACAAAATGGTCCCGTAAGAGTCACGAACACCTCACACGGGAAAAATATAACTCGTAGGAACCGATCGCATAGCTAGGGGCTCCCGATTGGAGTGGACGACGTAAATTTGTAAAAAATGAGACTAAAGCCTAAAATTTTTCCACCGAAGGGTGAAAATGTACGGTCTAGTAAGAGTCACGAACACCTCGCACAGGACCAATATGACTCGTAGGAACCGATCGCTTACCCACGGGGCCCCCGATTTGAGTGTACGACGTAAATTTGCAAAAAAATATACTTAAGCATAAAATCATGCAATCGAAGGGTGAAAACGCAAAATAGACGTAAAACGGTCCTTTAAGAGTCACTAACACCTCGCACGAGACCAATGTAACTCGTAGGAACCGACCGCGTATTCAGGGGCTCCTGATTGGAGTGTACGACGTAAATTTACAAAAAATTAGACTTAAGCATAAAAACATGCCATCCAAGGGTAAAAACGTACGGTCCTGTAAGAGTCACTAACACCTCGAACGAGACCAATGTAACTCGTAGGAACCGATCGCGTAGTCAGGGGCTCCCGATTGGAGTGTACGACGTAAATTTGTAAAAAATTAGAATTAAGCATAAAAACATGCCATCGAAGGGTAAAAATGTATGGTCCAGTAAGAGTCACGAATACCTCGCACGGGACCAATGTGACTCATAGGAACCGACCGCGTAGTCACGGGGATCCCGATTTGAGTGCACGACGTAAATTTACATAAAATAAGACTTAAGCATAAAAACATGACATCGAAGGGTGAAAACATTAAACATCCGTAAAACGGTCAAGTAAGAGAAATAAACACCTCGCACATGACCAATGTATATCGTTGGAATCGACCGTGTAGTCATAGGGATACCGGTTGGAGTGTATGACGTAAATTTTCAAAAAATTAGACTTAACCATAAAAATATGCCATCAAAGGGTGAAAATGTAAAACAGACATAAAACGGGTCCGTAAGAGTCACGAGCACCACGCACGGGATTAGTGTAACTCTTAGGAACCGACCGCGTAGTCACGGAGCTCCCGTTTTGGGCGTACGATGTAAATTTCTAAAAAAATATTTTTAAGCATAAAAATATGCCATCGGAGGGTGAAAACATAAAACAACCATAAAACGATCCGGTAAGGGTCACGAACACCTCGAACGGGAGCAATGTGACTCGTAGGAACCTACCGCGTAGTCACGGGGCTCCTGATTGGAGTGTACGACGTAAATTTGCAAAAAAATTGACTTAAGCATAAAAACTTGCCATCGAAGGCTGAGAACTTAAAACAACCATCAAACGGTCCGGTAAGAGTCACGAACACCTCGAACGGGACAAATGTGACTCGTAGGAACCGACCGCGTAGTCACGGGTCTCCCGGTTGGAGTGTACGACATAAATTTGTAAAAAATAAACCTAAGTATAAAAACATGCCATCGAAGTGTGAAAACATAATACAGGCATAGAATGGACCTGTAAGAATCATGAACACCTCGTAGGGGACAAATGTAACTCGTAGAAACCGACCGCGCCGTCAGGGACTCCCGATTGGAGTGTACGACGTAAATATGCAAAAAATTAGACTTAAGCACAAAAAACATTCCATTGAAGGGTGAAAACGTGAAACAGCCACAAAACGGTCCTGTAAGAGTCACGAACACCTCGTACTAGACAAATGTAACTCGTAAGAACCAACCGCGTAGTCAGGGGCTCCCGATTGGAGTGTACGACGTAAATTTGCAAAAAATTAGACTTGAGCATAAAAACATGCCATCGAAGGGTGAAAACGTAAAACTGTCATAAAACGGTCCCGTAAGAGTCACGAACACCTCGCACGGGACCAATATGACTCGTAGGAACCGATCGCATAGTCACGGGGATCTCGGTTAAAGTGTATGACTTAAATTTCCAAAAAAATTATACTTAAGCAAAAAACTGCCATCGAAGGGTGAAAACGTAAAACAGACAGAAAACGGTCATATAAGATTCACAAACACCTCGCACGGGACCAATGTGACACGTAGGAATCGACCGCGAAGTCACGGGGCTCCCGATCGGAGTGTACGACGTAAATTTGTAAAAAAATAGACTTAATCATAAAAATATGCCATCGAAGGGTGAAGACATAAAACAACGATAAAATGGTAAAGTAAAAATCTTGAACAACTCGCACGGGACCAATGTAACTCGTACGAACTGATCGCAAAGTGACAGGGCTCCCAGTTGGAGTGTACGAAGTAAATTTGTAAAAAGTTAGACTTACGCATAAAAACATGCCATCGATGGGTGAAAACGTAAGATAGCCATAAAATCGTCTGGTAAGAGCCACGAACACCTCGCACAAGACCAATGTAACCGGAGGAACCAATCGTGTAGTCACGGGGCTCCGGGATTGAGTGTACAACGTAAATTTACAAAAAAATAGACTTAAACATAAAAACATGCCATCGAAGGGTAGAAACGTGAAACAGTCATAAAACGGTACGGTAAGAGTAACAAACACCTCGCACGGGACCAATGTAACTCATAGGAACCGATCGCGTAGTCACGGGGCTCCCGGTTTGAGCGTACGACGTAAATTAATAAAAAATTACACTTAAGTATAAAAACATGCCATCGAAGGGTGAAAACGTAAAACGACCATAAAACGGTCCGGTAGGAGAAACGAACACCTCTCACGGTACAATGTAACTCGTAGGAATCGACCGCGTAGTCACGGGGCTACCGGTGGGAGTGTACGATGTAAATTTGCAAAAAATTAGACTTAAGCATAAAAACATTCCATCGAAGGGTGAAAATGTAAAACAACCATAAAACGGTCCGGTAAGAGTCACAAACACCTCGAACGGGACCAATGTGACTCGTAGGAATCGATCGCGTAGTCACGGGGATCCCGATTGGAGTGTACGACGTAAATTCATAAAAAATCGACTTATGCATAGAAACATTCCATCGAAGGATGAAAACGTAAAAAAACTATCAAACGGTCTAGTATGAGTCACGAACACCTCGAAACGGGACCAATGTGAGTCGTAGGAACCGATCGCGTAGTCATGAGGATCCCGATTGGAGTGTACGACGTAAATTTGCAAAAAAGTAGACTTAAGCATAAAAACATGCCATGGAAGGGTGAAAACGTAAAACAGTCATAAAACGGTCCAGTAAGAGTCACAAACACCTTGCAAAGGACCATGTAACTCGTAGGAATCGACCACGTAGCCATGGGGCTCCCGGTTGGAGTGTATGACGTAAATTTGTAAAAAATTTGACTTAATCATAAAAACATGCCATCGAAGGTTGAAAATGTAAAACATTCATAAAACGGTTCCGTAAGAGTCACGAGCACCTTGCACGGGACAAATGTAACTCGTAGGAACCGATCGCGTAGTCATGGGGCTCCCAGTTTGAGCGTACGACGAAAATTTGTAAGAAATTAGTTTTAAGCATAAAAACATGTCATCGAAGGGTGAAAACGTAAAACAACCATAAAACGGTCCGATAAGAGTCACGAACAGCTCGAACGGGACCAATGTCACTCGTACGAACCGACCGCGTAGTCACGGGGCTCCTGATTAGACGGTACGACGTAAATTTGCAAAAAATTAGACTTAAGCATAAAAACATGCCATCGAAGGGTGAAAACGTAAAACAACCATCAAACGGTCCGGTAAGAGTCACGAATACCTCGAACAGGACCAATGTGACTCATAGGAACCGACCGCGTAGTCACGGGTCTCCCGGTTGGAGTGTACGACGTAAATTTGCAAAAAATTAGACTTAAGCATAAAAACATGCCATCGAAGGGACAAAACGTAAAAGATGCATAAAACGGTCCCGTAAGAGTCACGAACAACTCGAACGGGACCAATGTGACTCGTAGGAACCGATCGCGTTGTCACGGGGCTCCCGATTAGAGTGTACGACGTAAATATGAAAAAAAGTAGACTTAAGCACAAAAACATGCCATCAAAGGGTCAAAATATAAAATAGCGATAAAGCGGTCCGGTAATAGTCACGAACACCTCGCACGCGACCAATGTAACTCGTAGGAACCGACCGCGTAGTCACGGGGCTCCCGATTGGAGTGTATGACATAAATTTGCAAAAAAATAAATTTAAGCATAAAAACATGCCATCGAAGGGTGAAAATATAAAACAGCCACAAAATGGTCCCGTAAGAGTCACGAACACCTCACACGGGATAAATATAACTCCTAGGAACAGACCGCATAGCTAGGGGCTCCCGATTGGAGTGTACGACGTAAATTTGTAAAAAATGAGACTTAAGCCTAAAAAGGTGCCACCGAAGGGTGAAAATATAGGGTCTGATAAGTGTCACGAACACGTCGCACAGGACCAATATGACTCGTAGGAACCGATCGCGTAGTCACGGGGCTCCCGATTTGAGTGTACGACGTAAATTTGCAAAAAATTAGACTTAAGCATAAAAACGTGCCCTCGAAGGGTGAAAACGCAAAATAGTCGTAAAACGGTCCTGTAAGAGTTACTAACACCTCGCACGGGACCAATGTTACTTGTCGGAACCGACCGCGTAGTCACGGGGCTCCTGATTGGAGTGTACGACGTAAATTTACAAAAAAATTAAACTTAAGCATAAAAACATGCCATCGAAGGGTAAAAACGTACCGATCGCGTAGTCAGGGGCTCCCGATTGGAGTGTACGACGTAAATTTGTCAAAATTTTGAATTAAGCATAAAAACATGCCATCGAAGTGTAAAAACGTATGGTCCAGTAAGAGTCACGAACACCTCGCACGGGACCAATGTGACTTATAGGAACCGACCGCGTAGTCACGGGGATCCCGATTTGAGTGCACGACGTAAATTTACAAAAAATAAGACTTAAGCATAAAAACATGCCATCGAAAGGGGAAAACATCAAACATCCGTAAAACGGTCAAGTAAGAGAAACAAACACCTCGCACGAGACCAATGTATATCGTTGGAATCGACTGCGTAGTCATAGGGATACCGGTTGGAGTGTACGACGTAAATTTTCAAAAAATCAGACTTAAGCATAAAAATATGCCATCAAAGGGTGAAAATGTAAAACAGCCATAAAACGGGTCCGTAAGAGTCACGAGCACCACGCACGGGATTAGTGTAACTCTTAGGAACCGACCGCGTAGTCACGGAGCTCCCGGTTTGGGCATACGATGTAAATTTCTAAAAAAATGTTTTTAAGCATAAAAATATGCCATCGGAGGGTGAAAACATAAAACAACCATAAAACGGTCAGGTAAGGGTCACGAACACCTCGAACGGGAGCAATGTGACTCGTACGAACCTACCGCGTAGTCACGGGGCTCCTGATTGGAGTGTACGACATAAATTTGCAAAAAAAATTGACTTAAGCATAAAAACTTGCCATCGAAGGCTGAGAACTTAAAACAACCATCAAACGGTCCGGTAAGAGTCACGAACACCTCGAACGGGACAAATGTGACTCGTAGGAACCGACCGCGTAGTCACGGGTCTCCCATTTGGAGTGTATGACGTAAATTTGCAAAAAATAAACTTAAGTATAAAAACATGCCATCGAAGTGTGAAAACATAAAACAGGCATAAAATGGACCTGTAAGAATCACGAACACCTCGTAGGGGACAAATGTAACTCGTAGAAACCGACCGCGCCGTCAGGGACTCCCGATTGGAGTGTACGACGTAAATATGCAAAAAATTAGACTTAAGCACAAAAAACATGCCATTGAAGGGTGAAAACGTGAAACAGCCACAAAACGGTCCTCTAAGAGTCACAAACACCTCGTACTAGACAAATGTAACTCGTAAGAACCAACCACGTAGTCAGGGGCTCCCGATTGGAGTGTACGACGTAAATTTGCAAAAAATTAGACTTGAGCATAAAAACATGCCATCGAAGGGTGAAAACGTAAAATTGTCATAAAACGGTCCCGTAAGAGTCACGAACACCTCGCACAGGACCAATATGACTCGTAGGAACCGATCGCGTAGTCACGGGGATCTCGGTTAGAGTGTATGACGTAACTTTCCAAAAAAATTATACTTGAGCAAAAAACTGCCATCGAAGGGTGAAAACGTAAAACAGACAGAAAACGGTCATATAAGATTCACAAACACCTCGCACGGGACCAATGTGACACGTAGGAATCGACCGCGTAGTCACGGGGCTCCCGATCGGAGTGTACGACGTAAATTTGTAAAAAATTAGACTTAATCATAAAAATATGCCATCGAAGGGTGAAGACATAAAACAACGATAAAATGGTAAAGTAAAAATCTTGAACAACTCGTACGGGACCAATGTAACTCGTACGAACTGATCGCAAAGTGACAGGGCTCCCGGTTGGAGTGTACGAAGTAAATTTGTAAAAAGTTAGACTTACGCATAAAAACATGCCATCGATGGGTGAAAACGTAAGATAGCCATAAAATCGTCTGGTAAGAGCCACGAACACCTCGCACAAGACCAATGTAACCGGAGCAACCAATCGTGTAGTCACGGGGCTCCGGGATTGAGTGTACAACGTAAATTTACAAAAAAATAGACTTAAACATAAAAACATGCCATCGAAGGGTAGAAACGTGAAACAGTCATAAAACGGTACGGTAAGAGTAACAAACACCTCGCACGGGACCAATGTAACTCATAGGAACCGATCGCGTAGTCACGGGGCTCCCGGTTTGAGCGTACGACGTAAATTAATAAAAAATTACACTTAAGTATAAAAACATGCCATCGAAGGGTGAAAACGTAAAACAACCATAAAACGGTCCGGTAGGAGAAACGAACACCTCTCACGGTACAATGTAACTCGTAGAAATCGACCGCGTAGTCACGGGGCTACCGGTGGGAGTGTACGATGTAAATTTGCAAAAAAATAGACTTAAGCATAAAAACATTCCATCGAAGGGTGAAAATGTAAAACAACAATAAAACGGTCAGGTAAGAGTCACAAACACCTCGAACGGGACCAATGTGACTCGTAGGAATCGATCGCGTAGTCACGGGGATCCCGATTGGAGTGTACGACGTAAATTCATAAAAAAATCGACTTATGCATAGAAACATTCCATCGAAGGATGAAAACGTAAAAAAACTATCAAACGGTCTAGTATGAGTCACGAACACCTCGAAACGGGACCAATGTGAGTCGTAGGAACCGATCGCGTAGTCATGAGGATCCCGATTGGAGTGTACGACGTAAATTTGCAAAAAAGTAGACTTAAGCATAAAAACATGCCATGGAAGGGTGAAAACGTAAAACAGTCATAAAACGGTCCAGTAAGAGTCACAAACACCTTGCAAAGGACCATGTAACTCGTAGGAATCGACCACGTAGCCATGGGGCTCCCGGTTGGAGTGTATGACGTAAATTTGTAAAAAATTTGACTTAATCATAAAAACATGCCATCGAAGGTTGAAAATGTAAAACATTCATAAAACGGTTCCGTAAGAGTCACGAGCACCTTGCACGGGACAAATGTAACTCGTAGGAACCGATCGCGTAGTCATGGGGCTCCCAGTTTGAGCGTACGACGTAAATTTGTAAGAAATTAGTTTTAAGCATAAAAACATGTCATCGAAGGGTGAAAACGTAAAACAACCATAAAACGGTCCGATAAGAGTCACGAACAGCTCGAACGGGACCAATGTGACTCGTACGAACCGACCGCGTAGTCACGGGGCTCCTGATTAGAGTGTACGGCGTAAATTTGCAAAAAATTAGACTTAAGCATAAAAACATCCCATCGAAGGGTGAAAAAGTAAAACAACCATCAAACGGTCCGGTAAGAGTCACGAATACCTCGAACGGAACCAATGTGACTCATAGGAACGGACCGCGTAGTCACGGGTCTCCCGGTTGGAGTGTACGACGTAAATTTGCAAAAAAATAGACTTAAGCATAAAAACATGCCATCGAAGGGACAAAACATAAAAGATGCATAAAACGGTCCCGTAAGAGTCACGAACAACTCGAACGGGACCAATGTGACTCGTAGGAACCGATCGCGTTGTCACGGGGCTCCCGATTAGAGTGTACGACGTAAATATGAATAAAATTAGACTTAAGCACCAAAACATGCCATCAAAGGGTCAAAATATAAAATAGCGATAAAGCGGTTCGGTAATAGTCACGAACACCTCGCACGCGACCAATGTAACTCATAGGAACCGACCGCGTAGTGACGGGGCTCCCGATTGGAGTGTATGACAAAAATTTGAAAAAAAATAAATTTAAGCATAAAAACATGCCATCAAAGGGTGAAAATATAAAACAGCCACAAAATGGTCCCGTAAGAGTCACGAACACCTCACACGGGATAAATATAACTCGTAGGAACCGAACGCATAGCTAGGGGCTCCCGATTGGAGTGTAGGACTTAAATTTGTAAAAAATGAGACTTAAGCCTAAAAAGGTGCCACCGAAGGGTGAAAATATACGGTCTAGTAAGTGTCACGAACACGTCGCACAGGACCAATATGACTCGTATGAACCGATCGCGTAGTCACGGGGCTCCCGAATTGAGTGTACGCCGTAAATTTGCAAAAAATTAGACTTAAGCATAAAAAGATGCCATCGAAGGGTGAAAACGTAAAATAGCCGTAAAACGGTCCTGAAAGAGTCACTAACACCTCGTACAGGACCAATGTAACTCGTAGGAACCGACCGCGTAGTCCGGGGCTCCCGATTGGAGAGTACGACGTAAATTTGCAAAAAGTAGATTTAAACATAAAAACATGCCATCGAAGGGTAAAAACGTACGGTCCTGTAAGAGTCACTAACACCTCGAACGGGACCAATGTAGCTCGTAGAAACCGATCGCGTAGTCAGCGGCTCCCGATTGGAGTGTACGACGTAAATTTGCAAAAAATTAGACTTAAGCATGAAAACATGCCATCGAAGGGTAAAAATGTATGGTCTAGTAAGAGTCACGAACACCTCGCACGTAACTAATGTGACTCATAGGAATCGACCGCGTAGTCACGGTGATCCCGATTTGAGTGCACGACGTAAATTTACAAAAAATTAGAAAAACATGCCATCGAAGGGTGAAAACATCAAACATCCGTAAAACGGTCTAGTAAGAGAAATAAACACCTCGCACGGGACCAATATATATCGTTGGAATAGACCGCGTAGTCATAGGGCTACCGGTTGGAGTGTACGACGTAAATTTTCAAAAAATTCAACTTAAGCATAAAAATATGCCATCAAAGGGTGAAAATGTAAAACAGCCGTAAAACGGGTCCGTAAGAGTCACGAGCACCACGCACGGGATCAGTGTAACTCTTAGGAACCGACCGCGTAGTCAGGGAGATCTCGGTTTGAGCGTACGATGTAAATTTCTAAAAAAATATTCCTAAGCATAAAAATATCCCATCGAAGGGTGAAAACATAAAACAACCATAAAACGGTCCGGTAAGGATCATGAACACCTCGAACGGGAGCAATGTGACTCGTACGAACCTACCGCGTAGTCTCGGGGCTCCCGATTGGAGTGTACGACGTAAATTTGCAAAAAAATTGACCTAAGCATAAAAACTTGCCATCGAAGGCTGAGAACTTAAAACAACCATCAAACGGTCCGGTAAGAGTCACGAACACCTCGAACGGGACAAATGTGACTCGTAGGAACCGACCGCGTAGTCACGGGTCTCCCGGTTAGAGTGTACGACGTAAATTTGTAAAAAATTAAACTTAAGTATAAAAATATGCCATCGAAGGGTGAAAACATAAAACAGGCATAAAACGGACCTGTAAAAATCACGAACACCTCGTAGGGGACAAATGTAACTCGTAGAAACTGACCTCGTACCGATTGGAGTGTACGACGTAAATATGCAAAAAATTAGACTTATGCACAAAAACATGCCATCGAAGGTTAAAAACGTAAAACAACCACAAAACGGTCGTGTAAGAGTCACGAACACCTCGTACGGGACAAATGTAACTCGTAAGAACCAACCGCGTAGTCAGGGGCTCCCGATTGGAGTGTACGACATAAATTTGTAAAAAAATAGACTTAAGCATAAAAACATGCCATCAAAGGGTGAAAATGTAAAACATCCATAAAAGGGTCCGGTAAGAGTCACGAACACCTCGCACGGGACCAATGTAACTCATAGGAACCGACCGCGTAGTCACGGGGCTCCCGGTTGGAGTGTACGGCGTAAATTTGCAAAAAATTAGACTTGAGGATACAAACATGCCATCGAAGGGTGAAAACGTAAATTTGTCATAAAACGGTCCCGTAAGAGTCACGAACACCTCGTACGGGACCAATATGACTCGTAGGAACCGATCGCGTAGTTACGGGGATCTCGGTTAGAGTGTATGACGTAAATTTCCTAAAAAATTAGACTTAAGCAAAAAAATGCCATGGAAGGGTGAAAACGTAAAACAGACAGAAAACGGTACCATAAGATTCACAAACACCTCGCACGGGACCAATGTGACTCGTAGGAATCGACCGCGTAGTCACGGGGCTCCCGATTGGAGTGTACGACGTAAATTCATAAAAAATTAGACTTAAGCATAGAAACATTCCATCGAAGGATAAAAACATAAAAAACCATCAAACGGTCTAGTAAGAGTCACGAACACCTCGAAACGGGACCAATGTGACTCATAGGAACCGACCGCATAGTCACAGGGCTCCCGATTGGAGTGTATGACATAAATTTGTAAAAAAAAAAATTTAAGCATAAAAACATGCCATCGAAGGGTGAAAATGTAAAACAGCCACAAAATGGCCCCGTAAGAGTCACGAACATCTCACACGGGATAAATATAACTCGTAGGAACCGACCGCATAGCTAGGGGCTCCCGATTGGAGTGTACGACATAAATTTGTAAAAAAAAGACTTAAGCCTAAAAATGTGCCATCGAAGGGTGAAAATGTATGGTCTGGTAAGAGTCACGAACACCTCGCACAGGACCAATATGACTCGTAGGAACCGATCGCGTAGTCACGGGGCTCCCGGTTTGAGCGTATGACGTAAATTAATAAAAAATTACTCTTAAGTATAAAAACATGCCATCGAAGGGTGAAAACGTAAAACAACCATAAAACGGTCCGGTAGGAGAAACGAGCACCTCTCACGGTACCAATGTAACTCGTAGGAACCGACCGCATAGTCACGGGGCTACCGGTGGGAGTGTACGATGTAAATTTGCAAAAAATTAGACTTAAGCATAAAAACATTCCATCGAAGGGTGAAAATGTAAAACAACTGCAAAACGGTCTGGTAAGAGTCATAAACACCTCGAACGGGACCAATGTGACTCGTAGGAACCGATCGCATAGTCACGGGGATCCCGATTGGAGTGTACGACGTAAATTCATAAAAAATTCGACTTATGCATAGAAACATTCCATCGAAGGATGAAAACGTAAAAAAACCATCAAACGGTCTAGTATGAGTCACGAACACCTCGTAACGGGACTAATGTGAGTCGTAGGAACCAATCGCGTAGTCACGAGGATCCCGGTTGGAGTGTACGACGTAAATTTGCAAAAAATTTGACTTAAGCATAAAAACATGCCATGGAAGGGTGAAAATGTAAAACAGTCATAAAACGGTCCAGTAAGAGTCACGAACACCTTGCAAAGGACCATGTAACTCGTAGGAATCGACCACGTAGCCATGGGGCTCTCGGTTGGAGTGTATGACGTAAATTTGTAAAAAAATTGACTTAATCATAAAAACATGCCATCGAATGTTGAAAATGTAAAACATTCATAAAACGGTTCCGTAAGAGTCACGAGCACCTTACACGGGACAAATGTAACTCGTAGGAACCGATCGCTTTCGTCATGGGGCTCCCAGTTTGAGCGTACGACGTAAATTTGTAAGAAATTAGTTTTAAGCATAAAAACATGTCATCGAAGGTTGAAAACGTAAAACAACCATAAAACGGTCTGATAAGAGTCACGAACAGCTCGAATGGGACCAATGTGACTCGTACGAACCGACCGCGTAGTCACGGGGCTCCTGTTTAGAGTGTACGACGTAAATTTGCAAAAAATTAGACTTAAGCATAAGGACATGCCATCGAAGGGTGAAAACGTAAAACAACCATCAAACGGTCCGGTAAGAGTCATGAATACCTCGAACGGGACCAATGTGACTCATATGAACAGACCGCGTAGTAACGGGGATCCCGGTTGGAGTGTAAGACGTAAATTTGCAAAAAATTAGACTTAAGCATAAAAACATGCCATCGAAGGGACAAAACGTAAAAGATGCATAAAACGGTCCCGTAAGAGTCACGAACAACTCGAACGGGACCAATGTGACTCGTAGGAACCGATCGCGTTGTCACGGGGCTCCCGATTAGAGTGTACGACGTAAATATGAAAAAAAGTAGACTTAAGCACAAAAACATGCCATCAAAGGGTCAAAATATAAAATAGCGATAAAGCGGTCCGGTAATAGTCACGAACACCTCGCACGCGACCAATGTAACTCGTAGGAACCGACCGCGTAGTCACGGGGCTCCCGATTGGAGTGTATGACATAAATTTGCAAAAAAATAAATTTAAGCATAAAAACATGCCATCGAAGGGTGAAAATATAAAACAGCCACAAAATGGTCCCGTAAGAGTCACGAACACCTCACACGGGATAAATATAACTCGTAGGAACCGACCGCATAGCTAGGGGCTCCCGATTGGAGTGTACGACGTAAATTTGTAAAAAATGAGACTTAAGCCTAAAAAGGTGCCACCGAAGGGTGAAAATATACGGTCTGGTAAGTGTCACGAACACCTCGGACAGGACCAATATGACTCGTAGGAACCGATCGCGTAGTCACGGGGCTCCCGGTTTGAGTGTACGACGTAAATTAATAAAAAATTACTCTTAAGTATAAAAACATGCCATCGAAGGGTGAAAACATAAAACAACCATAAAACGGTCCGGTAGGAGAAACGAACACCTCTCACGGTACCAATGTAACTCGTAGGAACCGACCGCGTAGTCACGGGGCTACCGGTGGGAGTGTACGATGTAAATTTGCAAAAAATTAGTCTTAAGCATAAAAACATTCCATCGAAGGGTGAAAATGTAAAACAACCGCAAAACGGTCCGGTAAGAGTCATAAACACCTCGAACGGGACCAATGTGACTCGTAGGAACCGATCGCATAGTCACGGGGATCCCGATTGGAGTGTACGACGTAAATTCATAAAAAATTCGACTTATGCATAGAAACATTCCATCGAAGGATGAAAACGTAAAAAAACCATCAAACGGTCTAGTATGAGTCACGAACACATCGTAACGGGACTAATGTGAGTCGTAGGAACCAATCGCGTAGTCACGAGGATCCCGGTTGGAGTGTACGACGTAAATTTGCAAAAAAATTGACTTAAGCATAAAAACATGCCATGGAAGGGTGAAAATGTAAAACAGTCATAAAACGGTCCAGTAAGAGTCACGAACACCTTGCAAAGGACCATGTAACTCGTAGGAATCGACCACGTAGCCATGGGGCTCCCGGTTGGAGTGTATGACGTAAATTTGTAAAAAAATGGACTTAATCATAAAAACATGCCATCGAAGGTTGAAAATGTAAAACATTCGTAAAACGGTTCCGTAAGAGTCACGAGCACCTTACACGGGACAAATGTAACTCGTAGGAACCGATCGCTTTAATCATGGGGCTCCCAGTTTGAGCGTACGACGTAAATTTGTAAGAAATTAGTTTTAAGCATAAAAACATGCATTGAAGGGTGAAAACGTAAAACAACCATAAAACGGTCTGATAAGAGTCACGAACAGCTCGAATGGGTCAATCTGACTCGTACGAACCGACCGCGTAGTCACGGGGCTCCTGTTTAGAGTGTACGACGTAAATTTGCAAAAAATTAGACTTAAGCATAAGGACATGCCATCGAAGGGTGAAAACGTAAAACAACCATCAAACGGTCCGATAAGAGTCATGAATACCTCGAACGGGACCAATGTGACTCATAGGAACAGACCGCGTAGTAACGGGGATCCCGGTTGGAGTGTACGACGTAAATTTGCAAAAAATTAGACTTAAGCATAAAAACATGCCATCGAAGGGACAAAACATAAAAGATGCATAAAACGGTCCCGTAAGAGTCACGAACAACTCGAACGGGACCAATGTGACTCGTAGGAACCGATCGCGTTGTCACGGGGCTCCCGATTAGAGTGTACGACGTAAATATGAAAAAAAGTAGACTTAAGCACAAAAACATGCCATCAAAGGGTCAAAATATAAAATAGCGATAAAGCGGTCTGGTAATAGTCACGAACACCTCGCACGCGACCAATGTAACTCGTAGGAACCGACCGCGTAGTCACGGGGCTCCCGATTGGAGTGTATGACATAAATTTGCATAAAAATAAATTTAAGCATAAAAACATGCCATCGAAGGGTGAAAATATAAAACAGCCACAAAATGGTCCCGTAAGAGTCACGAACACCTCACACGGGATAAATATAACTCGTAGGAACCGACCGCATAGCTAGGGGCTCCCGATTGGAGTGTACGACGTAAATTTGTAAAAAATGAGACTTAAGCCTAAAATGGTGCCACCGAAGGGTGAAAATATACTGTCTGGTAAGTGTCACGAACACCTCGCACAGGACCAATATGACTCGTAGGAACCGATCGCGTAGTCACGGGGCTCCCGGTTTGAGTGTACGACGTAAATTTGCAAAAAATTAGACTTAAGCATAAAAACATGCCATCGAAGGGTGAAAACGTAAAATAGCCGTAAAACGGTCATCTAAGAGTCACTAACACCTCGCACATGACCAATGTAACTCGTAGGAAACGACCGCGTAGTCAGGGGCTCCCGATTGGAGAGTACGATGTAAATTTGCAAAAAAATAGATTTAAGCATAAAAACATGCCATCGAAGGGCAAAAAGGTACGGTCCTGTAAGAGTCACTAACACCTCGGACGGAACCAATGTAACTCGTAGAAACCGATCGCGTAGTCAGGGGCTCCCGATTGGAGTGTACGACGTAAATTTGCACAAAAGTAGACTTAAGCATAAAAAATGCCATCGAAGGGTAAAAATGTATGGTCCAGTAAGAGTCACGAACACCTCGCACGTGACTAATGTGACTCATCGGAACCGACCGCGTACTCACGGGGATCCCGATTTCAGTACACGATGTAAATTTAAAAAAAATTAGACTTAAGCATAAAAACATGCCATCGAAGGGTGAAAACATCAAACATCCGTAAAACGGTCCAGTAAGAGAAATAAACACCTCGCACGGGACCAATATATATCGTTGGAATAGACCGTGTAGTCATAGGGCTACTGGTTGCAGTGTACGACGTAAATTTTCAAAAAATTCGACTTAAGCATAAAAATATGCCATCAAATGGTGAAAATGTAAAACAGCCATAACACGGGTCCGTAAGAGTCACGAGCACCACGCACGGGATCAGTGTAACTCTTAGGAACTGACCGCGTAGTCACGGAGCTCTAGGTTTGAGCGTACGATGTAAATTTCTAAAAAAATATTCTTAAGCATAAAAACATCCCATCGGAGGGTGAAAACATAAAACAACCATAAAACGGTCCGGTAAGGGTCATGAACACCTCGAACAGGAGCAATGTGACTCGTAAGAACCTACCGCGTAGTCACGGGGCTCCCGATTGGAGTGTACGACGTAAATTTGCAAAAAATTTGACTTAAGCATAAAATCTTGCCATCGAAGGCTGAGAACTTAAAACAACCATCAAACGGTTCGGTAAGAGTCACGAACACCTCGAACGGGACAAATGTGACTCGTAGGAACCGACCGCGTAGTCACGGGTCTCCCGGTTGGAGTGTACGACGTAAATTTGTAAAAAATTAAACTTAAGTATAAAAACATGCCATCGAAGGGTGAAAACATAAAATAGGCATAAAACGGACCTGTAAAAATCACGAACACCTCGTAGGGGACAAATGTAACTCGTAGAAACCGACCTCGTACCGATTGGAGTGTACGACGTAAATATGAAAAAAATTAGACTTAAGCACAAAAACATGCCGTCGAAGGGTGAAAACGTAAAACAACCACAAAACGGTCGTATAAGAGTCACGGACACCTCGTACGGGACAAATGTAACTCGTAAGAACCAACCGCGTAGTCAGGGGCTCCCGATTGGAGTGTACGACATAAATTTGTAAAAAATTAGACTTAAGCATAAAAATATGCCATCAAAGGGTGAAAACGTAAAACAGCCATAAAAGGGTCCGGTAAGAGTCACGAACACCTCGCACGGGACCAATGTAACTCGTAGGAACCGACCGCGTAGTCACGGGACTCCCGATTGGAGTGTATTACGTTAATTTACAAAAAAATAGACTTGAGGATACAAACATGCCATCGAAGGGTGAAAACGTAAAACTGTCATAATACGGTCCCGTAAGAGTCACGAACACCTCGCACGGGACCAATATTACTCGTAGGAACCGATCGCGTAGTTACGGGGATCTCGGTTAGAGTGTATGATGTAAATTTCCAAAAAAATTAGACATAAGCAAAAAAATGCCATCGAAGGGTGAAAACGTAAAACAGACAGAAAACGGTCCCATAAGATTCACAAACACCTCGCACGGGACCAATGTGACTCGTAGGAATCGATCGCGTAGTCACAGGGCTCCCGATTGGAGTGTACGACGTAAATTCATAAAAAATTAGACTTTAGCATAAAAACATTCCATCGAAGGATGAAAACGTAAAAAACCATCAAACGGTCTAGTAAGAGTCATGAACACCTCGAAACTGGACCAATGTGACTCATAGGAACCGATCGCGTAGTCACGGGGCTCCCGATTGGAGTGTATGACATAAATTTGCAAAAAAATAAATTTAGGAATAAAAACATGCCATCGAAGGGTGAAAATGAAAAACAGCCACAAAATGGTCCCGTAAGAGTCACGAACACCTCACACGGGATAAATATAACTCGTAGGAACCGACCACATAGCTAGGGGCTCCCGATTGGAGTGTACGACGTAAATTTCTAAAAAATAAGACTTAAGCCTAAAAATGTGCCATCGAAGGGTGAAAATGTACGGTCTGGTAAGAGTCACGAACACCTCGCACAGGACCAATATGACTCGTAAGAACCGATCACGTAGTCACGGGGCTCCCGATTTGAGTGTACGACGTAAATTTGCAAAAAATTGTACTTCAGCATAAAAACATGCCATCGAAGGGTGAAAACGTAAAACAACCACAAAACGGTCATGTGAGAGTTACGAACACGTCGTACGGGACAAATGTAACTCGTAGGAACCGATCGCGTTGTCAGGGGCTCCCGATTGGAGTGTACGAAATAAATTTGTAAAAAATTAGACTTAAGCATAAAAATATGCCATCGAAAGGTAAAAACATAAAATGTCATAAAACGGTCTGGTAAGAGTCACGAACATCTCAGACGGGACCAATGTAACTTGTACGAACCGATCGCATAGTCACGGGGCTCCCAGTTGGAGTGTGACGAAAATTTGCAAAAAATAGAATTAAGTATAAAAACATGCCATCGCAGGTGAAAACGTAAAGCAGACATAAAATAGTCTGATAAGAGTCACAAACACCTCGTACGATACCAATATGACTCGAAGGAACCGATCGCGTAGTGACGGGGCTCCCGGTTTGAGTGTACGACGTAAATTTGCAAAAAAATATACTTAAGCATAAAAACATGCCATCGAAGAGTGAAAACATAAAACAACCACAAAACGGTCCGGTAAGAGTCACGAACACCTCGTACCGAACAAATGTAACTCGTAGGAACCGACCGCGTAGTCAGGGGCTCCAGATTGGAGTGTACGACATAAATTTGTAAAAAATTAGACTTAAGCATAAAAACATGCCATCGAAGGGACCAAACGTAAAAGATGCATAAAACGGTCCCGTAAGAGTCACGAACAACTCGCACGGGACCAACGTAACTCGTACGAACCGACCGCATAGTCACGGGGCTCCCGGTTGGAGTGTATGACGAAAATTTGCAAAAAAATAGAATTGAGCATAAAACATGTCATCGACGGGTGAAAACGTAAAACAGACACAAAAAAGTCTGATAAGAGTCACAAACACCTCGCACGGGACCAATGTGACTCTTAGGAACCGACCGCATAGTCACGGGGCTCTCGGTTTGAGTGTACGACGTAAATTTGCAAAAAATTAGACTAAAGCATAAAAACATGCCATCGAAGGGTGAAAAAGTAAAACAACCAAAAAAGGTCCAGTAAGAGTCACGAACACCTCGCACGGGACCAATGTAACTCGTAGGAACCGACCGCGTAGTCACGGCGCTCCCGGTTGGAGTGTACGACGTAAATTTCCAAAAAATTATGCTTAAGCAAAAAAAAGCCATTGAAGGGTGAAAACGTAAAATAGATAAAAAAAACGGTCACGTAAGAGTCATGAACACATCGCACAGGACCAAGGCGACTCATAGGAACCGGCCGCGTAGTCACAAGGCTCCCGATCGGAGTGTACGACGTAAATTTGCAAAAAATTAGACTTAAGTATAAAAATATGTCATCGAAGGTTAAACACGTAAAACAACGATAAAACGCTCTGGTAAGAGTCATGAACACCTCGTACAGGACCAATGTAACTCCTACGAACCGACCGCATAGTCACGGAGCTCCCGGTTGGAGTGTACAAAGTAAATTTGCAAAGAGTTAGACTTACGCATAAAAACATGCCATCGAAGGCTGAAAATGTAAGATAGCCATAAAACGGTCATGTAAGAGTCACGAACACCTCGCGCGGGACCAATGTAACTCGTAGGAACCGACCGCGTAGTCCGGGGCTCCCGGTTGGAGTGTACGACGTAAATTTCCAAAAAATTAGGCTTAAGCAAAAAAAAAATCCATCGAAGGGTGAAAACGTAAAATAGATAGAAAACGGTTTCATAAGAGTCACGAGCACCTCGCATGGGACCAATGTAACTCGTAGGAACCGACCGCGTAGTCACTGGGCTCCCGATTTGAGCGCATGACGTAAATTTGCAAAAAATTTGTTTTAAGCATAAAAACATGTCATCGAAGGGTGAAAACGTAAAACAACCATAAAACGGTCCGGTAAGAGTCAAAAACTGCTCGCACGGGACCAATGTAACTCGTAGGAATCAATCGCGTAGTCACGAGGCTCCCGGTTTGAGTGTACGACATAAATTTGCAAAAAATTAGACTTAAGCATAAAAACATGCCATCGAAGGGTGAAAACGTAAAACAACCACAAAACGGTCCTGTGAGAGTTACGAACACGTCGTACGGGACAAATGTAACTCGTAGGAACCGACCACGTAGTCATGGGGCTCCCGACTGGAGTGTACGACGTAAATTTGCAAAAAATTAGACTTAAGCATAAAAACATGCCATTGAAGGGTGAAAACATAAAACAACCATCAAAAGTCCAGTAAGAGTCACGAACACCTCGAACGGGACCAAAGTGACTCGTAGGAACCGATCGCATAGCCACGGGGATCCCGGTTGGAGTGTACAACAAAAATTTACAAAAAAATAGACTTAAGCATAAAAACATGCCATAGAAGGGTGAAAACGTAAAACAGCCATAAAACGATCCGGTAAGAGTCACGAAGACCTCGCACGGGACCAGTGTAACTCGTAGGAACTAACTGTGTAGTCACGGGGATCCGAGTTGGAGTGTACGACGTAAACTTGCAAAAAATTATACTAAAGCTTAAAAACATGCCATCGAAGGGTGAAAAAATAAAACAGCCATAAAATGGTCTGGTAAGAGTCAAAAACTGCTCGCACGGAAGCAATGTAACTCGTAGGAAACGAACGCGTAGTCACGGGGCTCCCGGTTTGAGTGTACGACGTAAATTTGCTAAAAATTAGACTTAAGCATAAAAACATGCCATCGAAGGGTGAAAACGTAAAACAACCACAAAACGTTCCCGTGAGAGTTACGAACACGTCGTACGGGAGAAATGTAATTCGTAGGAACCGACCGCGTAGTCAGGGGCTCCTAATTGGAGTGTACGACATAAATTTGCAAAAAAAATATATTTAAGCATAAAAACATGCCATCGAAGGGTGAAAATGTAAAACAGCCACAAAATGGTCCCGTAAGAGTCACGAACACTTCACACGGGATAAATATAACTCGTAGGAACCGACTGCATAGCTAGGGGCTCCCGATTGGAGTGTAAGACGTAAATTTGTAAAAAATGAGACATAAGCCTAAAAATGTGCCACCGAAGGGCGAAAATGTACGGTCCGGTAAGAGTCACGAACACCTCGCACATGACCAATATGACTCGTAGGAACCGATCGCGTAGTCACGGGGCTCCCGATTTGAGTGTACGACGTAAATTTGTAAAAAAATAGACTTAAGCATAGAATCATGCCATCGAAGGGTGAAAACAGAAAACAACCACAAAAAGGTCATTTGAGAGTTACGAACACGTCGTATGGGACAAATGTAACTCGTAGGAACCGACCGCGTAGTCAGGGGCTCCCGATTAGAGTGCACGATATAAATTTGTAAAAAATTAGACTTAAGCTTAAAAATATGCCATCGAAGGGTGAAAACATAAAAAATCATAAAACGATCTGGTAAGAGTCACGAACATCTCACACGGGACCAATGTAACTTGTACGAATGGACCGCATAGTCACGGGGCTCCCGGTTTGAGTGTACAACGTAAATTTGCAAAAAATAGACTTAAAAATAAAAACATGCCATCGAAGGGTAGAAACGTGAAACAGTCATAAAACGGTACGGTAAGAGTAACAAACACCTCGCACAGGACCAATGGAACTCATAGGAACAGACCGTGTAGTCACGGGGCTCCCGGTTTGAGCGTACGACGTAAATTAATAAAATATTAGACTTAAGTATAAAAACATGCCATCGAAGGGTGAAAACATAAAACAACCATAAAACGGTTCCGTAAGAGTCACGAACACCTCGCACGGGACAAATGTAACGCGTAGGAACCGACCGTGTAGTCACGGGGCTCCCGGTTTGAGCGTACGACGTAAATTTGTAAGAAATTATTTTTAAGCATAAAAACATGTTATCGAAGGATGAAAACGTAAAACAACCATAAAACGGTCCGATAAGAGTCACGAACAGCTCAAACGGGACCAATGTGACTCATACGAACCGACCTCGTAGTCACGAGGCTCCCGATTGGAGTGTACGACGTAAATTTACAAAATATTAGACTTAAGCATAAAAACACGCCATCGAAGGGTGAAAACGTAAAACAACCATCAAACGGTCCGGTAAGAGTCACGAACACCTCGAACGGAACCAATGTGACTCATAGGAATCGACCGTGTAGTCACGGGGCTCCCGGTTGGAGTGTACGACGTAAATTTACAAAAAATTAGACTAAAGCATAAAAACATGCCATCGAAGGGAGAAAACGTAAAACATGCATAAAACGGTCCCGTAAGAGTCACGAACAACTCGAACGGGACCAATGTGACTCGTAGGGACCGACCGCGTTGTCACGGGGCTCCCAATTAGAGTGTACGACGTAAATTTGCAAAAAAATAGACTTAAGCATAAAAACATGCCATCGAAGGGTGAAAACGTAAAACAACCACAAAACGGTCCTGTGAGAGTTACGAACACGTCGTACGGGACAAATGTAACTCGTAGGAACCGACCGCGTAGTTAGGGGCTCCCGATTGGAGTGTACGACATAAATTTGCAAAAAATAGATTTAGGCATAAAAACATGCCATTGAAGGGTGAAAATGTAAAACAGCCACAAAACGGTCTCGTAAGAGTCACGAACACTTCACACGGGATTAATATAACTCATAGGAACCGACCGCATAGCTAGGGGCTCCCGATTGGAGTGTACGACGTAAATTTGTAAAAAATGAGACTTAAGCCTAAAAGTGTGCCACCGAAGGGTAAAAATGTACGGTCCAGTAAGAGTCACGAACACCTCGCACAGGACCAATATGACTCATAGGAACCGATCGCATAGTCACGGGGCTCCCGATTTGAGTGTACGGCGTAAATTTGCAAAAAATTAGACTTAAGCATAAAAACATGCCATCGAAGGGTGAAAACGTAAAACAACCACAAAACGGTCCTGTGAGGGTTACGAACGCGTCATACGGGACAAATGTAACTCGTAGGAACCGACCGCGCAGTCAGGGTCTCCCGATTGCAGTGTACGACATAAATTTGTAAAAAATTATACTTAAGCATAAAAATATGCCATCGAAGGGTGAAAACATAAAAAAGTCATAAAACGGTCTGGTAAGAGTCACGAACACCTCACACGGGACCAGTGTAACTTGTACAAACAGACCGAATAGTCACGGGGCTCCCAGTTGGAGTGTGTGACGTAAATTTTCAATAAAATAGAATTAAGCATATAAACATGCCATCGATAGGTGAAAACGTAAAGCAGACATAAAATAGTTCGATAAGAGTCACAAACACCTCACACGGGACCAATATGACTCGAAGGAACCGACCGCATAGTGACGGGGTTCCCGGTTTGAGTGTACGACGTAAATTTTCAAAAAATTATACTTAAGCATAAAACCACGCCATCGAAGAGTGAAAACGTAAAACAACCACAAAACGGTCCTGTAAGAGTCACGAACACCTCGTACGGGACAAATGTAACTCGTAGGAACCGATCGCGTAGTAAGGGGCTCCAGATTGGAGTGTACGACATAAATTTGTAAAAAACTAGACTTAAGCATAAAAACATGCCATCGAAGGGTGAAAATGTAAAACAAACATAAAATGGTCTGGTAAGGGTCATGAAAACCTCGCACGGGACTAATGTAACTCGTACGAACCGATCGCATAGTCACGGGGCACTCGGTTGGAGTGTATGACGTAAATTTGCAAAAAAATAGAATTAAGCATAAAACATGCCATCGACAGGTGAAAACGTAAATCAGACACAAAAAAGTCTGATAAGAGTCACAAACACCTCGCACGGGACCAATGTGACACGTAGAAACCGACCGCATAGTCACGGGGCTCCCGGTTTGAGTGTACGACATAAATTTGCAAAAAAATTAGACTAAAGCATTAAAACATGCCATCGAAGGGTGAAAAAGTAAAACAACCATAAAACGGTCCAGTAAGAGTCACGAACACCTCGCACGGGACCAATATAACTCGTAGGAACCGAGGGCGTAGTCACGGGGCTCCCGGTTGGAGTGTACGACGTAAATTTCCAAAAAATTATGCTTAAGCAAAAAAAAAGCCATCGAAGGGTGAGAACATAAAATAGACAAACAACGGTCACATAAGAATCATGCACAACTCGCACTGGACCAACGCGACTCATAGGAACCGACCGCGTAGTCACAGGGCTCCTGATCGGAGTGTACGACGTAAATTTGCAAAAAAATTAGACTTAAGCATAAAAATATGCCATCCAAGGGTAAACACGTAAAACAACGATAAAACGCTCCGGTAAGAGTCATGAACACCTCACACAGGACCAATGTAACTCCTACGAACCGACCGCATAGTCACGGAGCTCCCGGTTGGAGTGTACAAAGTAAATTTGCAAAGAGTTAGAGTTACACATAAAAACATGCCATCGAAGGCTGAAAATGTAAGATAGCCATAAAACGCCCATGTAAGAGTCACGAACACCTCGCGCGGGACCAATGTAACTCGTAGGAACCGACCGCGTAGTCACGGGGCTCACGGTTGGAGTGTACGACGTAAATTTTCAAAAAATTAGGCTTAAGCAAAAAAAAAAGCCATCGAAGGGTGAAAACGTAAAATAGATAGAAAACGGATTCGTAAGAGTCACGAGCACCTCGCACAGGACCAATATAACTCGTAGGAACCGACCGCGTAGTCACAGGGCTCCCGGTTTGAGCGTACGACGTAAATTTGCAAAAAATTACTCTTAAGCATAAAAACCTGTCATCGAAGGGTGAAAACGTAAAACAGCCATAAAATGGTCTGGTAAGAGTCATAAACTCCTCGAACGGGACCAATGTGACACGTAAGAACCGATCGCGTAGTCATGGGGCTCCCGATTGGAGTGTACCACCTGAATTTGCAAAAAATTAGACTTAAGCATAACAACATGCCATCGAAGGGTGAAAACGTAAAACAACCATCAAAAGTCCAGTAAGAGTCACGAACACCTCGAACGGGACCAATGTGACTCGTAGGAACCGATCGCGTAGTCACGGGGATCCCGGTTGGAGTGTACAACGTAAATTTATAAAAAAATAGACTTAAGCATAAAAACATGCCATCGACGGGTGAAAACGTAAAATAGCCATAAAACGATCCGGTAAGAGTCATGAACACCTCGCACGGGACCAATGTAACTCGTAGGAACTAACCCTGTAGTCACGGGGACCCGAGTTGTAGTGTACGACGTAAACTTACAAAAAATTAGACTTAAGCTTAAAAACATGCCATCGAAGGGTGAAAACATGAAACAACCATAAAACGGTCTGGTAAGAGTCAAAAACTGCTCGCACGGGACCAATGTAACTCGTAGGAATCGATCGCGTAGTCACGAGGCTCCCGGTTTGAGTGTACGACGTAAATTTGCAAAAAAATAGACTTAACCATAAAAACATGCCATCGAAGGGTGAAAACGTAAAACAACCACAAAACGGTCCTGTGAGAGTTACGAACACGTCGTACGGGACAAATGTAACTCGTAGGAACCGACCGCGTAGTTAGGGGCTCCCGATTGGAGTGTACGACATAAATTTACAAAAAATAGATTTAAGCATAAAAACATGCCATCGAAGGGTGAAAATGTAAAACAGCCACAAAACGGTCCCGTAAGAGTCACGAACACTTCACATGGGATTAATATAACTCGTAGGAACCGACCGCATAGCTAGGGGCTCCCGATTGGAGTGTATGACGTAAATTTGTAAAAAATGAGACTTAAGCCTAAAAGTGTGCCACCGAAGGGTAAAAATGTACGGTCCAGTAAGAGTCACGAACACCTCGCACAGGACCAATATGACTCATAGGAACCGATCGCATAGTCACGGGGCTCCCGATTTGAGTGTACGACGTAAATTTGCAAAAAATTAGACTTAAGCATAAAAACATGCCATCGAAGGGTGAAAACGTAAAACAACCACAAAACGGTCCTGTGAGAGTTATGAACACGTCGTACGGGACAAATGTAACTCGTAGGAACCGATCGCGTAGTCAGGGGCTCCCGATTGGAGTGTACGACATAAATTTGTAAAAAATTAGACTTAAGCATAAAAATATGCCATCGAAGGGTGAAAACATAAAAAAGTCATAAAACGGTCTGGTAAGAGTCTCGAACACCTCACATGGGACCAATGTAACTTTTACGAACATACCAAATAGTCACGGGGCTCCCAGTTGGAGTGTGTGACGTAAATTTTCTAAAAATTATAATTAAGCGTAAAAACATGCCATCGACTGGTGAAAACGTAAAGCAGACATAAAACAGTCCGATAAGAGTCACAAACACCTCGCACTGGACCAATGTGACTCGAAGGAACCGACCGCGTAGTGACGGGGCTCCCGGTTTGAGTGTACGACTTAAATTTGCAAAAAATTATACTTAAGCATAAAAACATGCCATCGAAGAGTGAAAACGTAAAACAACCACAAAACGATCCTGTAAGATTCACGAACACCTCGTATGGGACAAATCTAACTCGTAGGAACCGACCGCGTAGTCAGGGGCTCCAGATTGGAGTGTACGACATAAATTTGTAAAAAATTAGACTTAAGCATAAAAACATGCCATCGAAGGGTAAAAATGTAAAACAGACATAAAATGATTCGGTAAGAGTCACGAACACCTCGCACGGGATCAATGTAACTCGTACGAACTGACCGCATAGTCACGGAAATCCCGATTTGAGTGCACGATGTAAATTTACAAAAAATTAGACTTAAGCATAAAAACATGCCAGCGAAGGGTGAAAACTTCAAACATCCGTAAAACGGTCCAGTAAGAGAAACAAACACCTTGCACGGGACCAATGTATATCGTTGGAATCGACCGCGTAGTCGTACGGCTACTAGTTGGAGTGTACGACGTAAATTTTCAAAAAATTAGACTTAAGCATAACAATATGCCATCAAAGGGTGAAAATGTAAAACAGCCATAAAACGGGTCCGTAAGAGTCACGAGCACTACGCACGGGATCAGTGTAACTCTTAGGAACCGACCGCCTAGTCACGGATTACCCGGTTTGAGCGTACGATGTAAATTTTAAAAAAAATATTTTTAAGCATAAAAACATGCCATCGGAGGGTGAAAACATAAAACAACCATAAAACGGTCCGGTAAGGGTCACGAACACCTCGAACGGGAGCAATGTGACTCGTACGAACCTACCGCGTAGTCACGGGGCTCCCGTTTGGAGTGTACGACGTAAATTTGCAAAAAAATTGACTTAAGAATAAAAACTTGCCATCGAAGGCTGAGAACTTAAAACAACCATCAGATGGTCCGGTAAGAGTCACGAACACCTCGAACGGGACAAATGTGACTCGTAGGAACCGACCGCGTAGTCACGGGTCCCCGATTGGAGTGTACGACGTAAATTTGCAAAAAATTAAACTTAAGTATTAAAACATGCCATCGAAGGGTGAAAACATTAAACAGGCATAAAACGGACCTGTAAGAATCACGAACACCTCGTAGGGGACAAATGTAACTCATAGAAATCGACCGCGTAGTCAGGGACTCCCGATTGGAGTGTACGACGTAAATATGCAAAAAATTAGACTTAAGCACAAAAACATGCCATCGAAGGGTGAAAACGTAAAACAGCCACAAAACGGTCCTGTAAGAGTCACGAACACCTCGTACGGGACAAATGTAACTCGTAAGAACCAACCGCGTAGTCAGGGGCTCCCGATTGGAGTGTACGACATAAATTTGTAAAAAAATAGACTTAAGCATAAAAACATGCCATCAAAGGGTGAAAATGTAAAACAGCCATGACAGGTTCCGGTAAGAGTCACGAACACCTCGCACGGGACCAATGTAAATCGTTGGAACCGACTGCGTAGTCACGAGACTCCCGGTTGGAATGTACGACGTAAATTAGCAAAAAAATAGACTTAAGCATAAAAACATGCCATCGAAGGTTGAAAACGTAAAACTGTCATAAAATGGTCCCGTAAGAGTCACGAACACCTCGTACGGGACCAATATGACTCGTAGGAACCGATCGCGTAGTCAAGAGGATCTCGGTTAGAGTGTATGACGTAAATTTCCAAAAAAATTAGACTTAAGCAAAAAAATGCCATCGAAGGGTGAAAACGTAAAACTGACAGAAAACGGTCGCGTAAGATTCACACACATTTCGCACGGGACAAATGTGACTCGTAGGAATCGACCGCGTAGTCACGGGGCTCCCGATCGGAGTGTACGACATAAATTTGCAAAAAATTAGACTTAATCATAAAAATATGCCATCGAAGGGTGAAGACATAAAACAATGATACAATGGTCTAGTAAAAATCCTGAACAACTCGCACGGGACCAATGTAACTCGTACGAACTGATCGCAAAGTGACAGGGCTCCCGGTTGGAGTGTACGAAGTAAATTTGCAAAAAGTTAGACTTGCGCATAAAAACATGCCATCGATGGGTGAAAACGTAAGATAGCCATAAAATCGTCTGGTAAGAGTCACGAACACCTCGGACGAGACCAATGTAACTCGGAGGAACCGATCGTGTAGTCACGGGGGTCCCGGTTTAAATGTACAACGTAAATTTGCAAAAAAATAGACTTAAACATAAAAACATGCCATCGAAGGGTAGAAACGTGAAACAGTCATAAAACGGTACGGTAAGAGTAACAAACACCTTGCACAGGACCAATGTAACTCATAGGAACCGACCGCGTAGTCACGGGGCTCCCGGTTTGAGCGTACGACGTAAATTAATAAAAAATTAGACTTAAGTATAAAAATATGCCATCGAATGGTGAAAACGTAAAACAACAATAAAACGGTCTGGTAGGAGAAACGAACACCTCTCACGGTACCAATGTAACTCGTAGGAACCGACCACGTAGTCACGGGGCTACCGGTGGGAGAGTACGATGTAAATTTGCAAAAAATTAAACTTAGGCAGAAAAACAATCCATCGAAGGGTGAAAATGTAAAACAACCATAAAACAATCCGGTAAGAGTCACGAACACCTCGCACAGGACCAATATGAATCGTAGGAACCGATCGCGTAGTCACGGGGCTCCAGATTTGAGTGTACGACGTAAATTTGCAAAAAATTAGACTTAAGAATAAAAACATGCCATCGAAGGGTGAAAACGTAAAACAACCACGAAATGGTCCTGTGAGAGTTACGAACACGTCGTACGGGACAACTGTAACTCGTAAGAACCGACCGCGTAGTCAGGGGCTCCCGATTGGAGTGCACGACATAAATTTGTAAAAAATTAGACTTAAGCATAAAAATATGCCATCGAAGGGTGAAAACATAAAACAACCATAAAACGGTCTGGTAAGAGTCAAAAACTGCTCGCACGGGACCAATGTAACTCGTAGGAATCGATCGCGTAGTCACGAGGCTCCCGGTTTGAGTGTACGACATAAATTTGCAAAAAATTAGACTTAAGTATAAAAACATGCCATCGAAGGCTGAAAACGTAAAACAACCACAAAACGGTCCTGTGAGAGTTACGAACACGTCGTACGGGACAAATGTAACTCGTAGGAACCGACCACGTAGTCAGGAGCTCCCGATTGGAGTGTACGACAGAAATTTGCAAAAAATAGATTTAAGCATAAAAACATGCCATCGAAGGGTGAAAATGTAAAACAGCTACAAAACGGTCCCGTAAGAGTCACGAACACTTCACACGGGATAAATATAACTCGTAGGAATCGACCGCATAGATAGGGGCTCCCGATTGGAGTGTACGACGTAAATTTGTAAAAAATGAGACTTAAGCCTAAAAATGTTCCATCGAAGGGTGAAAATGTACGATCTGGTAAGAGTTATGAGCACCTCGAACAGGACAAATATGACTCGTAGGAACCGATCGCATAGTCACGGGGCTCCCGATTTGAGTGTACGACGTAAATTTGCAAAAAATTAGACTTAAGCATAAAAACATGTCATCGAAGGGTGAAAACGTAAAACAACCACAAAATGGTCCTGTGAGGGTTACAAACACGTCATACGGGACAAATGTAACTCGTAGGAACCGACCGCGTAGTCAGGGGCTCCCGATTGGAGTGCACGATATAAATTTGTAAAATTTTTTACTTAAGCATAAAAATATGCCATCGAAGGGTGAAAACATAAAAAAGTCATAAAAAGGTCTGGTAAGAGTCACGAACACCTCACACGGGACCAATGTAACTTGTACGAACCGACCGCATAGTCAAGGGGCTCCCAGTTGGAGTGTGTGACGTTAATTGGAAAAAAATTAGAATTAAGCATAAAAACATGCCATCGACGGGTGAAAACGTAAAGCAAACATAAAATAGTCTGATAAGAGTCACAAACACCTCGCACGGGACCAATGTGACTCGAAGAAACCGACCGCATAGTGACGGGGCTCCCGGTTTGAGTGTACGATGTAAATTTGTAAAAAATATACTTAAGCATAAAAACATGCCATCGAAGAGTGAAAACGTAAAACAACCACAAAACGGTCATGTAAGAGTCACGAACACCTCGTACGGGAAAAATGTAACTCGTAGGAACCGACCGCGTAGTCAGGAGCTCCAGATTGGAGTGTACGACATAAATTTGTAAAAAATTAGACTTAAGCATAAAAACATGCCATCGAAGGGTGAAAGTGTAAAACAGACATAAAATGGTCCGGTAAGAGTAACGAACACCTCGCACGGGACCAATGTATCTCGTACGAACCGACCGCAAAGTCACGGGGCTCCCGGTTGGAGTGTATGACGAAAATTTGCAAAAAAATAGAATTAAGCAAAAAACACGCCATCGACGGGTAAAAGCGTAAAAGAGACACAAAAAAGTCTGATAAGAGTCACAAACACCTCGCACGGGACCAATGTGACTCTTAGTAACCGACCGTATAGTCACGGGGCTCCCGGTTTGAGTATAAGACGTAAATTTGCAAAAAATTAGACTTAAGAATAAAAACATGCCATCGAAGGGTGAAAACGTAAAACAACCACGAAATGGTCCTGTGAGAGTTACGAACACGTCGTACGGGACAACTGTAACTCGTAAGAACCGACCGCGTAGTCAGGGGCTCCCGATTGGAGTGCACGACATAAATTTGTAAAAAATTAGACTTAAGCATAAAAATATGCCATCGAAGGGTGAAAACATAAAACAACCATAAAACGGTCTGGTAAGAGTCAAAAACTGCTCGCACGGGACCAATGTAACTCGTAGGAATCGATCGCGTAGTCACGAGGCTCCCGGTTTGAGTGTACGACATAAATTTGCAAAAAATTAGACTTAAGCATAAAAACATGCCATCGAAGGGTGAAAACGTAAAACAACCACAAAACGGTCCTGTGAGAGTTACGAACACGTCGTACGGGACAAATGTAACTCGTAGGAACCGACCACGTAGTCAGGAGCTCCCGATTGGAGTGTACGACATAAATTTGCAAAAAATAGATTTAAGCATAAAAACATGCCATCGAAGGGTGAAAATGTAAAACAGCTACAAAACGGTCTCGTAAGAGTCACGAACACTTCACACGGGATAAATATAACTCGTAGGAATCGACCGCATAGATAGGGGCTCCCGATTGGAGTGTACGACGTAAATTTGTAAAAAATGAGACTTAAGCCTAAAAATGTTCCATCGAAGGGTGAAAATGTACGATCTGGTAAGAGTTATGAGCACCTCGAACAGGACAAATATGACTCGTAGGAACCGATCGCATAGTCACGGGGCTCCCGATTTGAGTGTACGACGTAAATTTGCAAAAAATTAGACTTAAGCATAAAAACATGTCATCGAAGGGTGAAAACGTAAAACAACCACAAAATGGTCCTGTGAGGGTTACAAACACGTCATACGGGACAAATGTAACTCGTAGGAACCGACCGCGTAGTCAGGGGCTCCCGATTGGAGTGCACGATATAAATTTGTAAAATTTTTGACTTAAGCATAAAAATATGCCATCGAAGGGTGAAAACATAAAAAAGTCATAAAAAGGTCTGGTAAGAGTCACGAACACCTCACACGGGACCAATGTAACTTATACGAACCGACCGCATAGTCAAGGGGCTCCCAGTTGGAGTGTGTGACGTTAATTGGAAAAAAATTAGAATTAAGCATAAAAACATGCCATCGACGGGTGAAAACGTAAAGCAAACATAAAATAGTCTGATAAGAGTCACAAACACCTCGCACGGGACCAATGTGACTCGAAGAAACCGACCGCATAGTGACGGGGCTCCCGGTTTGAGTGTACGATGTAAATTTGTAAAAAATATACTTAAGCATAAAAACATGCCATCGAAGAGTGAAAACGTAAAACAACCACAAAACGGTCATGTAAGAGTCACGAACACCTCGTACGGGAAAAATGTAACTCGTAGGAACCGACCGCGTAGTCAGGAGCTCCAGATTGGAGTGTACGACATAAATTTGTAAAAAATTAGACTTAAGCATAAAAACATGCCATCGAAGGGTGAAAGTGTAAAACAGACATAAAATGGTCCGGTAAGAGTAACGAACACCTCGCACGGGACCAATGTATCTCGTACGAACCGACCGCAAAGTCACGGGGCTCCCGGTTGGAGTGTATGACGAAAATTTGCAAAAAAATAGAATTAAGCAAAAAACACGCCATCGACGGGTAAAAGCGTAAAAGAGACACAAAAAAGTCTGATAAGAGTCACAAACACCTCGCACGGGACCAATGTGACTCTTAGTAACCGACCGTATAGTCACGGGGCTCCCGGTTTGAGTATAAGACGTAAATTTGTAAAAAATTAGACTTAAGCATAAAAACATGCCATCGAAGGGTGAAAACGTAAAACAATCATAAAAGTGTCCAGTGAGAGTCACGAACACCTCACACAGGACCAATGTAACTCCTACGAACCGATCGCATAGTCACGGAGCTCCCGGTTGGAGTGTACAAAGTAAATTTGCAAAGAGTTAGACTTACGCATAAAAATATGCCATCGATGGCTGAAAATGTAAGATAGCCACAAAACGGTCATGTAAGAGTCACGAACACCTCGCGCGGGACCAATGTAACTCATAGGAACCGACCGCGTAGTCACGGGGCTCCCGGTTGGAGTGTACGACGTAAATTTCCAAAAAATTAGGCTTAAACCAAAAAAAAGCCATCGAAGGGTGAAAACATAAAATAGACAGAAAACGGTTTCGTAAGAGTCACGACCACCTCGCACGGGACCAATGTAACTCATAGGAACCGACCGCGTAGTCACAGGGCTCCCGATTTGAGCGTACGACGTAAATTTGTAAAAAAATAGTTTTAAGCATAAAAACATGTCATCGAACGGTGAAAACGTAAAATAACCATAACACGGTCCGGTAAGAGTCATAAACACCTCGAACGGGACCATTGTGACTCGTAAGAACCGATCGCGTAGTCACGGGGCTCCCGGTTGGAGTGCACGACATAAATTTGCAAAAAATTAGACTTAAGCATAAAAACTTGCCATCGAAGGGTGAAAACATAAAAAAACCATCAAAAGTCCAGTAAGAGTCACGAACACCTCGAACGGGACCAAAGTGACTCGTAGGAACCGATCGCATAGTCACGGGGATCCCGGTTGGAGTGTACAATGTAAATTTACAAAAAAATAGACTTAAGCATAAAAATATGCCATCAAAGGGTGAAAACGTAAAACAACCATAACACGATCCGGCAAGAGTCACGAACACCTCGCACGGGATGAATATAACTCGTAGGAACTGAATGTGTAGTCACGGGGATCCGAGTTGGAGTGTACGACGTAAACTTGCAAAAAATTTGACTTAAGCTTAAAAACATGCCATCGAAGGGTGAAAACATAAAACAACCATAAAATGGTCTAGTAAGAGTCAAAAACTGCTCGCACGAGACCAATGTAACTCGTAGGAATCAACCGCGTAGTCACGGGGCTGCCAGTTTGAGTGTAAGACGTAAATTTGCAAAAAATTAGACTTAAGCATAAAAACATGCCATCGAAGGGTGAAAATGTAAAACAACCACAAAACGGTCATGTGAGAGTCACGAACACGTCGTACGGGAGAAATGTAACTCGTAGGAACCGTCCGCGTAGTCAGGGGCTCCCGATTGGAGTGTACGACATAAATTTGCAAAAAAATAGATTTAAGCATAAAAACATGCCATCGAAGGGTGAAGATGTAAAACAGCCACAAAACGGTCCCGTAAGAATCACGAACACTTCACACAGGATAAATATAACTCGTTGGAACCGACCGCATAGCTAGGGGCTCCCGATTGGAGTGTACGACGTAAATATGTAAAAAATGAGACTTAAGCCTAAAAATGTGCCACCGAAGGGTGAAAATGTACGGTCCGGTAAGAGTCACGAACACCTCGCACATGACCAATATGACTCGTAGGAACCGGTCGCGTAGTCATGGGGCTCCCGATTTGAGTGTACGACGTAAATTTGTAAAAAAATAGACTTAAGCATAAAAACATGCCATCGAAGGGTGAAAACATAAAACAACCACAAAAAGGTCCTTTGAGAGTTACGAACACGTCGTATGGGACAAATGTAACTCGTAGGAACCGATCGCGTAGTCAGGGGCTCCCGATTGGAGTGCATGATATAAATTTGTAAAAAGTTAGACTTAAGCATAAAAATATGCCATCGAAGGGTGAAAACATATAAAAGTCATAAAACCGTCTGGTAAGAGTCACGAACACCTCACACGGGAGCAATGCAACTTGTACGAACGGACCGCATAGTCACGGGGCTCCCGGTTGGAGTGTGTGACGTAAATTTACAAAAAATTAGAATTAAGCATAAAAACATGCCATCGACGGGTGAAAATGTAAAACAGTTATAAAACGGTCCAGTAAGAGTCACGAACACCTCGCACAGGACCATGTAACTCGTAGGAATCGACCACGTAGTCATGGGGCACCCAGTTGGAGTGTATGACGTAAATTTGTAAAAAATTTGACTTAAGCATAAAAACATGTAATCGAAGGGTGAAAATGTAAAACAACCATAAAACGGTTCCGTAAGAGTCACGAGCACCTTGCACGGGACAAATGTAACTCGTAGGAATCGACCGCGTAGTCACGGGGCTCCCGGTTTGAGCGTATGACGTAAATTTGTAAGAAATTAATTTTAAGCATAAAAACATGTCATCGAAGGGTGAAAACCTAAAACAACCATAAAACGGTCCGATAAGAGTCATGAACAGCACGAACGGGACCAATGTGACTCGTACGAACCGACCGCGTAGTCACGGGGCTCCCGATTGGAGTGTACGACGTAAATTTACAAAAGATTAGACTTAAGCATAAAAACATGCCATCGAAGGGTGAAAATGTAAAACAACCATCAAACGGTCTGATAAGAGTCATGAACACCTCGAACGGGACCAATGTGACTCATAGGAACCGATCGCGTAGTCACGGGGCTCCCGGTTGGAGTGTGTACGACGTAAATTTGCAAAAAATTAGACTTAAGCATAAAAACATGCCATCGAAGGAAGAAAACGTAAAACATGCATAAAACGGTCCCGTTAGAGTCACGGATAACTCGAACGGGACCAATGTGACTCGTAGGAACCGAGCGCGTTGTCACATAGACGGGACCAATGTGACTCGTAGGAACCGATCGCGTTGTCATAACAACAAGGGTGCATGGGTGCGAGGTGCAGAGGATCCTCATAGATGGGGGGAGCTCGGTGGACGCGATGTTCTGGCCTTGCTTCAAGAGCCTAGGTCTTAGCAGAGCAAGGCTGGTACCCTATCATCACCCGTTGATAGGCTTCAGTGGCGAAAAGGTCCACCCCTTGGGCATGTATGAAATGGACGTACGGATGGGTGATGAGTGGCCTAAGAGGCTGACCAAGAAGATAAATTTTTTCTTCATGGACGAGGACGTGTTTTCGGCCTATAACCTCATTGATTAGGCACATATTCTTCACATTTATCCCCTTAATTTCGATATTTTTATGATCCCGTGCAGTGTAAATAGCTTGAATTTGTCTCGTATTTATCCTACTAACCTATTTTGGCAATTATTTCGTGTTTTGTGTATTTTGCATGTGCTTTACAGGTATTTCATGCAAGTTAGTGCGAAGGAGAACTCAAAACAGTGAAAGAAACCAAGAAATGGAGAGTTGAAGGGCATTTTTGTAATTTTGCAGCCTTATTCCGGAGGTGGGGCCAACTAGAAAGTTGAAGAGATCTAAATTACAAGAACACTGGAAAAAACGGCACCTCAATTCGAGCTACGGTGAAGAAGTTAGGATGTTTTGAAGTTGCGCGATAATGAAGAGAAATGGACCGGTCCAGTCATGAGAAATCCTGACATTTATTATGGAGATTAAGAGGTGCATAGCTAGTAAAAACTTGTGCAAAAAGCAATTATAGCTGTAAAATTTGTGATACTTGGTGCTATAAAAGACCAAGCCCTACCTCATTTCAAGGGGAGACGAATTCTAGAGAGTAGAATAGAATTTTAGAGAGAGAAAGTAAGATTTTAGAGAGTCTTTTTGTAAGTTTGAAGAAGAAGAATTTTTCTGGATTCAAGTTCATCTCTTTTCCCCATTGTTGAATACAAGTATCAATTTTTCATTCTCTTATTTATTCTCTATTTTATTTTCAATTCAATTCTCAATTATTTTGCGATTTGTTACCAATGTTTTCTAGATCCATAATTCCATGTATTGGTATGAATTTGTTTCCTAGAAAAATCATGTCCAGCTAAATTCTCAAGGGCTGGGGTACATGAATTCATTCTGAGGTGAATTACCCATGTAGAAAATAGAGGGTAAATTAAATATTGACCGAATCGTGTATGGAAATTATACAAACTTAGCCGATCTTTTAATCCCTCTTGCCCTAGGTACTTGGGATGTTTAAGAATGCTATGCAAGTGTAATTTTCCATTCACCGCTTTGTATTTGCCTTTGATTTCATATGATGCAGGCAAGATCCTTCATATATGTAATGATTAGGATATATAAAGGCTGGATTTAGTAAAAAAATTCAATTTACAATTCTAGTATTCTATATGGTAATTTGTTAAGGTTTGAGGGATTGTACCCCACCCTATTTTTTCTCATTTTCAAATCTAATTTCTTTACAATTCTTAGTATTTTTGTGCACATCTTATTTCATTACCAATTGGAAATTTAAACCCATCAATCATCTTTTTCTTTTCTTTTATTTTAACATAAACTTTAGGATTAAAATACCTTACCTTTGTCGTCACGTTCACACGTCCTAATTCCCTGTGGATTCGATACCCAGACTCGCCACTATACCCCTTAAGAAGTGTAGTTACAAGTTTAGGTTTTTTTTGTATTGAGGTTGGAAGCCTATAACAACGACTAGCGTATTACACGGACGCTCGGTTTTTCACCTTGACCAAAATGGCGCCGTTACCGGGGAATTAGGTAGACTTTAGGTTAGGTTGGTTAATCCCGAATTTGACCTTAAAAATAAAAAAGTTTAAAAAAAAAGTTTAAAAAAAAAAGTTTAAAAAAAAAAGTTTAAAAAAAAAATCTCATCTCATCTTTCATAAGTTGTTCATGCAAACTCATATGTTGTCTCCAACCTAATTTCACGAAAATCCCCTTGCTGAAGCTAGCTCTGACAATTCTCATACTACCGACGTTCCACACTTTTGAGTCAAACACTAAGTGTGAATTCTGAATCTTTCGGTAGCAATATGTCGGTGCACGGTAGTGTTGGTATTGGTGCTGGAGAGGAAGAGATACCATATCTTCCCATGAAAGATCTTTTATTTCTAGAGAGAACTGTTACCCCTGGTTGCATTTTACTCCCGTATAATGTCGGTCAGTTCCACATTCAAAATGGGATGATTCAAATTCTTCCTACATTTCATGGGATGGATTCTGAAAAATCATATCTCCATATTCTAGAATTCGAAGATACATGTGAGACGTTTGGCGATCAAGCCTGCCCACAAGATGTTATCCGATTAAAAAATTTCCCTTTTTCCTTAAAGGATAAAGCTAAAACTTGGTTATGGTCGCTACCCCCGAATTCTGTGTTATCGTGGAGAGATATGCAAACCAAGTTTCTCTCCAGGTTCTTTCCACAACACAAAACCAATTCTGTCAAGGCACAAATACAAGCTTTTCGACAAAATGAGAATGAAGCCTTTGATAAGTGTTGGGAGAGATTTCAGGAGTTAGTTAGTCCTTGCCCACATCATGGATTTGAGAAACATCATCTCATTTCTTTCTTTCATCAAGGGCTTACATTGGCATCTAAGAAACTTGTGCAGACAATGTTCCGAAGACCATTTTGGGAATTAGACTCGAGCGATGCTGAGGATCATTTGAAATACGTAGCAGAGACTATGCAATCATGGGATGTTTCTGACCCCAACAGCCAAAAAAGACATCCACAAGTGTCCAACCCTCCTGGTGCTTCCCGTAGTTATCAATTGGACAAGGACACTTTGTTAGACCGTCGACTTGATCAGTTTGAAAAGAGGATAAGAGACATCCTTGAGGTTAGGTTTAGAGAAGCTACTGGACATATCTCAGCTGAAAAAGAAGAGGTGTGTGCCATTTGTGCGGCGGGTCATTCTACCAAAGGATGTCCGGCAATACCCTCTTACAAGGCAATGTACACTGAGCAAGTGGAAGCTATAGGAGAGGTTAGCGGACATTTTAGTACACCCCATGGAAACGCATACAATTCATCTTGGAGGAATCATCCTGGTGTAACACATATGCAGCCCCCCATGCAATCACCATCTCCTGGTTCATATGTTACCCCACTGAGGCGATCTCTTGAGGACAACTTAAATCACCTCATCCAATCTCAAAAGGAGAACAGTACTAAGTATGATCGAATGTTCAATGAAATACATAATAGCATCTCAAGGTTGCAAACTGCATCGAATGTCCAAGAGAAGGGCAAATTTCCTGCTCAAAGCCAACGACCTCCCCAAGGACAAACCAGTGTTGGCACTACATCCCACGACCATCGAGAGCAATGTAGCGCTATTACCACTCTACCTAGTGGGAAAGTAGTTGATTTGTCACCTCCCCCATGCAATGCATCTAAAGATAAAGAGGTTTCGCCCGGCACAAGAGAGGCCGAAGATGCCCCTTTAATTGAGAGTGAGGAGGAGGAAAACACTAGTGGACCCAAGTCCATCACCCCCACCGCTGCCCCATACCCTCAACAGTTGGTCTCTCACTCCAAAACGACCTCCCGTGATGAAGTTCTGGAAGTCCTTAAGCAAGTAAAAATTAATTTACCTTTTGTTGAGACTATATAGAGAATTCCCGTGTATGCTAAGTTTATTAAGGACTTACTCACGGTGAAACGCAAGCTAAAGGTAAACCAGAACGTCTCTTTGGCCCAAAATGTCAGCGCAGTCTTGTCGAGTGACTTTCCATTAAAATATAAAGATCCGAGTGCACCCACTATTTCGTGTATCATGGGTAAGAACCGAATCGAGAGAGTTCTAATAGATCTAGGGGCTAGTGTTAACATTATGCCCTATTCCATCTATAGGAAACTAGAACTGGGGGCCCTTAAGCCCACCAATATGACTCTCCAGCTCGCGGATCGTTCTGTGAAGCTTCCTCAGGGAATTGTTGAGGATGTGATTGTCCAAATAGACACTATCTACTTCTCGGTGGATTTTGTCATTTGGGACGAAGAACCCTCCGTTCTCCCAAGTAATCATGTTCCCGTTATCCTTGGCCGCCCATTTTTAGCTACAGCTAATGCTCTTATCAATACCCGAAGTGGGCGTATGCAATTAACTTTCGGGAACATGACCCTCGAAACAAATATTTTTAATAATTCCAAGAAAGAGGGTGATGAAGGGGAACCGTGAGGATTGGATCTTTTGGGGGTAGCACACAAGCAAGAAAGAACTTACAAGGAAGCGCCATTAGGGGAAGGTTGTGTTACGCACAGTGAGAGGAGTGGTTGCAACATCGAGAGCAAGGTAGGGGATGTATGTTTAGTTAATGCATTCGAGAGCATGAGTGATCCCATGAACAAGAGTGAAAGAGGAGATTTAGAGTGTTTCAGGAGAGGCTCGTCGAAATACTTAGAGGAAAGAGAATGGCAGGACACTATCGATACATTTCTCCTCGATTACCACCCACCCACACCACCCTATCATTCGGCGAGTGAGCACGAAAGGCAGGTTGAGGACACCAAGCAAGAGAGAGAGCTAGCGGAGTTGAGCCTAGCATAGTTTGAGCGCGAGTTCGGACAGGTGGATGCAAGCCTAAATGTTGGAGTCCAATCTTTCTGGGCCTCATTTTGTCATTTAGACGAAAGCGAGTGGGAAAATAGAATTGATGAATTTCTCCTACCCAAACCTCCACCCATACCATTTGAGTCTTCGGAGGTACTTGAAGATACGACTCAAATCTCGTCCGACTTAGAGACCAACTCAGGTGCTACGCAACAAGAGGATCCTTTTCCGGTTTATCATAATGAATCTCCCGGTCTTTCCTTTATCTATGGGCACGGGTCCAATTTGTTCTGGCTATTCACTTATGATGGTAAGACGGGAGAGACGAGGAGCGCATCGTACCCAGTGAAAGGGGTCGGGTGATTTGTAGATAGAGATGAGAGGTCGTCGCACTCCCGACGCGTATGGGGTGATTTTTGTTGTATTTTTGAGTCATGAATAAGTGTTATATAATGTCTTGTTGCATTTTAATAATTTGCTTGTTTTATTTGTTGCACTTATTCTTTTTCTTCTTTAGATTTTAATCCTTTTGATTGAGGACAATGCAAAAGTCTAAGTTAGGGGGGGTGATAAGTGCGTCTTTCTAAAACTTTACAAATTTTTAAAATGACAAAAAAATAATTGAAATTTTTTTTTAAAAGCCAAAAATATTTTTGTTCAAAATAAATAAAAATTGGAATTTAAATTTTTCAAAAATATCACCTTTATTCTGTTTGAAGTCTTAAATTGTTAACAATCAAAATGCACTAAGCCAAAATTGACCGAAGATGGAAATTGAAAGAAAATTGACGACTTTACGAATAATTGTGGAGATTAGTCCAACTCAGTGAGATTTCGAGCCTTTCAATTTTTTATGAGTTTTTAAATCAATCCGAGTTTATGATTAACTCAAAGTTCTTTTCAGCGTGTTAATAAGTCGTTGATGATCTTAATCCTTTGTTTTGATTGGTTATGGGAAATGTGTGAAATGTTGTCTCAAAATTCGTGCTAAATATATCTCTAAACTTAATTAATCTCGAGATGCATATGGTAATGTGATTAGCAATTTGGACAATGAAGTAGGCCCTCGTTTGTTACCCAAAAATATTAGCCATAAAAAGTTGTGAAAAACAAAATTATCCCTTTGCAACCCAAGTTGAGCCTAATAAAATATTTTCCTTTCGTTTGATAACCCGAAAAAACCAAATAGCCAGGAATTGCGAAAATGGAATATTCATTAAGTCCGAAAAGTGCAACAAAAAGGGGCAAGAAAAAAATAATAATAGATATGCTCAACAAAAATATCAAGAAAAGAAAAAAGAAAAGAAAAAATGAAAATAGAAAAAGAAAGAGAAAAATGAACAAATGCCCGAAAAAGCACTAATGGACATCATAAGGACATTTTCCAATTCCGAACAGCCCATCCATTTCCATTTTTTCCATTTTACACCTTAACCCCAAGAAAAGTCCTAACCGAGTCCAAATTACGATATTGGTTACCGTGTGGAGAGCTAAGACATGAAAAGATAAAATGAGAGATTAAATGGTGTGAAATAGAGGTGATGTTCCAGTTTCCTAATAACTGTATTCCGATGATGAGATCTTTTCACCATATATTTCCTTCTTTTCAATTTTGTATGCATGAATTTGTGTCCATTATATTTACTCTTTATATCATGCATACAAAGAGAAAACAACCACAATCCGAGTGATTCGTTTGCGAGTGCATCCGTAAGAATTTGAATCAAAACGAATTTTCGAAAAGTAACGTAATGCTCAATCGGTGGAAGTTTGAGGTTTAATTTCTGGCTTTGCACACACACACTATGGTTTGAGACATTTGAATATGAATTTATGGTGATTATTTTTCGAAAAGTTTAAATTGAACAATTTTTAAGTATTTTGATATTTATTTGACTCAATAAAGAATTTTGTGGGTGTATTCACTGCAAAACCTCACGAGACAAAACTCGTCCTACTAGGGTAACCTAGGGGTTTAAAGGCTTGTTGCATATGCTCAATGAAATCGCTTGCCTGCGAAAAAGGTATTCTATACCAATAAAAGAATTTTCAAGAGTTGAACTTTAAACTAATTTCTTTTACATTGCTCGGGACGCGCAAAGTTATAAGTTAGGGGGTGTGATTAGGCACATATTCTTTACATTTATCCCCTTAATTTCGGTATTTTTATGATCCTGTGCAGTGTAAATATCTTGAATTTGTCTCGTATTTATCCTACTAACCTATTTTGGCAAGTATTTTGTGTTTTGTGTATTTCGCATGTGCTTTACAGGTATTTCATGCAAGTTAGTGCGAAGGATAACTCAAAACACTGAAAGAAACCAAGAAATGGAGAGTTGAAGGGCATTTTCATAATTTTGCAGCCTTAGTCTGAAGGTGGGTCCAACTAGAAAGTTTAAGAGATCTAAATTACAAGAACACTGGAAAAAACGGCACATCAATTCGAGCTACGGTTAAGAAGTTAGGATGTTTTGAAGTTGCGCGATAATGAAGAGAAATGGACCGGTCCGGTCATGAGAAATCCTGGCATTTATTATGGAGATTAAGAGGTGCATAGCTAGTAAAAACTTGCGCAAAAAGCAATTCTAGCTGTCAAATTTGTGATACTTGGTGCTATAAAAGACCAAGCCCTACCTCATTTCAAGGGGAGACGAATTCTAGAGAGTAGAATAGAATTTTAGAGAGAGAAAGTAAGATTTTAGAGAGTCTTTTTGTAAGTTTGTAGAAGAAGAATTTCTCTGGATTCAAGTTCATCTCTTTTCCCTATTACTGAATACAAGTATCAATTTTTCATTATCTTATTTATTCTCTATTTTATTTTCAATTCAATTCTCAATTGTTTTGCGATTTGTTACCAATGTTTTCTAGATCCATAATTCCATGTATTGGTATGAATTTGTTTCCTAGAAAAATCATGTCCAGCTAAATTCTCAAGGGCTGGGGTACATGAATTCATTCTGAGGTGAATTACCCATGTAGAAAATAGAGGGTAAATTAAATATTGACCGAATCGTGTATGGAAATTATACAAACTTAGCCGATCTTTTAATCCCTCTTGCCCTAGGTACTTGGGATGTTTAAGAATGCTATGCAAGTGTAATTTTCCATTCACCGCTTTGTATTTGCCTTTGATTTCATATGATGCGGGCAAGATCCTTCATATATGTAATGCTTAGGATATATAAAGGCTGGATTTAGTAAAAAAATTCAATTTACAATTCTAGTATTCTATATGGTAATTTGTTAAGGTTTGAGGAATTGTACCCCACCCTATTTTTTCTCATTTTCAAATCTAATTTCTTTACAATTCTTAGTATTTTTGTGCACATATTATTTCATCACCAATCGAAAATTTAAACCCATCAATCATCTTTTTCTTTTCTTTTATTTTAACATCAACTTTAGGATTAAACTACCTTACTTTTGTCGTCACGTTCACACGTCCTAATTCCCTGTGGATTCGATACCCAGACTCGCCACTATACTCCTTAAGAAGTGTAGTTACAAGTTTAGTTTTTTTTTTGTATTGAGGTTGGAAGCCGATAACAACGACTAGCGTATTACATGGACGCTCGATTTTTCACCTTGATCACTCATCATAGGAAGGGTGGCCCTTAAAGAGTTTGAAGCTGTGCCGTCGATGGTCCATCAGATGCTAAAATTCCCGACTCCTTATGGGGTAGGGGAAGTGCAAGGTGACCAGACCACAGCGCGAGAATGTTACTTCAACTCGACCGAAGATAGAGAATCCCATAAGAGGGAAACCACCACTTATAGCATCGATACGCTTAACCCAAGAGATGAAACAGAGTTGAAGAAGGGAGAGACCGCGGAAGAGGTAGAATCCATCGTCCTCAATGAGGACGATCCGGAAAAAACTGTCCAGGTCGGTAAAGCCCTAAAGGCAGAAATGAATGAAGAGCTGATAAACTTCCTCAGGAGGAGACAGAGTGTCTTCGCATGGAGTCATGCAGACATGCCCGACATCGACCCTGAAGTTATGAGTCACAGGTTCAACGTGACCAAAGATGCCAGGTCAATCAACCAGAGACGAAGAGTCTAAACCAGGGAAAAGTACGATGTCATCCGAGAAGAGGTCAAAAATTTGGAAGAGGCTGAGTTTATAAGAGAGGTTACATATCCGGAATGGTTGTCGAATGCAGTCATCGTGCCCAAGGCTAATGGGAAGTGGAGAATGTGTGTTTATTTCACCGACCTGAACAGATCTTGTCCAAAAGACAGCTATCCCTTACCTCCGATAGATCAGATGGTGGATGCGACGGCGGGACATGAGCTCATGAGCTTCATGGATGCATATTCAGGTTACAACCAGATCTTCATGGATGCAAAAAACTCAGAAAAGACGGCCTTCATTACCGACAAAGGGACGTACTGCTACAAAGTGATGCCCTTCGGCCTGAAAAATGCAGGGGCGACATACCAACGTCTTATTAATAAGATGTTCGAAGAGAAAATAGGTAAGACTATGGAGGTGTATGTAGACGATATGCTAACAAAGAGCTTGAAGGCTAACACCCATGTAACGGATCTCGAGAAGACCTTCAACATTATGGACTCATACAGAATGAAACTCAACCCCGCAAAGTGTGTCCTCGGAGTAGGAGCTGGGAAGTTCCTAGGATTTATCGTCAACCAGAGAGGGATTGAAGCGAACCCTAAAAAAATCAAGGCTTTACTTGACATGAAGACACCGAGGAGTATCAAAGATGTTCAAAGAATTACAGGGAGAGTGGCTGCCCTTAACAGGTTAGTTTCTAGGGCAACAGACAAGTGCCTTCCGTTCTTTAAGGTGCTGAGAAAGGCCTTCCAATGGGACTAAGAGTGAGAAAAATCCTTCAACCAAATCAAGTCTTATTTAGGGTCTCCCTTATTGCTGTCTCGGCCTGTAGTAGAGGAGAAATTGTAGGTGTATCTGGCAGTCTCTGAATCAGCCATCAGCGCAGCCATAATACGGGAAGACGCTGGAATCGAAAGGCCTGTATATTTCAGCAGCAAGGCCCTTCAAGGGGCCGAACAAAATTACCCTCACATGGAAAAGCTAGCTTACGCCTTGATACATGCCTCGAGAAAGATGAAGCCTTACTTCCAGGCCCGCTCCATGGTTGTCCTCACTGACTCCCCACTAAGACAGGTCCTGCATAAACCTAAGAAGTCCGGGTGATTGATGACATGGGCCATTGAATTGGGGGAGTACGATCTTACCTACCAACCTAGGACGGCCATCAAGGGGCAAGCCCTCGCAGACTTTGTCGCTGAGTTTACATGGGAAGAGGCCGAGGCAGATAATGGCTTAGAGGGTGTTGAAAACCACGGTGTCTTCCGAAATCCGGAAGAGATGACACCAAACATCTTCCAAGATCAGCGGAGATCGCATCCAACGGAGCCAGGAAACAAGTTGCGGAAAACGAGGAAGATCGATACCTCTTCAAAAAAGGAGTCATGACGGAAGGGGTCTTCTCATCAAGTACGGATATTTGGAGCCTCTTCGTTAATGGCTCTTCCTGTGACAATGGAAGCGGTGCGGGGTTGATACTCTCAGCTCCAGATGGTGACAACATTGAATGCTCTTTGAGATTCAACTTTCGAGCTTCTAACAATGAGTCTGAGTATGAGGATATGATAGAAGGTCTCTCGTTAGCAAAGACTCTTCGTGTAAAGCGACTCCTACTCCACAGCGACTCGCGGTTAGTTGTCAATCAAGTATTGGGAATCTATGAGGCCAGAGATGAAAGGATGGCCAAATACCTGAAAAGGGTGAAAGCAATGTTAGAACATTTTGAAGAGGCAAAACTGAAGAGAGTGCCTCGACAAAGTAATAGCCACGCAGATGCATTGGCAAGGTTAGCCTTGGCAACGAAGACAGATGTTAGAAGGACCACTCCGATCGAAGTCTTGGGGAAGGCAGCCATTGAGCAAGAAGAGGTATATAACCCTTGTCACAATTTGAACTTAGGAGACTCATGGATAGACCCCCTCTTCAAATATATCAGAGAGGGAGAGCTGCCTGAATCCAATCTAGAAAGGCGGAAATTGAGATACAAGGCTGCCAAGTTCTCGGTAGTAGGAGACGTCCTGAACAAGAAAGGATTCTTGCTACCTCTCCTCAGATGTGTGCACACCACATAATTCCCCCGGGTCTTACGGGAGGTCCATGAGGGTTCTTGCTCTAGCCACATAGGGGGAAGACCCTTGGCCAAAATAATCATCACCCAAGGGTACTGGTGGCCAACCCTGTCCAAGGACGCTGCAGCCTACGTGAGTAAATATGATAAATGCCAGAGGTTCGCCGCCATCCCTCATCAGCCTCATCAACCTATGATGTCAATCACTTCTCCATGGCCATTTTCAGTATGGGGATTGACTTAGTAGGGCCCCTGCCAAGAGCTATCAATAATTATAGATTCTTGATAGTTGCCATCGACTATTTATCAAAGTGGGTGGAGGCAGAGCCGATGATAACGATCACAGAGCACAAGACCTTCCAATTTATTTGGAGGAATATCATATGCAGATATGGCCTCCCAAAAACTCTCATCTCGGACAATGGGACCCAGTTCAAGAACTCCTCTTTAGAAAAGTATTGCCTAAGAGTAGGAATAAAGCAATTCTTCTCATCTCCTAGACGACCTCAGGAAAATGGTCAGACCGATGTCACAAACAGAACTATCCTGGATGGAATCTAGAAGAGGTTAGAAGATGCGAAGCGAAGATGGACTGAAGAGGTCTACGTTGTGTTATGGGCCTACAGAACCACGGCAAGGACACCAACAGGAGAAACCCCGTTCATGTTGGCACATGGCTCAGAAGCTGTCATACCAATGGAAGTAGGTCTCCCAACTCATTGGATTCAGACCTATGACCCTGATAATAATGGGGAAGAGAGGAGGCTAGACCTAGATCTTATCGAAGAAAGAAGAGAGGACGCAGAGGTCCGACAAGCAGCCTACCAACAGAGGGCAGCGAAATTCTACAACCAGAGGGTGAAGTCAAGACCCATTGCAGTGGGAGACCTAGTGCTCGAGAAGACCTTACAGAAAGCAAATAAACTCCACCCAAACTGGCACGGCCCCTACAAAGTGACAGAAGAGGTTGTGGTTGGCACTTACAGTCTAGAAAACCTAGAAGGAGAACCTTTCACTAATCCATGGAATGCTGATCACCTAAAGAAATATTACATATGATGTTGCATGAAGTTGTGTAATTGTACCATCTTATCATGAAGAGGTTATTAATAAAAGATCAGTTCCCATGGTGGTACTTGCTCCATTTTTCACTTATCCTTAACATCATTAATTTGGTGAGATTAATTATGAGGATAACATCTTAGGTGATGACCTCAGACCCTTACAACAACATTCAGTGGTGACGAGGTCTGAGGTCAGACACCATAATGGGATGACCTCAGACCCTTAACATCATTGATTTGGTGAGATTAATTATGAGGATAACATCTTAGGTGATGACCTCAGACCCTTACAACATCATTCAGTGGTGACGAGGTCTGAGGTCAGACACCATAATGGGATGACCTCAGACCCTTAACATCATTAATTTGGTGAGATTAATTATGAGGAAAACATCTTAGGTAATGACCTCAGGCCCTTACAACATCATTCAGTGGTGATGAGGTCTGAGGTCAGACACCATAATGGGATGACCTCAGTCCCTTAACATCATTAATTTCGTGAGATTAATTATGAGGATAACATCTTAGGTGATGACCTCAGACCCTTACAACATCATTCAGTGGTGACGAGGTTTGAGGTCAGACACCATAATGGGATGACCTCAGACCCTTAACATCATTAATTTGGTGAGATTAATTATGAGGATACCATCTTAGGTGATGACCTCAGACCCTTACAACATCATTTAGTGGTGACGAGGTCTGAGGTCAGACACCATAATGGGACGACCTCAGACCCTTAACATCATTAATTTGGTGAGATTAATTATGAGGATAACATCTTAGGTGATGACCTCAGACCCTTACAACATCATTCAATGATGACGAGGTCTGAGGTCTGACACCATAATGGGATGACCTCAGACCCTTAACATCATTAATTTGGTGAGATTAATTATGAGGATAACATCTTAGGTGTTGACCTCAGACCCTTACAACATCATTCAGTGGTGACGAGGTCTGAGGTCAGACACCATAATGGGATGACCTCAGACCCTTAACATCATTAATTTGGTGAGATTAATTATGAGGATAACATCTTAGGTGATGACCTCAGACCCTTACAACAACATTCAGTGGTGACGAGGTCTGAGGTCAGACACCATAATGGGATGACCTCAGACCCTTAACATCATTGATTTGGTGAGATTAATTATGAGGATAACATCTTAGGTGATGACCTCAGACCCTTACAACATCATTCAGTGGTGACGAGGTCTGAGGTCAGACACCATAATGGGATGACCTCAGACCCTTAACATCATTAATTTGGTAAGATTAATTATGAGGGTAACATCTTAGGTGGCGACCTCAAACCTTCATAACACCATTCAATGGTGACGAGGTCTGACCTCAGACTACTAATTTGATTTAGGCAAACACCGTTGCATAAGCTTGAGCAAAAACATCATGACATACATACAACAAAAGAAGATGGTCCTCTGCAGAGAATAACACATTCAGAGATAAAAAAATATTCAGAGATTACAAAGAATGGAACAGAGCCATGTTCATTTATAAATATTCAGAGATTATAAAATTAGGGGTTACAATGTTTAGAAATTCTTTTAAGGGTTTGAGGGGGGAATGCTGGTATCTTCGGCTTGGTTAGGTTGGACAACGTTGGTCACCTCAGCAACGTCTGCCCCTCTAACCTCAATGTCGTCCATCGTTGTAGTCTCGGTAGGCTTGGAAGCCTCCTCCTCAACCTCCTGAAGGGCCTGGGCAAACTGAGGATCAGCAAAGCCAAGGCCTGTGAAGTCAGAGGCTTTCAAAGTACCAGCCTCCCTTTCCCTGACATCAGCCCACTTGATAGTGGCTTTGATACCTCTTTCAAGGTATTCAAAGCCAAAACTCATAAACTCATCAGAATTTTTATATTCGGCTATTATCCCCTCAAAGGCATCATCTAGGGCTGCCTTCACGGCCGAGCTGACCTTCTGCTGCAGTACATCATCCTTGGCCTTCAAGGCAGCATCATGGTCCTTATCAAGCCGAGAGACCTCCTTCTCCAGTCCTTTCACCTTCTTGTCTGACTCACCCAACTCAAACTTAAGCTGGTTGATCTCTGTGTTCAAAGAACTCTGGATCTTCTCAGCCTCTTGACCCTTATGGATGAGGGGCAACTTCCTCAGAGTCCAATTAGAGAGGTGGTGCATCGCTGCCAAGCCCTGCAGATTTTGCGATCAGGAATGAGCAAAAGACAAATCAGAGGTTACACTTAGGAACTGGAAAGAAAAGTGAGGTCATGCCTGAATGGATCTGTGAATGCCGAACTCAACCATCAAAGGAGTATCAAGTGACTTGAAGAAGCGCTTGTCGGCCTCGGTAATTGTAGAGCCGAAGGCATCTATGGCCTGAATACTATGGCCGACAATGCTATCAGTAATCTTCAACTGCTCTAGACGAGCCGACAGAGCATCTGCTGAAGAGATGGGGATGGAAGTGTCAGCATTCTTCTTCTTCGGCCTCTGATCCTCAGGGGCATGATTAACTGGATCCCTCTTCTTTGTGGCTTGGGGCTTCGACGCAGAGGGAGATGGGGGAGGAGCATTGAGTCCATCTTTCTTCGGAGTCTCATCAAACTGGGTGCAGCCATCTCCCAGAGTTCGTCTGAGATATCCTTCGGACGCTCTGCAAAAATCAATAGATCAGACATAGATAAACTCAGAGGTTCAACTACAAATAAAAAGTGCTTACCGAGCTCAGAAAGAGGACTTCCACCCAGACCTATCTCAGAGAGGTAATGGGGGGTCATCAAGTGTTCGAACCTGACGAACAGACCATGTACCCCCTGATCTTGAAGGGCTTTAACCTTCTAAAGGTTTGATGGGCTCAGACCAGGGTCAGCCCTCACAGACATTCTGACCTTACCCCACCTAAGGGGCATCCTCAGCTCCAGAATTGACGAGGGAGCACATGGGCCAAATTCCCATGGTCCAGAGGCAAAAAAGTAACGTGGCTTCTAGTTGTGGTTGGAAGTCTGAGTTACTTGAAGCATCTTTTTCTCTGGCTTCTGAGCTACAAAATGATAGTAGCTCGGATGATTTTTGGCATAAGAGGGAACATAACAACCAAAAAAGACCTGAACTGGAAGGTCTGAGTGGTGGACAGCCCTCCACAAGATTATGGTCCCTATTATGACCCTCCAGGCGTTAGGGGATAGTTGGGAGGGGGACAAATTGATATAGGCAAGGATAGATTTGATAATTGGATGGATGGGTAGACGAAACCCCAACTTGAACATCTGCTCATACAAGCAGATTTCGCCGTCTCGGCTATGAAAAGCCCTCTCTTCCCTCAGAGGTCTTCTTAGCCTTATGGAGGGACTGATTGAATATAGGTATCTGAAGCAGAGGAGGTCTACCTCAGTTACAGTACTCTCGATCTCGGCCGTCTCAGAGACGTCGACATGACTTTCAACGTCATCATCATCTTGCTTAACGTCGGCCGGAGCAGATGTTGATGGGTTACCCGGTAATCTTTGAGCGAACTTGGCACTGGTGATGGCCGACAGAGGAATGGCGTCAAGGGGTGGTGGGATGGCCACGCTCAGCTCAACGATCTCAACCTCTGAGGAAGAGGCGGAGGCCCTTGAGGAGTTATAAGATGAGACCCGGTTGGATACCTCAGCCTGATTAGGGGCCTGATCAGGCCGAATTGAGAAATCCATGGCCTCCTGAAAGGAATCCACAAACATGGGGTTTGAGGTAGAAGACTCAGACTCAGACATTGGTATAGGGTCGACAGGAACCTCTAACTGGTTGAAAGACTCTGAAGGATCAGGATATATCACCTTAAGGGGTGGTGGGAAGATGGGTCTAATAGGGAATTCTTGAGACCTACGTGCCTTCTCCTGCGCCCTTTCTATTTGTCTGATTTTTTCTAAAGCCTTCTCCCTAAGGGAGGGGAACTCCTCAAGAAGTTGGTATAGGGGTCTGAGCATCAGAGACAAAGACTACACTTGGAGAAACTGCCTTAAACTACAAACAAGATTGGATGATAAAACAAAGGAGTCTAAAGATCAAATTACTCAAACCTAACAAGAACAGTTCGCCGGCAATTACGGTAGACTCACCGAAAAACCCAAAGACTCACCGGAAAACACAAAGACTCGCCGAAAAACTCAAATAGAAAGGAAAAAGCAAAGAAAAATGAGGAAAATGAGGGGAAGAAGATACCTGAGGATGAAACGACAAGGAAAAGTGATGAAAACCCAAGAGAGCTCCACCAAAAACCTCTGCAGGGAAGTCGCGAAGAAGAATGCTTTTAGAGAGAGAAAATGGCTGGAGTGCAACTGCGCAGAAGAAAGAATTGAGGATGGGGGGAAAAGGAAAGGTTTAAAACCCTTAAATATCCATGCGCGACTCCCAAGGCCCATCATTGCCTTGGGAGCACCAAAGGCGGCTAACAACACGCTTCCCAAGCAAGCCATACATTAACACTAGACAAGTGTCAAGAAAATACTGGCTCATACTGGAAAGGCCTCGGAGATGTGCGAATCCCACAGTCACCTGCTTTAGCATGCCACTAAGGACTGGGGGTGATTGATATGCCCAAAGTGTGACCTCGGCCCGGAGAGACCAACCTCGACAGAGATCATGGACGACGTTGGACAAGCCTTGGGTATGTGGCATCAGCACTCGGCCATAGCAAGGTCGGCCCAGACCAACACTACCATGATCCTCTCCAAGGGACATCATAAGGATCAGCAGCATTCTCGTATACCTTGGAATGGAAACCTCAGCCAGACATTGGCCGAGCTCGCAGGAAGCCACCAGCAACCTCATCAAGACATTAGTCGATACTCCAAACACTCCAGCTCAACCTCGTCTCAGCCCGACCTTGTCCATTTTCTCGGATGGGATTAGGCCGAGACCTCCATGGAATACTCGGACTGAACGAGTACCTAGACTTACCAACCTCGGCCTCTCCCAGGCCGAGGTCATACACCAGGCGCGATAGTCGAGCATCTGCTGACATTTGGATCAGGGCACGTGGACACAAATCAGTCATAACAAGATTATTCCCCACATGTGGGGAGAATATTGCATCATCATTCTCTACATGTGGCAGTGACAGATGGCTTTCCCATATTGGTGAGGCTATCACACACATGCACATTGCATGCATGGGGGGTATATTACACCCCCAGGTACTATATATAGAGGTCATCATCTACCTTGCAAAAGATCCATATATAGAACCCTAGCTGAAACTCTGTCTAGATACACAGTAGAGAGAGAAAGTTTGAGAGATTGTATCCGTGGCCATTAGTGCCTTATTACAGTGAGGTTATTTACACACACAGTGGACGTAGGCCAATTTAGGCTGAACCACTTATATCCTGGTGCTCTCTCCTCTTCTCCTCATCTCTTTCTCCTACCTATTATGTAACTAAGCTTCCATTGTTGTTCATAGGTTGAGCTTGGAAACACCTTACCTGGTGGTGCTAATTCCAGCATCATCAACAGGGCTCCCGATCGGAGTGTACGACGTAAATTTGCAAAAAATTAGACTTAAGCATAAAAATATCCCATCGAAGGGTAAACACGTAAAACAACGATAAAACGCTCCGGTAAGAGTCATGAACACCTCGCACAGGACCAATGTAACTCGTACGAACCGACCGCAAAGTCACGGAGCTCCCGGTTGGAGTGTACAAAGTAAATTTGCAAAATGTTAGACTTACACATAAAAACATGCCATCGAAGGCTGAAAATGTAAGATAGCCATAAAACGGTCATCTAAGAGTCAGGAACACCTCGCGCGGGACCAATGTAACTCGTAGGAACCGACCGCGTAGTCACGGGGATCCCGGTTAGAGTGTACGACGTAAATTTCCAACAAATTAGGCTTAAGCAAAAAAAAGCCATCGAAGGGTGAAAAGGTAAAATAGACAGAAAACGGTTTCGTAAGAGTCACGAGCACCTCGCACGGGACCAATGTAACTCGTAGGAACCGACCGCGTAGTCACAGGCCTCCCGGTTTGAGCGTACGATGTAAATTTACAAAAAATTAGTCGTAAGCATAAAAACATGTCATCGAAGGGTGAAAACGTAAAACAACCATAAAACGGGTCGGTAAGAGTCATAAACACCTCGAACGGGACCAATGTGACTCGTAAGAACCGATCGCGTAGTCACGGGGCTCTCGATTGGAGTGTACAACGTAAATTTGCAAAAAACTAGACTTAAGCATAAAAACATGCCATCGAAGGGTGAAAATGTAAAAAAACCAACAAAAGTCCAGTAAGAGTCACGAACACCTCTAACGGGACCAATGTGACTCGTAGGAACCGATCGCATAGTCACGGGGATCCCGGTTGGAGTGTACATGTAAATTTACAAAAAAATATACTTAAGCATAAAAACATGCCATCGAAGGGTGAAAACGTAAAACAACCATAAAATGATTCGGTAAGAGTCACGAACACCTCGCACGGGACCAATGTAACTCGTAGCAACTGACCGTGTAGTCACGAGGCTCCGAGTTGGAGTGTACGACGTAAACTAGCAAAAAATTAGACTTAAGCTTAAAAACATGCCATCGAAGGGTGAAAACCTAAAACAGCCATAAAACGGTCTGGTAAGAGTAAAAAACTACTCGCACGGGACCAATGTAACTCGTAGGAATCGACCGCGTAGTCACGGGGCTCCCGATTTGAGTGTACGACGTAAATTTGCAAAAAATTAGACTTAAGCATAAAAACATGCCATCGAAGGGTGAAAACGTAAAACAACCACAAAACGATCATGTGAGAGTTACGAACACGTCGTATGGGAGAAATGTAACTCGTAGGAATCGACCGCGTAGTCAGGGGCTCCCGATTGGTGTGTACGACATAAATTTGCAAAAAAAATAGATTTAAGCATAAAAACGTGCCATCGAAGGGTGAAAATGTAAAACAGCCACAAAACGGTCCCGTAAGAGTCACGAACACCTCACACGGGATAAATATAACTCGTAAGAACCGACCGCATAGCTAGGGGATCCCTATTTGAGTGTACGACGTAAATTTGTAAAAAATGGGAGTTAAGCCTAAAAATGTTCCATCGAAGGGTGAAAATGTACGGTCCGGTAAGAGTCACGAACAACTCGCACAGGACCAATATGACTCGTAGGAACCGATTGCGTAGTCACGGGGCTTTCGATTTGAGTGTATGACGTAAATTTGAAAAAAAATAGACTTAAGCATAAAAACATGCCATCGAAGGGTGAAAATGTAAAACAACCACACAACGGTTCTGTGAGAGTTACGAACACGTCGTACGGGACAAATGTAACTCGTAGGAACCGACCGCGTAGTCAGGGACTCCCGATTGGAGTGCACGACAGAAATTTGTAACAAATTAGACTTAAGCATAAAAATATGCCATCAAAGGGATAAAAAAGTCATAAAACGGTCTGGTAAGAGTCACGAACACCTCACACGGGACCAATTTAACTTGTACGAACCACCGCATAGTCACGGGGCTCCCAGTTGGAGTGTGTGACATAAATTTGCAAAATATTAGAATTAAGCATAAAAACATGCCATCGACGGGTGAAAACATAAAGCAGACATAAAACAGTCCGATAAGAGTCACAAACACCTCGCACGGGACCAATGTGACTCGAAGGAACCGACCGCGTAGTGACGGGGCTCCCGGTTTGAGTGTACGACGTAAATTTGCAAAAAATTATACTTAAGCATAAAAACATGCCATCGAAGAGTGAAAACGTAAAGCAACCACAAAACGGTCCTGTAAGATTCACGAACACCTCGTACGAGACAAATGTAACTCGTAGGAACCGACCGCGTAGTCACGGGATCCAGATTGGAGTGTACGACATAAATTTGTGAAAAATTAGACTTAAGCAAAAAAACATGTCATCGAAGGGTGCAAATGTAAAACAGACATAAAATGGTCCGGTAAGAGTCACGAACACCTCGCACGGAACCAATGTAACTCATACGAATCGACCGTATAGTCACGGGGCTCCCGATTGGAGTGTATGACGTAAATTTGCAAAAAAATAGAATTAAGCATTAAGCATGCCATCGACGGGTAAAAACGTAAAACAGACAAAAAAAGTCTGATAAGAGTCACAAACACCTCGCACGGGACCAATGTGACTCGTAGGAACCGACCGCATAGTCACGGGGCTCCTGGTTTGAGTGTACGACGTAAATTTGCAAAAAATTAGACTTAAGCATAAAAACATGCCATCGAAGGGTGAAAACGTAAAACAACCATAAAACGGTCTAGTAAGAGTCACGAACACTTCGTACGGGACCAATGTAACTCGTAGGAACCGACCGCGTAGTCAAGGGGCTCCCAACTGGAGTGTACGACGTAAATTTCCAAAAAATTATGCTTAAGCAAAAAAAAAGTCATCGAAGGGTGAAAATGTAAAATAGACAGAAAACGGTCACGTAAGAGTCAAGAACACCTCGCACAGGACCAAAGTGACTCATAGGAACCGACCGTGTAGTCACAGGACGCCCGATCGGAGTGTACGATGTAACTTTGCAAAAAATTAGATTTAAGGATAAAAACATGCCATCGAAGGATAAACAAGTTAAACAACGATAAAACGCTCTGGTAAGAGTCATGAAAACCTCGCACAGGACCAATGTAACTCGTACGAACCGACCGCAAAGTCACGGAGCTCCCGGTTGGAGTGTACAAAATAAATTTGCAAAAAGTTAGACTTACGCATAAAAACATGCCATCGAAGGCTGAAAATGTAAGATAGCCATAAAACGGTAATATTAGAGTCACGAACAACTCATGCGGGACCAATGTAACTCGTAGGATTCGACCGCGTAGTCACGGGGATCCCGGTTGGAGTGTACGACGTAAGTTTCCAAAAAATTAGGCTTAAGCAAAAAAAAGTCATCGAAGGGTGAAAACATAAAATAGATAAAAAAAACGGTTTCGTAAGAGTCACGAGCACCTCGCACGGGACCAATGTATCTCGTAGGAACCGACCGCGTAGTCACAGGGCTCCCGGTTTGAGCGTATGACGTAAATTTGCAAAAAATTAGTCTTAAGCATAAAAACATGTCATCGGAGGGTGAAAACGTAAAACAGTCATAAAACGGTCCGGTAAGAGTCATAAACACCTCGAACGGGATCAAAGTGACTCGTAAGAACCGATCGCGTAGTCACGGGGCTCCCGATTGGAGTGTACGACGTAAATTTGCAGAAAATTAGACTTAAGCATAAAAACAGGCCATCGAAGGGTGAAAACGTCAAACAACCATCAAAAGTCTAGTAAGAGTCACGAATACCTCGAACGGGACCAATGTGACTCGTAAGAACCGATCGCGTAGTCACGGGGATCCCGGTTGGAGTGTACAAGATAAATTTACAATAAAATAGACTTAGGCATAAAAACATGCCATTGAAGGGTGAAAAAGTAAAACAGCCATAAAAAGATCCGGTAAGAGTCACGAACACCTCCCACGGGACCAATGTAACTCGTAGGAATTGACCGTGTAGTCACGGGGCTCCGAGTTGGAGTGTACGACGTAAACTTGCAAAAAATTAGACTGAAGCTTAAAAACATGCCATCGAAGGGTGAAGCCATAAAACGGTCTGGTAAGAGTCAAAAACTGCTCGCATGGGACCAATGTAACTCGTAGGAACCGATCGCGTAGTCACGGGGCTCCCGATTTGAGTGTACGACGTAAATTTGTAAAAAATTAGACTTAAGAATAAAAATATATGCCATCGAAGGGTAAAAACGTAAAACAACCACAAAACGGTCCTGTGAGAGTTACGAACACGTCGTATGGGACAAATGTAACTCGTAGGAACCGACCGCGTAATCAGGGGCTCCCGATTGGAGTGCACGACATAAATTTTTAAAAAATTAGACTTAAGCATAAAAATATGCCATGGAAGGGTGAAAACATAGAAAAGTCATAAAACGGTCTGGTAAGAGTCACGAACACCTCACACGGGACCAATGTAACTTGTACGAATCGACCGCATAGTCACGGGGCTCCCAGTTCGAGTGTGTGACATAAATTTGCAAAAAAATAGAATTAAGCATAAAAACATGCCATCGACGGGTGAAAACGTAAAGTAGACATAAAACAGTCCGATAAGAGTCACAAACACCTCGCACGGGACCAATGTGACTCGAAGGAACCTACCGCGTAGTGACGGGGCTCCCGGTTTGAGTGTACGACGTAAATTTACAAAAAATTATACTTAAGCATAAAAACATGCCATCGAAGAGTGAAAATGTAAAACAACCACAAAATGGTCATGTAAGAGTCACGAACACCTCGTACGGGACAAATGTAACTCATAGGAACTGACCGCATAGTCAAGGGATCCAGATTGGAGTGTACGACAAAAATTTGTAAAAAATTAGACTTAAGCATAAAAACGTGCCATCGAAGGGTGAAAATGTAAAACAGATATAAAATAGTCTGGTAAGAGTCACGAACACCTCACACGGGACCAATGTAACTCGTACGAACCGACCGCATAGTCACGGGACTCCCGATTGCAGTGTATGACGTAAATTTGCAAAAAATAGAATTAAGCATAAAACATGCCATCGACGGGTGAAAACGTAAAACAGACACAAAAAAGTCTGATAAGAGTCACAAACACCTCGTACGGGACCAATGTGATTCGTAGAAACCGACCGCATAGTCACGGGGCTCCCGGTTTGAGTGTCCGACATAAATTTGTAAAAAAATTAGACTAAAGCATAAAAACATGCCATCGAAGGGTGCAAAAGTAAAACAACCATAAAACGGTCCAGTAAGAGTCACGAACACCTCGCACGAGACCAATGTAACTCGTAGGAACCGACGGCGTAGTCACGGGGCTCCCGGTTGGAGTGTACGACGTAAATTTCCAAAAAACTATGCTTAAGCAAAAAAAAAGCCATCGAAGGGTGAAAACATAAAATAGACAAACAATGGTCACATAAGAGTCATGAACAAATCGCACTGGACCAACGCGACTCATAGGAACCGACCGCGTAGTCACAGGGCTCCTGATCGGAGTGTACGACGTGAATTTGCAAAAAATTAGACTTAAGCATAAAAATATGCCATCCAAGGGTAAACACGTAAAACAACGATAAAACGCTCCGGTAAGAGTCATGAACACCTCACACAGGACCACTGTAACTCCTACGAACCGACCGCATAGTTACGGAGCTCCCGGTTGGAGTGTACAAAGTAAATTTGCAAAGAGTTAGAGTTACGCATAAAAACATGCCATCGAAGGCTGAAAATGTAAGATAGCCATAAAACGGCCATGTAAGAGTCCGAAACACCTCGCGCGGGACCAATGTAACTCGTAGGAACCGACTGATAGTCACGGGGCTCCCGGTTGGAGTGTACGACGTAAATTTCAAAAAATTAGGCTTAAGCAAAAAAAAAGCCATCGAAGGGTGAAAACGTAAAATAGACAGAAAACGGTTTCGTAAGAGTCACGAGCACCTCACACGGGACCAATGTAACTCGTAGGAACCGACCGCGTACTCACAGGGCTCCCGGCTTGAGCGTACGACGTAAATTTGCAACAAATTAGTCTTAAGCATAAAAACATGTCATCGAAGGGTGAAAACATAAAACATCCATAAAACGGTCCGGTAAGAGTCATAAACACCTCGAACGGGACCAATGTGACTCGTAAGAACCGACCGCGTAGTCACGGGGATCCCGATTGGAGTGTACGACGTAAATTTGTAAAAAATTAGACTTAAGCATAAAAACATGCCATCGAAGGGTGAAAACGTAAAACAACCATCAAAAGTCCAGTAAGAGTCATGAACACCTCGAACGGGACCAATGTGACTCGTAGGAACCGATCGCGTAGTCACGGGGATCCCGGTTAGAGTGTACAACGTAAATTTACAAAAAAAATAGACTTAAGCAGAAAAACATGCCATCGAAGGGTGAAAACCTAAAACAACCATAAAACGGTCTGGTAAGAGTCAAAAACTGCTCGCACGGGACCAATGTAACTTGTAGGAATCGACCGCGCAGTCACGGGGCTCCCGATTTGAGTGTATGACGTAAATTTGTAAAAAATTAGACTTAAGCATAAAAACATGCCATAGAAGGGTGAAAACATAAAATAACCACAAAACGGTCGTGCGAGAGTTACGAACACGTCGTACGGGAGAAATGTAACTCGTAGGAACCGATCGCGTAGTCAAGGGCTCCCGATTGGTGTGTATGGCATAAATTTGCAAAAAAATAGATTTAAGCATAAAAACATAGCATCGAAGGGTGAAAATATAAAACCGCCACAAAACGGTCCCGTAAGAGTCACGAACACCTCACACGGGATAAATATAACTCGTAGGAACCGACCGCATAGCTAGGGGCTCCCGATTGGAGTGTACGACGTAAATTTGTAAAAAATGGGACTTAAGCCTAAAAATGTGCCACCGAAGGGTGAAAATGTACGGTCCGGTAAGAGTCACGAATACCTCGAACGGGACAAATATGACTTGTTGGAAACGATCGCGTAGTCACGGGGATCCCGATTTGAGTGTACAACGTAAATTTGCAAAAAATTAGACTTAAGCATAAAAACATGCCATCGAAGCGTGAAAACATAAAACAACCACAAAACGATCCTGTGAGAGTTATGAACACGTCGTACGGGACAAATGTAACTCGTAGGAACCGACGGCGTAGTCAGGGGCTCCCGATTGGAGTGCACGACATAAATTTGTAAAAAATTAGACTTAAGCATAAAAATATGCCATCGAAGGGTGAAAACATAAAAAAGTCATAAAATGGTCTGGTAAGAGTCACGAACGCCTCACACGGGACCAATATAACTTGTACGAACCGACCGCATAGTCACGGGGCTCCCAGTTGGAGTGTGTGATATAAATTTGCAAAAAAATAGAATTAAGCATAAAAATATGCCATCGACGGGTGAAAACGTAAAGCAGACATAAAACAGTCCGATAAGAGTCACAAACACCTCGCACGGGACCAATCTAACTCGAAGGAACAGACCGCGTAGTGACGGGGCTCCCGATTTGAGTGTACGACGTAAATTTGCAAAAAATTATACTTAAGCATAAAAACATGCCATCGAAGAGTGAAAACGTAAAACAACCACAAAACGGTCCTGTAAGAGTCACGAACACCTCGTACGAGACAAATGTAACTCGTAGGAACCGACCGCGTAGTCAGGGGCTCAAGATTGGCGTGTACGACATAAATTTGTAAAAAATTAGACTTAAGCATAAAAACATGCCAACGAAGGGTGAAAATGTAAATTAGACATAAAATGGTCTGGTAAGAGTCACGAACACCTCGCACGGGACCAGTGTAACTCGTATGAACCGACCGCATAGTCACGGGGCTCCCAGTTGGAGTGTATGACGTAAATTTGTAAAAAAATAGAATTAAGCATTAAACATGTCATCGACGGGTGAAAACGTAAAACAGACACAAAAAAGTCTGATAAGAGTCACAAACACCTCGCACGGGACCAATGTGACTCGTAGGAACCGACCGCATAGTCATGGGGCTCCCGGTTTGACTGTACGACGTAAATTTGCAAAAATTAGACTTAAGCATAAAAACATGCCATCGAAGGGTGAAAACATAAAACAACCATAAAACGGTCCATTAAGAGTCAAGAACACCTCGCACAAATATAACTAGTACGAACCGACCGCGTAGTCACGGGGATCCCGGTTGGAGTGTACAACGTAAAATTCCAAAAAATTATACTTAAGCAAAAAAAAAGCCATCGACGGGTGAAAATGTAAAATAGACAGAAAACGGACACGTAAGAGTCATGAACACCTTGCATAGGACCAATGTGACTCATAGGAACCGACCGCGTAGTCACAGGGCTCCCGATCGGAGTGTACGACGTAAATTTACAAAAAATTAGACTTAAGCATAAAAATATGCCATCGAAGGGTAAACACGTAAAACAGCGATAAAACGCTCCGGTAAGAGTCATGAACACCTCGCACAGGACCAATGTAACTCGTACGAACTGACCGCATAGTCACGGAGCTCTCGGTTGGAGTGTACAAAGTAAATTTGCAAAAAGTTAGACTTACGCATAAAAATATGCCATCGAAGGCTGAAAATGTAAGATGGCCATAAAACGGTCATGTAAGAGTGACGAACACCTCGCGCGGGACCACTGTAACTCGTAGGAACCGACCGCGTAGTTACGGGGCTCCCGATTGGAGTGCACGGCATAAATTTGTAAAAAATTAGACTTAAGCATAAAAATATGCCATCGAAGGGTGAAAACATAAAATAGTCATAAAACGGTCTGGTAAGAGTCACGAACACCTCACATGGGACCAATGTAACTTGTACGAACCGATCGCATAGTCACGGGGCTCCCAATTGGGGTGTGTGACGTAAATTTGCAAAAAAAATAGAATTAAGAATAAAAACATGCCATCGACGGGTGAAAACGTAAAACAGACATAAAATAGTCCGATAAGAGTTACAAACACCTCGCACGGGACCAATGTACCTCGTAGGAATCGATCGCGTAGTCACGGGGCTCCCGGTTTGAGTGTACGAAATAAATTTACAAAAAATTAGACTTAAGCATAAAAACATGCCATCGAAGGGTGAAAACGTAAAACAATCGTAAAACGGTCTGGTAAGAGTCACGAACATCTTGCACGGGACCAATGTGACTCATAGGAACCGACCGCGTAGTCACGGGGCTCTCGGTTTGAGCATACGACATAAATTTGCAAAAAAATTGACTTAAGCATAAAAACATGCCATCGAAGGGTGAAAACATAAAAAAACCACAAAACGGTTCGGTAAGAGTCATGAACACCTCGAACGAGACTAATGTGACTCTTAGGAACCGACCCCATAGTCACGAGGCTCCCTGTTGGAGTGTATGACGTAAATTTGCAAAAAAATAGACTTAAGCGTAAAAATAAGCCATCGTAGGGTGAAAACATAAAACATAATTAAAAAGGTCCGGTATGAGTCACGAACACGTTGCACAAGACAAATGAAACTTGTAAGAACCGACCGCATAGTCACGAGGCTCCCGGTTTCAGTGTATGACGTAAATTTGCAAAAAATTAGACTTAACCATAAAAACATGGCACCGAAGGGTGAAAACGTAAAAGAACCATAAAACGGTCCAGTAAGAGTCACGAACACCTCGCACGGGACCAATGTAACTCGTAGGAACCGACCGCGTAGTCACAGAGCTCCTGGTTGGAGTGTACGACGTAAATTTCCAAAAAAATTATGCTTAAGCAAAAAGAAAGCCTTCAAAGGGTGAAAACGTAAAATAGACAGAAAACGGTCACGTAAGAGTCATGAACACCTCGCACAGGACCAAAGTGACTCATAGGAACCGACCGCGTAGTCACAGGGCTCCAGATCGGAGTGTACGACTTAAATTTGCAAAAAATCAGACTTAAGCATAAAAATATGCCATCGAAGGGTAAACATGTAAAACAACGATAAAATGCTTCGGTAAAAGTCATGAACACCTAGCACAGGACCAATGTAACTCGTACGAACCGACCGCATAGTCACGGAGCTCCCGGTTGGAGTGTACAAAGTAAATTTGCAAAAAGTTAGACTTACGCATAAAAACTTGTCATCGAAGGCTGAAAATGTAAGATAGCCATAAAACGGTCATGTAAGAGTCACGAACACGTCGCGCGGGACCAATGTAACTCGTAGGAACCGACCGCGTAGTTACGGGGCTCCCGGTTGGAGTGTACGACGTAAATTTCTAATAAATTAGGCTTAAGCAAAAAAAAAGACTTTGAAGGGAGAAAACGTAAAATAGACAGAAAACGGTTTCGTAAGAGTCACGAGAACCTCGCACGTTACCAATGTAACTCGTAGGAACCGACCGCGTAGTCACAGGGCTCTCGGTTTGAGCTTACGACGTAAATTTGTGAAAAATTAGTCTTAAGCATAAAAACATGTCATCGAAGGGTGAAAATGTAAAACACCCATAAAAAGGTCCGGTAAGAGTCATAAACACCTCGAACGGGACCAATGTGACTCGTAAGAACCGATCGCATAGTCACGGGGCTCCCGATGGAGTGTACGACGTAAATTTGCAAAAAATTAGACTTAAGCATAAAAACATGCCATCGAAGGGTGAAAACATAAAACAACCATCAAAAGTCCAGTAAGAGTAACGAACACCTCGAATGGGACCAATGTGACTCGTAAGAACCGATCGCGTAGTCACGGAGATCCCGGTTGGAGTGTACAACGTAAATTTACAAAAAAATAGACTTAAGCATAAAAACATGCTATCGAAGGGTGAAAACGTAAAACAACCATAAAACGATCCGATAAGAGTCACGAACACCTCGCACGGGACCAATGTAACTCGTAGGAACTGATCGTGTAGTCACGGGGCTCCGAGTTGGAGTGTACGACGTAAACTTGCAAAAAATTAGACTTAAGCTTAAAAACATGCCATCGAAGGGTGAAAACATAAAACAGCCATAAAACGGTCTGGTAAGAGTCAAAAACTGCTCGCACGGGACCAATGTAACTCGTAGGAATCGACCGCGTAGTCACGGGGCTCCCGGTTTGAGTGTACGACATAAATTTGCAAAAAATTAGACTTAAGCATAAAAACATGCCATCGAAGGGTGAAACCGTAAAACAACCACAAAACGGTCCTGTGAGAGTTACGAACACGTCGTACGGGTGAAATGTAACTCGTAGGAACCAACCGCGTAGTCAGGGGATCCCGATTGGAGTGTACGACATAAATTTGCAGAAAAATTGATTTAAGCATAAAAACATGCCATCGAAGGGTGAAAATATAAAACTGCCACAAAACGGTCCCGTAAGAGTCACGAACACCTCACACGGGATAAATATAACTCGTAGGAACCGACCGCATAGCTAGGGGCTCCCGATTGGAGTGTACGACGTAAATTTGTAAAAAATGAGACTTAAACCTAAAAATGTGCCACCGAAGCGTGAAAATGTACGGTTCGGTAAGAGTCACGAACACCTCGCACAGGACCAATATGACTCGTAGGAACCGATCGCGTAGTCACGGGGCTCCCGATTTGAGTGTACGACGTAAATTTACAAAAAATTAGACTTAAGCATAAAAACATGCCATCGAAGCGTGAAATAGTAAAACAACCACAAAACGGTCATGTGAGAGTTATGAACACGTCGTACGGGACAAATGTAACTCGTAGGAACCGACCGCGTAGTCAGGGGCTCCCGATTGGAGTGCACGACATAAATTTCCAAAAAATTAGACTTAAGTATAAAAACATACCATCGAAGGGTGAAAACGTAAAACAACCATAAAACGGTCTGGTAAGAGTCACGAACACCTTGCACGGGACCAATGTGCCTCATAGGAACCGACCGCGTAGTCACGGAGCTCTCGGTTTGAGCGTACGACATAAATTTGCAAAAAAATTGACTTAAGCATAAAAACATGCCATCGAAGGGTGAAAACATAAAACAATCACAAAACGGTTTGGTAAGAGTCATGAACACCTCGAACGAGAGTAATGTGACTCTTAGGAACCGACCGCGTAGTCACGAGGCTCCCTGTTGGAGTGTATGACATAAATTTGTAAAAAAAAATAGAATTAAGCATAAAACATGCCATCGACAGATGAAAACGTAAAACAGACACAAAAAACTCTGATAAGAGTCACAAACACCTCGTACGGGACCAATGTGACTCGTAGGAACCGACGGCATAGTCACGGGGCTCCCGATTTGAGTGTCTGACGTAAATTTACAAAAAAATAAACTTAAGCACAAAAACATGTCATTGAAGGGTGAAAACGTAAAACAACCGCAAAACGGTCCAGTAAGAGTCAAAAACACCTCGCACGGGACCAATGTAACTCGTAGGAACCGACCATGTAGTCACGGGGCTCCCGGTTTGAGTGTACGACGTAAATTTACAAAAAATTAGACTTAAGCATAAAAATATGCCATCGAAGGGTGAAAATGTAAAACAATCACAAAACGGTCCTGTGAGAGTGACGAACACGTCGTACGGGAGAAATGTAACTCGTAGGAACCAACCGTGAAGTCAGGGGCTCCCGATCGGAGTGTATGACACAAATTTGCAAAATAATAGATTTAAGCAGAAAAACATGCCATCGAAGGGTGAAAATATAAAACAGCCACAAAACGGTCCCGTAAGAGTCACGAACACCTCACACGGGATAAATATAACTCGTAGGAACCAACCGCATAGCTAGGGGCTCCCGATTGGAGTGTACGACGTAAATTTGTAAAAAATGAGACTTAAGCCTAAAAATGTGCACTCGAAGCGTGAAAATGTACAGTTCGGTAAGAGTCACGAACACCTCGCACAGGACCAATATGACTCGTAGGAACCGATCGCGTAGTCACGGGGCTCCCGATTTGAGTGTACGACGTAAATTTGCAAAAAATTAGACTTAAGCATAAAAACATGCCATTGAAGGGTGAAAACGTAAAACAACCATAAAACGGTCCATTAAGAGTCAAGAACACCTCGCACGGGACCAATATAACTAGTAGGAACCGACCGCGTACTCACGGGGATCCCGGTTGGAGTGTACGACGTAAAATTCCAAAAAATTATACTTAAGCAAAAAAAATGCCATCGAAGGGTGAAAACGTAAAATAGACCGAAAACGGTCACGTAAGAGTCATGAACGCCTTGCATAGGACCAACGTGACTTATAGGAACCGACCGCGTAGTCACAGGGCTCCCGATCGGAGTGTACGACGTAAATTTACAAAAAATTAGACTTAAGCATAAAAATATGCCATCGAAGGGTAAACACGTAAAACAGCGATAAAATGCTCTGGTAAGAGTCATGAACACCTCGCACAGGACCAATGTAACTCGTACGAACCGACCGCATAGTCACGGAGCTCCCGATTGGAGTGTACAAAGTAAATTTGCAAAAAGTTAGACTTACGCATAAAAACATGCCATCGAAGGCTGAAAATGTAAGATGGCCATAAAACGGTCATGTAAGAGTGACGAACACCTCGCGCGGGACCAATGTAACTCGTAGGAACCGACCGCGTAGTTACGGGGCTCCCGATTGGAGTGCACGGCATAAATTTGTAAAAAATTAGACTTAAGCATAAAAATATACCATCGAAGGGTGAAAACATAAAAAAGTCATAAAACGGTCTGGTAAGAGTCACGAACACCTCACATGGGACCAATGTAACTTGTACGAACCGATCGCATAGTCACGGGGCTCCTAGTTGGGGTGTGTGACGTAAATTTGCAAAAAAAATAGAATTAAGCATAAAAACATGCCATCGACGGGTGAAAACTTAAAGCAGACATAAAATAGTCCGATAAGAGTTACAAACACCTCGCACGGGACTAATGTACCTCGTAGGAATCGATCGCGTAGTCACGGGGCTCCCGGTTTGAGTGTACGACATAAATTTGCAAAAAATTAGATTTAAGCATAAAAACATGCCATCGAAGGGTGAAAACGTAAAATAATCGTAAAACGGTCTGGTAAGAGTCATGAACATCTTGCACGGGACCAATGTGACTCATAGGAACCGACCGCGTAGTCACGGGGCTCTCGGTTTGAGCATACGACATAAATTTGCAAAAAAATTGACTTAAGCATAAAAACATGCCATCGAAGGGTGAAAACATAAAACAACCACAAAACGGTTCGGTAAGAGTCATGAACACCTCGAACGAGACTAATGTGACTCTTAGGAACCGACCCCATAATCACGAGGCTCCCTGTTGGAGTGTACGACGTAAATTTGCAAAAAAATAGAATTAAGCGTAAAAATAAGCCATCGAAGGGTGAAAACATAAAACATAAAACATAATTAAAAAGGTCCGGTATGAGTCACGAACACGTCACACAAGACAAATGAAACTTGTAAGAACCGACCGCATAGTCACGAGGCTCCCGGTTTCAGTGTATGACGTAAATTTGCAAAAAATTAGACTTAACCATAAAAACATGGCACCGAAGGGTGAAAACGTAAAAGAACCATAAAACGGTCCAATAAGAGTCACGAACACCTCGCACGGGACCAATGTAACTCGTAGGAACCGACTGCGTAGTCACAGAGCTCCTGGTTGGAGTGTACGACGTAAATTTCCCAAAAATTATGCTTAAGCAAAAAGAAAGCCTTCGAAGGGTGAAAACATAAAATAGACAGAAAACGGTCACGTAAGAGTCATGAACACCTCGCACAGGACCAAAGTGACTCATAGGAACCGACCGCGTAGTCACAGGGCTCCAGATCGGAGTGTACGACGTAAATTTGCAAAAAATCAGACTTAAGCATAAAAATATGCCATCGAAGGGTAAACATGTAAAACAACGATAAAATGCTTCGGTAAAAGTCATGAACACCTAGCACAGGACCAATGTAACTCGTACGAACCGACCGCATAGTCACGGAGCTCCCGGTTGGAGTGTACAAAGTAAATTTGCAAAAAGTTAGACTTACGCATAAAAACTTGCCATCGAAGGATGAAAATGTAAGATAGCCATAAAACGGTCATGTAAGAGTCACGAACACATCGCGCGGGACCAATGTAACTCGTAGGAACCGATCGCGTTGTTACTGGGCTCCCGGTTGGAGTGTACGACGTAAATTTCTAATAAATTAGGCTTAAGAAAAAAAAAGCCATTGAAGGGAGAAAACATAAAATAGACAGAAAACGGTTTCATACGAGTCACGAGAACCTCGCACGGGACCAATGTAACTCGTAGGAACCGACCGCGTAGTCACAGGGCTCTCGGTTTGAGCGTACGACATAAATTTGTGAAAAATTAGTCTTAAGCATAAAAACATGTCATCGAAGGGTGAAAATGTAAAACACCCATAAAAAGGTCCGGTAAGAGTCATAAACACCTCAACGGGACCAATGTGACTCGTAAGAACCGATCGCGTAGTCACGGGGCTCCTGATGGAGTGTACGACGTAAATTTGCAAAAAATTAGACTTAAGCATAAAAACATGCAATCGAAGGGTGAAAACGTAAAACAACCATCAAAAGTCCAGTAAGAGTCACGAACACCTCGAATGGGACCAATGTGACTCGTAAGAACCGATCGCGTAGTCACGGAGATCCCGGTTGGAGTGTACAACGTAAATTTACAAAAAAATAGACTTAAGCATAAAAACATGCCATCGAAGGGTGAAAACGTAAAACAGCCATAAAACGATCCGATAAGAGTCACGAACACCTCGCACGGGACCAATGTAACTCGTAGTAACTGATCGTGTAGTCACGGGGCTCCGAGTTGGAGTGTACCACGTAAACTTGCAAAAAATTAGACTTAAGCTTAAAAACATGCCATCGAAGGGTGAAAACATAAAACAACCATAAAACGGTCTGGTAAGAGTCAAAAACTGCTCGCACGGGACCAATGTAACTCGTAGGAATCGACCGCGTAATCACGGAGCTCCCGGTTTGAGTGTACGACGTAAATTTGCAAAAAATTAGACTTAAGCATAAAAACATGCCATCGAAGGGTGAAACCGTAAAACAACCACAAAACGGTCCTGTGAGAGTTACGAACACGTCGTACGGGTGAAATGTAACTCGTAGGAACCAATCGCGTAGTCAGGGGATCCCGATTGGAGTGTACGACATAAATTTGCAGAAAAATAGATTTAAGCATAAAAACATGCCATCGAAGGGTGAAAATATAAAACTGCCACAAAACGGTCCCGTAAGAGTCACGAACACCTCACATGGGATAAATATAACTCGTAGGAACCGACCGCATAGCTAGGGGCTCCCGATTGGAGTGTACGACGTAAATTTGTAAAAAATGAGACTTAAGCCTAAAAATGTGCCACCGAAGCGTGAAAATGTACGGTTCGGTAAGAGTCACGAACACCTCGCACAGGACCAATATGACTCGTAGGAACCGATCGCGTAGTCACGGGGCTCTCGATTTTAGTGTACGACGTAAATTTGCAAAAAATTAGACTTAAGCATAAAAACATGCCATCGAAGCGTGAAAACGTAAAACAACCACAAAACGGTCCTGTGAGAGTTATGAACACGTCGTACGGGACAAATGTAACTCGTAGGAACCGACCGCGTAGTGAGGGTCTCCCGATTGGAGTGCACGACATAAATTTCCAAAAAATTAGACTTAAGTATAAAAACATACCATCGAAGGGTGAAAACGTAAAACAACCGTAAAACGGTCTGGTAAGAGTCATGAACACCTTGCACGGGACCAATGTGCCTCATAGGAACCGACCGCGTAGTCACGGGGCTCTCGGTTTGAACGTATGACATAAATTTGCAAAAAAATTGACTTAAGCATAAAAACATGCCATCGAAGGGTGAAAACATAAAACAATCACAAAACGGTTCGGTAAGAGTCATGGACACCTCGAACGAGACTAATGTGACTCTTAGGAACCGACCGCGTAGTCACGAGGCTCCCTGTTGGAGTGTATGACATAAATTTACAAAAAAAAAATAGAATTAAGCATAAAACATGCCATCGAGAGATGAAAACGTAAAACAGACACAAAAAACTCTGATAAGAGTCACAAACACCTCGTACGGGACCAATGTGACTCGTAGGAACCGACGGCATAGTCACGGGGCTCCCGGTTTGAGTGTGTGACGTAAATTTACAAAAAATTAGACTGAAGCACAAAAACATGCCATCGAAGGGTGAAAACGTAAAACAACCATAAAACGGTCCAGTAAGAGTCAAAAACACCTCGCACAGGACCAATGTAACTCGTAGGAACCGACCATGTAGTCACGGGGCTCCCGGTTTGAGTGTACGACGTAAATTTGCAAAAAATTAGACTTGAGCATAAAAATATGCCATCGAAGGGTGAAAATGTAAAACAATCACAAAACGGTCCTGTGAGAGTGACGAACACGTCGTACGGGAGAAATGTAACTCGTAGGAACCAACCGCAAAGTCACGGGCTCCCGATCGGAGTGTATGACACAAATTTGCAAAATAATAGATTTAAGCAGAAAAACATGCCATCGACGGGTGAAAATATAAAACAGCCACAAAACGGTCCCGTAAGAGTCACGAACACCTCACACAGGATAAATATAACTCGTAGGAACCGACCGCATAGCTAGGGGCTCTCGATTGGAGTGTACGACGTAAATTTGTAAAAAATGAGACTTAAGCCTAAAAATGTGCACCCGAAGCGTGAAAATGTACGATTCGGTAAGAGTCACGAACATCTCGCACAGGACCAATATGACTCGTAGGAACCGATCGCGTAGTCACAGGGCTCCCGATTTGAGTGTACGACGTAAATTTGCAAAAAATTAGACTTAAGCATAAAAACATGCCATCGAAGGGTGAAAACGTAAAACAATCATAAAACGGTCCATTAAGAGTCAAGAACACCTCGCACGGGACCAATATAACTAGTAGGAACCGACCGCGTAGTCACGGGGATCCCGGTTGGAGTGTACGATGTAAAATTCCAAAAAATTATACTTAAGCAAAAAAAAAGCCATCGAAGGGTGAAAACGTAAAATAGACATAAAACGGTCACGTAAGAGTCATGAACACCTTGCATAGGACCAACGTGACTCATAGGAACCGACCGCGTAGTCACAGGGCTCCCGATCAGAGTGTACGACGTAAATTTACAAAAAATTAGACTTAAGCATAAAAATATGCCATCGAAGGGTAAACACGTAAAACAGCGATAAAACGCTCCGGTAAGAGTCATGAACACCTCGCACAGGACCAATGTAACTCGTACGAGCCGACCGCATAGTCACGGAGCTCCCGGTTGGAGTGTACAAAGTAAATTTGCAAAAAGTTAGACTTACGCATAAAAACATGCCATCGAAGGCTGAAAATGTAAGATGGCCATAAAACGGTCATGTAAGAGTCACGAACACCTCGCGCGGGACCAATGTAACTCGTAGGAACCGACCGCGTAGTTACGGGGCTCCCGATTGGAGTGCACGGCATAAATTTGTAAAAAATTAGACTTAAGGATAAAAATATGCCATCGAAGGGTGAAAACATAAAAAAGTCATAAAACGGTCTGGTAAGAGTCACGAACACCTCACATGGGACCAATGTAACTTGTACGAACCGATCGCATAGTCACGGGGCTCCCAGTTGGGGTGTGTGACGTAAATTTGCAAAAAAAATAGAATTAAGCATAAAAACATGCCATCGACGGGTGAAAACGTAAAGCAGACATAAAATAGTCCGATAAGAGTTACAAACACCTCGCACGGGACCAATGTACCTCGTAGGAATCGATCGCGTAGTCACGGGGCTCCCGGTTTGAGTGTACGACATAAATTTGCAAAAAATTAGACTTAAGCATAAAAACATGCCATCGAAGGGTGAAAACGTAAAACAATCGTAAAACGGTCTGGTAAGAGTCATGAACATCTTGCACGGGACCAATGTGACTCATAGGAACCGACCGCGTCGTCACGGGGCTCTCGGTTTGAGCATACGACATAAATTTGCAAAAAAATTGACTTAAGCATAAAAACATGCCATCGAAGGGTGAAAACATAAAACAACCACAAAACGGTTCGGTAAGAGTCATGAACACCTCGAACGAGACTAATGTGACTCTTAGGAACCGACCCCATAGTCACGAGGCTCCCTGTTGGAGTGTATGACGTAAATTTGCAAAAAAATAGACTTAAGCGTAAAAATAAGCCATCGAAGGGTGAAAACATAAAACATAATTAAAAAGGTCCAGTATGAGTCACGAACACGTCGCACAAGACAAATGAAACTTGTAAGAACCGACCGCATAGTCACGAGGCTCCCGGTTTCAGTGTATGACGTAAATTTGCAAAAAATTAGACTTAACCATAAAAACATGCCACCGAAGGGTGAAAACGTAAAAGAACCATAAAACGGTCCAGTAAGAGTCACGAACACCTCGCACGGGACCAATGTAACTCATAGGAACCGACCGCGTAGTCACAGAGCTCCTGGTTGGAGTGTACGACGTAAATTTCCAAAAAATTATGCTTAAGCAAAAAGAAAGCCTTCGAAGGGTGAAAACGTAAAATAGACAGAAAACGGTCACGTAAGAGTCATGAACACCTCGCACAGGACCAAAGTGACTCATAGGAACCGACCGCGTAGTCACAGGGCTCCAGATCGGAGTGTACGACGTAAATTTGCAAAAAATCAGACTTAAGCATAAAAATATCCATCGAAGGGTAAACATGTAAAACAACGATAAAATGCTTTGGTAAAAGACATGAACACCTAGCACAGGACCAATGTAACTCGTACGAACCGACCGCATAGTCACGGAGCTCCCGGTTGGAGTGTACAAAGTAAATTTGCAAAAAGTTAGACTTACGCATAAAAACTTGCCATCGAAGGCTGAAAATGTAAGATAGCCATAAATCGGTCATGTAAGAGTCACGAACACGTCGCGCGGGACCAATGTAACTCGTAGGAACCGACCGCGTAGTTACGGGGCTCCCGGTTGGAGTGTACGACGTAAATTTCTAATAAATTAGGTTTAAGCAAAAAAAAAGCCATTGAAGGGAGAAAACGTAAAATAGACAGAAAACGGTTTCATAAGAGTCATGAGAACCTCGTACGGGACCAATGTAACTCGTAGGAACCGACCGCGTAGTCACAGGGCTCTCGGTTTGAGCGTACGACGTAAATTTGTAAAAAATTAGTCTTAAGCATAAAAACATGTCATCGAAGGGTGAAAATGTAAAACGCCCATAAAAAGGTCCGGTAAGAGTCATAAACACCTCGAACGGGACCAATGTGACTCGTGAGAACCGATCGCGTAGTCACGGGGCTCCCGATGGAGTGTACGACGTAAATTTACAAAAAATTAGACTTAAGCATAAAAACATGCCATCGAAGGGTGAAAACGTAAAACAACCATCAAAAGTCCAGTAAGAGTCACGAACACCTCGAATGGGACCAATGTGACTCGTAAGAACCGATCGCGTAGTCAAGGAGATCCCGGTTGGAGTGTACAACGTAAATTTACAAAAAAATAGACTTAAGCATAAAAACATGCCATCGAAGGGTGAAAACATAAAACAGCCATAAAACGATCCGATAAGAGTCACGAACACCTCGCACGGGACCAATGTAACTCGTAGGAACTGATCGTGTAGTCAGGGGGCTCCGAGTTGGAGTGTACGACGTAAACTTGCAAAAAATTAGACTTAAGCTTAAAAACATGCCATCGAAGGGTGAAAACATAAAACAGCCATAAAACGGTCTGGTAAGAGTCAAAAACTGATCGCACGGGACCAATGTAACTCGTAGGAATCGACCGCGTAGTCACGGGGCTCCCAGTTTGAGTGTACGACGTAAATTTGCAAAAAATTAGACTTAAGCATAAAAACATGCCATCGAAGGGTGAAACCGTAAAACAACCACAAAACGGTCCTGTGAGAGTTACGAACACGTCGTACGGGTGACATGTAACTCGTAGGAACCAACCGCGTAGTCAGGGGATCCTGATTGGAGTGTACGACATAAATTTGCAGAAAAATTGATTTAAGCATAAAAACATGCCATCGAAGGGTGAAAATATAAAACTGCCACAAAACGGTCCCGTAAGAGTCACGAACACCTCACACGGGATAAATATAACTCGTAGGAACCGACCGCATAGCTAGGGGATCCCGATTGGAGTGTACGACGTAAATTTGTAAAAAATGAGACTTAAGCCTAAAAATGTGCCACCGAAGCGTGAAAATGTACGGTTCGGTAAGAGTCACGAACACCTCGCACAGGACCAATATGACTCGTAGGAACCGATCGCGTAGTCACGGGGCTCCCGATTTGAGTGTACGACGTAAATTTACAAAAAATTAGACTTAAGCATAAAAACATGCCATCAAAGCGTGAAATAGTAAAACAACCACAAAACGGTCATGTGAGAGTTATGAACACGTCGTACGGGACAAATGTAACTCGTAGGAACCGACCGCGTAGTCAGGGGCTCCCGATTGGAGTGCACGACATAAATTTCCAAAAAATTAGACTTAAGTATAAAAACATACCATCGAAGGGTGAAAACGTAAAACAACCGTAAAACGGTCTGCTAAGAGTCACGAACACCTTGCACGGGACCAATGTGCCTCATAGGAACCGACCGCGTAGTCACGGGGCTCTCGGTTTGAGCGTACGACATAAATTTGCAAAAAAATTGACTTAAGCATAAAAACATGCCATCGAAGGGGGAAAACATAAAACAATCACAAAACGGTTTGGTAAGAGTCATGAACACCTCGAACGAGACTAATGTGACTCTTAGGAACCGACCGTATAGTCACGAGGCTCCCTGTTGGAGTGTATGACGTAAATTTGCAAAAAAATAGACTTAAGCATAAAAATAAGCCATCGAAGGGTGAAAACGTAAAACATAATTAAAAAGGTCCGGTATGGGTCACGAACACGTCGCACAAGACAAATGAAACTTGTAGTAACCGACCTCGAAGTCACGGGGCTCCCGGTTTGAGTGTACGACGTAAATTTGCAAAAAATTAGACTTAAGCATAAAAACATTCCACCGAAGGGTGAAAACGTAAAACAACCATAAAGTGGTCCAGTAAGAGTCACAAACACCTCGCACGGGAGCAATGTAACTCGTAGGAACAGACCGCGTAGTCACGGGGCTCTCGGTTTGAGCATACGACATAAATTGGCAAAAAAATTGACTTAAGCATAAAAACATGCCATCGAAGGGGGAAAACATAAAACAATCACAAAACGGTTTGGTAAGAGTCATGAACACCTCGAACGAGACTAATGTGACTCTTAAGAACCGATCGCGTAGTCACGAGGCTCCCTGTTGGAGTGTATGACATAAATTTACAAAAAAAAAATAGAATTAAGCATAAAACATGCCATCAACAGATGAAAACGTAAAACAGACACAAAAAACTTTGATAAGAGTCACAAACACCTCGTACGGGACCAATGTGACTCGTAGGAACCGACGGCATAGTCACGGGGCTCCCGGTTTGAGTGTCTGACGTAAATTTACAAAAAATTAGACTTAAGCACAAAAACATGCCATCGAAGGGTGAAAACGTAAAACAACCATAAAACGGTCCAGTAAGAGTCAAAAACACCTCGCACGGGACCAATGTAACTCGTAGGAACCGACCACGTAGTCACAGGGCTCCCGGTTTGAGTGTAAGACGTAAATTTGCAAAAAATTAGACTTAAGCATAAAAATATGCCATCGAAGGGTGAAAATGTAAAACAACCACAAAACGGTCCTGTGAGAGTGACGAACACGTCGTACGGGAGAAATGTAACTCGTAGGAACCAACCGCGAAGTCAGGGGCTCCCGATCGGAGTGTATGACACAAATTTGCAAAATAATAGATTTAAGCAGAAAAACATGCCATCGAAGGGTGAAAATATAAAACAGCCACAAAACGGTCCCGTAAGAGTCACGAACACCTCACACGGGATAAATATAACTCGTAGGAACCGACCGCATAGCTAGGGGCTCTCGATTGGAGTGTACGACGTAAATTTGTAAAAAATGAGACTTAAGCCTAAAAATGTGCACCCGCACCCGAAGCGTGAAAATGTACGGTTCGGTAAGAGTCACCAACACCTCGCACAGGACCAATATGACTCGTAGGAACCGATCGCGTAGTCACGGGGCTCCCGATTTGAGTGTACGACGTAAATTTGCAAAAAATTAGACTTAAGCATAAAAACATGTCATCGAAGGGTGAAAACGTAAAACAACCATAAAACGGTCCATTAAGAGTCAAGAACACCTCGTACGGGACTAATATAACTAGTAGGAACCGACCGCGTAGTCACGGGGATCCCGGTTGGAGTGTACGACGTAAAATTCTAAAAAATTATACTTAAGCAAAAAAAAAGCCATCGAAGGGTGAAAACGTAAAATAGACAGAAAACGATCACGTAAGAGTCACGAACACCCCGCACAGGACCAATATGACTCGTAGGAACCGACCGCGTAGTCACAGGGCTCCCGATCGGAGTGTACGACGTAAATTTACAAAAAATTAGACTTAAGCATAAAAATATGCCATCGAAGGGTAAACACGTAAAACAGCGATAAAACGCTCCGGTAAGAGTCATGAACACCTCGCACAGGACCAATGTAACTCGTACGAACCGACCGCATAGTCACGGAGCTCCCGGTTGGAGTGTACAAAGTAAATTTGCAAAAAGTTAGACTTACGCATAAAAACATGCCATCGAAGGCTGAAAATGTAAGATGGCCATAAAACGGTCATGTAAGAGTCACGAACACCTCGCGCGGGACCAATGTAACTCGTACGAACCGACCGCGTAGTTACGGGGCTCCCGATTGGAGTGCACGGCATAAATTTGTAAAAAATTAGACTTAAGCATAAAAATATGACATCGAAGGGGGAAAACATAAAAAAGTCATAAAACGGTATGGTAAGAGTCACGAACACCTCACATGGGACCAATGTAACTTGTACGAACCGATCGCATAGTCACGGGGCTCCCAGTTGGGGTGTGTGACGTAAATTTGCAAAAAAAATAGAATTAAGCATAAAAACATGCCATCGACGGGCGAAAACGTAAAGCAGACATAAAATAGTCCGATAAGAGTTACAAACACCTCGTACGGGACCAATGTACCCCGTAGGAATCGATCGCGTAGTCACGGGGCTCCCGGTTTGAGTGTACGACATAAATTTGCAAAAAATTAGACTTAAGCATAAAAACATGCCATCGAAGGGTGAAAACGTAAAACAATCGTAAAACGGTCTGGTAAGAGTCATGAACATCTTGCACGGGACCAATGTGACTCATAGGAACCGATCGCGTAGTCACGGGGCTCTCGGTTTGAGCATACGACATAAATTTGCAAAAAAATTGACTTAAGCATAAAAACATGCCATCGAAGGGTGAAAACATAAAACAACCACAAAACGGTTCGGTAAGAATCATGAACACCTCGAACGAGACTAATGTGACTCTTAGGAACCGACCCCATAGTCACGAGGCTCCCTGTTGGAGTGTATGACGTAAATTTACAAAAAAATAGACTTAAGCGTAAAAATAAGCCATCGAAGGGTGAAAACATAAAACATAATTAAAAAGGTCCGGTATGAGTCACGAACACGTCGCACAAGACAAATGAAACTTGTAAGAACCGACCGCATAGTCACGAGGCTCCCGGTTTCAGTGTATGACGCAAATTTACAAAAAAATAGACTTAACTATAAAAACATGCCACCGAAGGGTGAAAACGTAAAAGAACCATAAAATGGTCCAGTAAGAGTCACGAACACCTCGCACGGGACCAATGTAACTCGTAGGAACCGACCGCGTAGTCACAGAGCTCCTGGTTGGAGTGTACGACGTAAATTTCCAAAACATTATGCTTAAGCAAAAAGAAAGCCTTCGAAGGGTGAAAACGTAAAATAGACAGAAAACGATCAGGTAAGAGTCATGAACACCTCGCACAGGACCAAAGTGACTCATAGGAACCGACCGCGTAGTCACAGGGCTCCAGATCGGAGTGTACGACGTAAATTTGCAAAAAATCAGACTTAAGCATAAAAATATGCCATCGAAGGGTAAACATGTAAAACAACGATAAAATGCTTCGATAAAAGTCATGAACACCTAGCACAGGACCAATGTAACTCGTACGAACCGATCGCATAGTCACGGAGCTCCAGGTTGGAGTGTACAAAGTAAATTTGTAAAAAGTTAGACTTACGCATAAAAACTTGCCATCGAAGGCTGAAAATGTAAGATAGCCATAAAACGGTCATGTAAGAGTCACGAACACGTCGCGCGGGACCAATGTAACTTGTAGGAACCGACCGCGTTGTTACGGGGCTCCCGGTTGGAGTGTACGACGTAAATTTCTAATAAATTAGGTTTAAGCAAAAAAAAAGTCATTGAAGGGAGAAAACGTAAAATAGACAGAAAAAGATTTCGTAAGAGTCACGAGAACCTCGTACGGGACCAATGTAACTCGTAGAAACCGACCGCGTAAGCACAGGGCTCACGGTTTGAGCGTACGACGTAAATTTGTAAAAAATTAGTCTTAAGCATAAAAACATGTCATCGAAGGGTGAAAATGTAAAACGCCCATAAAAAGGTCCGGTAAGAGTCATAAACACCTCCAACGGGACCAATGTGACTCGTAAGAACAGATCGCGTAGTCACGGGGCTCCCGATGGAGTGTACGACGTAAATTTACAAAAAATTAGACTTAAGCATAAAAACATGCCATCGAAGGGTGAAAACGTAAAACAACCATCAAAAGTCCAGTAAGAGTCACGAACACCTCGAATGGGACCAATGTGACTCGTAAGAACCGATCGCGTAGTCACGGAGATCCCGGTTGGAGTGTACAACGTAAATTTACAAAAAAATAGACTTAAGCATAAAAACATGCCATCGAAGGGTGAAAACGTAAAACAACCATAAAAGGATCCGATACGAGTCACGAACACCTCGCACGGGACCAATGTAACTCGTAGGAACTGATCGTGTAGTCACGGGGCTCCGAGTTGGAGTGTACGACGTAAACTTGCAAAAAATTAGACTTAAGCTTAAAAACATGCCATCGAAGGGTGAAAACATAAAACAACCATAAAACGGTCTGGTAAGAGTCAAAAACTGCTCGCACGGGACCAATGTAACTCGTAGGAATCGACCGCGTAGTCACGGGGCTCCCGGTTTGAGTGTACGACATAAATTTGCAACAAAATTAGACTTAAGCATAAAAACATGCCATCGAAGGGTGAAACCGTAAAACAACCACAAAACGGTCCTGTGAGAGTTACGAACACGTCGTACGGGTGAAATATAACTCGCAGGAACCAACCGCGTAGTCAGGGGATCCTGATTGGAGTGTACGACATAAATTTGCAGAAAAATTGATTTAAGCATAAAAACATGCCATCGAAGGGTGAAAATATAAAACTGCCACAAAACGGTCCCGTAAGAGTCACGAACACCTCACACGGGATAAATATAACTCGTAGGAACCGACCGCATAACTAGGGGATCCCGATTGGAGTGTACGACGTAAATTTGTAAAAAATGAGACTTAAGCCTAAAAATGTGCCACCGAAGCGTGAAAATGTACGGTTCGGTAAGAGCCACGAACACCTCGCACAGGAGCAATATGACTCGTAGGAACCGATCGTATAGTCACGGGGCTCCCGATTTGAGTGTACGACGTAAATTTGCAAAAAAATAGACTTAAGCATAAAAACATGCCATCGAAGCGTGAAAACGTAAAACAACCACAAAACGGTCCTGTGAGAGTTATGAACACGTCGTACGAGACAAATGTAACTCGTAGGAACCGACCGCGTAGTCAGGGGCTCCCGATTGGAATGCACGACATAAATTTCCAAAAAATTAGACTTAAGTATAAAAACATACCATCGAAGGGTGAAAACGTAAAACAACCGTAAAACGGTTTGGTAAGAGTCACGAACACCTTGTATGGGACCAATGTGCCTCATAGGAACCGACCGCGTAGTCACGGGGCTCTCGGTTTGAGCGTACGACATAAATTTGCAAAAAAATTGACTTAAGCATAAAAACATGCCATCGAAGGGTGAAAACATAAAACAATCACAAAACGGTTCAGTAAGAGTCATGAACACCTCGAACGAGACTAATGTGACTCTTAGGAACCGACCGCGTAGTCACGCGGCTCCCTGTTGGAGTGTATGACATAAATTTGCAAAAAAAAAATAGAATTAAGCATAAAACTTGCCATCGACAGATGAAAACATAAAACAGACACAAAAAACTCTAATAAGAGTCACAAACACCTCGTACGGGACCAATGTGACTCGTAGGAACCGACGGCATAGTCACGGGGCTCCCGGTTTGAGTGTCTGACGTAAATTTATAAAAAATTAGACTTAAGCACAAAAACATGCCATCGAAGGGTGAAAACGTAAAACAACCATAAAACGGTCCAGTAAGAGTCAAAAACACCTCGCACGGGACCAATGTAACTCGTAGGAACCGACCACGTAGTCACGGGGCTCCCGGTTTGAGTGTACGACGTAAATTTGCAAAAAATTAGACTTAAGCATAAAATTATGCCATCGAAGGGTGAAAATGTAAAACAACCACAAAACGGTCCTGTGAGAGTGACGAACACGTCGTACGGGAGAAATGTAACTCGTAGGAACCAACCGCGAAGTCAGGGGCTCCCGATCGGAGTGTATGACACAAATTTGCAAAATAATAGATTTAAGCAGAAAAACATGACATCGAAGGGTGAAAATATAAAACAGCCACAAAACGGTCCCGTAAGAGTCACGAACACCTCACACAGGATAAATATAACTCGTAGGAACCGACCGCATAGCTAGGGGCTCCCGATTGGTGTGTACGACGTAAATTTATAAAAAATGAGACTTAAGCCTAAAAATGTGCCACCGAAGGGTGAAAATGTACGGTTCGGTAAAAGTCACGAACACCTCGCACATGACCAATATGACTCGTAGGAACCGATCGCGTAGTCACGGGGCTCCGATTTGAGTGTACGACGTAAATTTGCAAAAAATTAGACTTAAGCATAAAAACATGTAAACGAAAGGTGAAAACGTAAAACAACCACAAAACGGTCCTGTGAGAATTACGAACACGTCGTACGGGACAAATATAACTCGTAAGAATCGACCGCGTAGTCATGGGCTCCCGATTGGAGTGCACGACATAAATTTTTAAAAAATTAGACTCCAGCATAAAAATATGCCATCCTAGGGTGAAAACATAAAAAATTCATAAAACGGTCTGGTAAGAGTCACGAACACCTCACACAGGACCAACGTAACTTGTACGAACCGATCGCATAGTCACGGGGCTCCCAGTTGGAGTGTGTGACGTAAATTTGCAAAAAATTAGAATTAAGCATAAAAACATCCCATCGACGGGTGAAAACATAAAGCAGACATAAAACAGTCCGATAAGAGTCACAAACACCTCGCACGGGACCAATGTAACTCGTAGGAATCGAACGCGTTGTCACGGGGCTCCCGATTTGAGTGTACGACGTAAATTTGCAAAAAATTAGACTTAAGCATAAAAACATGCCATCGAAGGGTGAAAACATAAAACAACCGTAAAATGGTCTGGTAAGAATCACGAACACCTTGCACGGGACCAATGTGACTCATAGGAACCGACCGCGTAGTCACAGGGCTCTCGGTTCGACCGTACGACAAAAATTTGCAAAAAAATTGACATAAGCATAAAAACATGCCATCGAAGGGTGAAAACATAAAACAACCACAAAATGGTTCGGTAAGAGTCATGAACACCTCGAACGAGACTAATGTGAACCTTAGGAACCGACCGCGTAGTCACGAGGCTCCCTGTTGGACTGTTTGACGTAAATTTGCAAAAAATATAGAATTAAGCATAAAATATGCCATCGACGGGTGAAAACGTAAAACAGACACAAAAAAGTCTGATAAGAGTCACAAACACCTCGCACGCGACCAATGTGACTCGTAGGAACCGACGGCATAGTCACGGGGCTCCCGATTTGAGTGTACGGCGTAAATTTGCAAAAAATTAGACTTAAGCATAAAAACATGCCATCGAAGGATGAAAACGCAAAACAACCCTAAAACGGTCCAGTAAGAATCAGAAACACCTCGCACGGGACCAATGTAACTCGTAGGAACCGATCGCGAAGTCACGGGGCTCCCGATTGGAGTGTACGACGTAAATTTCCAAAAAATTATGCTTAAGCCAAAAAAAAGCCATCGAATGGTGAAAACGTAAAATAGACAGAAAACGGTCACGCAGGAGTCATTAACACCTCGCATATGACCAAAGTGACTCATAGGAACCGACCGTGTAGTCACAGGGCTCCCGATCGGAGTGTACGGCGTAAATTTGTAAAAAATTAGACTTAAGCATTAAAATATGCCATCGAAGGGTAAACACGTAAAACAGCGATAAAATGCTCCGATAAGAGTCATGAACACCTCACACAGGACCAATGTAACTCATACGAACCGACCGCATAGTCACGGAGCTCCCGATTGGAGTGTACAGAGTAAATTTGCAAAGAGTTAGACTTACGCATAAAAACATGCCATCGAAGGGTGAAAATGTAAGATAGCCATAAAACGGTCATGTAAGAGTCACAAACATCTCGCGCGGGACCAATGTAACTCGTAGGAACCGACCGCGTAGTTACAGGGCTCCCGATTGGAGAGTACGACGTAAATTTCCAAAAAATTAGGCTAAAGCAAAAAAAAAGCCTTCGATGGGTGAAAACGTAAAATAGACAAAAAACGGTTTCGTAAGAGTCACGAGCACCTCGCACGGGAGCAATGTAACTCGTAGGAACCGACCGCGTAGTCACAGGGCTCCCGGTTTTAGCGTTCGACGTAAATTTACAAAAAATTAGTCTTAAGCATAAAAACATGTCATCGAAGGGTGAAAACGTAAAACTTGCATAAAATGGACCGATAAGAGTCATAAACACCTCGAACGGGACCAATGTGACTCGTAAGAACCGATCGCGTAGTCACGGGGCTCCCGATGGAGTGTACGACGTAAATTTATAAAAAATTAGACTTAAACATAAAAACAAGCCATCGAAGGGTGAAAACATAAAACAACCATCAAAAGTCCAGTAAGAGTCACGGACACCTCGAACGGGACCAAAATGACTCGTAGGAACCGATCGCGTAGTTACGGGGATCCCGATTGGAGTGTACAAGGTAAATTTACAAAAAATTAGACTTAAGCATAAAAACATGCCATCGAAGGGTGAAAACGTAAAACAACCATAAAACGATCCGGTAAGAGTCACGAACACCTCGCACGGGATCAATGTAACTCGTAGGAAATGACCGTGTAGTCACGGGGCTCCGAGTTGGAGTGTACGACGTAAACTTGCAAAAAATTAAACTTAAGCTTAAAAACATGCCATCGAAGGGTTAAAACATAAAACAGCCATAAAACGATCTGGTAAGAGTCAAAAATGGCTCGCACAGGACAAATGTAACTCGTAGGAATCAACCGCGTAGTCACGGGGCTCCCGGTTTGAGTGTACGACGTAAATTTGCAAAAAATTAGACTTAAGCATAAAAACATACCATCGAAGGGTGAAAACGTAAAACAATCGGTAAACGGTCTGGTAAGAGTCACGAACACCTTTCACGGGACCAATGTGACTCATAGGAACCGACCGCGTAGTCACGGTGCTCTCTGTTTGAGCATACGACATAAATTTGCAAAAAAAAATGACTTAAGCATAAAAACATGCCATCGAAGGGTGAAAACATAAAACAACCACAAAACGGTTCGGTAAGAGTCATGAACACCTCGAACGAGACTAATGTGACTCTTAGTACCCGACCGCATAGTCACGAGGCTCCCTGTTCGAGTATATGACATAAATTTGCAAAAAAATAGACTTAAGCGTAAAAATAAGCCATCGAAGAGTGAAAAAGTAAAACAGAACTAAAAAGGTCCGGTATGAGTCAAAAACTGCTCGCACGGAAGCAATGAAACTCGTAGGAACCGAACGCGTAGTCACGGGGCTCCCGGTTTGAGTGTACGACGTAAATTTGCAAAAAAATAGAGTTAAGCATAAAAACATGTCATCGTAGGGTGAAAACGTAAAACAGCCATAAAACGATCCGGTAAAAGTCACGAACACCTCGCACGGGACCAATGTAACTCAGAGGAACTGACCGTGTAGTCACGGGGCTCCGAGTTGGAGTGTACGACGTAAACTTGCAAAAAATTAGACTTAAGCTTAAAAACATGCCATCGAAGGGTGAAAACATAAAACAACCATAAAACGGTCTGGTAAGAGTCAAAAACTGCTCGCACGGGACTAATGTAACTCGTAGGAATCGACAGCGTAGTCACGGGGCTCCCGGTTTGAGTGTACGACGTAAATTTGCAAAAAATTAGACTTAAGCATAAAAAAATGTCATCGAAGGGTGAAAATGTAAACCAACCACAAACCGGTCCTGTGAGAGTTACGAACACGTCGTACCGAACCAACCGCGTAGTCAGGGGCACCCGATTGGAGTGTATGACATAAATTTACAAAAAAAATAGATTTAAGCTTAAAAACATGCCATCGAAGTGTGAAACTGTAAAACAGCCACAAAACGGTCCCGTAAGAGTCACGAACACCTCACACGGGATAAATATAACTCGTAGGAACCGACCGCATAGCTAGGGGCTCCCGATTGGAGTGTACGACGTAAATTTATAAAAAATGAGACTTAAGCCTAAAAATGTGCCACCGAAGGGTGAAAATGTATGGTCCGGTAAGAGTCACGAACACCTCGCACGGGAACAATATGACTCGTAGGAACCGACCGCATAGTCACGGTGCTCTCGGTTTGAGCATACGACATAAATTTGCAAAAAAAAATGACTTAAGCATAAAAACATGCCATCGAAGGGTGAAAACATAAAACAACCACAAAACGGTTCGGTAAGAGTCATGAACACCTCAAACGAGACTAATGTGACTCTTAGTACCCGACCGCATAGTCACGAGGCTCCATGTTGGAGTATATGACGTAAAATTGCAAAAAAATAGACTTAAGCGTAAAAATAAGCCATCGAAGGGTGAAAAAGTAAAACAGAACTAAATAGGTCCGGTATGAGTCACGAACAGATCGCACAAGACAAATGAAACATGTAGGAACCGACCGCGTAGTCACGGGGCTCCCGGTTTGAGTGTACGACGTAAATTTGCAAAAAAATAGACTTAAGCATAAAAACATGCCATCGTAGGGTGAAAACGTAAAACAGCCATAAAAAGATCCGGTAAGAGTCACGAACACCTCACACGGGACCAATGTAACTCAGAGGAACTGACCGTGTAATCACGGGGCTCCGAGTTGGAGTGTACGACGTAAACTTGCAAAAAATTAGACTTAAGCTTAAAAATATGCCATCGAAGGGTGAAAACATAAAACAACCATAAAACGGTCTGGTAAGAGTCAAAAACTGCTCGCACGGGACTAATGTAACTCGTAGGAATCGACCGCGTAGTCACGGGGCTCCCGGTTTGAGTGTACGACGTAAATTTGAAAAAAATTAGACTTAAGCATAAAAAAATGCCATCGAAGGGTGAAAATGTAAACCAACCACAAACCGGTCCTGTGAGAGTTACGAACACGTCGTACGGGAGAAATGTAACTCGTAGGAACCAACCGTGTAGTCAGGGGCACTCGATTGGAGCGTACGACATAAATTTACAAAAAAATAGATTTAAGCATAAAAACATGTCATCGAAGTGTGAAAATGTAAAACAACCACAAAACGGTCCCGTAAGAGTCACGAATACCTCACACGGGATAAATATAACTCGTAGGAACCGACCGCATAGCTAGGGGCTCCCGATTGAACTGTAGGACGTAAATTTGTAAAAAATGAGACTTAAGCCTAAAAATATGCCACCGAAGGGTGAAAATGTACGGTCTGGTAAGAGTCATGAACACCTCGCACATGACCAATATGACTCGTAGGAACCGATCGCATAGTCAAGGAACTCCCGATTTGAGTGTACGACGTAAATTTACAAAAAATTAGACTTAAGCATAAAAACATGCCATCGAAAGGTGAAAACGTAAAACAACCAAAAAACGGTCCTCTGAGAGTTACGAACATGTCGTACGGGACAACTGTAACTCGTAGGAACCGACCGCGTAGTCATGGCCTCCCGATTGGAGTGAACGACATAAATTTGTAAAAAATTAGACTTAAGCATAAAAATATGCCATCGAAGGGTGAAAATATAAAAAAGTCATAAAACGGTCTGGTAAGAGTCACGAACGCCTCACACGGGACCAATATAACTTGTACGAACCGACCGAATAGTCACGGGGCTCCCAGTTGGAGTGTGTGACGTAAATTTGCAAAAAATTAGAATTAAGCATAAAAACATGCCATCGACGGGTGAAAACGTAAAGCAGACATAAAACAGTTCGATAAGAGTCACAAACACCTCGCACGGGACCAATGTAACTCGTAAGAACCGATCGCGTAGTCACGGGGCTCCCGATGGAGTGTACGACGTAAATTTGCAAAAAATTAGACTTAAGCATAAAAACATGCCATCGAAGGGTGAAAACATAAAAAAACTGTAAAACGGTCTGGTAAGAGTCACGAACACCTTGCACGGGACCAATGTGACTCATAGGAACCGACCGCGTAGTCACGGGGCTCTCGATTTGAGCGTACGACAAAAAATTGCAAAAAAATTGACTTAAGCATAAAAACATGCCATCGAAGGGTGAAAACATAAAATAACCATAAAATGGTTCGGTAAGAGTCATGAACACCTCGAACGAAACTAATGTGACTCTTAGGAACCGACCGCGTAGTCACGAGGCTCCCTATTGGAGTGTATGAAGTAAATTTGCAAAAAATATAGAATTAAGCATAAAATATGCCATCGACGGGTGAAAACGTAAAACAGACACAAAAAAGTCTGATAAGAGCCACAAATACCTCGCACGGGACCAATGTGACTCGTAGGAACCGACGGCATAGTCACGGGGCTCCCGATTTGAGTGTACGACGTAAATTTGCAAAAAATTAGACTTAAGCATAAAAACATGCCATTGCAGGGTGAAAACATAAAACAACCATAAAACGGTCCAGTAAGAGTCACAAACACCTCGCACGGGACCAATGTAACTCGTAGGAACCGATCGGGAAGTCACGGGGCTCCCAATTGGAGTGTACGACGTAAATTTCCAAAAAATTATGCTTAAGACAAAAAAAAGCTATCGGAGGGTGAAAACGTAAAATAGACAGAAAACGGTCACGTAAGAGTCATGAACACCTCGCACATGACCGAAGTGACTCATAGGAACCGACCGCATAGTCACAGGGCTCCCGATCGGAGTGTACGACGTAAATTTGTAAAAAATTAGACTTAAGCATTAAAATATGCCATCGAAGGGTAAACACGTAAAACAGCGATAAAACGCTCCGGTAAGAGTCATCAACTCCTCGCACAGGACCAATGTAACTCGTACGAACCGACCGCATAGTCACGAAGCTCCCGGTTGGAGTGTACAAAGTAAATTTGCAAAGAGTTAGACTTACGCATAAAAACATGCCATCGAAGGCTGAAAATGTAAGATAGCCATAAAACGGTCATGTAAGAGTCACGAACATCTCGCGCGGGACTAATGTAACTCGTATGAACCGACCGCGTAGTTACGGCGCTCCCGATTGGAGTGTACGACGTTAATTTCCAAAAAATTAGGCTAAAGCAAAAAAAAATCCATCGATGGGTGAAAACGTAAAATAGACAAAAAAAGGTTTCGTAAGAGTCACGAGCACCTCGCACGGGACCAAAGTAACTCGTAGGAACCGACCGCGTAGTCACAAGGCTCCCGGTTTTAGCGTTCGGCGTAAATTTACAAAAAATTAGTCTTAAGCATAAAAACATGTTATCGAAGGGTGAAAACGTAAAACTTGCATAAAATGGACCGGTAAGAGTCATAAACACCTCGAACGGGACCAATGTGACTCGTAAGAACCGATCGCGTAGTCACGGGGCTCCCGATGGAGTGTACGACGTAAATTTACAAAAAATTAGACTTAAACATAAAAACATGCCATCGAAGGGTGAAAACATAAAACAACCATCAAAAGTCCAATAAGAGTCACGGACACCTCGAACGGGACCAATGTGACTCGTAGGAACCGATCGCGTAGTCACAGGGATCCCGATTGGAGTGTACAAGGTAAATTTACAAAAAATTATACTTAAGCATAAAAACATGCCATCGAAGGGTGAAAACGTAAAACAACCATAAAACGATCCGGTAAGAGTCACAAACACCTCGCACGGGACCAATGTAACTCGTAGGAAATGACCGTGTAGTCACGGGGCTCCGAGTTGGAGTGTACGACGTAAACTTGCAAAAAATTAGACTTAAGCTTAAAAACATGCCATCGAAGGGTTAAAACATAAAACAGCCATAAAACGATCTGGTAAGAGTCAAAAACTGCTCGCACGGGACCAATATAACTCGTAGGAATCAACCGCGTAGTCACGGGGTTCCCGGTTTGAGTGTACGACGTAAATTTGCAAAAAGTTTGACTTAAGCATAAAAACATACCATCGAAGGGTGAAAACATAAAACAACCGGTAAATGGTCTGGTAAGAGTCACGAACACCTTGCACGGGACCAATGTGACTCATAGAAACCGACCGCGTAGTCACGGTGCTCTCGGTTTGAGCATACGACATAAATTTGCAAAAAAAATGACTTAAGCATAAAAACATGCCATCGAAGAGTGAAAATATAAAACAACCACAAAACGATTCGGTAAGAGTCATGAACACCTCGAACGAGACTAATGTGACTCTTAGGAACCGACCGCATAGTCACGAGGCTCCCTGTTGGATTGTATGACGTAAATTTGCAAAAAAATAGACTTAAGCGTAAAAATAAGCCATCGAAGGGTGAAAAAGTAAAACATATTTAAAAAGGTCCGGTATGAGTCACGAAAACGTCGCACAAGACAAATGAAACTTGTAGGAACCGACCGCGTAGTCACGGGGCTCCCGTTTTGTGGGTACGACGTAAATTTGCAAAAAAATAGACTTAAGCATAAAAACATGCCATCGTAGGGTGGAAACGTAAAACAACCATAAAAAGATCCGGTAAGAGTCACGAACACCTCGCACGGGACCAATGTAACTCAGAGGAACTGACCGTGTAGTCACGGGGCTCCGAGTTGGAGTGTACGACGTAAACTTGCAAAAAATTAGACTTAAGCTTAAAAACATGCCATCGAAGGGTGAAAACATAAAACAGCCATAAAACGGTCTGGTAAGAGTCAAAAACTGCTCGCACGGGACTAATGTAACTCGTAGGAATCGATCGCGTAGTCACGGGGCTCCCGGTTTGAGTGTACGACGTAAATTTGCAAAAAATTAGACTTAAGCATAAAAACATGTCATCGAAGGGTGAAAACGTAAACCAACCACAAATCGGTCCTGTGAGAGTTACGAACACGTCGTACGGGAGAAATGTAACTCGTAGGAACCAACCGCGTAGTCAGGGGCACCCGATTGGAGTGTACGACATAAATTTGCAAAAAAATAGATTTAAGCATAAAAACATGCCATCGAAGTGTGGAAATGTAAAACAGCCACAAAACGGTCCCGTAAGCGTCACGAACACCTCACACGGGATAAATATAACTCGAAGGAACCGACCGCATAGTTAGGGGCTCCCGATTGCAGTGTACGACGTAAATTTGTAAAAAATGAGACTTAAGCCTAAAAATCTGCCACCGAAGGGTGAAAATGTATGGTCCGGTAAGAGTCACGAACACCTCGCACAGGAACAATATGACTCGTAGGAACCGATCGCGCAGTCACGGAACTCCCGATTTGAGTGTACGACTTAAATTTGCAAAAAATTAGACTTAAGCATAAAAACATGCCATCGAAAGGTGAAAACGTAAAACAACCACAAAACGGTCCTGTGAGAGTTACGAACACGTCGTACGGGACAAATGTAACTCGTAGGAACCGACCGCGTAGTCGTGGGATCCCGATTGGAGTGCACGACATAACTTTGTAAAAAATTAGACTTAAGCATAAAAATATGCCATCAAAGGGTGAAAACATAAAAAAGTCATAAAACGGTCTGGTAAGAGTCACGAACGCCTCACACGGGGCCAATATAACTTGTACGAACCGATCTCATAGTCACGGGGCTCCCAGTTGGAGTGTGTGACGTAAATTTACAAAAAATTAGAATTAAGCATAAAAACATGCCATCGACGGGTGAAAACGTAAAGCAGACAGAAAACAGTCCGATAAGAGTCACAAACACCTCGTACGGGACCAATGTAACTCGTAGGAATCGACCCCGTAGTCACGGGGCTCCCGGTTTGAGTGTACGACGTAAATTTACAAAAAATTAGACTTAAGCATAAAAACATGCCATCGAAGGGTGAAAACGTAAAACAACCGTAAAACGGTCAGGTAAGAGTCATGAACACCTTGCACGGGACCAATGTGACTCATAGAAATCGACCGCGTAGTCACGGGGCTCTCGGTTTGAGCATACGACATAAATTTGCAAAAAAATTGACTTAAGCATAAAAATATGCCATCGAAGGGTGAAAACATAAAGCAACCACAAAACGGTTCGGTAAGAGTCATGAACACCTCGAACGAGACTAATGTGACTTTTAGGAACCGACCGCATAGTCACGAGGCTCCCTGTTGGAGTCTACGACGTAAATTTGCAAAAAAATCGACTTAAGCATAAAAATATGCCATCGAAGGGTGAAAACGTAAAACAGAATTAAAAAGGTCCGGTATGAGTCACGAACACGTCGCACAAGACAAATGAAACTTGTAGGAATCGACCGCGTAGTCACGGGGCTCCCGGTTTGAGTGTACGACGTAAATTTGCAAAAAATTAGACTTAAGCATAAAAACATGCCATCGAAGGGTGAAAACGTAAAACAACCATAAAACGATCCAGTAAGAGTCACGAACACCTCGCACGGGAGCAATGTAACTCGTAGGAACAGACCGCGTAGTCACGGGGCTCCCGGTTGGAGTGTACGACGTAAATTTCCAAATAATTATGCTTAAGCAAAAAAAAAAGTCATCGAAGGGTGAAAACGTAAAATAGACAGAAAACGGTCACGTAAGAGTCATGAACACCTTGCACAGGACCAATGTGACTCATAGGAACCGACCGCGTAGTCACAGGGCTCCCGATCGGAGTGTACGGCGTAAATTTGTAAAACATTAGACTTAAGCATTAAAATATGCCATCGAAGGGTAAACACGTAAAACAACGATAAAACGCTCCGGTAAGAGTCATGAACACCTCGCATAGGACCAATGTAACTCGTACGAACCGACCGCATAGTCACGGAGCTCCCGGTTGGAGTGTACAAAGTAAATTTTCAAAGAGTTAGACTTACGAATAAAAACATGCCATGGAAGGCTGAAAATGTAAGATATCCATAAAACGGTCATGTAAGAGTCACGAACACCTCGCGCGGGACCAATGTACTAGTAGGAACTGACCGTGTAGTCACGGGGCTCCGAGTTGGAGTGTACGACGTAAACTTGCAAAAAATTAGACTTAAGCTTAAAAACATGCCATCGAAGGGTGAAAACATAAAACAACCATAAAATGATCTGGTAAGAGTCAAAAACTGCTCGCACGGGACCAATATAACTCGTAGGAATCGACTGCGTAGTAACGGGGCTCCCGGTTTGAGTCTACGACGTAAATTTGCACAAAAATATATTTAAGCATAAAAACATACCATCGAAGGGTGAAAACGTAAAACAACCGGTAAACGCCCTGGTAAGAGTCACGAACACCTTGCACGGGACCAATGTGACTCGTAAGAACCGATCGCTTAGTCACGGGGCTCCCGATGGAGTGTACGACGTAAATTTACAAAAAATTAGAGTTAAGCATAAAAACATGCCATCGAAGGGTGAAAACATAAAACAACCACAAAACGGTTCGGTAAGAGTCATGAACACCTCGAACAAGACTAATGTGACTCTTAGGAACTGACCGTATAGTCACGAGGCTCCCTGTTGGAGTGTATGACGTAAATTAGCAAAAAAATAGACTTAAGCATAAAAATAAGCCATCGAAGGGTGAAAACGTAAAACATAATTAAAAAGGTCCGGTATGGGTCACGAACACGTCGCACAAGACAAATGAAACTTGTAGTAACCGACCTCGAAGTCACGGGGCTCCCGGTTTGAGTGTACAACGTAAATTTGCAAAAAATTAGACTTAAGCATAAAAACATTCCACCGAAGGGTGAAAACGTAAAACAACCACAAAATGGTCCTGTGAGAGTTACGAACACGTCGTACGGGAGAAATGTAACTCGTAGGAACCAATCGCGTAGTCAGGGGCTCCCGATTGGAGTGTACGACATAAATTTGCAAAAAAATAGATTTAAGCATAAAAACATGCCATCGAAGTGTGAAAATGTAAAACAGCCACAAAACGGTCCCGTAAGAGTCACGAACACCTCACACGGGACCAATGTGACTCATAGAAACCGACCGCGTAGTCACGTGGCTCTCGGTTTGAGCATACGACATAAATTTGCAAAAAAATTGACTTAAGCATAAAAACATGCCATCGAAGGGTGAAAACATAAAACAACCACAAAATGGTTCGGTAAGAGTCATGAACACCTCGAACGAGACTAATGTGACTATTAAGAACCGACCGCATAGCTAGGGGATCCCGATTGGAGTGTACGACGTAAATTTGTAAAAAATGAGACTTAAGCCTAAAAATGTGCCACCGAAGGGGGAAAATGTACGGTCTGGTAAGAGTCACGAACACCTCGCACAGGACCAATATGACTCGTAGGAACCGATCGCGTAGTCACGAGGATCCCGATTTTAGTGTACGACGTAAATTTGGAAAAAATTAGACTTAAGCATAAAAACATGCCATCGACGGGTGAAAACATAAATTAGACATAAAACAAACCGATAAGAGTCACAAACACCTCGCACGGGACCAATGTAACTCGAAGGAACCGACCGCGTAGTGACGGGGCTCCCGGTTTGAGTGTACGACATAAATTTGCAAAAAATTATACTTAAGAATAAAAACATGCCATCGAAGAGTGAAAACGTAAAACAACCACAAAACGGTCATGTAAGAGTCACGAACACCTCGTACGGGACAAATGTAACTCGTAGAAACCGACCGCGTAGTCAGGGGCTCCAGATTGGAGTGTACGACATAAATTTGTAAAAAATTAGACTTAAGCATAAAAACATGCCATCGAAGGGTGAAAACAAAAAACAACCATAAAACGGTTCGGTAAGAGTCATGAACACCTCGAACGAGACTAATGTGACTCTTAGGAACCGACCGCATAGTCACGAGGCTCCCTGTTGGAGTGTATGACGTAAATTTGCAAAAAAATAGACATAAGCGTAAAAATATGGCATCGAAGGGTTAAAACATAAAACAAAATTAAAAAGGTCCGGTATGAGTCATGAACACGTCGTACAAGACAAATGAAACTTGTAGGAACCATTCGCGTAGTCACGGGGCTCCCGGTTTGAGTGTACGATGTAAATTTGCAAAAAATAGACTTAAGCATAAAAACATGCCATCGAAGGGTAAAAACGTAAAACAACCATAAAACGGTCCAGTAAGAGTCACGAACACCTCGCACGGGACCAATGGAACTCGAAGGAACCGACCGCGTAGTCACGGGGCTCCCGGTTGGAGTGTACGACGTAAATTTCCAAAAAATTATGCTTAAGCAAAAAAAAGCCATCGAAGGGTGAAAACGTTAAATAGACCGAAAACGGTCACGTAAGAGTCATGAACACCTTACACAGGACCAAAGTGACTCATATGAACCGACCGCGTAGTCACAGGGCTCCCGATCGGAGTGTACGACGTAAATTTGCAAAAAATTAGACTTAAGCATAAAAATATGCCATCGAAGGGTAAACACGTAAAACAGCGAGAAAACGCTCCGGTAAGAGTCATGAACACCTCGCACAGGACCAATGTAACTCGTACGAACCGAACGCATAGTCACGGAGCTCTCGCTTAGAGTGTACAAAGTAAATTTCCAAAGAGTTAGACTTACGCATAAAAACATGCCATCGAAGGCTGAAAATGTAAGATAGCCATAAAACGGTCATGTAAGAGTCACGAACACCTCGTGCGGGACCAATGTAACTCGTAGGAACCGACCGCGTAGTCACGGGGCTCCCGGTTGGAGTGTACGACGTAAATTTCCAAAATATTAGGCTTAAGCAAAAAAAAGCCATCGAAGGGTGAAAACGTAAAATAGACACAAAATGGTTTTGTAAGAGTCCCGATCATTTCGTACGGGACCAATGTAACTCGTAGGAACCGACCGCATAGTCACAGGGCTACCGGTTTGAGCGTACGACGTAAATTTGTTAAAAATTAGTCTTAAGCATAAAAAAATGTCATCGAAGGGTGAAAACGTAAAACAGCCATAAAACGGTCCGGTAAGAGTCATAAACACCTCAAACGGGACCAATGTGACTCGTAAGAACCGATCGCGTACTCACGGGGCTCCCGATGGAGTGTACGACGTAAATTTGCAAAAAATAGACTTAAGCATAAAAACATGCCATCGAAAGGTGAAAACGTAAAACAACCACAAAACGGTCCTGTGAGAGTTACGAACACGTCGTACGGGACAAATGTAACTCGTAGGAACCGACCGCGTAGTCGTGGGATCCCGATTGGAGTGCACGACATAACTTTGTAAAAAATTAGACTTAAGCATAAAAATATGCCATCGAAGGGTGAAAACATAAAAAAGTCATAAAACGGTCTGGTAAGAGTCACAAACGCCTCACACGGGGCCAATATAACTTGTACGAGCCGATCTCATAGTCACGGGGCTCCCAGTTGGAGTGTGTGACGTAAATTTACAAAAAATTAGAATTAAGCATAAAAACATGCCATCGACGGGTGAAAACGTAAAGCAGATAGAAAACAGTCCGATAAGAGTCACAAACACCTCGCACGGGACCAATGTAACTCGTAGGAATCGACCCCGTAGTCACGGGGCTCCCGGTTTGAGTGTACGACGTAAATTTACAAAAAATTAGACTTAAGCATAAAAACATGCCATCGAAGGGTGAAAATGTAAAACAACCGTAAAACGGTCAGGTAAGAGTCATGAACACCTTGCACGGGACCAATGTGACTCATAGAAATCGACCGCGTAGTCACGGGGCTCTCGGTTTGAGCATACGACATAAATTTGCAAAAAAATTGACTTAAGCATAAAAATATGCCATCGAAGGGTGAAAACATAAAACAACCACAAAATGGTTCGGTAAGAGTCATGAACCGCTCGAACGAGACTAATGTGACTTTAAGGAACCGACCGCATAGTCACGAGGCTCCCTGTTGGAGTCTATGACGTAAATTTGCAAAAAAATCGACTTAAGCATAAAAATATGCCATCGAAGAGTGAAAACGTAAAACAGAATTAAAAAGGTCCGGTATGAGTCACGAACACATCGCACAAGACAAATGAAACTTGTAGGAACCGACCGCGTAGTCACGGGGCTCCCGGTTTGAGTGTACGACGTAAATTTGCAAAAAATTAGACTTATGCATAAAAACATTCCACCGAAGGGTGAAAACGTAAAACAACCACAAAATGGTCCTGTGAGAGTTACGAACACGTCGTACGGGAGAAATGTAACTCGTAGGAACCAATCGCGTAGTCAGGGGCTCCCGGTTGGAGTGTACGACATAAATTTGCAAAAAAATAGATTTAAGCATAAAAACATGCCATCGAAGTGTGAAAATGTAAAACAGCCACAAAACGGTCCCGTAAGAGTCACGAACACCTCACACGGGACCAATGTGACTCATAGAAACCGACCGCGTAGTCACGTGGCTCTCGGTTTGAGCATACGACATAAATTTGCAAAAAAATTGACTTAAGCATAAAAACATGCCATCGAAGGGTGAAAACATAAAACAACCACAAAATGGTTCGGTAAGAGTCATGAACACCTCGAACGAGACTAATGTGACTATTAAGAACCGACCGCATAGCTAGGGGATCCCGATTGGAGTGTACGACGTAAATTTGTAAAAAATGAGACTTAAGCCTAAAAATGTGCCACCGAAGGGGGAAAATGTACGGTCTGGTAAGAGTCACGAACACCTCGCACAGGACCAATATGACTCGTAGGAACCGATCGCGTAGTCACGAGGATCCCGATTTTAGTGTACGACGTAAATTTGGAAAAAATTAGACTTAAGCATAAAAACATGCCATCGACGGGTGAAAACATAAATTAGACATAAAACAAACCGATAAGAGTCACAAACACCTCGCACGGGACCAATGTAACTCGAAGGAACCGACCGCGTAGTGACGGGGCTCCCGGTTTGAGTGTACGACATAAATTTGCAAAAAATTATACTTAAGAATAAAAACATGCCATCGAAGAGTGAAAACGTAAAACAACCACAAAACGGTCATGTAAGAGTCACGAACACCTCGTACGGGACAAATGTAACTCGTAGAAACCGACCGCGTAGTCAGGGGCTCCAGATTGGAGTGTACGACATAAATTTGTAAAAAATTAGACTTAAGCATAAAAACATGCCATCGAAGGGTGAAAACAAAAAACAACCATAAAACGGTTCGGTAAGAGTCATGAACACCTCGAACGAGACTAATGTGACTCTTAGGAACCGACCGCATAGTCACGAGGCTCCCTGTTGGAGTGTATGACGTAAATTTGCAAAAAAATAGACATAAGCGTAAAAATATGGCATCGAAGGGTTAAAACATAAAACAAAATTAAAAAGGTCCGGTATGAGTCATGAACACGTCGTACAAGACAAATGAAACTTGTAGGAACCATTCGCGTAGTCACGGGGCTCCCGGTTTGAGTGTACGATGTAAATTTGCAAAAAATAGACTTAAGCATAAAAACATGCCATCGAAGGGTAAAAACGTAAAACAACCATAAAACGGTCCAGTAAGAGTCACGAACACCTCGCACGGGACCAATGGAACTCGAAGGAACCGACCGCGTAGTCACGGGGCTCCCGGTTGGAGTGTACGACGTAAATTTCCAAAAAATTATGCTTAAGCAAAAAAAAGCCATCGAAGGGTGAAAACGTTAAATAGACCGAAAACGGTCACGTAAGAGTCATGAACACCTTACACAGGACCAAAGTGACTCATATGAACCGACCGCGTAGTCACAGGGCTCCCGATCGGAGTGTACGACGTAAATTTGCAAAAAATTAGACTTAAGCATAAAAATATGCCATCGAAGGGTAAACACGTAAAACAGCGAGAAAACGCTCCGGTAAGAGTCATGAACACCTCGCACAGGACCAATGTAACTCGTACGAACCGAACGCATAGTCACGGAGCTCTCGCTTAGAGTGTACAAAGTAAATTTCCAAAGAGTTAGACTTACGCATAAAAACATGCCATCGAAGGCTGAAAATGTAAGATAGCCATAAAACGGTCATGTAAGAGTCACGAACACCTCGCGCGGGACCAATGTAACTCGTAGGAACCGACCGCGTAGTCACGGGGCTCCCGGTTGGAGTGTACGACGTAAATTTCCAAAATATTAGGCTTAAGCAAAAAAAAGCCATCGAAGGGTGAAAACGTAAAATAGACACAAAATGGTTTTGTAAGAGTCCCGATCATTTCGTACGGGACCAATGTAACTCGTAGGGACCGACCGCATAGTCACAGGGCTACCGGTTTGAGCGTACGACGTAAATTTGTTAAAAATTAGTCTTAAGCATAAAAAAATGTCATCGAAGGGTGAAAACATAAAACAGCCATAAAACGGTCCGGTAAGAGTCATAAACACCTCAAACGGGACCAATGTGACTCGTAAGAACCGATCGCGTACTCACGGGGCTCCCGATGGAGTGTACGACGTAAATTTGCAAAAAAATAGACTTAAGCATAAAAACATGCCATCGAAAGGTGAAAACGTAAAACAACCACAAAACGGTCCTGTGAGAGTTACGAACACGTCGTACGGGACAAATGTAACTCGTAGGAACCGACCGCGTAGTCGTGGGATCCCGATTGGAGTGCACGACATAACTTTGTAAAAAATTAGACTTAAGCATAAAAATATGCCATCGAAGGGTGAAAACATAAAAAAGTCATAAAACGGTCTGGTAAGAGTCACAAACGCCTCACACGGGGCCAATATAACTTGTACGAGCCGATCTCATAGTCACGGGGCTCCCAGTTGGAGTGTGTGACGTAAATTTACAAAAAATTAGAATTAAGCATAAAAACATGCCATCGACGGGTGAAAACGTAAAGCAGATAGAAAACAGTCCGATAAGAGTCACAAACACCTCGCACGGGACCAATGTAACTCGTAGGAATCGACCCCGTAGTCACGGGGCTCCCGGTTTGAGTGTACGACGTAAATTTACAAAAAATTAGACTTAAGCATAAAAACATGCCATCGAAGGGTGAAAATGTAAAACAACCGTAAAACGGTCAGGTAAGAGTCATGAACACCTTGCACGGGACCAATGTGACTCATAGAAATCGACCGCGTAGTCACGGGGCTCTCGGTTTGAGCATACGACATAAATTTGCAAAAAAATTGACTTAAGCATAAAAATATGCCATCGAAGGGTGAAAACATAAAACAACCACAAAACGGTTCGGTAAGAGTCATGAACCGCTCGAACGAGACTAATGTGACTTTAAGGAACCGACCGCATAGTCACGAGGCTCCCTGTTGGAGTCTATGACGTAAATTTGCAAAAAAATCGACTTAAGCATAAAAATATGCCATTGAAGAGTGAAAACGTAAAACAGAATTAAAAAGGTCCGGTATGAGTCACGAACACATCGCACAAGACAAATGAAACTTGTAGGAACCGACCGCGTAGTCACGGGGCTCCCGGTTTGAGTGTACGACGTAAATTTGCAAAAAATTAGACTTATGCATAAAAACATGCCATCGAAGGGTGAAAACGTAAAACAACCATAAAGTGGTCCAGTAAGAGTCACAAACACCTCGCACGGGAGCAATGTAACTCGTAGGAACAGACCGCGTAGTCACGGGGCTCCCGGTTGGAGTGTACGACGTAAATTTCCAAATAATTATGCTTAAGCAAAAAAAAAGTCATCGAAGGGTGAAAACGTAAAATAGACAGAAAACGGTCACGTAAGAGTCATGAACACCTTGCACAGGACCAATGTGACTCATAGGAACCGACCGCGTAGTCACAGGGCTCCCGATCGGAGTGTACGGCGTAAATTTGTAAAACATTAGACTTAAGCATTAAAATATGCCATCGAAGGGTAAACACGTAAAACAACGATAAAACGCTCCGGTAAGAGTCATGAACACCTCGCATAGGACCAATGTAACTCGTACGAACCGACCGCATAGTCACGGAGCTCCCGGTTGGAGTGTACAAAGTAAATTTTCAAAGAGTTAGACTTACGAATAAAAACATGCCATGGAAGGCTGAAAATGTAAGATATCCATAAAACGGTCATGTAAGAGTCACGAACACCTCGCGCGGGACCAATGTACTCGTAGGAACTGACCGTGTAGTCACGGGGCTCCGAGTTGGAGTGTACGACGTAAACTTGCAAAAAATTAGACTTAAGCTTAAAAACATGCCATCGAAGGGTGAAAACATAAAACAACCATAAAATGATCTGGTAAGAGTCAAAAACTGCTCGCACGGGACCAATATAACTCGTAGGAATCGACTGCGTAGTAACGGGGCTCCCGGTTTGAGTGTACGACGTAAATTTGCACAAAAATATATTTAAGCATAAAAACATACCATCGAAGGGTGAAAACGTAAAACAACCGGTAAACGCCCTGGTAAGAGTCACGAACACCTTGCACGGGACCAATGTGACTCGTAAGAACCGATCGCGTAGTCACGGGGCTCCCGATGGAGTGTACGACGTAAATTTACAAAAAATTAGACTTAAGCATAAAAACATGCCATCGAAGGGTGAAAACATAAAACAACCACAAAACGGTTCGGTAAGAGTCATGAACACCTCGAACAAGACTAATGTGACTCTTATGAACCGACCGTATAGTCACGAGGCTCCCTGTTGGAGTGTATGACGTAAATTTGCAAAAAAATAGACTTAAGCATAAAAATAAGCCATCGAAGGGTGAAAACGTAAAACATAATTAAAAAGGTCCGGTATGGGTCACGAACACGTCGCACAAGACAAATGAAACTTGTAGTAACCGACCTCGAAGTCACGGGGCTCCCGGTTTGAGTGTACGACGTAAATTTGCAAAAAATTAGACTTAAGCATAAAAACATTCCACCGAAGGGTGAAAACGTAAAACAACCACAAAATGGTCCTGTGAGAGTTACGAACACGTCGTACGGGAGAAATGTAACTCGTAGGAACCAACCGCGTAGTCAGGGGCTCCCGATTGGAGTGTACGACATAAATTTGCAAAAAAATAGATTTAAGCATAAAAACACGCCATCGAAGTGTGAAAATGTAAAACAGCCACAAAACGGTCCCGTAAGAGTCACGAACACCTCACACGGGACCAATGTGACTCATAGAAACCGACCGCGTAGTCACGTGGCTCTCGGTTTGAGCATACGACATAAATTTGCAAAAAAATTGACTTAAGCATAAAAACATGTCATCGAAGGGTGAAAACATAAAACAACCACAAAATGGTTCGGTAAGAGTCATGAACACCTCGAACGAGACTAATGTGACTATTAAGAACCGACCGCATAGCTAGGGGATCCCGATTGGAGTGTACGACGTAAATTTGTAAAAAATGAGACTTAAGCCTAAAAATGTGCCACCGAAGGGTGAAAATGTACGGTCCGGTAAGAGTCACGAACACCTCGCACAGGACCAATATGACTCGTAGGAACCGATCGCGTAGTCACGAGGATCCCGATTTTAGTGTACGACGTAAATTTGCAAAAAATTAGACTTAAGCATAAAAACATGCCATCGACGGGTGAAAACATAAATTAGACATAAAACAAACCGATAAGAGTCACAAACACCTCGCACGGGACCAATGTAACTCGAAGGAACCGACCGCGTAGTGACGGGGCTCCCGGTTTGAGTGTACGACATAAATTTGCAAAAAATTATACTTAAGAATAAAAACATGCCATCGAAGAGTGAAAACGTAAAACAACAACAAAACGGTCATGTAAGAGTCACGAACACCTCGTACGGGACAAATGTAACTCGTAGAAACCGACCGCGTAGTCAGGGGCTCCAGATTGGAGTGTACGACATAAATTTGTAAAAAATTAGACTTAAGCATAAAAACATGCCATCGAAGGGTGAAAACAAAAAACAACCATAAAACGGTTCGGTAAGAGTCATGAACACCTCGAACGAGACTAATGTGACTCTTAGGAACCGACCGCATAGTCACGAGGCTCCCTGTTGGAGTGTATGACGTAAATTTGCAAAAAAATAGACATAAGCGTAAAAATATGGCATCGAAGGGTTAAAACGTAAAACAAAATTAAAAAGGTCCGGTATGAGTCACGAACACGTCGTACAAGACAAATGAAACTTGTAGGAACCGTTCGCGTAGTCACGGGGCTCCCGGTTTGAGTGTACGATGTAAATTTGCAAAAAAATAGACTTAAGCATAAAAACATGCCATCGAAGGGTAAAAACGTAAAACAACCATAAAACGGTCCAGTAAGAGTCACGAACACCTCGCACGGGACCAATGGAACTCGAAGGAACCGACCGCGTAGTCACGGGGCTCCCGGTTGGAGTGTACGACGTAAATTTCCAAAAAATTATGCTTAAGCAAAAAAAAGCCATCGAAGGGTGAAAACGTTAAATAGACCGAAAACGGTCACGTAAGAGTCATGAACACCTCACACAGGACCAAAGTGACTCATATGAACCGACCGCGTAGTCACAGGGCTCCCGATCGGAGTGTACGACGTAAATTTGCAAAAAATTAGACTTAAGCATAAAAATATGCCATCGAAGGGTAAACACGTAAAACAGCGAGAAAACGCTCCGGTAAGAGTCATGAACACCTCGCACAGGACCAATGTAACTCGTACGAACCGACCGCATAGTCACGGAGCTCTCGCTTAGAGTGTACAAAGTAAATTTCCAAAGAGTTAGACTTACGCATAAAAACATGCCATCGAAGGCTGAAAATGTAAGATAGCCATAAAACGGTCATGTAAGAGTCACGAACACCTCGCGCGGGACCAATGTAACTCGTAGGAACCGACCGCGTAGTCACGGGGCTCCCGGTTGGAGTGTACGACGTAAATTTCCAAAAAATTAGGCTTAAGCAAAAAAAAGCCATCGAAGGGTGAAAACGTAAAATAGACACAAAACGGTTTCGTAAGAGTCCCGATCATTTCGTACGGGACCAATGTAACTCGTAGGAACCGACCGCATAGTCACAGGGCTACCGGTTTGAGCGTACGACGTAAATTTGTAAAAAATTAGTCTTAAGCATAAAAAAATGTCATCGAAGGGTGAAAACGTAAAACAGCCATAAAACGGTCCGGTAAGAGTCATAAACACCTCAAATGGGACCAATGTGACTCGTAAGAACCGATCGCGTACTCACGGGGCTCCCGATGGAGTGTACGACGTAAATTTGCAAAAAAATAGACTTAAGCATAAAAACATGCCATCGAAAGGTGAAAACGTAAAACAGCCACAAAACGGTCCTGTGAGAGTTACGAACACGTCGTACGGGACAAATGTAACTCGTAGGAACCGACCGCGTAGTCGTGGGATCCCGATTGGAGTGCACGACATAACTTTGTAAAAAATTAGACTTAAGCATAAAAATATGCTATCGAAGGGTGAAAACATAAAAAAGTCATAAAACGGTCTGGTAAGAGTCACGAACGCCTCACACGGGGCCAATATAACTTGTACGAACCGATCTCATAGTCACGGGGCTCCCAGTTGGAGTGTGTGACGTAAATTTACAAAAAATTAGAATTAAGCAAAAAAACATGCCATCGACGGGTGAAAATGTAAAGCAGACAGAAAACAGTCCGATAAGAGTCACAAACACCTCGCACGGGACCAATGTAACTCGTAGGAATCGACCCCGTAGTCACGGGGCTCCCGGTTTGAGTGTACGACGTAAATTTACAAAAAATTAGACTTAAGCATAAAAACAGGCCATCGAAGGGTGAAAACGTAAAACAACCGTAAAACGGTCAGGTAAGAGTCATGAACACCTTGCACGGGACCAATGTGACTCATAGAAATCGACCGCGTAGTCACGGGGCTCTCGGTTTGAGCATACGACATAAATTTGCAAAAAAATTGACTTAAGCATAAAAATATGCCATCGAAGGGTGAAAACATAAAACAACCACAAAACGGTTCGGTAAGAGTCATGAACACCTCGAACGAGACTAATGTGACTTTTAGGAACCGACCGCATAGTCACGAGGCTCCCTGTTGGAGTCTATGACGTAAATTTGCAAAAAAATCGACTTAAGCATAAAAATATGCCATCGAAGGGTGAAAACGTAAAACAGAATTAAAAAGGTCCGGTATGAGTCACGAACACATCGCACAACACAAATGAAACTTGTAGGAACCGACCGCGTAGTCACGGGGCTCCCGGTTTGAGTGTACGACGTAAATTTGCAAAAAATTAGACTTATGCATAAAAACATGCCATCGAAGGGTGAAAACGTAAAACAACCATAAAACGGTCCAGTAAGAGTCACGAACACCTCGCACGGGAGCAATGTAACTCGTAGGAACAGACCGCGTAGTCACGGGGCTCCCGGTTGGAGTGTACGACGTAAATTTCCAAATAATTATGCTTAAGCAAAAAAAAAAGTCATCGAAGGGTGAAAACGTAAAATAGACAGAAAACGGTCACGTAAGAGTCATGAACACCTTGCACAGGACCAATGTGACTCATAGGAACCGACCGCGTCGTCACAGGGCTCCCGATCGGAGTGTACGGCGTAAATTTGTAAAACATTAGACTTAAGCATTAAAATATGCCATCGAAGGGTAAACACGTAAAACAACGATAAAACGCTCCGGTAAGAGTCATGAACACCTCGCATAGGACCAATGTAACTCGTACGAACCGACCGCATAGTCACGGAGCTCCCGGTTGGAGTGTACAAAGTAAATTTTCAAAGAGTTAGACTTACGAATAAAAACATGCCATGGAAGGCTGAAAATGTAAGATATCCATAAAACGGTCATGTAAGAGTCACGAACACCTCGCGCGGGACCAATGTACTCGTAGGAACTGACCGTGTAGTCACGGGGCTCCGAGTTGGAGTGTACGACGTAAACTTGCAAAAAATTAGACTTAAGCTTAAAAACATGCCATCGAAGGGTGAAAACATAAAACAACCATAAAATGATCTGGTAAGAGTCAAAAACTGCTCGCACGGGACCAATATAACTCGTAGGAATCGACTGCGTAGTAACAGGGCTCCCGGTTTGAGTGTACGACGTAAATTTGCACAAAAATATATTTAAGCATAAAAACATACCATCGAAGGGTGAAAACGTAAAACAACCGGTAAACGCCCTGGTAAGAGTCACGAACACCTTGCACGGGACCAATGTGACTCGTAAGAACCGATCGCGTAGTCACGGGGCTCCCGATGGAGTGTACGACGTAAATTTACAAAAAATTAGACTTAAGCATAAAAACATGCCATCGAAGGGTGAAAACATAAAACAACCACAAAACGGTTCGGTAAGAGTCATGAACACCTCGAACAAGACTAATGTGACTCTTATGAACCGACCGTATAGTCACGAGGCTCCCTGTTGGAGTGTATGACGTAAATTTGCAAAAAAATAGACTTAAGCATAAAAATAAGCCATCGAAGGGTGAAAACGTAAAACATAATTAAAAAGGTCCGGTATGGGTCACGAACACGTCGCACAAGACAAATGAAACTTGTAGTAACCGACCTTGAAGTCACGGGGCTCCCGGTTTGAGTGTACGACGTAAATTTGCAAAAAATTAGACTTAAGCATAAAAACATTCCACCGAAGGGTCAAAACGTAAAACAACCGTAAAACGGTCAGGTAAGAGTCATGAACACCTTGCACGGGACCAATGTGACTCATAGAAATCGACCGCGTAGTCACGGGGCTCTCGGTTTGAGCATACGACATAAATTTGCAAAAAAATTGACTTAAGCATAAAAATATGCCATCGAAGGGTGAAAACATAAAACAACCACAAAACGGTTCGGTAAGAGTCATGAACACCTCGAACGAGACTAATGTGACTTTTAGGAACCGACCGCATAGTCACGAGGCTCCCTGTTGGAGTCTATGACGTAAATTTGCAAAAAAATCGACTTAAGCATAAAAATATGCCATCGAAGGGTGAAAACGTAAAACAGAATTAAAAAGGTCCGGTATGAGTCACGAACACATCGCACAAGACAAATGAAACTTGTAGGAACCGACCGCGTAGTCACGGGGCTCCCGGTTTGAGTGTACGACGTAAATTTGCAAAAAATTAGACTTATGCATAAAAACATGCCATCGAAGGGTGAAAACGTAAAACAACCATAAAACGGTCCAGTAAGAGTCACGAACACCTCGCACGGGAGCAATGTAACTCGTAGGAACAGACCGCGTAGTCACGGGGCTCCCGGTTGGAGTGTACGACGTAAATTTCCAAATAATTATGCTTAAGGAAAAAAAAAAGTCATCGAAGGGTGAAAACGTAAAATAGACAGAAAACGGTCACGTAAGAGTCATGAACACCTTACACAGGACCAATGTGACTCATAGGAACCGACCGCGTAGTCACAGGGCTCCCGATCGGAGTGTACGGCGTAAATTTGTAAAACATTAGACTTAAGCATTAAAATATGCCATCGAAGGGTAAACACGTAAAACAACGATAAAACGCTCCGGTAAGAGTCATGAACACCTCGCATAGGACCAATGTAACTCGTACGAACCGACCGCATAGTCACGGAGCTCCCGGTTGGAGTGTACAAAGTAAATTTTCAAAGAGTTAGACTTACGAATAAAAACATGCCATGGAAGGCTGAAAATGTAAGATATCCATAAAACGGTCATGTAAGAGTCACGAACACCTCGCGCGGGACCAATGTACTCGTAGGAACTGACCGTGTAGTCACGGGGCTCCGAGTTGGAGTGTACGACGTAAACTTGCAAAAAATTAGACTTAAGCTTAAAAACATGCCATCGAAGGGTGAAAACATAAAACAACCATAAAATGATCTGGTAATAGTCAAAAACTGCTCGCACGGGACCAATATAACTCGTAGGAATCGACTGCGTAGTAACAGGGCTCCCGGTTTGAGTGTACGACGTAAATTTGCACAAAAATATATTTAAGCATAAAAACATACCATCGAAGGGTGAAAACGTAAAACAACCGGTAAACGCCCTGGTAAGAGTCACGAACACCTTGCACGGGACCAATGTGACTCGTAAGAACCGATCGCGTAGTCACGGGGCTCCCGATGGAGTGTACGACGTAAATTTACAAAAAATTAGACTTAAGCATAAAAACATGCCATCGAAGGGTGAAAACATAAAACAACCACAAAACGGTTCGGTAAGAGTCATGAACACCTCGAACAAGACTAATGTGACTCTTATGAACCGACCGTATAGTCACGAGGCTCCCTGTTGGAGTGTATGACGTAAATTTGCAAAAAAATAGACTTAAGCATAAAAATAAGCCATCGAAGGGTGAAAACGTAAAACATAATTAAAAAGGTCCGGTATGGGTCACGAACACGTCGCACAAGACAAATGAAACTTGTAGTAACCGACCTCGAAGTCACGGGGCTCCCGGTTTGAGTGTACGACGTAAATTTGCAAAAAATTAGACTTAAGCATAAAAATATTCCACCGAAGGGTGAAAACGTAAAACAACCACAAAATGGTCCTGTGAGAGTTACGAACACGTCGTACGGGAGAAATGTAACTCGTAGGAACCAACCGCGTAGTCAGGGGCTCCCGATTGGAGTGTACGACATAAATTTGCAAAAAAATAGATTTAAGCATAAAAACATGCCATCGAAGTGTGAAAATGTAAAACAGCCACAAAACGGTCCCGTAAGAGTCACGAACACCTCACACGGGACCAATGTGACTCATAGAAACCGACCGCGTAGTCACGTGGCTCTCGGTTTGAGCATACGACATAAATTTGCAAAAAAATTGACTTAAGCATAAAAACATGCCATCGAAGGGTGAAAACATAAAACAACCACAAAATGGTTCGGTAAGAGTCATGAACACCTCGAACGAGACTAATGTGACTATTAAGAACCGACCGCATAGCTAGGGGATCCCGATTGGAGTGTACGACGTAAATTTGTAAAAAATGAGACTTAAGCCTAAAAATGTGCCACCGAAGGGTGAAAATGTACGGTCCGGTAAGAGTCACGAACACCTCACACAGGACCAATATGACTCGTAGGAACCGATCGCGTAGTCACGAGGATCCCGATTTTAGTGTACGACGTAAATTTGCAAAAAATTAGACTTAAGCATAAAAACATGCCATCGACGGGTGAAAACATAAATTAGACATAAAACAAACCGATAAGAGTCACAAACACCTCGCACGGGACCAATGTAACTCGAAGGAACCGACCGCGTAGTGACGGGGCTCCCGGTTTGAGTGTACGACATAAATTTGCAAAAAATTATACTTAAGAATAAAAACATGCCATCGAAGAGTGAAAACGTAAAACAACAACAAAACGGTCATGTAAGAGTCACGAACACCTCGTACGGGACAAATGTAACTCGTAGAAACCGACCGCGTAGTCAGGGGCTCCAGATTGGAGTGTACGACATAAATTTGTAAAAAATTAGACTTAAGCATAAAAACATGCCATCGAAGGGTGAAAACAAAAAACAACCATAAAACGGTTCGGTAAGAGTCATGAACACCTCGAACGAGACTAATGTGACTCTTAGGAACCGACCGCATAGTCACGAGGCTCCCTGTTGGAGTGTATGACGTAAATTTGCAAAAAAATAGACATAAGCGTAAAAATATGGCATCGAAGGGTTAAAACGTAAAACAAAATTAAAAAGGTCCGGTATGAGTCACGAACACGTCGTACAAGACAAATGAAACTTGTAGGAACCGTTCGCGTAGTCACGGGGCTCCCGGTTTGAGTGTACGATGTAAATTTGCAAAAAAATAGACTTAAGCATAAAAACATGACATCGAAGGGTAAAAACGTAAAACAACCATAAAACGGTCCAGTAAGAGTCACGAACACCTCGCACGGGACCAATGGAACTCGAAGGAACCGACCGCGTAGTCACGGGGCTCCCGGTTGGAGTGTACGACGTAAATTTCCAAAAAATTATGCTTAAGCAAAAAAAAGCCATCGAAGGGTGAAAACGTTAAATAGACCGAAAACGGTCACGTAAGAGTCATGAACACCTCGCACAGGACCAAAGTGACTCATATGAACCGACCGCGTAGTCACAGGGCTCCCGATCGGAGTGTACGACGTAAATTTGCAAAAAATTAGACTTAAGCATAAAAATATGCCATCGAAGGGTAAACACGTAAAACAGCGAGAAAACGCTCCGGTAAGAGTCATGAACACCTCGCACAGGACCAATGTAACTCGTACGAACCGACCGCATAGTCACGGAGCTCTCGCTTAGAGTGTACAAAGTAAATTTCCAAAGAGTTAGACTTACGCATAAAAACATGCCATCGAAGGCTGAAAATGTAAGATAGCCATAAAACGGTCATGTAAGAGTCACGAACACCTCGCGCGGGACCAATGTAACTCGTAGGAACCGACCGCGTAGTCACGGGGCTCCCGGTTGGAGTGTACGACGTAAATTTCCAAAAAATTAGGCTTAAGCAAAAAAAAGCCATCGAAGGGTGAAAACGTAAAATAGACACAAAACGGTTTTGTAAGAGTCCCGATCATTTCGTACGGGACCAATGTAACTCGTAGGAACCGACCGCATAGTCACAGGGCTACCGGTTTGAGCGTACGACGTAAATTTGTAAAAAATTAGTCTTAAGCATAAAAAAATGTCATCGAAGGGTGAAAACGTAAAACAGCCATAAAACGGTCCGGTAAGAGTCATAAACACCTCAAACGGGACCAATGTGACTCGTAAGAACCGATCGCGTACTCACGGGGCTCCCGATGGAGTGTACGACGTAAATTTGCAAAAAATTAGACTTAAGCATAAAAACGTGCCATTGAAGTGTGAAAACGTAAAACAACCATCAAAAGTCCAGTAAGAGTCAAGAACACCTCGAACGGGACCAATGTGACTCGTAGGAACCGATCGCGTAGTCACGGGGATCCCGATTGGAGTGTACAACATAAATTTATAAAAAATTAGACTTAAGCATAAAAACATGCCATCGAAGGATGAAAACGTAAAACAGCCATAAAACGATCTGGTAAGAGTCTCGAACACCTCGCACGGGACCAATGTAACTTGTATTAACAGACCGTGTAGTCACGGGGCTCCGAGTTTGAGTGTATGAAGTAAACTTGCAAAAAATTAGACTTAAGCTTAAAAACATGACATAGAAGGGTGAAAACATAAAACAGCCTTAAAACGATCTGGTAAGAGTCAAAAACTGCTCGCATGGGACCAATATAACTCGTAGGAATCGACCACGTAGTTACGGGGCTCCCGGTTTGAGTGTACGACGTAAATTTGCAAAGAATTAGACTTAAGCATAAAAACATGCCATCGAAGGGTGAAAATGTAAAACAACCACAAAACGGTCATGTGAGAGTTACGAACACGTCGTACGGGACAAATGTAACTCGTAGGAACCGACCGCGTAGTCAGGGACTCCCGATTGGAGTGCACGACATAAATTATTAAAAAATTAGACTTAAGCATAAAAATATGCCATCGAAGGGTGAAAACATAAAAAGTCATAAAACGGTCTGCTAAGAGTCACGAACACCTCACACATGACCAATGTAACTTGTAAGAACCGATCGCATAGTCACGCGACTTCCAGTTGGAGTGTGTGACGTAAATTTGCAAAAAATTAGAATTAAGCATAAAAACATGCCATCGACGGGTGAAAACGTAAATCAGATATAAAACAGACCGATAAGAGTCACAAACACCTCGCACGGGACCAATGTAACTCGAAGGAACCGACCGCGTAGTGACGGAGCTCCCGGTTTGAGTGTACGACATAAATTTGCAAAAAATTATACTTAAGAATAAAAACATGCCATCGAAGAGTGAAAACATAAAACAACCACAAAACGGTCATGTAAGAGTCACGAACACCTCGTACGGGACAAATGTAACTCGTAGAAACCGACCGCGTAGTCAGGGGCTCCAGATTGGAGTGTACGACATAAATTTGTAAAAAATTAGACTTAAGCATAAAAACATGACAACGAAGGGTGAAAACAAAAAACAACCACAAAACGGTTCGGTAAGAGTCATGAACACCTCGAACGAGACTAATGTGACTCTTAGGAACCGACCGCATAGTCACGAGGCTCCCTGTTGGAGTGTATGACGTAAATTTGCAAAAAACTAAACATAAGCGTAAAAATATGGCATCGAAGGGTTAAAACGTAAAACAGAATTAAAAAGGTCCGGTATGAGTCACGAACACGTCGCACAAGACAAATGAAACTTGTAGGAACCGATCGCGTAGTCATGGGGCTCCCGGTTTGAGTGTACGACGTAAATTTGCAAAAAATTAGACTTAAGCATAAAAACATGCCATCGAAGGGTAAAAACGTAAAACAACCATAAAACGGTCCAGTAAGAGTCACGAACACCTCGCACGGGACCAATGGAACTCGTAGGAACCGACCGCGTAGTCACGGGGCTCCCGGTTGGAGTGTACGACGTAAATTTCCAAAAAATTATGCTTAAGCAAAAAAAAAGCCATCGAAGGGTGAAAACGTAAAATAGACCGAAAACGGTCACGTAAGAGTCATGAACTCCTCGCACAGGACCAAAGTGACTCATATGAACTGACCGCGTAGACACAGGGCTCCCGATCGGAGTGTATGACATAAATTTGCAAAAAATTAGACTTAAGCATAAAAATATGCCGTCGAAGGGTAAACACGTAAAACAACAATAAAACGCTCCGGTAAGAGTCATGAACACCTCGCACAGGACCAATGTAACTCGTACGAACCGACCGCATAGTCACGGAGCTCTCGGTTAGAGTGTACAAAGTAAATTTCCAATGAGTTAGACTTACGCATAAAAACATGCCATCGAAGGGTGAAAATGTAAGATAGCCATAAAACGGTCATGTAAGAGTCACGAACACCTCGCGCGGGACCAATGTAACTCGTAGGAACCGACCGCGTAGTCACAGGGCTACCGGTTTGAGCGTACGACGTAAATTTGTAAAAAATTAGTCTTAAGCATAAAAAAATGTCATCGAAGGGTGAAAACGTAAAACAGCCATGAAACGGTTCGGTAAGAGTCATAAACACCTCGAACGGGACCAATGTGACTCGTAAGAACCGATCGCGTAGTCACGGGGCTGCCGATGGAGTGTATGACGTAAATTTGCAAAAAATTAGACTTAAACATAAAAACGTGCCATCGAAGGGTGAAAACGTAAAACAACCATCAAAAGTCCAGTAAGAGTCACGAACACCTCGAACGGGACCAATGTGACTCGTAGGAACCGATCGTGTAGTCACGGGGATCCCGATTGGAGTGTACAACATAAATTTATAAAAAATTAGACTTAAGCATAAAAACATGCCATCGAAGGATGACAACGTAAAACAGCCATAAAACGATCTGGTAAGAGTCACGAACACCTCGCACGGGACCAATGTAACTCGTATTAACAGACCGTGTAGTCACGGGGCTCCGAGTTGGAGTGTATGAAGTAAACTTGTAAAAAATTAGACTTAAGCTTAAAAACATGCCATCGAAGGGTGAAAAAATAAAACATCCATAAAATGATCTGGTAAGAGTCAAAAACTGCGCGCATGGGACCAATGTAACTCGTAGGAATTGACCGTCTGGTCACGAGGCACACGGTTTGAGTGTACGATTCAAATTTGTAAAAAAGTAGACTTAAGCATAAAAACATGTCATTGAAGGGTGAAAACATAAAAGAACCGTAAAACAGTCTGGTAAGAGTCACGAATACCTTGCACGGGACCAATGTGACTCATAGGAATCGATCGCGTAGTCATGGGGCTCTCGGTTTGAGCATACGACATAAATTTTCAAAAAAATTGACTTAAGCATAAAAACATTCCATCGAAGGGTGAAAACATAAAACAACCACAAAATGGTTCGGTAAGAGTCATGAACACCTCGAACGAGACTAATGTGACTCTTAGGAACCGACCGCATAGTCACGAGGCTCCCTGTTGGAGTGTATGACGTAAATTTATAAAAAATAGACTTAAGCATAAAAATATGCCATCGAAGGGTGAAAACGTAAAACAGAATTAAAAAGATCTGGTATGAGTCACGAACACGTCGCACAAGACAAATGAAACATGTAGGAACCGACCGCGTAGTCACGGGGCTCCCGGTTTGAGTGTACGACGTAAATTTGCAAAAAATTAGACTTAAGCATAAAAACATGTCATCGAAGGGTGAAAACGTAAAACAACCATAAAACGGTCCAGTAAGAGTCACGAACACCTCGTACGGGACCAATGTAACTCGTAGGAACCGATCGCGTAGTCACGGGGCTCCCGGTTGGAGTGTACGACGTAAATTTCCAAAAAATTATGCTTAAGCAAAAAAAAAGCCATCGAAGGGTGAAAACATAAAATAGACAGAAAACGGTCACGTAAGAGTCATGAACACCTCGCACAGGACCAAAGTGACTCATAGGAACCGACCGGGTAGTCACAGGGCACCGATCGGAGTGTAAGGCGTAAATTTGCAAAAAATTAGACTTAAGTATAAAAATATGCCATCGAAGGGTAAACACGTAAAACAGCCATAAAACGCTCCGGTAGGAGTCATGAACACCTCGGACAGGACCAATGTAACTCGTACGAACTGACCGCATAGTCACGGAGCTCCCGGTTGGAGTGTACAAAGTAAATTTGCAAAGAGTTAGACTTACACATAAAAACATGCCTTCGAAGGCTGAAAATGTAAGATAGCCATAAAACGGTCATGTAAGAGTCACGTACACCTCGCGCGGGACCAATGTAACTCGTAGGAACCGACCGCGTAGTCACGGGGCTCCCGGTTGGAGAGTACGACGTAAAATTTCAAAAAATTAGGCTTAAGCAAAAAAAAAGCCATCGAAAGGTGAAAACATAAAATAGACAGACGGTTTCGTAAGATTCACGAGCACGTCGCACGGGACCAATGTAACTCGAAGGAACCGACCGTGTAGTCACAGGGCTCCCGGTTTGAGCGTACGACGTAAATTTGTAAAAAATAGTCTTATGCATAAAAACATGTCATCGAAGGGTGAAAACTTAAAACAGCCATAAAACGGTCCGATAAGAGTCATAAACACCTCGAACGGGACCAACGTGACTCGTAAGAACTGATCGCGTAGTCACGGGGCTCCCGATGGAGTGTAAGATGTAAATTTGCAAAAAATTAGACTTAAGGATAAAAACATGTCATCGAAGGGTGAAAACGTAAAACAACCATCAAAAGTCCAGTAAGAGTCACGAACACCTCGAACGGGACCAATGTGACTCGTAGGAACCGATCGCGTAGTCACGGGGATCCCGATTGGAGTGTACAACGTAAATTTATAAAAAATTAGACTTAAGAATAAAAACATGCCATCGAAGGGTGAAAACGTAAAACAGCCATTAAACGATCCGGTAAGAGTCACGAACACCTCGCACGGGACCAATGTAACTCGTAGGAACTGACCGTGTAGTCACGGGGCTTCGAGTTGGAGTGTACGATGTAAACTTGCAAAAAATTAGACTTAAGCTTAAAAACATGACATAGAAGGGTGAAAACATAAAACAGCCATAAAACGATCTGGTAAGAGTCAAAAACTGTTCACATGGGACCAATATAACTCGTAGGAATCGACCGCGTAGTTACGGGGCTCTCGGTTTGAGTGTACGACGTAAATTTGCAAAAAATTAGACTTAAGCATAAAAACATGCCATCAAAGGGTGAAAACGTAAAACATCCATAAAATGGTCTGGTAAGAGTCACGAACACCTTGTACGGGACCAATGTGACTCATAGGAACCGACTGCGTAGTCATGGGGCTCTCGGTTTGAGCATACGACATAAATTTGTAAAAAAATTGACTTAAGCATAAAAACATGCCAGCGAAGGATGAAAACATAAAACAACCACAAAACGGTCCTATGAGAGTTACGAACACGTCGTACGGGACAAATGTAACTCGTAGGAACCGACCGTGTAGTCAGCGGCTCCCGATTGGAGTGCACGACATAAATTTGTAAAAAATTAGACTTAAGCATAAAAATATGCCATCGAAGCGTGAAAACATAAAAAAGTCGTAAAACGGTCTGGTAAGAGTCACGAACACCTCACAAGGGACCAATGCAACTTTTACGAACCGATCGCATAGTCACGGGGCTCCCAGTTAGAGTGTGTGACGTAAATTTGCAAAAAAATAAAAACATGCCATCGACGGGTGAAAATGTAAAGCAGACATAAAACAGTCCGATAAGAGTCACAAATACCTCGCACGGGACCAATGTGACACAAAGGAACCGACCGCGTAGTGACGGGGCTCCCGGTTTGAGTGTACGACGTAAATTTGTAAAAAATTATACTTAAGGATAAAAACATGCCATCGAAGAGTAAAAATGTAAAACAACCACAAAACGGCCATGTAAGAGTCACGAACACCTCGTACGGGACAAATGTAACTCGTAGGAACCGACCGCGTAGTCAGGGGCTCCAGATTGGAGTGTACGACATAAATTTGTCAAAAATTAGACTTCAGCATAAAAACATGCCATCGAAGGGTGAAAATGTAAAACAGACATAAACTGGTCCGGTAAGAGTCAAGAACACCTCGCACGGGACCAATATAACTCGTACGAACCGACCGCATAGTCACGGGACTCCTGGTTGGAGTGTATGACGAAAATTTGTAAAAAAAATAGAATTAAGCATAAAACATGCCATCGACGGGTGAAAACGTAAAAAAGACACAAAAAAGTCTGATAAGAGTCACAAACACCTCGCACGGGACCAATGTGACTCATAGGAACCGACCGCATAGTCACGGGGCTCCCGGTTTGAGTGTACGACGTAAATTTGCAAAAAATTAGACTTAAGCAAAAAAAACATGCCATCGAGGGGTGAAAACGTAAAACAACCATAAAACGGTTCAGTAAGAGTCACAAACACCTCGCACGGGACCAATGTAACTCGTAGGAACCGACCGCGTAGTCACGGGGCTCCCGGATGGAGTGTACGACGTAAATTTCCAAAAAATTATGCTTATGCAAAAAAAAAGCCATCGAAGGGTGAAAATGTAAAATAGACAGAAAACGGTCACGTAAGAGTCATGAACACCTCGCACAGGTCCAACGTGACTCGTACGAACCGACCGCGTAGTCACAGTGCTCCCGATCGGAGTGTACGACGTAAATTTGCAAAAAATTAGACTTATGCAAAAAAATATACCATCAAAGGGTAAACACGTAAAACAGCGATAAAACGCTCCGGTAAGAGTCATGAACACCTCGCACAGGACCAATGTAACTCGTACGAACCGACCGCATAGTCACGGAGCTCCCAGTTGGAGTGTACAAAGTAAATTTGCAAAGAGTTAGACTTACGCATAAAAACATGCGCGAAGGCTGAAAATGTAAGATAGCCATAAAACGATCATGTAAGAGTAACGAACACCTCGTGCGGGACCAATGTTACTCGTAGGAACCGACCGCGTAGTCACGGGGCTCCTGGTTGGAGTCTACGACGTAAATTTCCAAAAAATTATGCATAAGCAAAAAAAAGCCATCGAAGGGTGAAAATGTAAAATAGACAGAAAACGGTTTCGTAAGAGTCACGAACACCTCACACGGGACCAATGTAACTCGTAGGAACCAACCGCGTAGTCACAGGGCTCCCGGTTTGAGCGTACGACATAAATTTGTAAAAAATTAGTCTTAAGCATAAAAAGATGTCATCGAAGGGTGAAAACGTAAAACAACAATAAAACGGTCCGGTAAGAGTCATAAACACCTCGAACGGGACCAATGTGACTCGTAAGAACCAATCGCGTAGTCATGGGGCTCCCGATGGAGTGTACGATGTAAATTTGAAAAAAATTAGACTTAAGCATAAAAACATGCCATCGAAGGGTGAAAACGTAAAACAACCATCAAAAGTCCAGTAAGAGTCATGAACACCTCGAACGGGACCAATGTGACTCGTAGGAACCGATCGCGTAGTCACGGGGATCCCGATTGGAGTGTCCAATGTAAATTTATAAAAAATTAGAGTTAAGCATAAAAACATGCCATCGAAGGGTGAAAACGTAAAACATCCATAAAACGATCCGGTAAGAGTCACGAACACCTCGCACGGGACCAATGTAACTCGTAGGAACTGACCGTGTAGTCACGGGGCTCCGAGTTGGAGTGTACGACGTAAATTTGCAAAAAATTAGACTTAAGCTTAAAAACATGCCATCGAAGGGTGAAAACATAAAACAGCCATAAAACGATCTGGTAGGAGTCAAAAATGGCTCGCACAGGACCAATGTAACTCGTAGGAATCGATCGCGTAGTCACAGGGCTCCCGGTTTGAGTGTACGACGTAAATTTGCAAAAAATTTGACTTAAGCATAAAAACATGCCATCAAAGGGTGAAAACGTAGAAGAACGGTAAAACGGTCCGATAAGAGTCACGAACACCTTGCACGGGACCAATGTGACTCATAGGAACCGATCGCATAGTCACGGGGCTCTCGGTTTGAGCATACGACATAAATTTGCAAAAAAAATGACTTAAGCATAAAAACATGCCATCGAAGGGTGAAAATATAAAACAACCACAAAACGATTCGGTAAGAGTCATGAACACTTCGAACGAGACTAATGTGAGTCTTAGGAACCGACCACATAGTCACGAGGCTCCTTGTTGGAGTGTATGACGTAAATTTACAAAAAAATTGACTTAAGCATAAAAATATGCCATCGAAGGGTGAAAACGTAAAACAAAATTAAAAAGGTCTGGTATGAGTCACGAACACGTCGCACAAGACAAATGAAACATGTAGGAACCGACCGCGTAGTCACGGGGATCCCGGTAGGAGTGTACGACATAAATGTACAAAAACTTAGACTTAAGCATGAAAACATGTCGTCGAAGGGTGAAAACATAAAACAACCGTGAAACAGTCTGGTAAGAGTAACGAACACCTCGCACGGGCTCAATCTAACTCGTGGGAACTGACCGCCTAGTCACAGGGCTTCCGGTTTGAGTGTACGAACGTAAATTTGCAAAAAATTAGACATACGCATAAAAACATACCATCGAAGGGTGAAAACGTAAAACAATCGTAAAATGGTCTGGTAAGAGTCAAAAACACCTTGCACGGGATCAATGTAACTCGTAGGAATCGACCTCGTAGTCACGGGGCTCGCGATTGGAGGGTACGACGTAAATTTGTAAAAAAATAGACTTAAGCATAAAAACATGCCATCGAAGGGTGAAAACATAAAACATCCATAAAACGGTTCGATAACAGTCACGAACACCTCGCATGGGACCAATGTAACTCGTAGGAACTGACCGCGTAGTCACGGGGCTCCGAGTTGGAGTGTTTGACGTAAATTTTCAAAAAATTAGACTTAAGCAAAAAATATGCCATCAAAGGCTGAAAACGTAAAATAGCCACAAAACGGTCCCGTAAGAGTTACAAACATCTCGCACGAAACAAATGTAACTCGTAGGAACCAATCGCGTAGTCAGGGGCTCACGATTGGAGTGTACGACATAAATTTACAAAAAATTAGACTTAAGCATAAAAACATGCCATCGAAGGGTGAAAACGTAAGGTCCGGTAAGAGTCACGAACACCTCGCATGGGACCAATGTGACTCGTAGGAATCGATCGCGTAGTCACGGGGCTCCCAGATTGTGTGTACGACATAAATGTGTAAAAAAATATACTTAAGCATAAAAACATGCCATCGATGGGAGAGAACGTAAAAGATCCGTAAAACGATCGAGTAAGAGTCACGAACACCTCGCACGGGACCAAATTTAACTCGTAGGAACCGAACGCGTAGTCACGGGGCTCCCGGTTGGAGTGTACAACGTAAATTTATAAAAAATTAGACTTAAGAATAAAAACATGCCATTGAAGGGTGAAAACGTAAAATTGCCATAAAACGGTCCGATAAGAGTCACAAACAGCTCGCACGGGACCAATGTAACTCGTAGGAACCGACTGCGTAGTCACGGGGCTCCCGGTTTGAGTGTACGACATAAATTTGCAAAAAATTAGACTTAAGCATAAAAACATGCCATTGAAGGGTGAAAACGTAAGGTCCGGTAAGAGTCACGAACACCTTGTACGGGACCAATGTGACTCGTAGGAATCGACCGCGTAGTCACGGGGCTCCCGGATTGTGTGTACGACATAAATTTGTAAAAAATTAGACTTAAGCATAAAAACATGCCATCGATGGGAGAAAACGTAAAAGATCCGTAAAACGATCGAGTAAGAGTCGCGAACACCTCGCACGGGACCAAATTTAACTCGTAGGAACCGAATGCGTAATCACGGGGCTCCCGGTTGGAGTGTACAACGTAAATTTATAAAAAATTAAACTTAAGCATAAAAACATGCCATTGAAGGGTGAAAACATAAAATAGCCATAAAACGGTCTGATAAGAGTCACAAACAGCACGCATGGGACCAATGTAACTCGTCGGAATCGACCACGTAGTAACAGGACTCCCGGTTTGAGTGTACGACGTAAATTGGCGAAAAATTAGACCTAAGCATAAAAACATACCATCGAAGGGTGAAAACGTAAAACAGTCGTATAATGGTCCCGTAAGAGTCACGAACACCTCACACAGGACCAATGTGACTTGTAGGAACCGACCGCGTAGTCACGGGGCTCCCGGTTGGAGTGTACAACGTAAATTTACAAAAAAAATAGACTTAAGCAAAAAACCAGGCCATCGAAGGGTGAAAACGTCAAATAGCAACAAAATGGTCTCATAAGAGTCACGAACACCTCTCACGGGACAATTGTAACTCGTAGGAACCGATCGCGTAGTCTGGGGCGCTCGATTGGAGTGTACGATGTAAATTTCCAAAAAAATAGACTTAAGCATAAAAATATGCCATCGAAGGGTGAAAATGTACGGTCCGATAAGAGTGACGAACACCTCGCACGGGACCAATGTGACTCATGGGAACCGACCGCGTAGTCACAGGGCTACCGGTTGGAGTGTGCGACGTATATTTGCAAAAAATTGGACTTAAGCATAAAAATATACCATCGAAGGGTGAAAATGTAAAACAGCCGTAAAACGATCCGGTAAGAGTGTCGAACACCTCGCACGGGATCAATGTGACTCTTGGGAACCGACCGCGTAGTCACAGGGCTACCGGTTGGAGTGTACGACGTAAATTTGCAAAAAATTAGACTTAAGCATAAAAATATTCCACCGAAGGGTGAAAACGTAAAACAACCACAAAATGGTCCTGTGAGAGTTACGAACACGTCGTACGGGAGAAATGTAACTCGTAGGAACCAACCGCGTAGTCAGGGGCTCCCGATTGGAGTGTACGACATAAATTTGCAAAAAAATAGATTTAAGCATAAAAACATGCCATCGAAGTGTGAAAATGTAAAACAGCCACAAAACGGTCCCGTAAGAGTCACGAACACCTCACACGGGACCAATGTGACTCATAGAAACCGACCGCGTAGTCACGTGGCTCTCGGTTTGAGCATACGACATAAATTTGCAAAAAAATTGACTTAAGCATAAAAACATGCCATCGAAGGGTGAAAACATAAAACAACCACAAAATGGTTCGGTAAGAGTCATGAACACCTCGAACGAGACTAATGTGACTATTAAGAACCGACCGCATAGCTAGGGGATCCCGATTGGAGTGTACGACGTAAATTTGTAAAAAATGAGACTTAAGCCTAAAAATGTGCCACCGAAGGGTGAAAATGTACGGTCCGGTAAGAGTCACGAACACCTCACACAGGACCAATATGACTCGTAGGAACCGATCGCGTAGTCACGAGGATCCCGATTTTAGTGTACGACGTAAATTTGCAAAAAATTAGACTTAAGCATAAAAACATGCCATCGACGGGTGAAAACATAAATTAGACATAAAACAAACCGATAAGAGTCACAAACACCTCGCACGGGACCAATGTAACTCGAAGGAACCGACCGCGTAGTGACGGGGCTCCCGGTTTGAGTGTACGACATAAATTTGCAAAAAATTATACTTAAGAATAAAAACATGCCATCGAAGAGTGAAAACGTAAAACAACAACAAAACGGTCATGTAAGAGTCACGAACACCTCGTACGGGACAAATGTAACTCGTAGAAACCGACCGCGTAGTCAGGGGCTCCAGATTGGAGTGTACGACATAAATTTGTAAAAAATTAGACTTAAGCATAAAAACATGCCATCGAAGGGTGAAAACAAAAAACAACCATAAAACGGTTCGGTAAGAGTCATGAACACCTCGAACGAGACTAATGTGACTCTTAGGAACCGACCGCATAGTCACGAGGCTCCCTGTTGGAGTGTATGACGTAAATTTGCAAAAAAATAGACATAAGCGTAAAAATATGGCATCGAAGGGTTAAAACGTAAAACAAAATTAAAAAGGTCCGGTATGAGTCACGAACACGTCGTACAAGACAAATGAAACTTGTAGGAACCGTTCGCGTAGTCACGGGGCTCCCGGTTTGAGTGTACGATGTAAATTTGCAAAAAAATAGACTTAAGCATAAAAACATGCCATCGAAGGGTAAAAACGTAAAACAACCATAAAACGGTCCAGTAAGAGTCACGAACACCTCGCACGGGACCAATGGAACTCGAAGGAACCGACCGCGTAGTCACGGGGCTCCCGGTTGGAGTGTACGACGTAAATTTCCAAAAAATTATGCTTAAGCAAAAAAAAGCCATCGAAGGGTGAAAACGTTAAATAGACCGAAAACGGTCACGTAAGAGTCATGAACACCTCGCACAGGACCAAAGTGACTCATATGAACCGACCGCGTAGTCACAGGGCTCCCGATCGGAGTGTACGACGTAAATTTGCAAAAAATTAGACTTAAGCATAAAAATATGCCATCGAAGGGTAAACACGTAAAACAGCGAGAAAACGCTCCGGTAAGAGTCATGAACACCTCGCACAGGACCAATGTAACTCGTACGAACCGACCGCATAGTCACGGAGCTCTCGCTTAGAGTGTACAAAGTAAATTTCCAAAGAGTTAGACTTACGCATAAAAACATGCCATCGAAGGCTGAAAATGTAAGATAGCCATAAAACGGTCATGTAAGAGTCACGAACACCTCGCGCGGGACCAATGTAACTCGTAGGAACCGACCGCGTAGTCACGGGGCTCCCGGTTGGAGTGTACGACGTAAATTTCCAAAAAATTAGGCTTAAGCAAAAAAAAGCCATCGAAGGGTGAAAACGTAAAATAGACACAAAACGGTTTTGTAAGAGTCCCGATCATTTCGTACGGGACCAATGTAACTCGTAGGAACCGACCGCATAGTCACAGGGCTACCGGTTTGAGCGTACGACGTAAATTTGTAAAAAATTAGTCTTAAGCATAAAAAAATGTCATCGAAGGGTGAAAACGTAAAACAGCCATAAAACGGTCCGGTAAGAGTCATAAACACCTCAAACGGGACCAATGTGACTCGTAAGAACCGATCGCGTACTCACGGGGCTCCCGATGGAGTGTACGACGTAAATTTGCAAAAAATTAGACTTAAGCATAAAAACGTGCCATTGAAGTGTGAAAACGTAAAACAACCATCAAAAGTCCAGTAAGAGTCAAGAACACCTCGAACGGGACCAATGTGACTCGTAGGAACCGATCGCGTAGTCACGGGGATCCCGATTGGAGTGTACAACATAAATTTATAAAAAATTAGACTTAAGCATAAAAACATGCCATCGAAGGATGAAAACGTAAAACAGCCATAAAACGATCTGGTAAGAGTCTCGAACACCTCGCACGGGACCAATGTAACTTGTATTAACAGACCGTGTAGTCACGGGGCTCCGAGTTTGAGTGTATGAAGTAAACTTGCAAAAAATTAGACTTAAGCTTAAAAACATGACATAGAAGGGTGAAAACATAAAACAGCCTTAAAACGATCTGGTAAGAGTCAAAAACTGCTCGCATGGGACCAATATAACTCGTAGGAATCGACCACGTAGTTACGGGGCTCCCGGTTTGAGTGTACGACGTAAATTTGCAAAGAATTAGACTTAAGCATAAAAACATGCCATCGAAGGGTGAAAATGTAAAACAACCACAAAACGGTCATGTGAGAGTTACGAACACGTCGTACGGGACAAATGTAACTCGTAGGAACCGACCGCGTAGTCAGGGACTCCCGATTGGAGTGCACGACATAAATTATTAAAAAATTAGACTTAAGCATAAAAATATGCCATCGAAGGGTGAAAACATAAAAAGTCATAAAACGGTCTGCTAAGAGTCACGAACACCTCACACATGACCAATGTAACTTGTAAGAACCGATCGCATAGTCACGCGACTTCCAGTTGGAGTGTGTGACGTAAATTTGCAAAAAATTAGAATTAAGCATAAAAACATGCCATCGACGGGTGAAAACGTAAATCAGATATAAAACAGACCGATAAGAGTCACAAACACCTCGCACGGGACCAATGTAACTCGAAGGAACCGACCGCGTAGTGACGGAGCTCCCGGTTTGAGTGTACGACATAAATTTGCAAAAAATTATACTTAAGAATAAAAACATGCCATCGAAGAGTGAAAACATAAAACAACCACAAAACGGTCATGTAAGAGTCACGAACACCTCGTACGGGACAAATGTAACTCGTAGAAACCGACCGCGTAGTCAGGGGCTCCAGATTGGAGTGTACGACATAAATTTGTAAAAAATTAGACTTAAGCATAAAAACATGACAACGAAGGGTGAAAACAAAAAACAACCACAAAACGGTTCGGTAAGAGTCATGAACACCTCGAACGAGACTAATGTGACTCTTAGGAACCGACCGCATAGTCACGAGGCTCCCTGTTGGAGTGTATGACGTAAATTTGCAAAAAACTAAACATAAGCGTAAAAATATGGCATCGAAGGGTTAAAACGTAAAACAGAATTAAAAAGGTCCGGTATGAGTCACGAACACGTCGCACAAGACAAATGAAACTTGTAGGAACCGATCGCGTAGTCATGGGGCTCCCGGTTTGAGTGTACGACGTAAATTTGCAAAAAATTAGACTTAAGCATAAAAACATGCCATCGAAGGGTAAAAACGTAAAACAACCATAAAACGGTCCAGTAAGAGTCACGAACACCTCGCACGGGACCAATGGAACTCGTAGGAACCGACCGCGTAGTCACGGGGCTCCCGGTTGGAGTGTACGACGTAAATTTCCAAAAAATTATGCTTAAGCAAAAAAAAAGCCATCGAAGGGTGAAAACGTAAAATAGACCGAAAACGGTCACGTAAGAGTCATGAACTCCTCGCACAGGACCAAAGTGACTCATATGAACTGACCGCGTAGACACAGGGCTCCCGATCGGAGTGTATGACATAAATTTGCAAAAAATTAGACTTAAGCATAAAAATATGCCGTCGAAGGGTAAACACGTAAAACAACAATAAAACGCTCCGGTAAGAGTCATGAACACCTCGCACAGGACCAATGTAACTCGTACGAACCGACCGCATAGTCACGGAGCTCTCGGTTAGAGTGTACAAAGTAAATTTCCAATGAGTTAGACTTACGCATAAAAACATGCCATCGAAGGGTGAAAATGTAAGATAGCCATAAAACGGTCATGTAAGAGTCACGAACACCTCGCGCGGGACCAATGTAACTCGTAGGAACCGACCGCGTAGTCACAGGGCTACCGGTTTGAGCGTACGACGTAAATTTGTAAAAAATTAGTCTTAAGCATAAAAAAATGTCATCGAAGGGTGAAAACGTAAAACAGCCATGAAACGGTTCGGTAAGAGTCATAAACACCTCGAACGGGACCAATGTGACTCGTAAGAACCGATCGCGTAGTCACGGGGCTGCCGATGGAGTGTATGACGTAAATTTGCAAAAAATTAGACTTAAACATAAAAACGTGCCATCGAAGGGTGAAAACGTAAAACAACCATCAAAAGTCCAGTAAGAGTCACGAACACCTCGAACGGGACCAATGTGACTCGTAGGAACCGATCGTGTAGTCACGGGGATCCCGATTGGAGTGTACAACATAAATTTATAAAAAATTAGACTTAAGCATAAAAACATGCCATCGAAGGATGACAACGTAAAACAGCCATAAAACGATCTGGTAAGAGTCACGAACACCTCGCACGGGACCAATGTAACTCGTATTAACAGACCGTGTAGTCACGGGGCTCCGAGTTGGAGTGTATGAAGTAAACTTGTAAAAAATTAGACTTAAGCTTAAAAACATGCCATCGAAGGGTGAAAAAATAAAACATCCATAAAATGATCTGGTAAGAGTCAAAAACTGCGCGCATGGGACCAATGTAACTCGTAGGAATTGACCGTCTGGTCACGAGGCACACGGTTTGAGTGTACGATTCAAATTTGTAAAAAAGTAGACTTAAGCATAAAAACATGTCATTGAAGGGTGAAAACATAAAAGAACCGTAAAACAGTCTGGTAAGAGTCACGAATACCTTGCACGGGACCAATGTGACTCATAGGAATCGATCGCGTAGTCATGGGGCTCTCGGTTTGAGCATACGACATAAATTTTCAAAAAAATTGACTTAAGCATAAAAACATTCCATCGAAGGGTGAAAACATAAAACAACCACAAAATGGTTCGGTAAGAGTCATGAACACCTCGAACGAGACTAATGTGACTCTTAGGAACCGACCGCATAGTCACGAGGCTCCCTGTTGGAGTGTATGACGTAAATTTATAAAAAATAGACTTAAGCATAAAAATATGCCATCGAAGGGTGAAAACGTAAAACAGAATTAAAAAGATCTGGTATGAGTCACGAACACGTCGCACAAGACAAATGAAACATGTAGGAACCGACCGCGTAGTCACGGGGCTCCCGGTTTGAGTGTACGACGTAAATTTGCAAAAAATTAGACTTAAGCATAAAAACATGTCATCGAAGGGTGAAAACGTAAAACAACCATAAAACGGTCCAGTAAGAGTCACGAACACCTCGTACGGGACCAATGTAACTCGTAGGAACCGATCGCGTAGTCACGGGGCTCCCGGTTGGAGTGTACGACGTAAATTTCCAAAAAATTATGCTTAAGCAAAAAAAAAGCCATCGAAGGGTGAAAACATAAAATAGACAGAAAACGGTCACGTAAGAGTCATGAACACCTCGCACAGGACCAAAGTGACTCATAGGAACCGACCGGGTAGTCACAGGGCACCGATCGGAGTGTAAGGCGTAAATTTGCAAAAAATTAGACTTAAGTATAAAAATATGCCATCGAAGGGTAAACACGTAAAACAGCCATAAAACGCTCCGGTAGGAGTCATGAACACCTCGCACAGGACCAATGTAACTCGTACGAACTGACCGCATAGTCACGGAGCTCCCGGTTGGAGTGTACAAAGTAAATTTGCAAAGAGTTAGACTTACACATAAAAACATGCCTTCGAAGGCTGAAAATGTAAGATAGCCATAAAACGGTCATGTAAGAGTCACGTACACCTCGCGCGGGACCAATGTAACTCGTAGGAACCGACCGCGTAGTCACGGGGCTCCCGGTTGGAGAGTACGACGTAAAATTTCAAAAAATTAGGCTTAAGCAAAAAAAAAGCCATCGAAAGGTGAAAACATAAAATAGACAGACGGTTTCGTAAGATTCACGAGCACGTCGCACGGGACCAATGTAACTCGAAGGAACCGACCGTGTAGTCACAGGGCTCCCGGTTTGAGCGTACGACGTAAATTTGTAAAAAATAGTCTTATGCATAAAAACATGTCATCGAAGGGTGAAAACTTAAAACAGCCATAAAACGGTCCGATAAGAGTCATAAACACCTCGAACGGGACCAACGTGACTCGTAAGAACTGATCGCGTAGTCACGGGGCTCCCGATGGAGTGTAAGATGTAAATTTGCAAAAAATTAGACTTAAGGATAAAAACATGTCATCGAAGGGTGAAAACGTAAAACAACCATCAAAAGTCCAGTAAGAGTCACGAACACCTCGAACGGGACCAATGTGACTCGTAGGAACCGATCGCGTAGTCACGGGGATCCCGATTGGAGTGTACAACGTAAATTTATAAAAAATTAGACTTAAGAATAAAAACATGCCATCGAAGGGTGAAAACGTAAAACAGCCATTAAACGATCCGGTAAGAGTCACGAACACCTCGCACGGGACCAATGTAACTCGTAGGAACTGACCGTGTAGTCACGGGGCTTCGAGTTGGAGTGTACGATGTAAACTTGCAAAAAATTAGACTTAAGCTTAAAAACATGACATAGAAGGGTGAAAACATAAAACAGCCATAAAACGATCTGGTAAGAGTCAAAAACTGTTCACATGGGACCAATATAACTCGTAGGAATCGACCGCGTAGTTACGGGGCTCTCGGTTTGAGTGTACGACGTAAATTTGCAAAAAATTAGACTTAAGCATAAAAACATGCCATCAAAGGGTGAAAACGTAAAACATCCATAAAATGGTCTGGTAAGAGTCACGAACACCTTGTACGGGACCAATGTGACTCATAGGAACCGACTGCGTAGTCATGGGGCTCTCGGTTTGAGCATACGACATAAATTTGTAAAAAAATTGACTTAAGCATAAAAACATGCCAGCGAAGGATGAAAACATAAAACAACCACAAAACGGTCCTATGAGAGTTACGAACACGTCGTACGGGACAAATGTAACTCGTAGGAACCGACCGTGTAGTCAGCGGCTCCCGATTGGAGTGCACGACATAAATTTGTAAAAAATTAGACTTAAGCATAAAAATATGCCATCGAAGCGTGAAAACATAAAAAAGTCGTAAAACGGTCTGGTAAGAGTCACGAACACCTCACAAGGGACCAATGCAACTTTTACGAACCGATCGCATAGTCACGGGGCTCCCAGTTAGAGTGTGTGACGTAAATTTGCAAAAAAATAAAAACATGCCATCGACGGGTGAAAATGTAAAGCAGACATAAAACAGTCCGATAAGAGTCACAAATACCTCGCACGGGACCAATGTGACACAAAGGAACCGACCGCGTAGTGACGGGGCTCCCGGTTTGAGTGTACGACGTAAATTTGTAAAAAATTATACTTAAGGATAAAAACATGCCATCGAAGAGTAAAAATGTAAAACAACCACAAAACGGCCATGTAAGAGTCACGAACACCTCGTACGGGACAAATGTAACTCGTAGGAACCGACCGCGTAGTCAGGGGCTCCAGATTGGAGTGTACGACATAAATTTGTCAAAAATTAGACTTCAGCATAAAAACATGCCATCGAAGGGTGAAAATGTAAAACAGACATAAACTGGTCCGGTAAGAGTCAAGAACACCTCGCACGGGACCAATATAACTCGTACGAACCGACCGCATAGTCACGGGACTCCTGGTTGGAGTGTATGACGAAAATTTGTAAAAAAAATAGAATTAAGCATAAAACATGCCATCGACGGGTGAAAACGTAAAAAAGACACAAAAAAGTCTGATAAGAGTCACAAACACCTCGCACGGGACCAATGTGACTCATAGGAACCGACCGCATAGTCACGGGGCTCCCGGTTTGAGTGTACGACGTAAATTTGCAAAAAATTAGACTTAAGCAAAAAAAACATGCCATCGAGGGGTGAAAACGTAAAACAACCATAAAACGGTTCAGTAAGAGTCACAAACACCTCGCACGGGACCAATGTAACTCGTAGGAACCGACCGCGTAGTCACGGGGCTCCCGGATGGAGTGTACGACGTAAATTTCCAAAAAATTATGCTTATGCAAAAAAAAAGCCATCGAAGGGTGAAAATGTAAAATAGACAGAAAACGGTCACGTAAGAGTCATGAACACCTCGCACAGGTCCAACGTGACTCGTACGAACCGACCGCGTAGTCACAGTGCTCCCGATCGGAGTGTACGACGTAAATTTGCAAAAAATTAGACTTATGCAAAAAAATATACCATCAAAGGGTAAACACGTAAAACAGCGATAAAACGCTCCGGTAAGAGTCATGAACACCTCGCACAGGACCAATGTAACTCGTACGAACCGACCGCATAGTCACGGAGCTCCCAGTTGGAGTGTACAAAGTAAATTTGCAAAGAGTTAGACTTACGCATAAAAACATGCGCGAAGGCTGAAAATGTAAGATAGCCATAAAACGATCATGTAAGAGTAACGAACACCTCGTGCGGGACCAATGTTACTCGTAGGAACCGACCGCGTAGTCACGGGGCTCCTGGTTGGAGTCTACGACGTAAATTTCCAAAAAATTATGCATAAGCAAAAAAAAGCCATCGAAGGGTGAAAATGTAAAATAGACAGAAAACGGTTTCGTAAGAGTCACGAACACCTCACACGGGACCAATGTAACTCGTAGGAACCAACCGCGTAGTCACAGGGCTCCCGGTTTGAGCGTACGACATAAATTTGTAAAAAATTAGTCTTAAGCATAAAAAGATGTCATCGAAGGGTGAAAACGTAAAACAACAATAAAACGGTCCGGTAAGAGTCATAAACACCTCGAACGGGACCAATGTGACTCGTAAGAACCAATCGCGTAGTCATGGGGCTCCCGATGGAGTGTACGATGTAAATTTGAAAAAAATTAGACTTAAGCATAAAAACATGCCATCGAAGGGTGAAAACGTAAAACAACCATCAAAAGTCCAGTAAGAGTCATGAACACCTCGAACGGGACCAATGTGACTCGTAGGAACCGATCGCGTAGTCACGGGGATCCCGATTGGAGTGTCCAATGTAAATTTATAAAAAATTAGAGTTAAGCATAAAAACATGCCATCGAAGGGTGAAAACGTAAAACATCCATAAAACGATCCGGTAAGAGTCACGAACACCTCGCACGGGACCAATGTAACTCGTAGGAACTGACCGTGTAGTCACGGGGCTCCGAGTTGGAGTGTACGACGTAAATTTGCAAAAAATTAGACTTAAGCTTAAAAACATGCCATCGAAGGGTGAAAACATAAAACAGCCATAAAACGATCTGGTAGGAGTCAAAAATGGCTCGCACAGGACCAATGTAACTCGTAGGAATCGATCGCGTAGTCACAGGGCTCCCGGTTTGAGTGTACGACGTAAATTTGCAAAAAATTTGACTTAAGCATAAAAACATGCCATCAAAGGGTGAAAACGTAGAAGAACGGTAAAACGGTCCGATAAGAGTCACGAACACCTTGCACGGGACCAATGTGACTCATAGGAACCGATCGCATAGTCACGGGGCTCTCGGTTTGAGCATACGACATAAATTTGCAAAAAAAATGACTTAAGCATAAAAACATGCCATCGAAGGGTGAAAATATAAAACAACCACAAAACGATTCGGTAAGAGTCATGAACACTTCGAACGAGACTAATGTGAGTCTTAGGAACCGACCACATAGTCACGAGGCTCCTTGTTGGAGTGTATGACGTAAATTTACAAAAAAATTGACTTAAGCATAAAAATATGCCATCGAAGGGTGAAAACGTAAAACAAAATTAAAAAGGTCTGGTATGAGTCACGAACACGTCGCACAAGACAAATGAAACATGTAGGAACCGACCGCGTAGTCACGGGGATCCCGGTAGGAGTGTACGACATAAATGTACAAAAACTTAGACTTAAGCATGAAAACATGTCGTCGAAGGGTGAAAACATAAAACAACCGTGAAACAGTCTGGTAAGAGTAACGAACACCTCGCACGGGCTCAATCTAACTCGTGGGAACTGACCGCCTAGTCACAGGGCTTCCGGTTTGAGTGTACGAACGTAAATTTGCAAAAAATTAGACATACGCATAAAAACATACCATCGAAGGGTGAAAACGTAAAACAATCGTAAAATGGTCTGGTAAGAGTCAAAAACACCTTGCACGGGATCAATGTAACTCGTAGGAATCGACCTCGTAGTCACGGGGCTCGCGATTGGAGGGTACGACGTAAATTTGTAAAAAAATAGACTTAAGCATAAAAACATGCCATCGAAGGGTGAAAACATAAAACATCCATAAAACGGTTCGATAACAGTCACGAACACCTCGCATGGGACCAATGTAACTCGTAGGAACTGACCGCGTAGTCACGGGGCTCCGAGTTGGAGTGTTTGACGTAAATTTTCAAAAAATTAGACTTAAGCAAAAAATATGCCATCAAAGGCTGAAAACGTAAAATAGCCACAAAACGGTCCCGTAAGAGTTACAAACATCTCGCACGAAACAAATGTAACTCGTAGGAACCAATCGCGTAGTCAGGGGCTCACGATTGGAGTGTACGACATAAATTTACAAAAAATTAGACTTAAGCATAAAAACATGCCATCGAAGGGTGAAAACGTAAGGTCCGGTAAGAGTCACGAACACCTCGCATGGGACCAATGTGACTCGTAGGAATCGATCGCGTAGTCACGGGGCTCCCAGATTGTGTGTACGACATAAATGTGTAAAAAAATATACTTAAGCATAAAAACATGCCATCGATGGGAGAGAACGTAAAAGATCCGTAAAACGATCGAGTAAGAGTCACGAACACCTCGCACGGGACCAAATTTAACTCGTAGGAACCGAACGCGTAGTCACGGGGCTCCCGGTTGGAGTGTACAACGTAAATTTATAAAAAATTAGACTTAAGAATAAAAACATGCCATTGAAGGGTGAAAACGTAAAATTGCCATAAAACGGTCCGATAAGAGTCACAAACAGCTCGCACGGGACCAATGTAACTCGTAGGAACCGACTGCGTAGTCACGGGGCTCCCGGTTTGAGTGTACGACATAAATTTGCAAAAAATTAGACTTAAGCATAAAAACATGCCATTGAAGGGTGAAAACGTAAGGTCCGGTAAGAGTCACGAACACCTTGTACGGGACCAATGTGACTCGTAGGAATCGACCGCGTAGTCACGGGGCTCCCGGATTGTGTGTACGACATAAATTTGTAAAAAATTAGACTTAAGCATAAAAACATGCCATCGATGGGAGAAAACGTAAAAGATCCGTAAAACGATCGAGTAAGAGTCGCGAACACCTCGCACGGGACCAAATTTAACTCGTAGGAACCGAATGCGTAATCACGGGGCTCCCGGTTGGAGTGTACAACGTAAATTTATAAAAAATTAAACTTAAGCATAAAAACATGCCATTGAAGGGTGAAAACATAAAATAGCCATAAAACGGTCTGATAAGAGTCACAAACAGCACGCATGGGACCAATGTAACTCGTCGGAATCGACCACGTAGTAACAGGACTCCCGGTTTGAGTGTACGACGTAAATTGGCGAAAAATTAGACCTAAGCATAAAAACATACCATCGAAGGGTGAAAACGTAAAACAGTCGTATAATGGTCCCGTAAGAGTCACGAACACCTCACACAGGACCAATGTGACTTGTAGGAACCGACCGCGTAGTCACGGGGCTCCCGGTTGGAGTGTACAACGTAAATTTACAAAAAAAATAGACTTAAGCAAAAAACCAGGCCATCGAAGGGTGAAAACGTCAAATAGCAACAAAATGGTCTCATAAGAGTCACGAACACCTCTCACGGGACAATTGTAACTCGTAGGAACCGATCGCGTAGTCTGGGGCGCTCGATTGGAGTGTACGATGTAAATTTCCAAAAAAATAGACTTAAGCATAAAAATATGCCATCGAAGGGTGAAAATGTACGGTCCGATAAGAGTGACGAACACCTCGCACGGGACCAATGTGACTCATGGGAACCGACCGCGTAGTCACAGGGCTACCGGTTGGAGTGTGCGACGTATATTTGCAAAAAATTGGACTTAAGCATAAAAATATACCATCGAAGGGTGAAAATGTAAAACAGCCGTAAAACGATCCGGTAAGAGTGTCGAACACCTCGCACGGGATCAATGTGACTCGTAGGAACCGACCGCGTAGTCACGGGTCTCCCGGTTGGAGTGTACGATGTAAATTTGTAAAAAATTAGACTGAAGAATAACAACATGCCATCGAAGGCTGAAAATGCAAAATAGCCACAAAATGGTCCGATAAGAGTCACGAACACCTCCGACGAAACCTTAGCAGTAACTCGTAGGAAACGACTGATTAGTCACGGGGCTCCCGATTGGAGTATACGACTTAAATTTTTAAAAGATTAGACTTAAGCATAAAAACATGCCATCGAAGGGTGAGTACATAAAACAATCACATAAACGGTCCGGTAAGAGTCACGAAAACCTCGTGCGGGACCAATGTGACTCGTAGGAACCGACCGCATAGTTACGAGGCTATCGGTTGGAGTGTACGATGTAAATTTGCAAATAGTTAGACTTAAGCATAAAAACATGCCATCGAAGGGTGAAAACATAAATTAGACACAAAACAGTACGGTAAGAGTCACGAACACCTCGCATGGGACCAATGTGACTCGTAGGAATCGATCGCGTAGTGACAGGGCTCCCAGTTGGAGTGTACGACGTAAATTTGCAAAAAATTAGACTTAAGCATAAAAACATGCAATCGAAGGGTGAAAACATAAAACAGTCATAAAGTGGTTCGGTAAGAGTCACAAACACCTCAAACGGGATCAATGCGACTCGTAGGAACCCATCGCGTAGTCACGGGGCTCCATGTTGAAATGTACGACGTAAATTTGCAAAAAATTAGACTTATGCATAAAAATTTGCCCTCGAATGGTGAAAACATAAAACCGCCACAAAACAATCCGGTAAGAGTCATGAAGACCTCGCACGGGACCAATGTGACTCGTAGGAACCGACTACATAGTCACGGGGCTCCCGGTTGGAGTGTACGACTTAAATTTGCAAAAGATTAGACTTAAGCATAAGAACATGCCATCTAAGGGTGAAAATATAAAACAAACACAAAACGGTCTGGTAAGAGTCACGAACACATCGCACGGGACTAATGTGACATGTAGGAACCGACCGCGTAGTCACGGGGCTCCCGGTTGGAGCTTACGACGTAAATTTGGTAAAGATTATACCTAAGAATAAAATAATGCAATCGAAGGGTGAAAATGTAAAACATCCACAAAACGGTCCTATAAGAGTCACGAACACCTCGAACGGGACCAATGTGACTCGTAGGAACCGACCACGTAGTCATGGGGCTCCCGGTTTAAGCGAAACACGTAAGATTGGACTTAAGCATAAAAACATGCCATCGAAGGGTGAAAAAGAAAAATAGCCACAAAATGGTCTAGTAAGAGTCACGAACACCTCGAACGGGACCAATGTGACTCGTAGGAACCGACCGCGTTGTCACAAGGCTCCCGGTTTAAGCGTATGACGTAAATGTGAAAAAAATTAGACTTAAGCATGAAAACATGCCATCGAAGGGTGAAAATGTAAAACAGCCATAAAATGGTCCGAAAGGAGTCACGAACATCGAAAGGAACCAATGTGACTCATAGGAATCGACCGCATAGTCATGGGGCTCCCGGTTGGAGTGTACGATGTAAATTTGCAAAAAATTAGACTTAAGCATAAAAACATGCCATCGAAGGGTAAAAATGTAAAATAACCACAAAACGGTCAAGTAAGAGTCACGAACACCTCGCACGAGACCAATGTAAGTCGTAGGCCCTAACCGCGTAGTCATGGGGCTCCCGATTGGAGTGTACGACGTAAATTTGCAAAAAATTAGACTTAAGCATAAAAACATGCCGTCGAAGGGTGAAAATGTAAAACAACCATAAAACGGTCCGTAAGAGTCACAAACACCTCACACGGGACCAATGTAACTCGTAGGAACCGATCGCGGAGTCATGAGGCTCCCGGTTTGAATGTACGACATAAATTTGCAAAAAAATAGACTTAAGCATAAAAACATGCCATCGAAGGGTGAAAACATAAAACAGTCATAAAACGGTCCTGTAAGAGTCATGAACACCTCGCACCGGACCAATGTAACTCGTTGGAACCGATCACCTAGTCACGACGCTCAGGTTGGAGTGTACGACGTAAATTTACAATATATTAGACTTAAGCATAAAAAGATGCCATCAAAGGGTGAAAACATAAAATAGCGATAAAATGGTCCCCTAAGAGGCACGAGCACCTCGTATGGGACCAATGTGACTCGTAGGAACCGACCGAGTAGTCATGGGGCTCCCGGTTTGAGTGTGGGAGCGAATTTGCCAAAAATTAGAGGTAAGCATAAAATTAGGCCATCGAATGGTGAAAACGTTAAACAGCCATAAAACGGTTCCGTAAGAGTCACGAACACCTCGTACGGGATCAATGTGACTCATAGGAACCGACTGCGTAGTCATGGGGATCCCGATTGGAGTGTACGACGTAAATTTGCAAAAATAGACTTAAGCATAAAAGCATGCCATCGATGGGTGAAAACATAAAACATTCATAAAACGGCCCTGTGAGAGTCACGAACACATCGTACGAGACCAATGTAACTCATAGGAACTGATCGCGTAGTCACGGGGCTCCCGGTTGGAGTGTTCGACATAAATTTGCTAAAAAATATACTTAAGCATAAAAACATGCTATCGAAGGGTGAAAATGTAAAACAACCATTAAACGATCCCGTAAGAGGCACGAGCACCTCGTACGGGACCAATGTGACTCGTAGGAACTGACCGAGTAGTCATGGGGCTCCTTGTTGGAGTGTACGGATAGAGTTTGCAAAATTTACACTTATGGCTAAAAGCATGGCATCAAGGAGTGAAAACATAAAACAACCCAAAAACCGTTTCGTAAGTGGCACGAACACCTCGCACAGGACTACTGTAACTTCTATGAACTGACCGCGTAGTCACCAGACTCCCCATTTGGGTATACGACGAGATTTGTTAAATATTAAACTTGGGCTGAAAAACTTGGTGTCAAGGGGTGAAAGCATATAACAACCATAAAACGGTCCTGTTAGATGCACCATCACTTCTCACAGGACCAATGTAACTCGTACGAACTGATCGTGTAGTCACGGGACTCCCGGTTTGAGTACACGACGAGAATTTGCAACATTTGGACTTTTAGGTTTAAACATTATTTGATTAGTGATATCTTTTTTGTTTTGTTTCTTAGGGTCCGTTTGGTTGGCATAATTTGCCTAGGCAAATGCCAAAAAGTTGGCAAATATGAAAATTTGCCCACATTTTGGCTATTTGGTTGCATAATTTGCCTAGGCATTATTTGCCAATGTACAACACCTCCTATGCACAATCTGTGGGCAAATTTTGCTTACCTATTTGAGTGGGAAATATTTGCCCACAAATTTGCCAACTTCTTAAACGATTTTAATGTTTTAAAAAATAATTTAAAAACTGTTTTAAATAATTAAAAAACTGTTATGAATATTTAAAAATTGTTTTGTAATGTTTCAAAAACTGTTTTTAATATTATAAAAAAATGTTAAGAAAATGTTTACAATTTTTTTAAAAAACCGTATTAACAAAATATTGTAAAAACTGTTTTTAACATTTTTAAAAACTGTTGTGAATATATTATAAAAACAGTTTTAAAGTTTTAAAAAATAATTTTAAAGACTGTTTTAAATATTTAAAAAAACTGTTATAAATATTTAAAAACTGTTTTGTAATGTTTTGAAACAGTTTGCCAATTGCCAACTTCTTAAACGATTTTAATGTTTTAAAAAATAATTTAAAAACTGTTTTAAATAATTAAAAAACTGTTATGAATATTTAAAAATTGTTTTGTAATGTTTCAAAAACTGCTTTTAATATTATAAAAAATTGTTAAGAGAATGTTTTACAAATTTTTTGAAAAACCGTAATATAAAAATATTGTAAAACAATTTTTAAAATTTTTAAAAACTGTTTTGGATATATTATAAAAACTGTTTTAAAGTTTTAAAAAACATTTTTTTAAACTGTTTTAAAGAGTTTAAAAAAACTGTTGTGAATGTTTAAAAACTGTTTTGTAATGTTTTGAAAACTGCTTTTAATATTATAAAAAATTGTTAAGAGAATGTTTTACAAATTTTTTGAAAAACCGTAATATAAAAATATTGTAAAACAGTTTTTAACATTTTTAAAAACTGTTTTGGATATATTATAAAAACGGTTTTAAAGTTTTAAAAAACATTTTTTAAAACTGTTTTAAAGAGTTTAAAAAAAACTGTTGTGAATTTTTAAAATTTGTTTTGTAATATTTTAAAAACTGTTTTTGATATTACAAAAAATTGTTAAGAGAATGTTTTACAAATTTTTTAACATTTTTAAATATAATATAAAAATTGTAATATAAAAATATTGCAAAAAATATTTTTAACATTTTTGAATATAATATAAAAATTGTTTTTAAATAAATTAATTGGATTGACTTTAATTTCGCCTAATGTTGTTTAATAGCGTCATCTGAATTTGCCTAGGTAAAATTTGCCTTTGCCATGCCCACGCTTTTGCCCACTAACAACCAAACGGACCCTTATATTTTTTTACAGGATAACATTTTAGGGTTATATTTTATTCGCGTGGTACACATGAACAAAGCAATGGTTTGCGACTGGTAGATTGTTTATTTATTATTGTTGTTGATATGCGAGATTGTTGTTTTAATTTTTTTTACTGGCCGTACGGGCTTTTGTGTTGATTAAATAGGTTAATTTTCATGTATAAACAAAGGAGACTCTGTGGAATTTTTTTAAAAATTATAAAGATTTGTTGATGTGTGAGATTTTTCAATTTTTTGTGGTCGTGCGGGCTTTTGTGTTGATTAAACAGGTTGGTTTTCATGTATAAACAAAGGAGACTATGTCGAATTTTTTTAAAAATTGTAAAGAATTGTTGATATGCAAGATTCTTAAAGCCGTGCGGGCTTTTCTATTGATTAAACAAGTTGGTTTTCATGTATAAACAAAGGAGACTCTGTCAATTTTTTTAAAAAATTGTAAAAAGTTGTTGATACGATTAACTAATATATTTGGATATTTTATTTTACTATAATATTATTTTGATAAAATGATTATTTATTGATTGCAGGTTGTGCAAAAGAAGTTTAAGATACTTGTTTTTGAGTGTGTCTACTATATGTGACACTAAGAGAAGTTTTTGAAGCGTGACAACCATATTTATCATCTTAATTTAGGGATGATATTTTTTTTGACAATTGTATATCTTATTAATTAGTATGATTTTGTACTCATTTAAATATTTCGACTTGAATGTAGTTTAATGGAAGAAATTGTTATAGGATACGTGCTTCAATGAATGTGGTTGATATATTGCATTTTTTATCAGATGATTTTATTTATAATGCATATTAGACGTAAATTATTATTGCAACATAAACATATAATAATATAACTATTTATGATAATTTTTTATTCTTCAATTGGGACGGTTATAAACCGTCCTTAATACAGATTTGTATTAATTGAGAATACCTTTTGGGACGATTTTTACTGTCCTAATTGGGTTGCCAGAATCTCAGTAGTATTAGGGACGGTTTATCCATCCCTAATACTATTGGCGGGAGCAGGAATTTTTTCGCGGGAACACCATTTGGGACATAAAAATCTGTCCCTAATGCCAAATGCAGAGCGTCCATGAATTAACATTAAGGACGGTAAAATCCGTCCCTAAAATATTTAGGACGCCTAGTATAAGAGACGGATTTTTGCCGTTGCAAAAATCGTCCCTAACACTCTTTTAGGACGATTTTGGTACTTTTAGGGACGGTTTTTTACCGTCCCTAATACTCATTTTTCTTGTAATGCTATGAGTACTGATCTAGAAGCTATCGACTGCTCTCAATCCATGTATGACTTATGTTAACTCTTGAACCTAAGTCAATGTCAATGAAACCTTGAAGGTCACCGAATTCCCTTTCCAACGGTCCACTCTATGCACGAATTGGCCTCACAGTTCACACGAACGACCCGTTTTACTTCGAACATCCATCGAGCGCTTTGGGGTCTAATTTGATCCTGATCAACTCTCCAAACCTAGTGAAGCTCAGTGAAATCTTAAAGGGACAAAAATTCCCTTTCCAACGGTTCGTTCCATGCATTAATTGGTCTCATAGTTCACACGAACAACCCATTTTACTTCAAAAATCACCCGTTTGGAGACCATCGGGTGCTACATAGCCCGTTTGACTTCGGCCAACTCCCGAGACTGAGAGTGTCTTAATAGATTCTGTATGGGCTTTAAATTCCCTAAATAATCCCAACTATGAACGATTCGGATTTGCGGTTATGATTTTATGCCAATTTTTCTGAAAAAGTATGAATTATTCCTTAATATAACATACATATATATATATATATATATATATATATATATATATAGTACATTAATATATATCTAATTCTTATAAATAAAAAATATATGTGTGCATGTACACAAAATTACATATATTTATATTTTATTAAATTATATAATATACTAAGATCCATATATTAAATAATATAATCAATAGATACATGATATTTGTATATCGTTTTACACATGTATTATTAATGTATGGAATAATATAAAATATACGTATACTACATATCTATTAAAAAATATTATCAATTCATGTATGTATATAATTTTATTTGGAATTATTCATGCAATATACATTCATGATATATTACACACACACACACAAACACATACACACACAGACAAATATATATATATATATATATATATATATATATATAGTCAAACTCCCAACATACCTCATAAAATATACATAAAAACACATGAGATGTTCATGCACTTATGATGTATATATGTATGTATGTATATATGTATGTATACATTCATATATCATGTATGTAGGGAAGTTTTATGTATGTGCTCACACATACACATTTATGTGTAATATAAATATACATGGTTGTTACTATTTTCAAATTTTCGGAGAACTGTCTTTACATATAAGTTTATCAAATGAGCATCGATATTTATAAACACAAAAAACGGGATTTTAAAATTGTATTTAAAAGTAGTGTTTAAATCAAAAAAATTTAATACATAACCAAATGGGCCCTTAGTGTTATTTATTCACTCTATTCTCATTTTGTAATATCTTTTAGTCCCTTTTCATTATCACACATCAAGCAATATCCATTTTTATTATTAGTATTCATACAACATATTTTCATAAAAACCCGTAGAGACAAAAAAAAGGGTTTACTTGTAAAATGCAAAAGCATACTTGGACACACTTTTCTTCAAAAGCACTCAAAGAAGAATCCTAAATTTAGGTTTATGGTTTGAACCCCACCCCTACGATATATTCAAAATATATGTACTTTGATTCCCCTTGGGCTACGTAGGCATCCTAGGCCAATCCTGGGATTCGAGTCCTCTCTTTTCATTTATGCCTTTTATACTATATTATATCTATTTTGTGAGTCTTGAACTCCTACATATTTGTGTCTCGTCTGACATGGACATTTTCTTTTCCATAGCGACTCTTGACTCGACGAACACTCACATCATATGTTAATGTTATTTTCGGGTAGTCCTCTGGATTCTTCTTCTTTATCTTTCCCATAACACGGGTCGGATGATTCCTTTCTCCCGTTATTCATATTATAAGCATGTACACGCACATCACGCTTTGGATAAAATAAGAATATTAACAAAGACCATACGACATCTAAAGTGCGGAATGGGTGCTTAACACCTTCCTATTTCGTAATGTAGTCCTTGGAACTTCGATTCATTTGGTTTCGTACGCATCAGAATGACATTGTTGCCATTCTCTCGAGGAATCTACACTCTTTTACCAATTTTGAGCAAAGTAGACTGGTGACTCCAGTCCTTCATGTTATCCCCTTTTGATGACGAACAAATTTATATCCAAGGCAACCCACGAAGTTTCCTGTACAATTGGTAAAAAGAGAACTTTCATATCCTTGAATCACCCGCACGCGCATAGCGGGGAAGAGGAGACTCCTTTAGGACATTCCCTCCCATCACGATTTTGGTGTCGACTCATACCGGATGAATCCGACCAAGAGAGCCACAACCAGATTAAGGGATGTCCCAAATGACTGAAGCCACTCATGGTATTGGAAAAAAGGTGAATTGGGAGAAATAACGTTTAGAATGTGAAGGTTTATCTTTGGAAATCGAGATATGAAATTGATAATTCTAGTAAAATGAAATGCAAAATGTAAACTATGGTACACCAAGACTACTGAAGATTTAAATAGAGAGATGGAAAATAAAGCGTACGACCTAGAATAACGAGACAACAAAGCGAGCTACATATAATCATGCCTGAGGTGACCAAGCTCGAAGTCCTAATGCAAAGTAAGGAAGTTTTCACAAGAAGATTATAGACAATGTCTGGAGATTAAAAGTTACTTGAATCAGGACTATTAGAGGGGGAAAGAAAAAAGAAAGTTCTCGTTGTATTTAAAATGCAGAATATGAAAGTTCATAAGTGTGGATTTTTTAGTTTTTATACTAAGAAGGTGTGGACACCCCATCATAGAACCCTCCAAATACCTCCTTAGGTCCCTAACACTTCTCCTGTCACCATAAGACCCTAGACCCCACTCCAGATCCTGATCCAAAAGCCATCGGGTGCTCCTGATCCCGATTTGACCTTTTTTAACTCTCCAACTTAAGTGAAACTCATTTCACCCTCATAGGTCTTTGAATACCTTTTCCAACAGTCCATAGCATGCAAGAATCGGCCTCATAGTTCATGCGTACTTATAATATTACTCTAAATGTTGATCTAGAAGCCATCGAGCACTAATGAGTCCCATTTGACCATGGTCAACTCATAAACCCGAATTAAGATCATTAAACTCTTATAGGTCTATGAATCCCTTTCCAACTATCCATACCGTGCGTGAATCGGCCTCACTGTTCGTCTGTACATGCCTTATTACTCCGAACCCTGATTTATAGCACTCTCGAGCCCCATTTGACTTTGGTGGACTCTCCAACGCGAGCAAAGCTCATTGAAATATCATAAAAATCTGAATTCCCTTTCTAATGGTCCATACTGTGCAAGAATCAGACTCACGGTTCTCGCATACTTGCCTTTTCACTGTAAGAAACCCTGTGTAGAGGCCACTTGGCACTCCCGAGCCTCCTTTGACCTTGTTCAACTCTCCAACTCGACAAAGCTCATCAAAATATCATATGGATCTGAATCCCCTTCCCAACAACCCATACCTTGTGCAAATTGGCCTCAAGGTTCATGTATACTTGCCTTTTTACTCTGATAAACCCCCGTCCAGAGGCCATCGGGTGCTTTTCAGCCCAGTTTGACTTTGGTCAACTCTCGAACTTAGGAGTAGCTCAATGGATTTTTATATGGCTCTAAATACCCTTTCCAATAGTCCCACTCGTGCATGTTTCATACTTAATGTTTACATCTTATGCTCGTTTCTCTAGAAAAGTTCGTTTCAGGCTGCCTATAGGCACCCCAGACCCTCTGCCTATTAGTAGGGTGTAATTTACTTTGATAATAAGCCAGGGTTATGCTGACATGCAAGATAAGGACTATACCAATCGGCACCCCTTGAACCATAATTTTTTTTATATTTAAGAAGTCCATGAGCTCATTCGCTCGAAATCAGTGCGCCAAAATTCAACTTTCCAAACATTTCCCCCTTTTTTCTCACATCATCCTTATCTATATTTCATCATCCATTTTATCCTTACCTCACCATCATTCAACCACCATGAAAATCAACCTATACTACTCTAAAATCATAATTAAATTCCTATAGAAGGTCTACTCTCATGATTTTACAACTCATATAATTACTATTAGTCATTTGTTGGATCCTTCATTTTTGGTATATATTTTATTTATTTCATTTTCTTACCCAAAACTAATATTTTTTTTTAATATTAGTACACACAAAACATATTTTCATAAAACCTAAAAAGCCAAAAAAAGGGTTTTCCTGTAAACCCTAAACTAGAATTCCCTATTTTTTACACTCTGTACGCTTGTTCACCTTTACTTAAAACAAAATAACAGAATTTCTAATTTTGGATGTATGGATTAAATCCCACCCTTGTGTGTTATCGAACTATGTGAACTTTGATTCCTTTTGTCTACGTAGAAGCCCTGAGCCAATCTCGGGATTCTAAATCCATTTTCTCATTTAGTCACTTTGTGTTTTCTCGCGTTTAGTAGCATTGTGAATATGTGTACTCCTACATGTTAGTGTTCCGTCTCAATGTATACATTCACCTCCTCACAGTGAATTTTGATTTCATGGACACTAACATCATATTTTTACGTAATCTTTTGTACACTCCTTAGAATGATTCTCACTCTGTCATTCTTAAGATCTTATTAGGATGATTTCTTTCTCTCATTATTCAAATCTCACATTTGGTATATATGAATCACATTTTGGATAAAAGGAGAATAATATCACAGCCTAAGAGAGACCTAAATGGAGTAATGGGTTCTATAAGAACAATTTTTCAATCATTGTTCATAGCGTAACTTTAGGCTAGTTTGGTGTATCCCGTTACGAATCGTCACGCACCATCAAGTGAACCGAACTCAAGCATCTCCAAGTTTGAAGACTTATTGTCATCCAAAAACATATAAAATGATTTAGAGTTTGATTTAATTCATAGAATCTTATTAGGGATGTTTAATTTTTATCAAAAAGACGAATAAGGCTTTTACTTTGCGAAAATATGTTTTTGGAAGACCTGGAGGCGGAGTTATTAAAATCTCAAAGTTTCATTTGTGTCGTTCGAACGACATTACCCAATCGTTCAAACGAAATTCCATTTTTATCCAAATGACATTGAAAGTAATTCAAATGACATGCAGAAGTTGTTCGAATGACCCCGCCTACTCAAGTTCTTTATATAGACATGTTCCGTGAATCAGATTGTTCAAGAATTTTGCCAACACGTTTCTACACATCCGCAACAAAATTTCTTCAAGTTTTGTGTTTTTAAAACAACATTTTAATTCATAAAAGGCATCCTTGAATATTGTTCTTGTGAATTAGTTTAGAACCCTAGAAAATTTTGTATCTATTGGATACACCTTGGTGGAGAGGTACTCCATTGCTGACTTGTGATACTTGCAGGGATTCACTGCTGAAGACGAAGGCTAAGGCTAACGGAGGAGTGCAGTAATGTGATTCTTGTGAGGATCATATTTGTTCATTAGAGATTTTTGAAGAATAGCTTGTTATGCATGTAAGGGAACTCAAGTAGTTTGTAAGTCGACTCTCTTGTAAATTTCTAAGTGAATAAAAAGTTTTACCCAAAAGTTTTTTTTCCTGAACCTCGAGATTTGTGATTGTTTGAATTTTCATATTTGATTTATATCACATAGATGCATTGTTAGGGTTTAATTTATTTGGATCAAAGATTGAATCTAATTACATAAGTTTAAAATTGGAAAATTGCGAATTAAATTGATAATCGATATCACATCCTTTTCAAATAGTTGATTACACCTGCTTGATTTGAGACAATAATTATACATGCTTGATTTACATATTTTGTGATGATATATTTTCTTCGTTGTGATGCTTTACACGTAATGTTTATCATTTCTACTTCTTTGTCCATTTTTCTATTTCGGATAAAAATATAAGGGGAGAGCAAATTAAAATAGATTTTTGACGTGTTTTGATGAGTTTAAATTTTGGGGGAGTATTTATTTATATGAATTATATTTTGTTTCAAACTTGATGCCTCATGAAGGGATATTTTTTTATCTCATGTGTGTAGGTACTTAAAGAGGAATTCAAGACATATGTATGAAAACAAAGTTTAAAAGGGAAGAATAAGAAATGTTTGAAGACAAAAAGACTTATGTCGGTATCATTATCTTTGTTATAGGAGATTTTTATTTTAATTTGGTGTTCGATATATTTGTTTGTTTTGTACTATAATAGGTAAAGTGGGTGATTTGTAAGAACAATTTTTTTTATGATTGTTCATAGCATAACTTTAGGCTAGTTTGGCTTATTCCGTTGCAAATCATCACGCACCGTCAAGACAAACCGAACTCAAGCATCTCCAAGTTTGAAGACTTACCGTCATCCCAAAAGGTGTAAAATGTTTTAGATTCTGAATTAATTCATAGAATCATATTAGGGATGTTTAATTTTTATCAAAAAGATGAACAGGGCTTTTACTTTGCAAAAATATGTTTTGGAAGACTTGTAGACGGAGTTTTTAAAATCTCAAAGTTTTGTTTTTGTCGTTCAAACAACATTACCCAGTTGTTCAAACGACATTCCATTGTCATCCAAACGACATTGAAAGTCGTTCAAATGACATGCTCTTATCGTTCAAACAACATGCAAAAGTCGTTTGAACGACCCCACCGACTCAAGTTTTTTATATAAACATGTTTCGTGAACTAGATTGTTCAAGAATTTAGCCAACACATTTTTTCATATCAGCAGCAAAATTTCTTCAAGTTTTGTGTTTCCAAAACACTGTTTTAATTCACAAAAAAGTATCCTTGAATATTACTCTTGTTAATTAGAACCCTATAAAGTTTTATATCTACTGTATACACCTTGGTGGAGAGGAACTCTATTGATAACTTATGATACCTGCGGAGATTCAATGATGAAGATGAAGGCTGAGGCTAACTGAGGGCTCCAATCATTTGATTCTTGCGAGGATCATAGTTGTTCATTAGAAATTTTTGAATAATAGCGCATTATGCTTGTAAAGGAACTCAAGTAGTATGTAAGTTAACTATCTTATAAATTTCTAAGTGAATAAAAGGTTTTACTCGAAAGGTTTTTTGCCCTAAAACTTAGCCTAGGTTATTTGCTTTGTTTGCTTTATCTATTTTATCACATAGTTGCATGTTTAGGATAAAATTGGTTTAAAATTTTCTTCCGCATTTAAAATTGCTATTGCAATCTTTGTTTGAATAAAAGTCACCCATTGCAATTATTTTGCTTCCTCAGGTGCCCAATTCATTCCCATTCTGTAACTTAGTCCCCGGATCACAGACTCAGTTGGTTTCATAGGCCTCGGTTTGTCTTTTAGTTTCGCTATTTTGTGGACAACTACACTCTGCACGGCGGGTGGAAAATACTTGCGGGCAAAGCACTCCCAGAACAACTGAATAGGGATCGTGTCCCTCTCTTCCAATGTGGTAGTGGACTCCCACCACCGCAAAGCGGCCCCCACCAGCTTAAAGGAAGCCAACAACTTCTTTTGCACGTCGGTGCACTCATACATACGAAGAAGCCGCTGGATGTCTTTCTTCCATTGGCTGACTGTGACGATATCTGAGCAACCAGAGAACTCAGGGGGATGCGCCTTCTGAAAAGCCTCCCTAACCCTCTCCCATGCAGATGGAAGCTGTGCTGGTACTGGTGCCAATGCCTGAATCTGGGGTGGAGCCTACTGAACCACCGCTAGCGTGGCATTCACCACCTGAGCAACAATGGAGGCTACTTCACTAGCATTCATAGTGCCTTGTGCCGGAGCTGTTGGTTGCTCGGCCTGGGCATGCCTATCCTTCGGTGCACATCTCAGAGGCATCTGAAACGTGAAGAAGTTTATTAGTCTACAGTCATTATTAAATCTCAAAGAGCTGAAGACGTAACGTAAAAGCAGAAAATACAACAATCCTAAAAATAGGGCTCTATATCAAAGAGAGCAACGCTGAAAGCATAATAAGCTGCACAGATCCTAAAGGACACTAGAACCTGATGCTCTGATACCACCTTTGACACCCCGCCTAATTAAATACCGGGCGATCACTCCTTTATTAAATTAAAATCAAGGTGAACAGTTGGTTCATTCTTAGCATCACTGTCGTAAAAATAAACTTTTCCAAATTAACACCCTAATTAATTAAGCTAAGTGTCAAAACCATTTTTAACCTTTCTAACCAAATTGTATTTTTAAAGAAAAACTTATTTATTTAATTATTAACCACATTTTCAATAAGTAATAATCATACAACAATTATTCTGGAACATAATCCAATTACTTTAAACATTCAACATCCCAAAAATCCCAACATTCAAAACTAAATGTAAAACATACATGCTGAATAAATCCCAAAGTAACAGTACTAGAAATAACTGAAATACAAATGTCCCAACATAACAGATAAATAGTGAAAAGGGCGACACATGCCCCAATAATTGAGAATCATAGGAGTGGAATCAAGTAAATGAAATCGACTAAGCAAGTGGCCTGCAACTCCCACCTAAGCTGCAGCACGTTCCTTCCAAGGGATCCTAAGCAAGACGCCCCTGTGGCTGGGCATCTGTAGTACATACATATATATACGAGAGAGAGAGAGAGAGAGAGAGAGAGAGAGAGAGAGAGAGAGAGAGAGAGAGAGAGAGAGAGAGAGAGAGAGAGAGAGAGAACGGGTTAGAGCCCGATAGTGTATATGATTTAAAAATTGTTTAGCAAGTATTTAAACTGATAGAGGCCAATGCAACAACATATTAGTGTGGCACTCTCTTGAGAAATTCTCACCTCTCTTCTAATGTGCACACCTATAGCACTAACCTTACCAGCGGTCTATCTCATCATATATCACGCTATCCTTTCCCAATGGTTTAAGTTATCTTAGGTTATTCGTAGGATTCAAAATTTAATGATTCAATTGTTTGAAAAGAATATTTCAATTTGTAACCAAAGTTCTCATTTTAACTTTATTAATCAATAAAGTTTTCCAGTGTCAAATTATACTTTCTCAAAACAAGTATTTACAATTTGAGTCATCAACCATGTCCTACATATCAAATCACAGTAGGCAGTTCCAGATTTCAGAATTTCATATATATATTAACTACTCGTAAAATATATATATATATCATAACATCACCCCAAATAAAAAACTATGGTGCGGGCATACTCTACTATCCAAACCCCGTATCATTCATATTAAGGGGAATACAAATTCGAAATCACTCTCGAATTGTATTAACACATACACAAACAATATTGAGGCGAAGCATAGATTCCAAGTCTCTAAGAGGATGGCACATACCCGCGTCTCTTAGGACCGTCTGAACTATCGATTCGATAGCCTGTACCAAGGATATCTAGCTTCTAGGGTACAAGTCAATATCCCCCATTAAGGTCCCATCGAGATAAGACTGTCCCAGCGCGGTAACCTCAGAGATAGCAAGTAGCGTGGGCATGTTTTCACACATAGATAGCATATGCATACACAATCATATAACTATACTAATATTACCAGGTCAATTTTGGGTATATTCCCAAATCCCATAGTTACGACTTTTATCCATATTATCATATTTTAGTAAACACTTATAACGGTTCGTTTCTAACCTTGATTCGGTATTATTCCAACGTACCACACAACTCTCATGACTTTATTCTCCAAATTATAAAATTCAGTAGGTATACACATATGTCCCAAAGTAACTCTCTTACGTGTCTCTCTCTTTAAATCATAAATTCACCGACCCTTATGTAATTATCCCAAAATACAATCTTTGCCCGACATCAAGGGTACCAAACTTTATTCACATGTCCTACTGGTCTTCCCTATCCCCCAAAACATTTTATTAAGGATGCCCAAGCATTATTTCACAATAAATTGAACTTAACTAATTTAGAAAGGGAAATAGGAGTCTGCCAGGAGGGGTCGATCGATCGAGGTCTGGGGCTCGATCGATCGAACCTTCGATCGATCGAAGCTCTAGGCTCGATCGATCGATCGAGCAGGTATTGCGATTTCTGCAGTTTTGCAGTTACGGGTTCTAACACATTTCTTCATCCAAAGTCAAGTTTTACATTCCCAAACGTCCAAAGATTCATACTACTAACATTATATCTCCATATTAGGTATTTCCAACGTAAAGCATGTGGATTTCTATCATTATACATGGATTAACAGCCCAAAGATTATCATAATTATCAAGAACCCTAGAATTCTCTTAAACATGGTTCTAACAAGTATTTTCAGAAATTTCTTCTTATAAACATCATAATTTCGTGGGTAATTCCTCTACATGGCAAGGGTTACCAGAATTATCAATCTATCCATCACTACATGCAATTCATATCTCAAATCTTTGGTTTTCTTCCATAAAAACTCATTCTAATTACTCCTAAACTAATATGAAAGATGCACCAACGAAATAGCAAGATAAACACTTGCCTGGGATTTTCGACGTTCTGGTTTGCGGATGATTTTGGTGTGGTTGCGTTCCCCGTCGCGCGATCTACGCGTTGGTGGTGGTGGCGGTGCAAACGGATGGATTTTGGGCCTTGAATTTGCCTAGAGAGCTCTCTCCTTCCTCTCCTATGGCCGTTCTTCTGTTTGTGTTTTCTAACCCTAGCTGACTAACCTATATGGCTGATATAGATTACTAATTTTCGTGGGTTTAATTACCCAAAAATGTGAAATGTCCAAAACTCCCTCCCGGGGTACCAATTAGGCCTAAAAACGTCCCGAGACCCAAACTAAACCCCCCTGGGTACACTTTTCTGACTCTCTCGACCCTTCCGGACGCGTTGGCGCACTCAAAACGACCATACGAACAACTTATAAAATATTCACTTTTATTTATCAAAATTTAGTCCCGACGCGACACGGGCGCGTCCCGACTCAAATTTCCAAAATTGTCATTTTATTCACTCGTGACATTCAATATAACCAATATTACATATTACTTTGCTCATTAGTAATATTCAACAAATTTCCCATAATTACTAACTCTCGTCACGTTAATAATTATAACATAATTAATTTCCGGATTTTTATTAAATAATTAACTCACATTAAATTTAATAAATTCCAAAATTAATATAGCATAAAAATACGGGGTGTTACATACTTCCCCCCTAATAACGGAATTTCGTACCGAAATTCGAAAAACAAGGAATACTTGGTAAGAACAAATCTGGATATCTCTCGCGCATATCGGCCTCGCACTCCCAAGTGGATTCCTCCATGTTATGATGCTCCCACTGGACCCGTACAAGTGGAACTATCTTCGACCTCAATCTCCTCTCACTATAGTCTAGGATAGCCACCAGTCTCTCTTCATAAGAGCTGTCAGGCTGTAAGTCCATCTCATCTTTCGCAATGTGAGTATGGGCCATATCATCCCGAAGATACCGTCTCAACAACGAGATGTGGAATACATCGTGAATGCGATGTAAATGTTCTGGTAGTCCCAATCTGTATGCTACCGGCCCAATCCTCTCGATAATGGGAAATGGTCCAACGTATCTCGGGGCCAATTTCCCTTTCTTCCCGAACCTCATCACTCCTTTCATAGGAGATACACGCAGTAACACTTGGTCCCCCACATTAAACTCCCTGAAGAATCGTTTCGCATTGGCGTAGCTCTTCTGCCTGTCCTGGGCTACTCGAATGCGACTCCTGATCATCTCAATCCTCGCGGAGGTTTCCTGAATCACCTCCGGCCCTAGCAACATGTTATCCCCCACCTCGAGCCAATAAGTTGGAGAACGATAAGGCCTGCCATACAAAGCCTCAAATGGATCCATACCAATCGTAAACTGATAAGAGTTATTATAAGCAAACTCTACCAGTGGAAGATGTGGCTCCCAACCTCCTCCAAAATCAAGAACACATATGTGTAGCATATCCTCTAACATCTGATTAGCACGCTCTGTCCGTCCATCTGTCTGTGGGTGATAAGCTGAACTCAACCTTAACTCAGTACCCATAGCCTCCTGAAAGATTTCCCAGAAACGTGACACGAAATCTTGTCTCTATCCAACACAATATTCAGGGGCACCCCATGTAATCTGACAACCTCAGCAATGAACAACTGAGCGTACTGACCCGTGGTATAGTCTGTCCGCACCGGCAGAAAATGAGCCACCTTGTTCAAACGGTCCACAATCACCCAGATAGAATCGTGGCCCCGCTGTGATGCAGGCAACCCTGTAATAAAATCCATGGAAATACTCTCCCATTTCCACGCGGGTACTTCCAATGGCTGAAGCAATCCTAACGGTTTTTGATGGTCCAACTTCACCAGCTGGCAGGTAGAACATTTGGACACGAACTCAACAATGTCCTTCTTTATCCCACTCCACCAGTATTGCCTCCTCATATCCTGGTACATCTTATCTCCTACAGGATGTACTGCAAATCGGGACCCGTGAGACTAGGTCATCACTGCATGACGTAATTTTGCTCCTTCTGGAACCACCAATCTCCCATTAAACCTTAAACCCCCATCAGAACTAACAGAGTAGGACTCAGCACCATCAGCTAAAAGTCGTACAATCTGCTCCTGGCAAAACGGGTCTGTGGTTTGGGCCTGTATTACCCTCGTAACAATCTCGAGTGTGACTGTCATAACAGATATGAAGGAACGGGCTACTGCGTCTTGGTGACCCAACTCCTTCCACATCGCTTTCCAGACGTTCGCTACCTCGTCTACCGGTCTACGGCTCAACGTATCAGCAACTACGTTGGCCTTCTCCGGATGATATTGTATGTCAAACTGATAGTCCTTTACAAACTCTAACCATCTGCGCTGTCGCATATTCATCTCTCGCTGAGTGAATAGGTACTGCAGTGACTTGTGGTCTGTGAACAAGCGGAATTTCTCCCCCAATAAGTATTGCCTCCATATCCTCAATGCAAAAACGACCGTTGTTAACTCCAGGTCGTGGGTGGGGTAATTCTTCTCATGCGGCTTAAGCTTGCGGGAGGTAAAAGCTATAGCCTTCTCCTCCTACTGAAGTACTCCCCCAAGTCCCCGTAAAGAGGCATCGGTGTAAACCAGGTACTCCGCACCCGACTTTGGTAAAGCAAGGACTGGATCTGAAGTAAGCTTGTCTTTCAGCTCATCGAAAGACAACTTACAAGCGTCATCCCAAACATATGGTACCCTTTTACGAGTCAAGTTCGTCAATGGACCCGCTATTTTGGAGAATCTCCGAATGAATCTCCTTTAGTATCCGGATAACTCCAAGAAACTATGCACTTCCGTCGGTGTCGTGGGTTGTCCCCATTCCCTCACCGCTGACACTTTACTCGAGTCAACTGCAATCCCCTGCTCAGACACAACATGGCCCAAGAACTGTACTTCTCACAACCAGAATCCACACTTCTCGTACTTAGCATACCACTGATGCTCTCATAAATTCTGAAGAACCTGCCTCAAGTGCTCGGCATGCTCCTCCTCGGAATGTGAATATATCAAAATGTCATCTATGAAGACAATGACAAACTGATCCAAGAACTCTCTGAATACTCGGTTCATTAAGTCCATGAATACGGCTGGAGCATTTGTGAGACCAAATGGCATCACTCTGAACTCGTAAGACCCATATCTCATCAAGAAGGCAGTCTTTGAAACATCCTGATCTCTAATATGTAGCTGATGGTACCCCGACCTCAGATCTATCTTCGAAAAGAAAGTTGATCCCCTCAGTTGGTCGAACAAATCATCGATTCGAGGCAACGGATACTTATTCCGTATCGTGACCTTGTTCAACTCCTGGTAGTCCACACACAACCTCAGTGAACCATCTCTCTTCTTCACAAACAGAACTGGAGCGCCCCAAGGTGAGGTACTCCTGCGAATGAAGTCCTGACCTAACAGCTGCTCTATCTGATCTCGTAACTCTCGCATCTCCGCTGGAGCCATACGGTATGGAGCGCGTGCTATAGGTCTAGTATCTGGCAATAAATCTATAACAAAGTCTATCTCTCGACTAGGGGGTAGGCCTGGTATTTCCTAAAACACATCGAAATACTCACGAACAACTGGAATCGAGTATAACGGAATCACAACCTCCTTAGAGGTATCCTCCTCTATATAATACAAATGATCGGTCGAACCTCCCTCTGGGCGAGGCATCGCCACTACAAACATCTCTTGCCCCGGAATGGCAAAAATAATGCTCCCACCGAAGCAATCAATCATGGATCTATAAGCTGCGAACCAATCCAGACCAATAATAACAGCATGCTCATGCATATCTAAGACTAACATGTCTGCAGGTAATACCAAACTACCAATCTCTACCCCCACTCCTCGGCATATAAAGAAGAAAAGCGACCCACTCCCCAGTGGTGAGTCTACACACGTCACTGTGCTCTCTGCTGTGGCTAACAACCCTAAGGCCTTCGTAAAATACGTATCTATAAAATAATGAGTCGCCCCAGTATCAAACAAAACCCGAACCATAGTACCATGGATAGGAAACATACCCTCAATCGTGGGTGGTGCCTGTGGAGCTACTGCCTAGTGGACGTTATAGACACGTCCGTACTGTAACTGCCCCTGCTGCACTGGAGCTGCTGGAACGGCTGGTAGGGCTAGCACCTGGGCTGGAGCTGGGAGGGCAGGTGGAAAAAGTGGCCTCTGTGGATCATTACGGGCACCCTGCAGCTGTGGGGGCCTATCTCCCTCCGGAAAATCCTGGCGTCTATGGCTGTGTCTACCACACCCAAAACATCGGCCTTTGAAGTTGCCTCCCCTCTGACCCTGTTGACCATGGCCCTGCTGGCCGTTACCTCCCCGCCACTGGCCCTGTTGGCCATGATGAACACGCTATTGGCCCTGCTGTTGACCCTGATGTCGGTGTTGACCTTGCTGGCCCTGATGATTAGGTTGTCCCTGCTGACCCTGCCTATAACCCCCATATCCCTGCCTGGAATCACCTGAACGGAATCGCTTAGCAGGGTCCCCCTGATGGGAACTCTCCTCGTGCTGACGAGTCTGTCCATGAGATGGTGCCCCACTAGCGCTATTACCCCCGGTCCTGCCCTGCTGGCTGAACTCTCCTGCTCTCTTGCTTCCCTACAGATGGAAGCGGTGATCCTGGCAATGTAGCAACGCAGCATTGAATACATCAGTAAAAGTACTCAGAGATAGATTCCCTATAAGATGCTGACGGATCCTCCAAACTAACCCGTCCACAAACAACATAATCTTCTTGCCCTCAGTGGGCCTCATCTGGCACGATGGTGAGAAGTCTCGTGAACTCCTCCTCATACTCAGCTATGGTAGAATTCTCCTGTTTCAAATTCAGTAATTTCCGCCTCATCTCAGTCTGCACGGCAGGTGGAAAATACTTGCGGTCAAAGCACTCCCAGAACAACTGAATAGGGATCGTGTCCCTCTCTTCCAATGTGGTAGTGGACTCCCACCACCGCAAAGCGGCCCCCACCAGCTTAAAGGAAGCCAACAACTTCTTTTGCACGTCGGTGCACTCATACATACGAAGAAGCCGCTGGATGTCTTTCTTCCATTGGCTGACTGTGACGATATCTGAGCAACCAGAGAACTCAGGGGGATGCGCCTTCTGAAAAGCCTCCCTAACCCTCTCCCATGCAGATGGAAGCTGTGCTGGTACTGGTGCCAATGCCTGAATCTGGGGTGGAGACTACTGAACCACCTCTAGCATGGCATTCACCACCTGAGCAACAATGGAGGCTACTTCACTAGCATTCATAGTGCCTTGTGCCGGAGCTGTTGGTTGCTCGGCCTGGGCATGCCTATCCTTCGGTGCACATCTCAGAGGCATCTGAAACGTGAAGAAGTTTATTAGTCTACAGTCATTATTAAATCTCAAAGAGCTGAAGACGTAACGTAAAAGCAGAAAATACAACAATCCTAAAAATAGGGCTCTATATCAAAGAGAGCAACGCTGAAAGCATAATAAGCTGCACAGATCCTAAAGGACACTAGAACCTGATGCTCTGATACCACCTTTGACACCCCGCCTAATTAAATACCGGACGATCACTCCTTTATTAAATTAAAATCAAGGTGAACAGTTGGTTCATTCTTAGCATCACTGTCGTAAAAATAAACTTTTCCAAATTAACACCCTAATTAATTAAGCTAAGTGTCAAAACCATTTTTAACCTTTCTAACCAAATTGTATTTTTAAAGAAAAACTTATTTATTTAATTATTAACCACATTTTCAATAAGTAATAATCATACAACAATTATTCTGGAACATAATCCAATTACTTTAAACATTCAACATCCCAAAAATCCCAACATTCAAAACTAAATGTAAAACATACATGCTGAATAAATCCCAAAGTAACAGTACTAGAAATAACTGAAATACAAATGTCCCAACATAACAGATAAATAGTGAAAAGGGCGACACATGCCCCAATAATTGAGAATCATAGGAGTGGAATCAAGTAAATGAAATCGACTAAGCAAGTGGCCTGCAACTCCCACCTAAGCTGCAGCACGTTCCTTCCAAGGGATCCTAAGCAAGACGCCCCTGTGGCTGGGCATCTGTAGTACATACATATATATACGAGAGAGAGAGAGAGAGAGAGAGAGAGAGAGAGAAACGGGTTAGAGCCCGATAGTGTATATGATTTAAAAATTGTTTAGCAAGTATTTAAACTGATAGAGGCCAATGCAACAACATATTAGTGTGGCACTCTCTTGAGAAATTCTCACCTCTCTTCTAATGTGCACACCTATAGCACTAACCTTACCAGCGGTCTATCTCATCATATATCACGCTATCCTTTCCCAATGGTTTAAGTTATCTTAGGTTATTCGTAGGATTCAAAATTTAATGATTCAATTGTTTGAAAAGAATATTTCAATTTGTAACCAAAGTTCTCATTTTAACTTTATTAATCAATAAAGTTTTCCAGTGTCAAATTATACTTTCTCAAAACAAGTATTTACAATTTGAGTCATCAACCATGTCCTACATATCAAATCACAGTAGGCAGTTCCAGATTTCAGAATTTCATATATATATTAACTACTCGTAAAATATATATATATATCATAACATCACCCCAAATAAAAAACTATGGTGCGGGCATACTCTACTATCCAAACCCCGTATCATTCATATTAAGGGGAATACAAATTCGAAATCACTCTCGAATTGTATTAACACATACACAAACAATATTGAGGCGAAGCATAGATTCCAAGTCTCTAAAAGGATGGCACATACCCGCGTCTCTTAGGACCGTCTGAACTATCGATTCGATAGCCTGTACCAAGGATATCTAGCTTCTAGGGTACAAGTCAATATCCCCCATTAAGGTCCCATCGAGATAAGACTGTCCCAGCGCGGTAACCTCAGAGATAGCAAGTAGCGTGGGCATGTTTTCACACATAGATAGCATATGCATACACAATCATATAACTATACTAATATTACCAGGTCAATTTTGGGTATATTCCCAAATCCCATAGTTACGACTTTTATCCATATTATCATATTTTAGTAAACACTTATAACGGTTCGTTTCTAACCTTGATTCGGTATTATTCCAACGTACCACACAAATCTCATGACTTTATTCTCCAAATTATAAAATTCAGTAGGTATACACATTTGTCCCAAAGTAACTCTCTTACGTGTCTCTCTCTTTACATCATAAATTCACCGACCCTTATGTAATTATCCCAAAATACAATCTTTGCCCGACATCAAGGGTCCCAAACTTTATTCACATGTCCTACTGGTCTTCCCTATCCCCCAAAACATTTTATTAAGGATGCCCAAGCATTATTTCACAATAAATTGAACTTAACTAATTTAGAAAGGGAAATAGGAGTCTGCCAGGAGGGGTCGATCGATCGAGGTCTGGGGCTCGATCGATCGAACCTTCGATCGATCGAAGCTCTAGGCTCGATCGATCGATCGAAGCTCTAGGCTCGATCGATCGATCGAGCAGGTATTGCGATTTCTGCAGTTTTGCAGTTACGGGTTCTAACACATTTCTTCATCCAAATTCAAGTTTTACATTCCCAAACGTCCAAAGATTCATACTACTAACATTATATCTCCATATTAGGTATTTCCAACGTAAAGCATGTGGATTTCTATCATTATACATGGATTAACAGCCCAAAGATTATCATAATTATCAAGAACCCTAGAATTCTCTTAAACATGGTTCTAACAAGTATTTTCAGAAATTTCTTCTTATAAACATCATAATTTCGTGGGTAATTCCTCTACATGGCAAGGGTTTCCAGAATTATCAATCTATCCATCACTACATGCAATTCCAATCTCAAATCTTTGGTTTTCTTCAATAAAAACTCATTCTAATTACTCCTAAACTAATATGAAGGATGCAACAATGAAATAGCAAGATAAACACTTGCCTGGGATTTTCGACGTTCTGGTTTGCGGATGATTTTGGTGTGGTTGCGTTCCCCGTCGCGCGATCTACGCGTTGGTGGTGGTGGCGGTGCAAACGGATGGATTTTGGGCCTTGAATTTGCCTTGAGAGCTCTCTCCTTCCTCTGCTATGGTCGTTCTTGTGTTTGTGTTTTCTAACCCTAGCTGACTAACCTAAATGGCTGATATAGATTACTGATTTTCGTGGGTTTAATTACCCAAAAATGTGAAATATCCAAAACGCCCTCCCGGGGTACCAATTAGGCCTAAAAACGCCCCGAGACCCAAACTAAACCCTCGGGTACACTTTTATGACTATCTCGACCCTCCCGGACGCGTTGGCGCACTCAAAATGACCATACGAACAACTTATAAAATATTCACTTTTATTTATCAATATTTAGTCCCGACGCGACACGGGCACGTCCCGACTCAAATTTCCAAAATTGTCATTTTATTCACTCGTGACATTCAATATAACCAATATTACATATTACTTTGCTCATTAGTAATATTCAACAAATTTCCCATAATTACTAACTCTCGTCACGTTAATAATTATAACATAATTAATTTCCGGATTTTTATTAAACAATTAACTCACATTAAATTTAATAAATCCCCAAATTAATATAGCATAAAAATACGGGGTGTTACATACTTCCCCCCTAATAACGAAATTTCGTCCCGAAATTCGGAAAACAAGGCCTATCTGGTAAGAACAAATCTGGATATCAAGTGGATTCCTCCATGTTATGATGCTCCCACTGGACCCGTACAAGTGGAACTATCTTCGACCTCAATCTCCTCTCACTATAGTCTAGGATAGCCACCGGTCTCTCTTTGTAAGAGCTGTCAGGCTGTAAGTCTATCTCGTTTATCGCAATGTGAGTATGGGCCATATCATCCCGAAGATACCGTCTCAACGACGAGATGTGGAATAAATCGTGAATGCGATGTAAATGTTCTGGTAGTCCCAATCTGTATGCTACCGGCCCAATCCTCTCGATAATGGGAAATGGTCCCACGTATCTCGGGGCCAATTTCCCTTTCTTCCCGAACCTCATCACTCCTTTCATAGGAGATACACGCAGTAACACTTGGTCCCCCACATTAAACTCCCGGATGAACCGTTTCGCATCGGCGTAGATCTTCTGCCTGTCCTGGGCTACTCGAATGGGACTCCTGATCATCTCAATCGTCGCGGAGGTTTCCTGAATCATCTCTGGTCCTAGCAACTTGTTATCCCCCACCTGGAGCCAATAAGTTGGAGAACGACAAGGCCTGCTATACAAAGCCTCAAATGGCGCCATACCAATCGTAAACTGATAAGAGTTATTATAAGCAAACTCTACCAGTGGAAGATGTGGCTCCCAACCTCCTCCAAAATCAAGAACACACATGCGTAGCATATCCTCTAACATCTGATTAGAACGATCTGTCTATCCATTTGTCTGTGGGTGATAATCTGAACTCAACCTTAACTCAGTACCCATAGCCTCCTGAAAGATTTCCCAGAAACGTGACACGAAAATCTTGTCTCTATGTGACACAATATTCAGGGGCACCCCATGTAATCTAACAACCTCAGCAATGAACAACTGAGCATACTGACCCATGGTATAGTCTGTCCGAACCGGGAGAAAATGAGCCACCTTGGTCAAACCGTCTACAATCATCCAGATAGAATCGTGGCCCCGCTGTGATGTAGGCAACCCTGTAATAAAATCCATGGAAATACTCTCCCATTTCCACGCGGGTACTTCCAATGGCTGAAGCAATCCTGACGATTTCTGATGGTCCACCTTCACCAGCTGGCAGGTAGAAGATTTGGACACGAACTCAGCAATGTCCTTCTTCATCCCACTCCACCAGTATTGCCTCCTCATTCCTGGTACATCTTATCTCCTCCAGGATGTACTGCAAATCGGGACCCGTGAGATTGGGTCATCATTGCATGACGTAATTCTGCTCCTTCTGGAACCACCAATCTCCCATTAAACCTCAAACCCCCATCAGAACTAACAGAGTAGGACTCAGTACCCTCAGCTAAAAGTCGTACAATCTGCTCCTGGCAAAATGGGTCTGTGGTTTGGGCCTGTATTACCCTCGTAACAATCTCAGGTGTGACTGTTATAACAGATTTGAAGGAACGGGCTACTGCGTCCTGGTGACCCAACTCCTTCCACTTTGCTTTCCAGACGTTCTCTACCTCATCTACCGGTCTACGGCTCAATGCATCAGCAACTACATTGGCCTTCCCCGGATGAAACTGTATGTCAAGCTGATAGTCCTTTACAAACTCTAACCATCTGCGCTGTCGCATATTCAGCTCTTGCTGAGTGAATAGGTACTGCAGTGACTAGTGGTCTGTAAACAAGTGGAATTTCTCCCCCAATAAGTTGTGCCTCCATATCCTCAATGCAAAAACGACCGCTGTTAACTCCAGGTCGTGGGTGGGGTAATTCTTCTCATGCGGCTTAAGCTTGCGGGAGGCAAAAGCTATAGCCTTCTCCTCCTGCTGAAGTACTCCCCCAAGTCCCCGTAAAGAGGCATCGGTGTAAACCAGGTACTCCGTGCCCGGCTTTGGTAAAGCAAGGACTGGCGCTGAAGTAAGCTTGTCTTTAAGCTCGTCGAAAGCCAACTGACAAGCGTCATCCCAAACATATGGTACCCCTTTGCGAGTCAGGTTCGTCAATGGACCCGCTATTTTGGAGAATCCCCGAATGAATCTCCTGTAGTATCCGGCTAACCCCAAGAAACTACGCAGTTTCGTCGGTGTCGTGGGCTGTCCCCATTCCCTCACCGCTAAAACTTTACTCGGGTCAACTGCAATCCCCTGCTCAGAAACAACATGGCCCAAGAACTGTACTTCTCACAACTAGAATCCACACTTCTCGTACTTAGCTTACAACTGATGCTCTCGTAAAGTCTGAAGAACCTGCCTCAAGTGCTCGGCATGCTCCTCCTCGGAGTGTGAATATATCAAAATGTCATCTATGAAGACGATGACAAACTGATCCAAGAACTCTCTGAATACTCGGTTCATTAAGTCCATGAATACGGCTGGAGCATTAGTGAGACCAAATGGCATCACTCTGAACTCGTAAGACCCATATCTCGTCAAGAAGGCAGTCTTTGAAACATCCTGATCTCTAATACGTAGCTGATGGTACCCCGACCTCAGATCTATCTTCGGAAAAAAAAGTTGCTCCCCTCAGTTGGTCGAACAGATCATCGATTCGAGGTAACGGATACTTATTTTGTATCGTAACCTTGTTCAACTCCCGGTAGTCCACACACAACCTCAGTGAACCATCTCTCTTCTTCACAAACAGAACTGGAGCGCCCCAAGGTGAGGTACTCCTGCGAATGAAGTCCTGACCTAACAGCTGCTCTATCTGATCTCATAACTCTCGCATCATCGCTGGAGCCATACGGTATGGAGCGCGTGCTATAGGTCTAGTATCTAGCAATAAATCTATAACAAAGTCTATCTCTCGACTGGGGGGTAGGCCTGGTATTTCCTGAAACACATCGGAATACTCACGAAGAACTGGAATCGAGTCTAACGGAATCATAACCTCCTTAGAGGTATCCTCCTCTATATAATACAAATGAGCGGTCGAACTTCCCTCTGGGCGAGGCATCGCCACTACAAACATCTCTTGCCCCATAATGGCAAAAATAATGCTCCCACCTAAGCAATCAATCATGGATCTATAAGCTGCGAGCCAATCCATACCAATAATAACATCATGCTCATGCATATCTAAGACTAACATGTCTGCAGGTAATACCAAACTACCAATCTCTACCCCCACTCCTCGACATATAAAGAAGATAAGCGACCCACTCCCCAGTGGTGAATCTACACACGTCACTGTGCTCTCGGCTGTGGCTAACAACCCTAAGGCCTTCGCAAAATGCGTAGCTAAAAAATAATGAGTCTCCCCAGTATCAAACAAAACCCGACCCATAGTACCATGGATAGGAAACATACCCTCAATTGCGGGTGGTGCTTGTGGAGCTGCTGCCTGGTGGACGTTATAGACACGTCCGTACTGTAACTGCCCCTGCTGCACTGGAGCTGCTGGAACGGCTGGTAGGGCTGGCACCTGGGTTGGAGCTGGAAGGGCAGGTGGAAAAAGTGGCCTCTGTGGCTCATTACGGGCACCCTTCTGCTGTGGGGCCCTATCTCCCTCCGGACAATCCTGGCGTCTATGACCGTGTCTACCACACCCAAAACATCGGCCTTTGAAGTTGCCTCCCCTCTGACCCTGTTAACCATGGCCCTGTTGGCCGTTACCTCCCCGCCACTGGCCCTGTTGGCCCTGCTGTTGACCTTGTTGTCGGTGTTGGCCTTGCTGGCCCTAATGATTAGGTTGTCCCTGCTGACCCTGCCTATAACCCCCATATCCCTGCCTGGAATCACCTGAATGGAATCGCTTAGCAGGGTCCCCCTGATGGGAACTCTGCTCTTGCTGACGAGTTTGTCCATGAGATGGTGCCCCACTAGCACTATTACCCCCGGTCCTGCCCTGCTGGATGGAATCTCCTGCTCTCTTGCTTCCCTACAGATGGAAGCGGTGATCCTGGCAATGTAGTAACGCAGCATTGAGTACATCAGTAAAAGTACTCAGAGATAGATTCCCTATAAGATGCTGACGGATCCTCCAAGCTAACCCGTCCACAAACAACATAATCTTCTTGCCCTCAGTGGGTGCCTCATCTGGCACGATGGTGAGAAGTCTCGTGAACTCCTCCTCATACTCAGCTATGGTATAATTCTCCTGTTTCAAATTCAGTAATTTCCGCCTCATCTCAGTCTGCATGGCGGGTGGAAAATACTTGCGGTCAAAGCGCTCCCAGAACAACTGAATAGGGATCGTGTCCCTCTCTTCCAATGTGGTAGTGGACTCCCACCACTGCAAAGCGGCCCCCACCAGCTTAAAGGAAGCCAACAACTGCTTTTGCACGTCGGTGCACTCATACATACGAAGATGCCGCTGGATGTCTTTCTTCCATTGGCTGATTGTGACGATATCTAAGCTACCAGAGAACTCAGGGGGATGCGCCTTCTGAAAATCATACCTAACCCTCTCCCATGCAGATGGAAGCTGTGCTGGTACTGGCGCCACTGCCTGAATCTGGGGTGGAGCCTGCTGAACCACTGTTAGCGCGGCATTCACCACCTGAGCAACAATGGCGGCTACTTCATTAGCATTCATAGTGCCTTGTGCCGGAGTTGTTGGTTGTTCGGCCTGGGCACGCCTATCCTTCGGTGAACGCCTCGGAGGCATTTGAAACGTGAAGAATTTTATTAGTCTACAGTCATTATTAAATCTCAAAGAGTTAAAGACGTAACGTAAAAGCAGAAAATACAACAATTCTAAAAATAGGGCTCTATATCAAAGAGAGCAACGCTGGAAGCATAATAAGCCGCACAGATCCTAATGGACACTAGAACCTGATGCTCTGATACCACCTGTGACACCCCGCCTAATTAAATACTGGGCAATCACTCCTTTATTAAATTAAAATCAAGGTGAACAGTTGGTTCATTCTTAGCATCACTATCGTAAAAATAAACTTTTCCAAATTAACACCCTAATTAATTAAGCTAAGTGTCAAAACCATTTTTAACCTTTCTAACCAAATTGTATTTTTAAAGAAAAACTTAATTATTTAATTATTATCCACATTTTGAATAAGTAAGAATCATACAAAAATTATCCTAGAACATAATCCAATTACTTTAAACATTCAACATCCCAAAAATCCCAACATTTAAAACTAAATGTAAAACATACATGCTGAATAAATCCCAAAGTAACAGTACTAGAAATAACTGAAATACAAATGTCCCAACAGAACAGATAAATAGTAAAAAGGGCGACACATGCCCCAATAATTGAGAATCATAGGAGTGGAATCAAGTAAATGAAATCGTCTAAGCAAGTGGCCTGCAACTCCCACCTAAGCTGCAGCACGTTCCTTCCAAGGGTTACTAAGCAAGACGCCCCTGTGGCTGGGCACCTGTAGTACATACATATATATACAAGAGAGAGAGAGAGAGAGAGAGAGAGAGAGAAACGGGTCAGAGCCTGATAGTGTATATGATTTAAAAATTGTTTAGCAAGTATTTAAACTGATACAGGCCAATGCAACAACATATTAGTGCGACACTCTCTTGAGAAATTCTCACCTCTCTTCTAATGTGCACACGTATCGCACTAACCTTACCAGTGGTCTATCTCATCATATATCACGCTATCCTTTCCCAATGGTTTAACTTATCTTAGGTTATTCGCAGGATTCAAAATTTAACGATTCAATTGTTTGAAAAGAATATTTCAATTTGTAACCAAAGTTCTCATTTTAACTTTATTAATCAATAAAGTTTTCCAGTGTCATATTATACTTTCTCAAAACAAGTATTTACAATTTGAGTCATCAACCATGTCCTACATATCAAATCACAGTAGGCAGTTCCAGATTTCAGAATTTCATATATATATTAACTACTCGTAAAATATATATATATATCATAATAGCACCCCAAATAAAAAACTATGGTGCAGGCATACTCTACTATCCAAACCCCGTATCACTCATATTAAGGGGAATACAAATTCGGAATCACTCTCGAATTGTATTAACACATACACAAACAATATTGAGGCGAAGCATAGATTCCAAGTCTCTAAGAGGATGGCACCTACCCGCGTCTCTTAGGACCGTCTGAACTATCGATTCGATAGCCTGTACCAAGGATATCTAGCTTCTAGGGTACAAGTCAATATCCCCCATAAAGGTCCCATCGAGATAAGACTGTCCCAGCGCGGTAACCTCAGGGATAGCAAGTAGTGTGGGCATGTTTTCACACATAGATAGCATATGCATACACAATCATATAACTATACTAATATTACCAGGTCAATATTGGGTATATTCCCAAATCCCATAGTTACGACATTTATCCATATTATCATATTTTAGTAAACACTTATATCGGTTCGTTTCTAACCTTGATTCGGTATTATTCCAAAGTAACACACAACTCTCATTACTTTATTCTCCAAATTATAAAATTCAGTAGGTATACACATTTGTCCCAAAGTAACTCTCTTACGTGTCTCTCTCTTTAAATCATAAATTCACCGGCCCTTATGTAATTATCCCAAAGTACAATCTTTGCCCGACATCAAGGGTCCCAAACTTTATTCACATGTCCTACTGGTCTTCCCTATCCCCCAAAACATTTTATTAAGGATGCCCAAGCATTATTTCACAATAAATTGAACTTAACTAATTTAGAAAGGGAAATAGGAGTCTGCCAGGAGGGGTCGATCGATCGAGGTTTGGGGCTCGATTGATCGAACCTTCAATCGATCGAAGCTCTGGGCTAGATCGATCGAAGCTCTGGGCTCGATCGATCGAAGCTCTGGGCTCGATCGATCGATCAAGCAGGTATTGCGATTTTTGCAGTTTTGCAGTTACGGGTTCTAACACATTTCTTCATCCAAATTAAAGTTTTACATTCCCAAATGTCCAAAGATTCATACTACTAACATTATATCTCCATATTAGGTATTTCCAACGTAAAGCATGTGGATTTCTATCATTATACATGGATTAACAGCCCAAAGATTATCATAATTATCAAGAACCCTAGAATTCTCTTAAACATGGTTCTAACAAGTATTTCCATAAATTTCTTCTTATAAACATCATAATTTCATGGGTAATTCCTCTACATGGCAAGGGTTTCCAGAATTATCAATCTATCCATCACTACATGCAATTCCTATCTCAAATCTTTGGTTTTCTTCCATAAAAACTCATTCGAATTACTCCTAAACTAATATGAAAGATGCACCAACGAAATAGAAAGATAAACACTTGCCTGGGATTTTTGACGTTCTGGTTTACGGATGATTTTGGTGTGGTTGCGTTCCCCATCGCGCGATCTACGCGTTGGTGGTGGTGGCAGTGCAAACGGATGGATTTTGGGCCTTGAATTTGCCTTGAGAGCTCTCTCCTTCCTCTCCTATGGCCGTTCTTGTATTTGTGTTTTCTAACCCTAGCTGACTAACCTAAATGGCTGATATAGATTACTGATTTTCGTGGGTTTAATTACCCAAAAATGTGAAATGTCCAAAACGCCCTCCCGGGGTACCAATTAGGCCTAAAAACGCCCCGAGACCCTAACTAAACCCCCGGGTACACTTTTCTGACTATCTCGACCCTTTCGGACGCGCTGGCGCACTCAAAATGACCATAAGAACAACTTATAAAATATTCACTTTTATTTATCAATATTTAGTCCCGACGCGACACGGGCGCGTCCCGACTCAAATTTCCAAAATTGTCATTTTATTTACTCGTGACATTCAATATAACCAATATTATATATTACTTTGCTCATTAGTAATATTCAACAAATTTTCCATAATTACTAACTCTCGTCATGTTAATAATTATAACATAATTAATTTTTGAATTTTTATTAAATAATTAACTCACATTAAATTTAATAAATCCCCAAATTAATATAGCATAAAAATACGGGGTGTTACAATTTTGTCCCGTACTGGGGGTCATTTCATGATGGGTGTCGGTCCTACAGGGCGCAGTTAACCTAAGTGATGTGATTTCCACCTTACATTTACCTAGTACATTTGACGTATATTGAATGGTTCAACCCGCATCATATCGCTTGACCGAACTCATGGTGGCAGGTATATAGCAGGAAGCTCGTTCATATATGTCGAGTATATCGACTTTTCTCTCACACTTACCATCTCCACAAGGTATATCGCGAGGGAATCCATGTACACTCATATATATCAAATGGCTTATTCACACGTGCCAATAAATGATTGCCCTTACAGGCAAGAGGTATATTGTGGAAGTCATGCCAAGGGGGGACCCTTTCAACTAACCCACCAATGCATTAACCTCATATAGGCATATGCCATTGGACATTCATACCTAGTATTCCAATTTCGATGCAAAACTCTGTCAAAATTTTGGATCGTCTTACCACTCAATGTTTGCTCTATTTTGCCCATATCTAAATTAGGACCCTATCCATGAGTCTAGAAACAAGTCAAAACGTGTCTTGCATCGTAAAACCTATGTTTTCCCAGACTCGAGTCTTGTCCGACATTTTTCTTACATCCTAGCTAGAAGATAATACAAGAAGAACCTAATGCTAATGACCATGATGTGGATTTTCCTTCTCCTTCTTTTTTAAACATACCAAAAATATTTTCCCCTTTTTCAAAGAAAAAAGAAAAAACATATATATAAAAACTATTCCTCTTTCCCGCCAAATAAACCAAGAATCATTTTTTTCTCCCACGTGCGATCACATACCCCAATCTTAGCTTGGCTCTCTACTGGTTCAGGTCTTCCATCCAACCGCTCTGAAGCTCCACTGCTTCCTTTGTCACTTTTATAAAATTTAAGATATCCCTCTAAAGGCTATTCATGGAGAATGTTGAACAGACTGCATTATCTTTCGGGGGAGAAGTTCCAACTATTCACGGACCACAAGTCCCTACAGTACCTGTTCACGCAGAAAGAGTTGAATATGCGGCAGCGTAGGTGGCTTGAGTTTGTGAAAGACTACCAGTTCGACATCCAGTATCACCCGGGAAAGGCTAACGTGGTAGCAGACGCGTTGAGCCGTAGGCCAGCAGATGAGGTGGCAGAGGTGTGGAAGGCTAAGTGGAAGGAATTGGGACACCAGGATGCAGTGGCCCGATCTTTCATGTCTGTGATGACCGTTACACCGCAGATTGTCACGAAGGTAGTACGGGCACAGGCTAATGACTCGTTCTGTCAGGAGCAGATAGTTCGATTACTAGCAGAGGGAGCCGAGTCCTATACCGTCAGCTCATACGGGGGATTACGCTTCAATGGGAGATTGGTAGTTACGGAAGGGGAGGAATTGCGACACGACGTGATGGCAGAGTCGCACGACTCACGGTTCGCAGTACATCCCAGAGGGGACAAAATGTACCAAGACATGAGACGCTAGTATTAGTGGAGCGGTATGAAGAGAGATATCGCTGAGTTTGTTTCGAAATGCGCCACTTGTTAGCTTGTAAAAGTGGATCATCAGAGACCGGCAGGATTGCTACAGCCGTTGGAGGTCCCGGTGTGGATGTGGGAGAGCATATCCATGGACTTTATCACGGGGTTGCCTACGTCGCAGAGGGGTCACGACTCCGTTTGGGTAATTGTGGACAGGTTGTCCAAGGTCGCTCACTTTTTACCCGTGGGGACTGACTACACTACGGGACAGTATGCCCAGCTCTTCATTTCAGAGATTGTGAGACTTCACGGTGTGCCCCTAAATATCGTGTCTGACAGAGACAAGATATTTGTTTCGAGGTTTTGGGAGAGTTTCCAGGAGGCCATGGGCACGGAATTGCGGTTGAGTACGGCTTATCATCCGCAGACTGATGGGCAGACTGAGCGCACAAATCAGATGTTGGAGGACATGCTACGCATGTGCATTATTGACTTCGGGGGTGGATGGGAGCAGTACCTTCCACTGGTGGAGTTTGCTTACAACAACTCCTATCAGTTCACTATTGGCATGGCTCCGTTTGAGGCATTGTACGGTAGGCCTTGTCGTTCCCCAGCATGTTGGTTAGAGGTGGGGGACAACAAACTACTTGGGCCGGAAGTGATTCAGGATACTTCGGCAAGGATTGAGTTGATTCGGAGTCGCATTCGGGTAGCTCAAGACAGGCAGAAGAGTTATGCTGATGCGAAGAGGTTTTTCAGAGAGTTCCAAGTGGGGGACCAGGTTTTTCTCAGAGTGTCTCCTATGAAGGGGATTATGCGTTTCGGGAAGAAGGGGAAGTTGGCACCGAGGTATGTGGGGCCATTTCCCATTATTGAGCAGATCGGACCGGTTGCGTATAGACTTGGGTTACCGGAGCATTTGCATCGGATTCACGATGTGTTCCATATTTCCTCGCTGAGGAAATACCTTAGAGATAATTTGGCTCATTCTCACATTGCTGTGGAGGACATCGATCTCCAGCCGGATAGCTCCTACGAGGAGGGGCCGATTGCTATTTTGGACCGAAGCGAGAGGAAACTGCGGTCAAAGATAGTTCCGTTAGTGCGTGTTCAGTGGCGACATCACAATGTCGAGGAGTCCACATGGGAGCACGAGGATGAGATGCGCGAACGTTATCCAAAGTTGTTTTTAGCAGGTACTTTCTAGTTTCGAATTTCGGGACGAAATTCAGTTATTAGGGGGGAAGTATGTAATACCCCGTACTTTTGGCTATATTTATTTTTGGGATTAATTAATTAAATGCGTATTAATTGGAAATTAATCCGGGTAAAATACTAGCGAGATGTGAGTTGGTATTTAACTATATTGTGCATATATGATGTTATATGAATATTGAATTATGAAAAATTTATCGTGAGATTTATATACGGCAATTTGGGAATTTTGTTGAGACGTGTGTGACCGCCGCGTCATGGTGTATTATTTTAATTATAAAAGTGATTTTTATTTCTATTATCCGTATGGTCGTTTTGAGTGCGCCAACGCGTCCGGAAGGGTCGAGATATTCAGAAAACACTAGCCGGGGGTGTAGTTTGGATTCCGGGGTATTTTTAGGCCATACCGACATCATAAAGGGTATTTTGGTAATTTTACATTTTGAGGAATTAAAAGTGACGAAAATTGGGAGTTTTAATCTGATGTGGATTTAACCCACTAAGCCCACTAACCAACCCATATTAACCCTTTAAGCTACGGAGGTTATCATTTAGGTTTCCAACTCTCCCAAAGAAAACCCTAGCCACCATAAACCACCATTGGAGAAGAAGCTTGGAGAGAGAAGAAATTCTGCAGAAAAGCTCTATCAAACCATCATCCAAACTCAGAGACAATCAAGGCAAGTGTTTTAATTATATTTAAATTCGTAGAATGTTCCTTCCATGTTAGAAAATTGAAGAATACCAATTGTTCTTGAAAGATAATGAAAACCCATGTATTTTGAAGCTTAGAACTTGAAAATCTTGAGGAGAATCGCATGTAGAATGATAGGTAGATGAGTATTCCCATAATATTTGTGATTGGAAGAAATTAAAACGGATTTATATTGGGTAAATTCATGATTCAAAAAGTTAGGGTTCATGTTCTTGAAAAATTGGGAAAAAGTGTAGAGATTTGTAAATTTGGTTGATGTTAGGATGGATTAATCCTTCAAAACGTGGTAGGATGTGATTATAATATGTTTAGGATTGTTTAGAGACCTTAAAACGATTTTTGGGACTTAGTTTAGAATAAATTTGAGGAGTAAGAATGGTGAAAAACGAGATTAGACAAATCTGGGACGAATCTGGTAGGTCGTTAGAAGCCCCTGCCCAGGTCGTTCGAACGAACTCGTTCGAACGAGCTTCTAATGAATTGACCAGTCGTTCTAACGAAAGGGATCCCCGTTCGATAACTTCGTTCGAACGAGATCTCGTTAGAAGGTACAGTTCGTTCGAATGAACTGGATCTCGTTCGAACATCCTCGTTCGAACGAGACTTCTAACGAGTTGACAGAGGAATCTCGTTCGAACAGTCTCGTTCGAACGAGACTTCTAACGAGTTGACAGTCTGGACCTTTTTAGACTGTTTTGATTTTTGGAGTCCCGTAAACTTGTTCGAGGATATAGATAACATTCCAATGATGATGAAATGATAGAATTGGGACTTTTGGGTATTTATGAGAAGGAAATTATATACGAGAGTTATATTAAATGGACGGTTTGGGTTAAGACGTGAGTGTCTACTACGACGTGAGAATAAATTATGGCGCGTATGATGATAAACCGGAATAGTATAAATTGTGATAATTATAAGTTAGTACGAGAATGCGATATGTACTACGATTAAACTACGGGATTACTAAGATGTGTGTTTACTTAGTATTGGTATATGAATTGTGTGTATGACATACCTACCATACTTGCTATCACGGGAGGTTTGCGTTCGCTTAGGGCCCTCTAATCCTTATGTTGCCCGAATTTAGACTGGTTACCTTGATGAACATAGGTCATTGAAAGACTTATTGGGATATTAATAAATCTGCTGATCGTGGGAGCGTAGGTATGTGCGTGACCCATGTGATGTGACTGTGTTCGCCTCCATTATTTGTGATGTTGTTATCTGTGAACTATTCCTGAGAGATTCAAAATATGTGATCCTTATGTACGTGATGTACCGGGATGGATAGCAGAGTATGTGTGCACCGCAGCTTAGTTCTCGGGGTGCTTGTATTGTATATTTATGTTGTGAATAATATACACTATATTAATGGGAACCTTCAAGTTAATGTTGTGAATATAATTACGGTATTGTTTCGAGATACATAACGGGTTAGCTGATAGTGAAATATATTGCATATTGAGCATCGGAGTTTACGTTAAATCCCTACTTAATTACGAGCGTTATAATGCTAATAGAACCGAGTGATAAGGGTAGGACCTATGACAGTCTAGCTAGATATGTTGTCACTTAGCTAGTGGTTTGTGTCGTTGTAGATGGGTACTTACATTAGGAGTGCACAGTTAGACGAGAGGTGAGAATATCATGTGAGTGCACGTCCTAACATGTACTTTGCATTTAATGTTTTAAATGTTTTTAAAGCACTTGCAGGTTTTTTTTTTAAATATAACTCCACATTCGGGCTCTGACCCGTTTGCTTTTCAAATCTTTTTTCTTTGTAAAACCATTTTAGGTGCCCAGCCACAAGGACACCCTGCATAGGATACTCATTCAGGTGACGAGCTGTAGCTGTTTGTGGAAGCTACAGGGATTTGCTTATAGACGCTTCTTTCACTTGGATTACAGATTCATTATCTATCAGTTGTAGGGCATGTTGCCCATTTCTATTAGAGTTACATTTCCATTACAGTTTTCAGACTTTGGCATGTATTGTTCTAGCGTTCGGGTTATTTATTTCAGTTGTGGGATTTGTAGTGAGGAGTTTTCCTCCAGACTTTATTTACATTATTGTGATGGTTATTCTTTTTACTTCAGTATGGTGAATGGTGTTATTACTCTTTATTACACTTGTTGCATGTTAATCGGACTTTAATTAAAATTTGGCACTTACTTTTTAAATACTAGGTGGTTAGTAATCTTTAAAAATGTTTTCGACAGTGATGCTATTAACTGGACCAACTTGGCATTTTGAATTAATTTAATAAAGGAGTAGCTACCCGGTATTTAATTAGTCGGGGTGTCACAAAAAGTTCAATATATATGACATAGTATAGGTTATGTCTGATGTATTTGTCAAGAAGCAAGAAATATGCACTGTCTCCAAATCACTTACACTTTTAAAACTCCAAGGGCTTCTAGCTCCTTTCTGCCACCACTTCCTTACTGAATGGAAAGATCTGTATGACAAAGCCATAGAAGTTGTGGAATGTATTCATATTTCATGGAAATATGACTATATCATCACAACCTAGGTCCCCTCTCCCCGAGTTATTTGTAAAGGATGACAGATGCCAAGGATATTCATCCCCTTATCTGTGATAATGGGACATGAATGGCCAAGGATGGATTTGCCAGAGATGGTTCTCCAAGCGATGTGTTTCCTTATATTGTTGGTCGCCCACGACACACTGGTGTGATGGTTGGAATGGGCCAAAAAGATGCATATATTGGGGATGAATATCAGTCTAAGAATGGTATTCTAACTTTGAAATACCCGATTGAGCATGGTATTGTGAGAAATTAGGATAACATGGAGAAGATCTGGCATCATGCATTCTATAAGGAACTCTGTGTGGCGCCCGAGGAGCACCTGGTTGTACTTACTGAACCACCCCTCAACCCAAAGGCCAACCGTGAGAAAATTACTCAAATCATGTTTGAGACATTTAACACTCTTGTCATGTAGTTGCCATCCAGTCTGTTCTATCCCTCTATGTCAGTGGTCATACACCAGGTATCATTTTGGACTCTAGAGATGGTGTCAGCCATACTATCCCCATCTACGAGGGGTACACCATCCCACATGCTATCCTACATCTCGACCTAGTCGGGCGTGACCTCACCTATGCCCTCATGAAAATTTTGACTGAGCGTGGCTACTCCTTTACCACCACAGCAAAATGTGAAATTATGAGGGACATAAAGGAGAAGCTAGCATACATTGCACTCAACTACGAGAAGGAGTTAGAGATGGCCAATAATAGCTCCTCTGTCAAGAAGAGCTATGAGTTACCTGATAGGCAGGTCATCATAATTGGAGCAGAGCGTTTCAGATTCCCAGAAGTCCTTTTCCAGCCTTCCATGATTGGAATGTAGGCCGCAGGCATTCATAAAACTACATACAAATCCATCATGAAGTGTGATGTTGATATCAGGAAGGATCATTATAGAAACATTGTCCTCAGTGGTGGGTCCACTATGTTCCCAGGCGTCGCTGACAGAATGAGAAAGGAGATCACTGCTTTGGCTCCTGGTAGCATGAATATCATGGTTGTTGCCCCACCTGAGAGGAAATACAGTGTATGGATTGGAGGATCCATCTTGGCATCCCTCAGCACCTTCCAGAAGATGTGGATTGCAAAGGCAGAGTACGATGAATCTGGGCCGTCAATTGTGCACAGGAAATGCTTTTAAACCTATAAGACACTATGGCAATGAAAGAGAAGGAACATTTTTCATCTCGAAAATAACTTGCTGCTTGAAAGTTCTATGATGCAGACATTGTTTGTTTTTAAATTTGATGTCATTCTACTGTTGGAACAATGATCTAAGAGGGTTGTTGAAGGAACACAGAGATAAATTTAGTTCTTTCATTATCATGTTTTCCGAACAATTGTGAACTTTTGGTTTTTAATGCTAATCCAAAGAGTCGGCAGTTTAAAACTAAAAAAAATGACACCGAATGGAATGATGACTTTGATAGTTCAATCGATGAACCAGAAGATGAAGACTTCCTCCTTTGAAGATTTCCTAAACCATGGCATGAACTCATAAAGAAAAAGATGAAATTAGTGTAGGAGATCTTCTTGTAAGATGAAGTTTCTTGGGATGAAGGGCAAAGCTTAAGGTAAAGTTCTAATAGTCAAAGTCATGGAGGACACCGCAAACTCCAGGGGAAGTGATACCGATGAGTCATTTGACCTGGATACACTGGGACTCGATCATTGATTATGTACCACCTAAAATTTGAACCATCTGACCCGTCCAAGAAGATCACCATTGCTTATGTACCACTCCTCAACTAGCATGCCACCCCTGTTAAGCTTGCACAAGTCAACTTGAACCCTGTTGTTCATCCTCTCCAAGAAACACCTGAATATACTATTTTTTCTTCTATTTTAAATGTAATTATGAACAAGGCCTCCTTTGATGAGGTTCTCACCAATATTCCCTAATTTGTTTGATTGAAATGAATGATGATTTTGAGTATCTTGTTGTGACTTACATTAATTGACTTGATTATAATAAAACTATTTATGAAGATGATTTAATTATTGAACAGTTCTTAATTGATCTCAATAAGTAAAAAATTAAACAACATAACCACATTCAAACTAATGATGACGAGACTATTGTTGTAAATCTCGATTCTAGTACCATCCGTGCGAGATTAGGATAGGGTCCACCCTCAACTAGCATGAGCAGTTTCAATTCGAAGAGCTTATAAAATAACTCATGGACATCTTCGCATGGTCCCATTATGACATGCCTAGCATTGACTCGTAAGTAGCAAATCATGAGATACCTACCTTACTAGAGAGAAAACCTGTAACGCAAAAATTGAGAAAACTCAAGATATAGTGGTCCCTCAAAGTTAAAGACGATATGATGAAATAATTAAAAGTACGATTCATTCGCATGGTTGAATATACTACATGGCTTGCAAAGACGAAATTGGGAAAGAAAGTCCGCATGTGTGTCGACTATCGAGATTTGAACAAGTCATCCTGAAGGATGATTATCCTCTATCTAAGATCAACATGATCATCGATAACATTACTTGTCACACTCTCAAGTCATTTGTCGATGATGTTTCTCGTTATAATCAATTAAAGTTTCATCCTGACCATCAAGAGAAAATTACCTTCATCACCCCATGGGGAATCTTTTGCTACACAGTCATGTAGTTCAGTCTTAAGAATACCGGGACTCCTAAAAAAGGTATTTAACTACCATTCATCATGATCTTATTCGTAAAGAAATTGAGGTCTATGTCGACGATATGATCATCAAGTCTAAGACTTGAGAAAGTAACATTCTTGGCCTAAAAAAATTCTTCGAGCGGCTATGACAATACCAGATGCGACTCAACCCACAGAAATGCATATTCGGTGTCACAAAAGACAAAATTCTTAACTTTATAGTCAACAAAAAAAGGATTAAGGCAGAACGTTCCAAACTAAAAGAAATACTCGAGATGCCACCACCCAGGATTGAAAAATAAGTGCGTGGATTCTTGGGTAAGATCTAATACATGAGCGATTCATTAGACAATAATCTCTATCTCTTAGCCAAATTTCAAGATTCTACGGAATGATTTAACTAAAGTTTGGAACAAGGCATGTTAAGAAACCTTCGATCAAATAAAATAATACCTCACCCGACCTTCGATACTCTTGCCTCTGCAAAATAGTCTCCCCTTCCTTTTTTAACTTAACTATCTTCGACACAGTAGCAGGAGCTATACTGGCCCATTACATTGAAGAAGCTCGTAAGGAGAAACCAATTTACTATGCTAGTCGAAAACTAGTTGGGCCTTAGTCTTAGTCACGCAGAAGCTTTGACCCAACATGCTTGCATTACCTATGAAACTGTGTAACAACTTCCATTTTCTCACGTAAAAGTTGTTCAAGCACGATACGCCAAAGATGGGACTTGTCAATAATTTATACCATTCTCAGCACAACTTGATATAAATATTGTTATTTTAAAAAGGCCGATACTTTAAACTTTACTAATATCTCACTGACAATAATTAAACTCAACCAACTCCAATTAAATAATGAATTCAACAGGAAGTAAAAATTACAACTCCAACATAATGTAAATAAATAAATCTTGGGCTTATGCCCGTATAAATATTTCCAATTAAAATAACTAAGACTGGAAATCACCTAAGCTAGAACAAATAATCTCCAAAGCTGCTAAGCACGAGATATCACAATTTTGGTATATCAACAGTCCTGCTATCCCAGTCTAGAAATAACTTGGGGGGAAAAACATATCAGAGCCCGAGGAGTGCAAGAATTAACTTATTTAATTTATGATGCAATAGTATAGTCGATGCAAAATAAATATTCTCGCTTCGTCACTCACATGCGTTTGACACTTCACCCCTCATCTAAGTGTGATATGTTTCGCATCCCAAAAGTCCCCAAATAATAACTACGACTACGTGTCAATTTAATAAAAAATGGTTAAATGATTTAAGTGTACCGACTACATTTAATTATCAATACCCGTAATATCCCAGTCTCATAATTTTCACATAAGAGGCATAAATATCTATTATACATTCAATAATTACAATTGTAATTTATGTCCACATTCTTAGACATTTCAGTTTATCTCACGAAAAGTTCGGGTACTTATATATATGTCCTTTATATATATGACACACAAGGGCATCTACCATTGGTGTATAATTCGTGCTCTATTGGCAAGTCCGGAGGAATCACTTATCCTAAGAGGACATCACAAAACACACACAAGTTGGGGGTGGTCCCTATGCAGGACACCTGTATACAGTCCATACCCACCGGTGACACAGGAACGGTCAGCGCCAACATTTACCTCTCGTAGGTGATGCCTCCACGTAGTACCTATATGACCTACACATCATCTACACATCGTCAAGCCAACCTGTGCCGACATTTGGTACACGGTCCAAATGTGTGAACGCCTGAGCCGATAGGACGGTCCACTGGTATGTCCACACAAATACATAACAATACATATTATTATCCCATATAATATGTAAAGGTAATTACTCCATAATTACCCAAAAAAAATCCAACAAAAGTCTACAATATTTTTCCATTTATTAATAATTTACGATCTAATAAATTATTAATTCCATTCCATAAATAATTATTTAACCAATAATTATAATTTTCACTGTTTAATGGGGGCACATACTTATTTTTAGTAAGTTATTTATTTTTCCAAACCCGGTTCCACTCACTCACTTGGACTCATAAAATATTCACCCCCCAGATTTCACGCCCAACACCCTCATTAATGTTAATATTCCTCATAAATGTTATCGTTCTTTAAACTTACATTTCACTTTCCACTAATTAAACTCTCTTTTTAACTCATATACAAATAAATCAAACCCATACTTTACCAATTAATTAAAGTTACCCTCTTAAATTTTCTTTGGTACTCCATTTCAGTAACCTCTACAAATTTCAGTAACCAACCCCAAAATCCAAGCTAATTCGTTAAGGAAGAACTTCAAGAAAAACAAAATCCATGCACGTCGTTCGAACGAGAGTGGGGTTCGTTCGCGCGATATGCCATGTCGTTCGAACAACCCACGTCGTCGTTTGAATGACCCTATCGTCCTTCTCCCCCTCCCTAGTTTATCTCTTCTCCTTATTAGATTAAATTTTATATCCAGATTTCATTTCTAGACTCAATTTCCAACCCAACACAGAAGTATATGAACCCAAAATTTGCTTATACAGGAAGCCAACTTCTAAATCCTCAAATCATCCAAAATTCATATATTCAAACTCACAATTTTATATTCGTTCAAGGTCTAACCATTGAAGATGTTTTTCAGCTTTCAACCATTAATTAATTTACAATAAGAGACATTTATCATAAATTTACACCAAATTTCAGTCTATGATTTAACGGGGACATCCTCTATGTCAATTTTGCCAATTTAATTTTAAAAACCCTAAGGAATCTAATATCAATTTTCAGATTTGCGATACCTAAATTTCTGGAACAATTTCTACATAAAAACCAATCCTCTACATCTATTGTTCATCATTAAATCCTTCATATACAAACCTAAATCCCATATATCTAAGGGGTCATTAAATGCATCAAGAAATAAATTGAAAACACAAATTAAGAAAGAGAATTCTTGCCTTAAAATTGTAGAAGAAATGCCCATTGATTTTTTTTTCTTTTGTTCTTGCCCTTTTTCTCCTCTTTTGGCACTTCTACTATTTTCTCCCATAACTATTATTTTAGGTTTTGTGGAATGATAGTGGGGGAGTGGTTTATCCCCACTTAAATAGTAATAAAAAGGCAAATCCCGAGTTGGGCCTAAAATTCAACTTTGGACCCCCAAATGCATCCGGATCCATGACCCAACTAGCTCAAAAGTTCCCTAACTCATATACCTATGATCCAAGACCATTTTTAAATATTTAAAACACTAAACCGAGTCTGTAACGCTCTCCAAAACACGTTCCAATTATTTTTATTTCACTTAGACATTTTTATTATGTTAAAACGACACACACCCATAAATTTATTTATGTGACTTATTTTTCACTAGCAAGCCCATTATGTCTAATTGAGTTTTATAATTATAAAATCATGAATAAATGTCTATTTAAATTAAAACTTTTACTCGCTTAGATTTTTAATCCTCCCAATTAAATTTATTCTCAAAATAAATTTGAAATCACTAAATTCTTTTATGTCGTAATATTTTATTATAAAATTTGGGGGTATTACATCCTCCTTCCCTTACAACGGAATTTCGTCCTCGGAATTCGCTAAAGCCCAACCTTATGTTTTAATTTGTGTTATTAACCCAAGTTTTACACTCAATTAGTCCATAGCGATATCCCATGAGCTAAAAGAAAAGGCTCACCCATGCCTATCATAACATCACTGGGGTGTTCATATATATTCCACATTATATGTACACATAAATAACACTAACAAATATGGATGACACACATTAATCTGATTTTACAATTCATACCAAGAATATCCATACACAAAATATACCACCATATGTGTACACGAGAAAGAAAAATAATGATCTCAGTATCTGACTTCCCTCAGCTCCCGACTTTTGCCAATTTCGTGCGTGGGATGTCTCGCAAGCGAAATCCAAACAAGGAACCCTCTCAATACACTACTATACGGCTTAATCGGTTATTGAGGTCCATCAGCCCAAGATTAAAAGAAATGGAAATAAAAAAATATAAATGTATGCAGTAGTAATATAAATTTCCATCTTTTGCCCATTGCCAATTAAAGTCTCATATTGCAAAGGAATACACTAAATCCCAATAAATATACCCATTTAATTATACTAAAATAAATAATCCAAATTGTCCTAGGGTCTAACATCTTTAAGATCCCGGCCTTTTCTACTTTCAATCGTGGGATGTCTTGCAAGATAAATACAAACAAGGAACCCTCTTAATACACTACTATATAACATTGTCTGTCACTGAGACCCGTCAGTCCAGGACCCATGTCTATAATGTGCTCAAATAATTCACAAGGCTCTTCACAAGTTAGATGCTCAATACATTATTTGTGGCAAGGTACTCTTCAATATAAATTTTGATGGAACCCACTTTCATTGCATAGTAGGGATGGGATCGAAGACATGATCTAAAAGATCCACAGTGAGAAATGTGGGCCCCATACGAATGGTCATATATGTTCCAAGAAGATCATACGTCAAGGATATTATTGGACAACTATAGTTCAAGAATGCACTGCTTATGTTCGAAGATGCCTCTAGTTTTCCAACCTTTAACACTTGCCTCCCCAAGAGCTGGGGCATAGACATCATCGAGAAATTCACTGTAAGGCTTCAAATGGGCATGAATTCATCCTGGTCACCATTGATACTTCACAAAATGGGTCGAAGTCGAGTCATACTTGGTGTTGAATGTAAGAAAGTAACTAAATTCATCAAAAAGAACATTATTTGCCACTACAGAGTTCCCCACAAGATAGTGCCAAATAATGGGCTCCATTTCAAGGTTGAGGTCATAGAACTAGTTGACGAGTACGGAATCCAAAGGCGCAAGTCCTCTCCTTACTGACCACAAACTAATGGGGCCGTCGAAGATGCCAATAAAATCCTCAAGACCATCATTAGAAAGATGGTAAAAAACTATAGGGACAAGAGCGATCATATCCTATATGACCTCTAGGTCTACCGTACCTCCATCAGAATGCCCACTGGGGCTACTCCCTACTCTATAGTATACGGTATGGTGGTGGTTATCCATGTCAAACTTGAGATACCTTACATATGGGTTATGCTCAAAATTCAAGTCAGCGAAGAAGACTGGCAACAAAATCATTACGAAAAACTTATACTCTTAGGTGAAAGGAGGTTAAAAATCATATATCATATACAAGGGTACCATCATCGTATTGCGCGATTATTCAATAGAAAGTTCAAGGATCACAGTGTCTAAGAAGGAGATCTTTCCCTTTAGGAAATTGTAGAACTAGTCTAGGATCCAAGAGGAAAGTTCAATCCCAATAGGCGCGGCCCCTACATCGTGAAGAAAATCCTTTCAGGTGGAGTCTCTATAATCGCAGACTTGATGGAGAGGAAATAATGCGTCTGGTCAATTAAAACCTTATTAAGAAGTTTTACCTCTAGTCCGAATGATCATCTCTCTACGACTCTTCTCACTTTCTTGCTATTATTAAAAAAATATCTTCCCATTCTTTTTGCAGAAATACATAGGACTTAATCCTATCTCAAAAATCATCTTTTTTTAAAAAGAGAATCTCACAATTTAAAACCCCATAGAAATACATAGGCACCCATAAGACACTCATGGGCATGGTCCTTTTTTTCTCACAAAATGCTATTCTTTTCTCCCTCCGAGGACGATAGTCTCCCTCATCATCTAAACGAACAAAAGGATTATGTATGTCTTAATGATCGGTATAGATAGTTCAAATAAAAAGATTCATCAAAGAAATGACAAAATGTGTTGAAATTATCATCGTATTTTATTAAAAAAATAAGGTATGACAATTACATGAAACATCAGTAATAGGAATGAAAAGCAGCTAACATTTTTACAAGATTTACAAACCAAACACCTCAAGACATACATAACTAGCCTATATATTATTAACCCTCTCATACTCAAGACCTACTTTCAGTTTTCAAATGGACCCGCTTCATCGTCATTTCCTATCCCCAAAGGGTCTTAAGGATCCCAAACGTGGTTACGATTCGGTATCCATTCCATGTGGCAGTATGCTTTAATCAGCTTGGATGAAAAAAAGGCCAAACATTACAAGCCATCTTTGATTAGTCTCTTCAATAAAAATATTCACAACCACCCATTTCTATATCCACTTCAAATAATCCTCAAATATGAACCCAGTCTCCTTAATAAACTGAGACAAATGGGCAGACGATCAGCGGTGCTACCACAAAGGCCCCAAAATCATTCACGATGACTCAGTCACATCCTCCATAGGAAAAAGTTAGATACCTAGGGAGGAACGATCTTCTCCTAAACCACTTGAAGTAGAAACCGTCATTGAAAATAAAAATAAGTCTGGCAATGGTCCACCAACTTCACATACTTATAATCACCCAATTGTAGGACAGTGTACAAATTTCCCCACCATGGAACGGACCAACGAAGACTACTGCCCCCTTGCACCATAAGCCAATTCATCTAATTCTCCACATAATGGACAAAACTAAAGAAAGATCGAAAAATAAAATTAAAAGTACCCCCCAGATAGTACTCAGGAGGGTCCATCAGGCGCAATATCTCAGACAACTATATGGACAACATCACAGGGCTCCCTAGTAGAAAATCATCCTGACCTTCTTTCTAAGCATTATGTCCATTCAAAGTCTCTACTAGTCTAACAATGACTCGATTATAATGATTAGATATCCATAGCACTATCGTGGCCACCCTCTTCCATCATGTCACTGGTCACAAAATGTTGCCTGGTATCTAACCCTAGAGCTACAACACTAGCAAAACTATTATTAATATAGTCTCTATAATACATCGGAGTCAGCACAATCTAACAAAGGTGACTACCTCCACTTGACGTCAATATTTCTATCTCCTCATCCATATACCAACCAAACTAGCAACGATTCTTGAAAAATATGAAGGCCAAGAATGCAAGAAGAGTGCCATAAAAGATTAAAAAGCAGTGTACCTGAACTAAAAAGTCGATAAGTAGTCCAAGGATATGTTGGTCACAATCTAATTTGGGAACCCTGACTTTTCTCTTCTGGCCCCTTTCATTTCGAAATAAGTTCCTAAAAAGGGAAGCTCTTTGCAACGAATGCCTTCGAAAAATGCATTTTTCTACTTTTTCTTAAATATAAACCTTAGCAAAAAATTAAAGTGCATGTAGATTAAGTCAATAAATCAATATAATCAAATAAAAAATATCATTTTGCCTTTTCGAGTCTCTTTTTAGGTAAAGAAAAACCATTAAATCAAGCATACAACATGGTCAATGCTAAGATCCTCCGGTCATAATGACAGATCTATAGGAAATTACAAGAAATAGGCGTCATCGCTACTCCTATGCACTAGTATGCTCCCTATCGGGATCAGAATCAAAGCATAAAACCACTTATAGAGCTATCATCACCAACAAACTCCCCAGCAGAACCAAAATCAAAGTGTGTCGACACCCACATCACTAGCATTTTCTCCAGCAAAAGGTTCGATAGCACTCGTAGAATCATCATCGAGCTCACACCTAATGGCATTAAGATCAAAGTGTGCAAGTACTCACATTACAAGTACCCTCCTCAACATAGTAAGAATTGAAGAATGACCCCCTCATTAACTCATTAGGTCTGTATAATCGACCTTTACCCTCTAAATTAGTTATCTCATCTCTTTAGGTCCTTAGAATCGATTCAGACCCTATGAATCGACCATCTCGACTTTTCAGGTCCATAAAATCGAATTTGACCCTTTGAATTTGTCATCTCGACTTTTTAGGTTCGTAGAATCGACATCAACCCTCTAAATTAGTCATCCCAAATCTTCAAGTCCAGAGAATCGACCTCGACCCTCTAAATCAGTCATCTCAACTTTTCAGGTCTATGGAATTAACCTTGACCCTCTCAATCAGTCATCTCAACTCTTTAGGTTCACAGAATCAACCTCGACCCTTTAAATTAGTCATCTCAACTTTTTAGGTCCACATAATTAACCTCCACTCTCTGAATCGATCATCTCAACTCTTTAGGTCCGCAGAATTAACCTAGGTCTACAGAATCGACCTCGACCCTCTGAACCCATTCTCTTAATTCTTTTGGCCCATAGAATTAACTTCGAACCTCTTAATTGATCACCTTAACACTTTATGTCTATATAATTAACCTCAACCTTTTAAATTTTTCGCGTTCAAAGCCCCAGCAGGGTGCTCAACCATCCAAAACCCTTAAACATCGATGAGGTGTCTATTTTTCAATGACCTTCGCTTATTTTAAGCTCTCCTATCGAGGGGCTCTTTGGACACCCCATCTTAGTACCCTCCAAATACCTCCTTAGGCCCCTAACACTTCTCCTCCTACTATAAGACCCCAGACCCCACTCTAAACACTGATCTAGAGGCCATCGGGCACTCCCGAGTCCCGTTTTACCTTGGTTAACTCTCCAATTCGAATGATGCTCATTTCACTCTCATAGGGCTCTGAATTCCCTTTCTAACAGTCCATATTGTGCACGAATCAGCCTCACGATTCGTGCATACTCACCATTTCACTCCAAACCTTTATCTAGAGGGCATCAGGAACTTTTGATCCCCATTTGACTTAGTTCAGCTCTCCAAACTGAGTAAACATCATTAAACTTTTAGAGGGATCTGAATCCCCTTTTTAATGGTCTATACCGTCCACAAATCGACGTGAAAGTTCGTGCGTACTTGCGTTTTTACTCTAAATCCTGATCCAGAGGCCATCGGGTGCTCCTATGCTTTGCTTAACTTTGGTAAACTCTCCAAACCTATATAAGTTCATTGAACTCACATAGGGATCTGGATACCCTTTCCAACAATCCATACTTATGCAAATCGGTCTCACGGTTCTTCCAAACTCGCCGTTTTACTCCAAACCCTAATCAAGAAGCCACCGAGCACTTTGAGCCCTGTTTGACCTTGGTTAACTCTGCAACCCGAGTGACGCTCATTAAAATCTCATAGGTCTCTGAATATCCTTTCCAACGGTCCACATCGTGTGCAAATCAGACTCACAGTTGCGCATACTTGCCTTTTTACTCTGAAAATCCCAATCGAGAGGCCATTCGATGCTTCTGAGATCGGTTTGACTTTGGTCAACTCTTTAACCCGGGAGTGGCTCAATGGATTTTTATAGGTCTTTGAATACCCTTTCCAATGGTCCATTTCATACACGATTTGGACTTACAGTTTTGTATTTTATGCTCTTTTTTTCAAAAAAAGTTCATTTCGGACTGCCTATAGGCACCCCAGACCTCCTGCTTATCGACAAGGTATACTTTATTTTGCTAACAAACCAGGGTTATGCCAATATGCAGGACAAATCCTATAGCAATCGACATCCCTTTAACCCTAATTTTTTTACTATTTAAGGAATTTATAACCTCATTCCCAAGGGTCTCTTTTTGAAATCAAAATCATTGCCTTAAAATCAGTCGCCGAAATTTCATTTTCCAAACATTCTCCTTTTTTTTCTTAGATCATCCTTATCCATCTTTCTTCAACCATTTTTTCCTTACCTCACCATCATTTAACCAACATATAAACTAACTTCTACTACTCTAAAATTAGAACTAAAGTCCTATAAAAAGTCTACTCTCATCCTTTTAAAACTCATTTAATTAGTATTAGTCATTTTCTTTTTCCTTCATTTTTCGTATATCTTTTGCTTTATTTCATTTTCTCACCTTAAATTAATGTCCTTTTTTATTATTATTACACAAAACATATTTTCATAAAACCTAAAAAAAATTTCCCTTCATTTTTCGTATATCTGTTGATTTATTTCATTTTCTCACCTCAAACTAGTCTCATTTTTTATTATTATTACACAAAGCATATTTTCATAAATCCTAAATAGCTAAAAAAAAGGGTTTAGAATTTCCCCATTTTTTACACTCCATATGCTTATGAACCTTTGCTTAAAAAAGCCGAAGGGAAGTTTTAATTTTGGATTTATGGGTTAAACCCACCATTATGCGTTATCGAGCTATGTGGATTTTGATGCCTATTGGCTACGTATGCGTCCCGAGCCAATATTGGGATTTAAGTCCTATTTTTCTCATTTAGCCACTTTATGTTTTCTCGTGTTTATTAGTATTGCAATTATGCGTACTCCTACATATTAGTGTTCCCTCTCGATATACCGATTCAATTCCTCATAGTGAATTGTGATTCGATGGAAATTAACACCATATTTTTATGTATTCTTTTATACAATCTTTAGAATGATTGTGCTCCATCCTTCTCATGATGTGATGGGGATGATTTCTTTCTCTCATTATTCACATCGCACATTTGGTATACATGAATCACATTTTGCAGAAAAGGATGAAAACTTTATCCAAGCTATAGAGGACTGTGGACTGACTAACTTGGGTTATAATGGTACTAGATTTACATGGTGCAACAATAGAAAAAGAGGAGGATATCATCATGGCCAGACTGGAAAGATGCCTTGCAAGCAAGAATTTCATTAAGTTATTTCCTCTTTCTAAAGTGCAACATCTGAACAGATCCTCTTCAAATCATGCTCCTCTTCTTCTTAAGGTATAATTTCAATCTTCCAACCTGCCTAAGTCATTTAAATTTAAACACATGTGGTGTAATCATCACCAATTCCAAGAGTTAGTTAAGAATTCTTGGAATGAAAACATTGATGCTATAGGAATGAATCGATTTGGCTTGAAGCTCAAAAGACTTAAAGAGGTTCCTAAAACATGGAATAAGGATATCTTCAAGGATGTTTTTCAAACAATCAAAGATTTAGAGGATGAAACCCTCCAGTTAGAGCTCAATTTTGAAATGGACTGTAGTGAAACTAATAGAGAAGCCCTGAACAAATGTAGAGCTGAGTTAATGAGGGCATGTGCAAATAAAGAGGTCTATTGGAGATAAAAATCGTCTACTAAATGGCTTAAAGCTGGTGATTCCAATACCAAGTTCTTTCATAATAGTGTTAGGGACAAAACTCATAAACTCTTGATTCAGTCAATCAATGATGAAGAAGGAAATATTTTAGAATACTTTGAAGAAATCAAGGATCACATTGTTCAATTTTATGAAAACCAGCTCAAGGCACACCTGTTCATTCCTCTTTCTGATGTTAGTGACACCATACCTACCATCAATACTACTGAATTAAATGAAAATGTGGAAGATTTTACCAATGAAGAGGAGATTCTAGCAGCTATCAATGACCTAAATGAAGTCTCTGCTCTTGGTCCTGATGGATTTGGGGGCTACTTCTACAAGGTCTGCTGGAATTTGATTAAAACTGACTTAGTTCTTGTTATTAACTCCTTTTTTGTAGGTAATGAACCTCCTCATAGTTGGACTAGCACATTTGTGAATGCTCATATCTCAAAACCAGATTGGATTTCTAAAGGGAAGGCCTATTCAAGACAATGTGTTGCTTGCCAAAGAGATGGTGCATAATCTTGGGGAAAAAATTCATGGTGGCAATGTCATTTTTAAGTTGGATATGGAGAAGGCTTATGATAGGATCCACTGGGTTTTTTATTTAAGTTCTTCGAGCTTTTGGTTTCGGTGAAAGATGGATTGATTATATTTGGAGGAGCATTTTCCAATAACTGGTTTTCTTTAGTCTTCAATGGTGGTAAGTGTGGCTACTTTAAATCTTCCAGAGGCCTTAGACAAGGGGATCCTTTGTCCCCAAGTCTATTCATTATTGTAGCTAAGTATCTGAGTAGAGGATTGAACAACTTAATGTCATCTGGAACAGTCAAACCTTATTATCTTTCCAGTGCCAGTATGTTGATATCTTATCTTGCCTTTGTAGATGATCTTATTATTTTTTGCAGAGGAGACAAGAGGTCTCTCAGGAAAATTGGTGACTGCATTCAGCATTATTGCAATTTATCTGGTCAGAAAGTGAATACTTCCAAAAGTTCCTATACTGTGGATTCTAAAAGTAAATCTCAAATGAAATAAAAAATTTCTTCTATCTCTAGCCTTAACCACAAGGATATGCCCCTTAAATATTTGGGTGTCCTTTTATTTAAAGGTAGGAACAAAATCAAATTTTATTACAGTCTTATTAATTCATTGAGGTAAAAAATAGCTAGATGGCACTCTAAATTTCTTTGAAGTGGTGGAATACTTATTCTTCTTAAGCATGTTATTTCTTCTATCCCCTCTTATCTTTTGTCTTCATTGTCTCCTATTAAAGTTGTTATTCTTAAAGTTCATACTATTCTCAATAAATTCTTCTGGGGAGATTCTGTAGATCTTAGTTGGAAACACCAATGGAAGAAATGAGAGGTCCTTTGCAAAAGCAATATTACGGGAGGCCTTGACCTTCCCAATTTCAATCATATATCTAAAGCTTCTTTCGTAAAATTATTTTGGAAGCTGAACACCAAAAAGTCTCTTTGGGCCATGTACATGTCTAATAAATATATGAGCCATGATGATCATTATTCAAATGGTTCTCATACCTGGAAAAGATTAATGAGAGTGAAAGATACTTGTCTTCTTCAAATGCAATGTATTGATGGGAAATGGCTCTAGACTTCTGAAACTTCAGGTGAATTCTCATTCTCGTCTGCTTATGCCTCTTGTCTTGATAATCATCCATCTTCCACTGTTTATATCATTATTTGGGATAAAAATATTCCTAAAAAATGCTCTATTAATATGTGGAAAATTATCAACAAAAGCATTCCTTTAGATGATATCATTCAAGGCATTGGTATAAAATTATGTTCTAGATGTTCCTTTTGCAAGAACAATGTTGAAATAGAGGATCATTTATTCCTTCAATGCCCAAGTATCACTCTAGTTTGGAAGTTTTTCTCTAGTCTCATGGGAATTGATATAAGCTCAACCAGTATTCCCTCTATGCTCTTAAGTTGGTGGATCAGAAGTCATCCAAGGGATTATTCCAAATTTCTTGGTAAATGCATTCCCATTATTGTGTGCTGGGAAATATGGAAATGCATAAATAAAGATTTTTTTTATAATTCTTCATTTGATGAAAAAGTTATTATCTCTCAGTCCATAAATTTGCTTTCTAGTATTTGCAAAGGGATTTAATTTAGACATAGTATATCTTTCTTTGATATTGGGATTCAATCTACCTTATATCTCAACATCAAACAGTCTAATAAATTGTCTATCCCTATCAAATGGATCTTCCCCTCCCCTCATAGATTCAAATTAAACATTGATGGGGCTTATAAAGGAAATCCTGAAAGAAGTGGAATTGGTGGCATTTTAAGAAATCACAAAGGAGATATCATATTTACCTATGCTAGACCTGAGGGATATGCTTCTAATTCATTTATGGAAATCAAAAGTCTCTGGATGGGGTTAAAACTTTGCTTGGAGTACAACTTTGAGAATGTAATGATTGAATCAGACTCTTCTTATATGGTGAATCTGATAAATTGAAACTGGAAACCACCTTGGAATCTTTTTAAATGTGTGGAAGAAATAAAAGTGAATCTCATCAATACCAAAAGTTCATTAGTTCACTGCTTCAGTGAATCAAATATAGTTGCAGATAGCCTTGCTAATTATGGGGTAAATATTCATTCCACTTCAATTTTCAATAACTTCTTGGACCTTACAAAATAACTTGAGCTAGACAAGATGGTATGTTGCTACATTAGATCTTCTTTCAAATGATCTATCTTATCTCTTGTAATGGGACTATTATAAAGCCCCATATTTATTGCTTTTTTAAGTTTCCATTCTCTCTCTTGTATCTAAAATTTCTTAGTTGCCACCTAGGAGAGGCTTTTTCTCCTCACTTTAATAATATTTAGGGGGTTAAGTCCCTCTTTGTTAAAAAAAGAGAATGACATCATAGCCCATGAGATACCTAAAGGTCAGAATGGGTGCCTAACACATTACCATTCTGTAACTTAGTCCCCGGATCCCCGACTCATTTAGTTATGTACGCATTAGTTTGTCTATTGGTTTCGCTCTTTGGGGACAACTACATTCTTTTGCCCTTTTTGAGTAAAATAGGATATAAACTCTATTTTCTATATTTTCCTCTCCTTTGATGACGACCAATTTATATCCATGGCAGCCTCCAAAGATCGCGCGAGTGGTAGAAAGAAAATTTCTATCCTTGAATCCCTGCATGCACAAAAATAGAGATTTCTCCACATTATCTCCCTCCATTTTTGGGCCCTTCCCGCCCCAGAGGAATCCGCCCCGAATGGCCACAACATGAATAGACCATTCAAATTTAACGGATGGATTCGAATGGATCGAACGAATGAAAGTGGTCAGTGGGAAATACGCATGGTTAAGGCACGGGGGTGGGTTCAAATGATCACGTACACCTCGGGAGTATGAGCGTCAGCAAATGTGCAATAGTTATGGAAACTCGTCCAAGAAAAGTCTTGAATTAAAACTACCTAATGACGAATCATGATTTCTTCATAGGGCCCGACGTCAATGTATAATCCTAAGAGGACCACTTAAATCAAAATTGAGCCATCTATCACATTCGTCATTAATCATCATGTAGAGACAGGCATGTGCAGATCTCGTTTGGCTATACACGAGACTCTTCAGTTCATCTTCATAAACATAAAGAGTTCAGGAGTAACTGATGAGGGGTACTTTAATTTTTCTTGGTGCCAAACATACGATATTATAAGTCGAACCGAGGAGTGGGGAACCTATGATAATGGAAGCAATAATCATCGAAATGTTTAGTGGCGAATGTGAAACCTGGATAGGCCGAGTGACCATATCTTCATCAGTTAAACAGTTCATCACCATTAGTCACTTAAATATTGGATAATTGGAACTCATGAGACTTGGTCAATAAGAAGTTTCTCCAAAACGACTATCACAATTCCTATTAAGGTTTGGACACATGAAAATCTACCAATGTGGAGTACGTGTGTTTCTTAATTCAAAATCCCTTAACGTGCTTTCCACAATTTAGGAATGATGTTGTAAAGGTTGAGTATATAAAGCCTCATGTAACATGAAAAAAGCCACGTTAGTAAGTTCATGCATTCTTTGTAATCTTTAATAGTACAGAAAGAAACAAAATAACTCCCCCACACCTTCACCCCATGGACATAGGTCTAGCCCGATCGAAACACATACATTTCGTGTCAATCTTCTTTACCACATTCTTTCTCTATTCAGCATCATGAACTGTTGATCATAACTATTATGTTGTGTATGTGAAAACTATATTCATGCCTCAACACTTTCCATATAGATTTACAATATAATATAATACATTACACACACACACACACACACACACACACACACACACACACACACACACACACACACACATATATATATATATATATATATTATAAACATGTATATTTTAATGAGAATAACAAATATATAACATTTATGGATATATTTAATCTTGACAAGTGACACATTCATAAAAAATAAATTTCGCCTAATTTTTTACCCATGTATAGACAACATCTGAAAATATTAATTAATAAAACAAACTATATACTTACATCAATCACGATCTTTTAGAGACCTCATTAAACATATATAAAGAACATAACAATTTTTAAAGTAGTACAAAGTTGATTTTCCAACATAACTTGTTGAAGATAATCTCCATTGTGAAATGATCATCTTATAAAAATTCATCGAAAAATTCAATCTCAAAGTTATTAGAATGAAAATTGGGTGTACATGTGCATTTGGTGCACGTGTGCATCCTCGACCCCCAAACATGTGATGATATTGCTTATATATTGTATTTTCACTGTGAAGATCACCTCCATCTTGGTTAATAACTTTATTTTTTTTACTTTATTTTAATAATTACCATTTTTTGTTTTAGACTTTAGTACAGATTAATCATTTTATTAGACTTTAGTACATTTTTTGTGGCTAAATCTCACCAAATATCACTTTTAGTGGTGAGAATTTCAAGAGAAGCATCGAAAAGTGTAATAAGATGATTAATTTGTATTTATGTCTAAAATAAAAATTGTAATGTATTAAAGATAAAAAAATTATGTTTAATGCGGATATGTTTGAGAGGCCGATTAATATTTACACTGGAAAAAAATCAAGATGTCTTTTTTGAATCATTTCAGTGAGGCGGGTAAAATTATGTCTTTTGATAAATAAATGTTTCATCATAACAAAACTTCCTCAAAATAGAGCTAGAGAAAAACTAATCAACCCCTATAACTCATCTATGAAGTCCGGAACAAATAAAAAGACAAAATGTGATTTTTCTTGAGCTAAATTTTCAGCGTATTCAAAAACATATAACAGAGTCTATAAGGAGCTAATTATTTCCCTTCAAAATATCTCTCCCACCAAACTATCCAGAAGATACAATGTGGGACCATCTTCCAAACATTTCGCTCCCCTTTCCAACCCTTTGGAACCTTTCACGCCGCTAATAGGTCACCCACTGACTTGGACATAGCCCAAGGATACGACATAGGGATAATAAGACATCCCATAATCCTCTCATCACCTAGCAATCCAAAATAAAAAGATTAGTCTTCTCCTCTGCCTCCTTGCACAACCAATACCGACTAGCCATCCTTTAACCCTCTTTTTTAACTCCCCTGTCATCAAAATAGCCTGTTTAGCAGCAGTCCACATCAAGAGAATCACTTTAGGAGGCTCCTTTATATCCAAAACTTCTTTCCACGGGAAAGAAGCATTCCCAATATCCCTGCCTTATAGGTAGACTATCTCAGAACACCACCCCCCCCCCCCCTTATCGGGATCGGTGTCATATTTAACCAATTAAAAAATGCCACAGTCTCCTCTAATTACTAATGTCGAATTATCCTTTTGAATTTTGGATTCCACACCACCTGGTCCCCCGCCATTACAATATGATTTGCCGCTAACCACTCCTTGTCACATCTAATTATGAAGATCCCCATGAAGATATTATTCAAGGAGACTTCCTTCCCACATCGTTCTCTCTATAATCTAACGATGTTCCTGCGCTCTAGGTGGAAGATCATAAATCATGATAACTCATCCCACCCATTACATATATTCTTCCACATCTCCACCCCATAATCGGAGCGCCCCACTCCTAGACCCCACATTTAGTGTGAGATACCATCCCTATCCACCACTACTTTTCTCCACAGCCTCTGCTCGGATAAATCTTCACAATCATTTCCTTTAAGGGCTTTATTAAACAACTCTATGTTCTTGACACATGCTCCCCCCTCCTTGACCAGTTTACAGACTTCCTCCTATCCCACCAGACAATATTTAAAGCTATTCTCATTGCCTTTCCATAACAAATATCTCATCATTTTCTCTAGTAATTTACGTATTGATCCCATTAGATGAATGATCAACATGAAGTACGCCGAGAGAATTAATAGTGTGCTTTTGATTAAGGTCAACCTCCCCCTTTTTGAGAGATAACAATTTTTCAATCCAAACATTCATCTTTTGACCCTCCCAAGAACTGGATTTCAAATGTCTCTAAACTCAAACTTATCCCATAAAGGAAGGCCTAGATACAATGATAAAGCGAGCCCACCCTACATCCTAACACCTTTGTTAGACAAACCACGTTCTCCACTCCCTCAACTGGGATCATCTCATATTTTTTGACATTTATATGCATACTCGAAACTACCTCGAAGCACAACATCAACAATCTCAGTGATCTCACTACTCCTCGACAGCATCACAAAATATAATATTATAATCTGCAAAAAGGAGATGAGATATCCTAACAGATTGAACGACTGGATTGCCAATCAAGAATCCACTAATCCCCCCAGCCTCAACAATCTGGACTATCATCCTAGTAAGAGCCTCCATTACCAAAATAAAGAGGAAATGGGAGAGCGGATCTCCTTGACAAATCCATCCTTAACTCGAGAAAAATCCTTTCAAAAGCCTATTAACTAACACAAAGAATTTAACATAATACATGCAACATTTAATCCACCGCGCCACCTCTCTCCAAATTTCATCCTATCTAACAAATAAAAAAGGAGCCCCTAATTCACGTGATCATATGCCTTATCAATGTTGAGGTTACAGATAATTCCTGATACACCACTTCTCAGTCTAGACTCAACAAACTCATTCGCCATGAGCATCGCATCAAGAATTTGCTTACCATCCACAAAAATATTTTAGTCCTTCAAAATTAGTGGGTTGATGACCCGTCTAGGCCTCAATGACAACAACTTGACGATGAGCTTATACACGCTCCCTACTAAACTAATTAGTTTAAAATCTCTCACATCCATCGACCCCCCTTCTTGGAAATCAAAGTTGTGAAAGTAACATTCATACTTCGTAGAAAATAACCCCTTTCATGAAACTCTATAAAGAAGGACATCACACCCTTTCTCATAACTGACCAATAATGCTAAAAGAAGGGTATAGTGAAACCGCCTAGGCCGAGAGCCTTATCTTCACCCAAAGTCTGCATAACTTGGACTACCTCATCCTCCGCCAATAACCTCGTCAACCTTTTGACTTCGTTTCCAAAAATTTCCCCTAACTCTAACCCCTCTGATGTGGGTCTTCACATTTTTTGTTTTGTGTACAACCACTCATAAAATTGTCTGATATCCCTACTTACCTCAATCTCCTTGTTAAACTCATCACCCCCACTGCTATTTTTCCAACATGGTTAAAGCAACGATGAGAGTTGGTCGTTTATGGAAAGACTTAGTATTCTGATCTCCTTCCCTAAATTACAATGCCTTAGATTTTTATCTCCAACTAATATCTTCTTTAACCAACCTCCTCCCAACCCCCAACCCCCTTTTATCTCATCCCTTCTTAACTTTCCCCCCTAAAAAGGCCTCCTCTCCATTACTTCTCATCTACAACCCTAATATCCTGTATGCTTATTACAATAAAATCCCTTACATTACCAAAAACATCTTTGTTCCACCATTTGATGTCTCCCTTAAGAAGATAAAGTTTCGTTGCCAATTTGTAACTAGTATTACCCTCCACCACATCTTCTTGCCACTACTCCTTGACTTTATCCACAATACCATCCTTTTCTAACCACATATTCTCAAATCGAAAGGGGGTCCTTCATCCTCGCCATCCCGCACACTCTAAAATAATCGGAATATAATCTGAGTTCACCTGTGATAAATAAGATAGAATCACCCCTCGAAAATGATACTCCTACTTGTGAGATAGTAAAAATCAATTTAACTGAGACAAGAAAGGTTTGACCCTATTTTTGGACCTAGTAAACACCCATTGTTCTAGCAGAAAATCTAAATCCCATTTCGTCAATGAAATCGAAAAAATCCCTAATATATGTGCTGACTCTCCCTCCCACACTTCGTTCCGATGAAAATGAACTATATTAAAGTCTCCCCCATACACCAAGTAACCCTCCACACTTGCCTATCACCCTTTAATTCCTCTAAAAAATCCCACCTGATGGAGTCCTCCACGTGCCCATAAAAACTTGAGAAACTCCAAGGGAACCCATCCTCAACATTCCTAAAAAAATATCACAATATTAATAGCCTACCAAAGTCTCTAACTTTTCTAGTACACTGAAATCCCACATAATAATCACCCTCGAAGAACCCACAACATCTAGACTACACTAATATACCCATCGACCTTCCCAAACACCCCTATCCACACTTCCCAATTTCGACTCCAGTAAGTAGATAATATATGGCCTTCACCTTGATATGGAACCAATAACTATTCCCCTTTTTCCAGAGTCATTCAATCCCTCACATTCCACGAGTTCAAGCGTAGCTTCATAGAATACCTTTTAGAACCCCCTCCCAACCCTTACCCCCACTCCGATCCCCCCCCCCCCCCCCCCCCTCAGTAATTAATTGAACACTCTAACCTCTTGAGTTCCCTTTCCTTACTATTCCTTCCTAACGAAGAAATCCTACCCCCTCGCCCTCTTCTACTTTACCCCTTCGTATTTTTTCAATTTGTTTAAACAACATTAATTCCTCCTTCTCATTCCCCACATACGTTATCCCAAAACATTATAAAACCCCTATCATATCGTCCACCCATCATTACAACTCGTCCTAAGTCGCCCCACCCATCCCCCCCCCCCCCCCCCCTACTTCCTCATTTGCAAAATTATTCAACCTCTGTCCCTCAACCTCAAGCTCCACCCACAAGCTAGGATTTTGATAACTTCCAAAATTACCCTTATCCTCCCAACCACTCATTGACTCGCATACAAAGTCGCATCCTCTTTGCTCATCTTCTTCGTACCTTTACATTCCATTACTTTCTATCTTAAAAACATTGTGTAAAAGGTTCACTGGTGAGACAACTATTCCTCTCGCTTCTCCATGATAAAAAAACTGGATAAACACTTTCCTCCAAATACCCCTCCACCTCCTGGGCACGATGATTTGTTCTCATAGGGTATCACGAGAGCCAAATTGTTATGGTTATCCTAATATTTTTTTATTGTCTAGTACAAGATCCAGACTCGGCTTCCCCGTCTCTTGTCTTATCATTGTTGCCACAACATCCCACTTTAGACCTTTATTTAGTATTCTCCCCCCTAGCCTTATAATTTCTAATAAGAAAGCCATTTTTTTAATATATTTCTCGAATTCAAAATGATTTTTAACTTCTTTTAATTTAATAGAGATTTTCTAGCTTTATCAATAAGTGGACCAACCTTTTTAAAATTACTCATTTCTTCCACTCCCGTCTTATCTAACATACCCATTTGGGAGACACCCAACTCATGAGTCTCATCCACATCAATAGTCAAAGAGCATATATATTTATTCCCATGAGATAAAATAATTTCCTTATCACCAAGAAAAGAACGGGTTTTATCATTACACCCAGCATATCTGGCTCCTTTCCATTATATCCGCTAAGTATACCCATTTGTAACTCCACACCTACCTCCCTATCGTTCAAAGTAAAAGACAAGGGACACACACTTGTCTCCCCCCCAGCAGAACCGATATGCCCCTGCCTCCCACTCCCGTTAAACCATCCTTCCACGCTTTTACCTCAAGCCATCTCCGACACGTCAAAGCCTCCCATTATGTCTCCATTGTCCGTCTCTCCTCTCGACCATTTGTTTATCGTCGGCAACCACCTTTGGAACCTACCTTCCTTTCTCCACCTCCGAAGCTTTACCCATCCCCTCTCCATCGATTATAGTGCCCCACGCCCCTGAACACCTTTCCTCCCTGTCATGTGGAATATGTTTGTTAGATTCCCCTCTCTAACCAGTATATAGAATACCCACTCACTAACATTCACTTTCAATAATTCTGGAAGCTTATCACAGCCTCCGACGAGAAGTCTAGACCATTTAAGCTTCCTCCCTTCCACCATATCATTGCCTACACCCCAGTGGTGGATCCAGGATTTGTGTTCAGGGGAGCCCTTTCGAGTGGTGCCGGGGGTTCGGGGGTGGTGGCCCTGAGGTGATTTTTTTGTGTTAATTCGAATTTTATACATATTATTAAGATATTATGCTTAAACCTTATTGGTAAATATTAACATTTAATATTTATTTGGCCTAAAAATATTATGTCTAAATAATTTAAATGAACTAAATGAACTAACAAACTAAAAATCTGCCTAAACTAACTAATCAATTTAACAAAATTAACATATCTAAATAAAATTAATAACATTAATAATAAATGAAACACATGAAAAAAATTAACAACATTAAAAAATGGACGGCACTAAAAATGAAATGAATTAAACTAACTAATCAATTTAACTAATGAATAAAAGGAACAACATCTAAAAAAAATGAAAAGATATAAACTCTAAACTCTGAACAGCAAAAATGAAAACAACAATGACTTACAAGTTTAGTGGAGCCCGGAGTTGGAGCCGCATGCTAGCAGCAACAGGCCGGAGTCCAGACCGGAGGAGACTCGCAGAGAGAGGTGGAAGGCATCGGGTGGGAGACTTAACCTTGAGAAGCGACTGAGTGAGGAGAAAGAGAAAGAGGGTTTAGGTTTTAAGTTAAAAAAAATTATTACGTTTTTGTCCCTTCATGTTTTAAAACCCTTTAAAAATTACCTTCCTCTTACCATTTTCACACAAAACACCCCTGAAGTTTTCTACTCGGTAATTTTTTTCGAAAATCTCAGGAGGAGCCTCCGCTCCCCCTCGTCCCAACACAGATCCGCCAGTGCCTACACCATAATAAACCCCACAATGTTCTGTAATAGCCCTCGAAATCTCCTCAGCCCAAAATTGAAGTGGCAAGCCTTCTACTTTGATCCAACGCTGGTTGCTACCTAGATACGGAGTTGTGCAACACCTTAATGGGTGCCTCATGTCGAGAACCACCAGATTGTTTAGCTTCCAGTATCCTCATAGCCTCTTCTACAGAGGGAAAAAAAGAAAAAGAAATTGTTATGTAGCTTTCTTACGTCCACACCTCCTAGGAATTTCCACCTCCCTTTGATCCACCTAGACAAATCTTCACACGACGATTGGGCATCTAAAAATACTCCTGCCCCACCTTCATAGTTCATGAGGCCGATGGTTCCATTATCAAGAATGCTTCTCCTGCAAACTCACATCCTCCTCCATCCACTAACTCCAGAATGAGGAATATCACTTTCCTCCCTCTTTCTTTGACTACGATCATAAAATATGCATCCTTCCGAACAAAATGAGAACAAGCAATTATTTCTCTATTTTTACACCACCTTTTCCTGTAAAATCGCCCGATTTTACGAGGTGCTTAAAGTAAACACTCACTCAACCATTTCAACTCTCTTTTAGCCAAAAAAATAAAAACATAAATATCCTCTGCCTAGTTCTTTCAAACGAAAATAGTACTTCGAAGGCTTCCTTTCCCTGCTCAACTCGAATGACTTCAAACCATCTTGGAATTATATATTCTTGCCTAGCTCCATCTCTTTATTCACACAACCTTCGTTATGCTCCTAAATTATGTAATTACGGAGTAAAATTGCGAGCCACAAATTTAAAGGTATTATATTCTTTATAATTTTGGGTATTTTCAATGGGAAAGCTAGTAGCCTGAATGAGAATTTATTTGATAAAGAGATAGATAGATAGATAGATAGATAGATAGATAGATAGAGAGAGAGAGAGAGAGAGAGAGAGAGAGAGAGAGAGAGAGAGAGAGAGAGAGAGAGAGCTATTTGAAGCAGCCTCTTTTTAACTATTTATTTTATTTTATTTTTTGATATTTTATCTTTCTTTTGTTTTTACCTTAAGCCTTCTTATGGAACAAAAAATGGACCATCCATGACTAGTAAGAAATTGTCCCAACCATCGAGTGATTTATTTGGGCTAATAGTTGAAGACACCACAAGTTATACTTAGCTTTTTTTCACCTTATATAATTAGAGGTTTTTGAGACTTTGGAGCCCTTTGCCAGCACCATAAGTGAGTTTGAGACTTGGTGTACTCATTTTTGTACCCATTTTCATATTTGGTACCAGTGGCGGAACCAAAGTGTTGTGTTGTTGACATGGGCACTTGCCTAGCCAGAAAGTTAATTCCCAGATTTTATTTTTATTTTTTTATACATATGTATTAATATGGGTTTATCAGAGGCTGTCGGCCCAAAAATATGATGTGAAAAGCCCAAAAACATGTATTAGTAAGGGTCTACACACAAAAATAAAAGCCCCCCCAAAAAAACTTCTCATTTATCCCTTCCCTTCATATCCTAAAAGCAAAGTTAACCTCATTCCCACAAAACAAAGTAACTACACGCAGTAGGGCAGCAGTCATTCCTCTTTTTAACCCCTCTCTTTAAACTCCTCATTTATTTAAAATACTCACAATACTCTCAACCAAATATATCAAAGATCAAGAGGTTTGTATTCTTTTTTTTTATTAATCTAAATTTATTTATTTATAATTTTTTTATCCGTGTTATTTTTTTGTCCCTCTAAATTTTTTTATTAATCTGATTTATTTAACATCATTATTTTAATATTAGGTTGTATTCGTTTTTTTATTTAGGATGATTCTTAGTCTTTTTTTTATTAAATTTTTTATTTATGTTCATGTTATTATCACTCTGGCATTAACTTAAAAACAATGTTGGTAATTATTGATTTGTCATTAACTTAAAAAAGTGTTATTAATCTGTTAACTTGAAAAAAATTGTTATTAATCTGTCATTAACTTAGAAAAATATTATTGTTGATACCAAAATTAATATGCTGATGTGGACGAATCATATGAAGACACTTGGCACTCTACGTGGTGCAATAACGACGAGGAAGTTCATTTCCCGACCAACTCATGATTCTCTCCGAGTAACGAGGATACACCGAGGAACTCTAACGCTCCGAGGTACTCTAGCGCTCCGAGGAACTCCTAAGCAACGAGCAACTATGGCGGTCCGAGCTGCATCTCAGTCGTATCATTAATTGCCAGATAATCAACAGTTCAAATATTCATTGAATGTTCATCATCTTGACGCACACGCTGCATTAAATGTATTACCCTTTCATATGTATATCATTTAATGTATCAACCCATTCATGTACAGCCTAAGGGCTATAAATACCTTGTATCACCCTCATTCAAAGGGGACCGGAATTTCTTGATAGAACCTTGTAATCGAGAATTCCCAAACACTCAGCAATAACATAATAGTGGACGTAGGCCATTCTTATCAGGCTGAACCACTTTAAAATCTTTGTCTCATTTTATTTATCTGTGATTGAATAATTAGAGCGATCTAATTTTTTACATCAACAGATTGGCGCCGTCTGTGGGAAACGACTGTTACTATCGTTTTTCATAAAAATCATTTATCATCAATGGCGGATAATCCAGAATCTAGCAATCGAAACGCTGGAAATGCTGGAAATCCTCCAAATCCCTCTGCACCGCCAGATCTGGCCAAAATTATGACGAATCTGGCTCAAGGACAAACCGCCATGCAAGACACAATGAGGCAACTCTTACAAACCCTTCATGGTGGTGCACCTGCACGTTCAGGACAGCACAGTGGTCAAAGGCAAACTTATTTACTTTCTTCACGATCCAGGCGTATTGAGTCACGTCGCAATGAGGAGTCTGATGATTTCTCTTATCAACCTGGGCGAACTTCGTCAATAAGGACGACAGATACCGATCAACATATCACCCTCTCTCGAGAAAGACCCAGTGCTTTAGAAAGACTGAGTAGGGCGTCTCCTTTCAGTCGATTAGGCCCTAGGAGGAATAGGAGTCCACCTAAGACCATATCAAGGAGTTTTCGACAACCATCAGATCTAAGAGAAGGATCAGCACAGTCACGACCAGTCGTTCGTCAAGATAGATCTCAAGAAGCTACCTCAGAACGATCGATTGCTCGAACCAATAGGCCCGAGGAAGGAAATGAAGCGTGGAAAGGATCTCTCCAAAGGTTGGAGGATAAATTGGGAGAAATGGCTAAAGCAAAGAACCCCCTACAACGAACTTTTGTTCGAGGAACACCTTTTGTACAGGCGATTGTGGATTTTCCTACACCATCGAAATTTAAAGCACCTGTGGTAACTCCCAAATATGATGGAAAGACAGATCCTGTTCTTCACATAGAACAGTATCAAGCTGCTGCTGACATCTATGTTGTTCCCGACGAGATGAGATGCAGGGCCTTCTCAGGAACTCTTATTGGATCTGCCCAGATATGGTACAACAATCTTCCTCGGGGTAAGGTTTCAACTTTCTTTCAGTTAGCCGAGTTGTTTATTGGCAATTTTTGTTTTGGGGCGAAGCCGGTAAAGCGAGTAGCACACTTGCTAAGTGTTAGACAAAAATCAGGTGAAAGTACTAGAGATTACATAACTCGTTTTAATAACGAGAAGTTGGAAGTCATAGATTACGAAGAAAAGACAGCAATCACTGCTTTGATGAGTGGTTTGCTGCCTAACAAGCTGTACTACACCTTGGCCAAAGATCCACCTAAAACTATGTCCGAGTTGATGGCGAAAGCGGCCAAAATTATGAATGCCGAGGAGGCTATGGCTGCGAAGAAGAATATGGATAAAGAAATTAAAGTGGAGGTCGACAAGTCTAAGAAGAAAGATCAGAAAAGTAATGGTGGTGACAAGCACTCCAAGAATAATAGGACGTCATGGGAAGTCCAAAAGAAGTACAATAATTATACTCCATTGAAAATGGGTATTAATCATGTTTTGGAAGAAATCAAGAATAGCGAGGAAATCAAGTGGCCAGATAAACTAAGGACAAATCCTGATCTGAGGAATAAGGCCAAATACTGCGAGTTTCACAAAGATCATGGCCATACGACCAAAAATTGCATAGCCCTTCAGAACGAGATTGAAACGCTCATCCGAAGAGGAAAATTATCAAAATATGTAGATCGCAGGGGTGAGAGGAAGAATGATGATATAACTAGAGAGAGATCTAGATCTCCTCGTCGGGCAGAGGAGAAAAAGAAGAGGGACCACGAAGATGATCCAGATGATGACCCCGATCTTCCCAAGAAGCCAAGGCAGCCTGAACGAGAGGTATTTTCCATACGTTTTGGGTCATTTGATTGTAATGTTATTACAGGAGGAGATGCAGGAGGAGGAGACCTTACTGCAGAAAGAAAAGCTTACCTCGGAGAAGCACAAGCTTGTTCATACATTCAGCGAATAAATCTGGCCGAGGAGGATCATCCGAGGAAGGTAAACAAAGAGAAGCTAGTCATTGGTTTTTCAAAAAACGACTTGGCAGGTGTTCTTTACCCTCATGACGATCCTTTGGTGATCAAAATGAGGATGAAAGATGTGGTCATTTCAAGGGTGTTGGTAGACAATGGTAGTTCGGCAGACATCATGTACTATTCATGCTTTGATAGCTTGAATTTGAAATTATCTCAATTGGAACCTTATCACAGACCCCTTCTGGGTTTTGCTGGCGAGAAAGTTTTTCCACTTGGGATGATCAAGTTGGATATACTCATTGGAACTTGGCCTGCTTGTCGAACAGAAAGAATACGCTTCTTTGTGATGGATAAGAATGTGCAGTCAGCCTACAACATCATCATGGGAAGAGTTGGATTGAAGAAGTTCGAAGCAGTTCCATCTACAGTACATCAGTGTTTGAAATTCCCAATAAATTTTGGAGTTGGAATTGTGAAAGGTGATCAAAAAGTAGCTCGGGAATGCTATTATTCGTCTGCCGAGCAAGAAGAACTTGAAGAATCAAGGAAAAAGACTACTACTTACCAAGTGGAGGAAGGTACAGAAATTGAAACCCTTGATCCTAGGGATGAATCTCAACTTGTAAAAGGACAGGTGGTGGAATCTACAGAAAATGTTATTCTGGACGACGAGCATCCTGAACGAGTAACCCAGATAGGATCGTCGTTGGATGTTTCGATAAAACAGGAGTTGATAACTTTCTTGAGAAACAGGAAGAATACTTTTGCTTGGAGTCATGAGGACATGCCAGGAATTGATCCAAACTTCTTATGTCATGAGCTCAATGTCAATAAGGAGATCAACCCTGTGAAGCAGAGAAGAAGAGTGTTTAGTCCCGAGAAGAACCAGGCCATACAAGAGGAAGTTGAGAAACTCCAGAAGGCCCAATTCATTGAGGATGTGAAATATCCAGATTGGTTGGCGAATGTGGTGATGGTGAAGAAGAAAAATAACAAATGGAGAATGTGTGTTGATTTCACTGATCTTAACAAGGCCTGCCCAAAGGATCATTTTCCATTGCCCAGAATTGACCAGCTAGTGGATGCTACCTCGGGGCACGAACTGCTTAGCTTCATGGATGCTTACTCTGGTTACAACCAGATCAAAATGAAACCAGAAGACAGGAAAAGTACTTCTTTTATTACCCCTAGGGGTACTTATTGTTATAATGTTATGCCTTTTGGTTTGAAAAATGCAGGAGCGACATACCAGCGGCTGATGAACAAGGTTTTCACCGAACAAATCAGTTGCAACATGGAAGTCTATGTCGATGATATGCTGACAAAAAGCAAGAAAGCTGCAGATCATCTAGTTGACTTAGCTCAGACATTTGATCAACTGGATAAATACCAGATGAAGCTTAACCCGACAAAGTGCACGTTTGGAGTACGAGAAGGAATGTTTCTCGGGTACATTGTCAATCAGCGAGGCATTGAAGCAAATCCAGATAAGATCAAAGCTCTTTTAGGGTTGCGATCTCCAACAACAAAGAAAGAAGTGCAAAGTCTTACAGGACGAGTTGCAGCGCTCAACAGATTTGTATCCCGAGCAACTGACAAATGCCTTCCATTCTTCAAAACGCTTCGAAAAACTTTTGAGTGGACTGATGAATGTGAGAAGGCCTTTCAAGACTTGAAAAAGTATTTGGGAGCACCTCCATTATTGTCCAGGCCAATAACAGGATAGACGTTGTATTTGTATGTGGCAGTATCAGAGAATGCAGTCAGTTCAGCATTGATCAGATTGGAGAATGAAGTCCAAAAGCCAATTTATTATACAAGTAAGGCTTTCCGAGGTGCAGAAATCAGGTACCCAAAGCTGGAAAATTGGCATTGGCATTAATTGAAGCAAGTAGAAGAATGAGGCCATATTTCCAGGCCCATACCATCATCGTGTATACCGATATGCCATTGAGACAAGTCCTTCATAAGCCAGAAAAGTCAGGAAGACTGATGTACTGGGCAGTAGAACTCAGTGAATATGATATTGTGTATGAGCCCAGATCATCATTGAAAGGCAAGCTGTAGCAGATTTTATAGCAGAGTTTACATATCCTGATACCCCCGAGGAACAAAAGCTCCTCGCTGACTAACCTGTGGATGTTACAGGATCGACAAACATAAGTCCAAACCAACTCCGGTTGGTAAAAGGGCTTGTGGATGTAGAAGGATCATCAACTTCAAACTCGGATGAGCTCCGGTTGGATGGAGAACGAGAAGAGATGGTCAACGAGGAGCGAAAAGTGTCAAAGGAGGATGAAAGGAAGCAACAAATATTTCACCGAGGAACTCTATCAGATAAGAAATTTGAAGACGGGTTGCCCATATGGAGATTATATGTAGATGGCTCATCTTGTACAGCAGGTTGTGGAGCAGGAATTGTTTTAAACACCCCAGACGAGATTGACATGGAATATGCTTTGCGATTCCAATTCAAAGCCTCCAATAATGAGGCTGAGTATGAGGCCATGATAGCAGGTCTTAATTTATCAAAGATTATGGAAGCGCAACAAGTGATGGTATTCAGTGATTCTCAATTGATTGTGAATCAGATGATGGGAACGTATGCAGTTAAGGGAGAACTAATGGTGAAATACCATGCAAAGGTGATGGAGTTATTGACAGAATTTGATGCTATTCAATTGGTGAGAATACCGAGGATGAAAAATGCTAGAGCAGACGCATTGGCCCGATTAGCGTCAGCTACGCGCACCGAGCTGCGAAGGACAATACCAATTGAAGTACTGGAAAGTCGGAGCATAGATGAAGACTTAACGATGAATGTCATCGCCCTTGATTTAGGACCATCTTGGATGGATCCCATCAGAGTATATATTGAAGAGGGAGAATTGCCAGAGGATAAGCTTGCTGCCAAGAAATTAAAGTATAAAGCTGCTCGGTATGTATTAACTAATGGTATTTTATATAGATGAGGAATTATGGCAGGTTTGCAGAGATGTGTACATCCATCAGAGGTCAAAGAATTAGTTGAGGAAATCCATGAAGGATCTTGTGGAGCTCATGTAGCAGGTCGGACACTTTTGCAAAGGGTGATGACACAGGGATACTACTGGCCGACGATGAGGGCTGATTGTATAGCCTATGCCAAGAAGTGTGACAAGTGCCAACGTTTTTCCTCCATCCAAAGAACTCCACAAGCATTGTTGACACCCATAACTTCACCTTGGCCATTTGCCATGTGGGGGATTGATTTAGTTGGACCATTGCCGATGACCCGAGGAAGGTTCAAGTACCTCGTCGTGGCAGTGGATTATTTTACAAAGTGGGTGGAAGCTGAACCACTAATTGATATGACATACGAGAAGGTATATCAGTTCATTTGGAAGAACATCATTTGTCGATATGGTCTCCCCCATGCTTTCATCACAGACCATAGAACACAATTCGATAATGAAGAATTTGCTGCCTATTGTCATCAGTCGAACATTTTGAAGTTTCATTCAGCACCAGGCCATCCCCAAAGCAATGGACAGACTGAGGTGACAAACAAAACATTACTAAATGGTTTGAAGAAGAGGTTAACTGAAGCTAAATCAAATTGGATTAATGAGCTCCAATCAGTACTATGGGCCTATCGAACAACTCCCCGAGCAGCAACTGGAGAATTACCATCTATGCTGGCATTTGGAAGTGAGGTTGTGATACCTGCCGAGTTGGGTCTCCCAACGCATAGAGTGCTGAATTTCAATTCCCCAGTCAGCGATTTGATGAGAAGACTGGATTTGGATATGCTCGAAGAGGTTAGAGAAGAGGCAGCCATTAGGAATGCTGCTTACCAACAACGTACAGCTCTGTTCTACAACAAAAGGGTGAAGAAATGTGACTTAAAAGAAGGGGATTATGTTCTAAAGAAAGTCATTCAGAAACATAATAAGCTGGAAGCAAACTGGCATGGACCTTACCGAGTTACAGAAGTTGTTCGACCAGGAACTTACAGAATAGCCACTCTAGAGGGAGAGGAATTTAAGAATGCATGGAATGCTGAACACCTGCGCAAGTATTATCAGTAATGTAAAATGTAAAGCATTTCCTTCATTATGAATAAAACGAGGATGTTTCACCATTTTCTTTCTGTTGAAAGTTTTTCGGGGAATACTAGTGTAACACACTACGCTTAAAAATAATAGTCCTTTGGTTAGGAGACGACACTAGCGTGATCAACTACGGTTGGTAAGATAACTAGTGGACAGTTCGAAAGAACCAAAAATAATACTCCTTTGGTTAGGAGACGACACTAGCGTGATCAACTACGGTTGGTAAGATAACTAGTGGACAGTTCGAAAGAACCAAAAATAATACTCCTTTGGTTAGGAGACGACACTAGCGTGATCAACTACGGTTGGTAAGATAACTAGTGGACAGTTCGAAAGAACCAAAAATAATACTCCTTTGGTTAGGAGACGACACTAGCGTGATCAACTACGGTTGGTAAGATAACTAGTGGATAGTTAGAAAGAACCAAAAAATACTCCTTTGATTGGATTTGAAAAATATACTCTCACATTCCAACTTATGTTGAACGGGAGGTAATATTATTACAAAAGTTCCTCAGAGAACAAAATATTCCAAACTGAACCAAGTATGGTTGGTCGGGGATAAAAACCCACTAACTGTAGTTGGTCGACGAGGATAAATTATTGACCTTAGTTGGTCGGACACATTTTATGAAAATATTTGAAATTGAACCAAGTATGGCTGGTCGGGGATAAAAACCCATCAACTGTAGTTGGTCGACAAACATTATTTATCCACCCTGGTTGGTTGGAAACAGTTTGAACATTTTAGACTCATTACTTTATTATTAAGTGATTGAACAACCTTGATACTTGTAACTTTTTATTAAGTTGCTTAATGAACAATATTATTGTTATCTTTCTAACAAATACATATGCACAAATATAAAGGTGTTTCATAAACACAAGACAATAGCAAAATTTGCAAACAGAAAATGAAAGTCTTTTCATTAAAATTCAAAATAAATTATAGGTTATATGAATGTACTAACTATTACATTGATATTCCTATTTTATTGGTTTCTTGCCCTTTGCTTTAGAAATAGGCTCTTCACTAGCAGGAGGATCTTCCAGGCAAGGGGGAGAATTAATAAAGTTCAAGTCCTTCAACATTCTGACATTCATTATTGAAGGTGTCTCTATTAGATGCTCTGGACGAGATACTTCAATTTGGGAATGAAGGCTATAATCACCGAGGTATTTTGAAATTAAGCTACGAGGAATGGAACGAGCTGGGATCCAGGCCATGTCCAATTTGAAAGGTGGCACAGGCAAGTCTAATAACCCTGGAGCATGATAATCCCATAAATAATGCCCTTGCTCCAATTTTAACACACCCAGTGCGTTCAACCACCCCTGCTTGTAACCTTCATTGTTGGCATGTTCAATACGAGCATCCAAATGAACAAGGGCTTCATTGTATCCTGCCATCCAGAATTCCCTGGGTTGCTTATGAAATTGGAAGGTTAATCTATCAAATTGTTCGAGAAGGTTTTTGGCAAAAAGATCCTTACTATGTAGAGCAGACTTTGTTGCAGTAAGTTGATCCTCCAAGGCTAGATTTTTCTTGGACAATTCAGATAAAGCCCGATCTTTGGCGTTTAATTGAAATGCTTGAGTTTCCAAAGTAGACTGGGTACGAGATTCTTCAACATTGCTGCTAAGAACTCTTGATCGACTCCGAGCAGCTACTGGAGAACTTTGCTCCTCGGTAATATTTTGAACAGCTCTTCCTCTCCCCCAAGAACCTCTTCCTCGTCCCCGAACAGTAGCAGATCTTCTTAAGTTATCCAATTCTTGCCTTAATTTGGCATTTTCAACCTCTAAGAACGAGAAACCTTCATCAGTAACTGGTACTAAGGCAGTGGAAGATGATGCTGCAGATTCATACTGTGCCAATTTCTTCTGCAAATTATTGTTCTCTTGTTCCAGCAACTCAGCAATCTGCCTGCAGGCCTCAACCTCACCTTTTAGAGTTCTTCCCTAACATCATATCCAGCGAGGATCTTTTTATGGCCTGTTTCAGAAGAAAGCTGCTGATATCTATTTTCATACTCCTTGTGCAGCAAAGCCATTGATGCATTGTGTTGATTTTGAAGATCCTCTATGGAACCATGAAGTTCCTCGATCAATTCGTAGTATGCCACATTATTGGCCACAGATCTATCAAGTAGATCCTTCAAGTACCGATAAGCCTCAATTGCTTGCTCTGAGGCATCTTGGCCAAGGATGTCGACAATCTCTGATACACTCAGGTCTGTATGACCAGCTTTATAATATCCATTGCATTGTTGCATCAACTCGGTATCAGGGGCAGATATCAATTCCATTCTGGCCAAAAACTAATAACGAAGAGAAAGCAGGAGTTAATAAATAAAAGCAGACAGAGGATCAACAATGAAGAGGAACGAAGATGTGTTTTATTAGATCATCAAAAGATGACATTGTTCGATTACAAGTAATGAAAGAAAGAAATGATACCGAACAACTTCACACATTTTCCTTGTCCCCCAAGACTTTCTCGGGAGGCTGGGACGAGGAGCTTGGTTGCTCGGCAGTAACAGCGGCTTGATCGGCAAGAATCTTCTCAGGAGGAGGAGGCATGGAAGAAATCCTCGGTGGCAGAGGGTTGAGAGGCAGAGACCTGATCACCTATGGCCATAGAAGATTCATCAGAGACAGGCTCATCTTCTTCTTCTTCCACAATTGCTGGAGGAGGACCAGGGAGGTGCAGCTGGAATAGCTCAGAGTCGTCTTTGATCTTCAACTCTTGCGGAGCAGCTACCTAGCCATCATGGAAGTATTTCAACTTCCCGTATTGAACTTGGGATGTCATCGCAGCAATTCCATTATCCCATCCTTTCTCCCAGCCAGCGTTGAAGGATTTTTTGACTGCGACTTTTCTTCTTAATTTCTCCGAGGAGAGCTTCACGTCCAATTCTTCTTTTTTACTTTTGATATCTCGCAGGGCGAGCAATTCTTCCTCTGCTTTCTTCAACTTATCTTCAAGCTCTCCAAAATTCTTGAGCTTGTCGTCATATTTTTTATGCTCAACCTCCAAAATTTTCACTTTATTCTCCAAACGTTTGGAGATCTCAGCCAACTTCACTTTCTCGGCTTCAACTATTGACAACTTTTTCTCCCAAGCAGTCTTGTCCTCATTGTACTGTTGGCGAGATTCCTTCAAGGATTGGGTCAAACCCAACAGAGCATCCTCTACACCAGACGAGGAACTAGAGGCTTTAATTACCTCGTCCTTCTTCACAATGTTATTAAAACAGTTCACCAGCTGAAAGAGGAGAAAAACAGTAAGTCAGTGCAAAAATACAAATACTCAGAAAAAGAAAGGAAATTCAGAGAGTGAGAAATTTACCGAAGCAAGATGACGAGTAGCTAGGGATGTCAGCATATCCCTATAAATTTTTTCATCAATTCCTTGGACCTCGGGTATGACCCAAGTTTTCACCGAGCTCATTGCAGAGCTCGGAGGAATGATGGTAGGAACACCAACATCACCAGCTGGCAGTGTGGAGGGAGTTTCAGCCAAATTGACTGAGGGTGATTTCCTCAATCTCCTCAAAGGAGTTTCAGCAACTTCAACCAAGGAAGAACTCTTGGTCGGAGAGATAGTAATCACTTCCATAGGAGCAATTTTCTTGCTCGGAGCCACTGGGGGCTTCTCGGTAGCTTTGGAAGGTGCAGCATCCACCTTCTTAGTCCCCTCAGGAACATCAGTTTTGCTCTTCTTGGTCCCAGCAGCAGAACAAGTGTCATCAAATAGAGAAGGAGGAGCTTTTTTCTTGCCCATTCTCTAACTTAAAGGAAGATGAGAATCTGAAGAAGAGTCCTCTGGAGTGGAAGCTGGCTCAACAGGGCGAGCAGTATAAGAGGTTGTATAACTCTTATACTGTAGCAAATATGATGCAGACCTGATGTGCTCGTCTGCAACGTTCTTATGCAAACCCCAGATAAGTTTCAGATGCTTGATATTAACCTCTGATTCTTTTGGAGTTTTTCTTTTGCTATCAACTGCAAATAAATACATAATGAGATATCAGTCATACATTTTGTCAAACATGATAAAAGCATAATTTCATAAGTAAGATAAAATGAAAAGTAAACCTATCCCATTGCCATATGGGGGGCATCTGGGACCGTTGTATACTCCATCTCCAACTAAAGGGGCATATTGCCAATTTTTAATAACCAACCCATGTTCAAAATAATCTCTATTTGAATCAGGGAGGTTAACTACAAGAGCCCTATTCAGAAACCTAGTTTTTAAGTAATAAATATTATCTAGAGTGGCCCACTTATAGCAGTACATAATTTCAGGGATCCCTATACGAGTCCCATGAGTTAGATTTAATTTGTACACCCCATTAATTATTCTCCATGAATTGGGGGCTATTTTTGCAGGGACAAGATCGAAATACTGACAAAACTCAAGACACAATGGGTTTGGTGGAAAAGAAAATCCACATTCAGCAACAAATAGACTGGGGAACCAATGTCCCTCAGCCAATCGAAAGTAATCTAAAGGCTCAGAAAGAACCTCTAGAGTTACCCACGAAGGAATGGAAAAATCAGAACGAAATTTATCAACAGACTCCACAATATAAACCATACTGAATAAAAGAGAAGAAAGGAAGAAGATCTTACAGGAAGAAAGGAGGTATGTTGACAACTAACGAAAACAAGGATGAACGCACAAGAGAGAAGGAGAGAATAGAAAGCTTGAATGCAAGAAATTGGGAAAAGAAGAAGACGGTATGGTTACCTAAGAAGTTTAAATACTTTGCCTTGGGAAGCGGCGAAGGAAATGATTATAAAAAAGAAACTATTGAACTTCCGGCGGCTAAAAGGACAAAAAGTGCACAAAGATCGAAGCGCTCTTAAAAGTTCGAAAAAAGGCGGATTCTTCGAATTTGGAAATAAATTCAAATACGATGCTCCTAAAACCCAGGAAGATCATTCAATATGGCCAAATACCGAGAAAGAATGTTTCATACTCCTCAAAGTTCGAAATATAAAACATTGGGGGCTTCTGTTGATACCAAAATTAATATGCTGATGTGGACGAATCATACGAAGACACTTGACACTCTACGTGGTGCAATAACGACGAGGAAGTTCATTTCCCGACCAACTCATGATTCTCTCCGAGCAACGAGGATACACCGAGGAACTCTAACGCTCCGAGGTACTCTAGCGCTCCGAGGAACTCCTAAGCAACGAGCAACTATGGCGGTCCGAGCTGCATCTCGGTCGTATCATTAATTGCCAGATAATCAACAGTTCAAATATTCATTGAATGTTCATCATCTTGACGCACACGCTGCATTAAATGTATTACCCTTTCATATGTATATCATTTAATGTATCAACCCATTCATGTACAGCCTAAGGGCTATAAATACCTTGTATCACCCTCATTCAAAGGGGACCGGAATTTCTTGATAGAACCTTGTAATCGAGAATTCCCAAACACTCAGCAATAACATAATAGTGGACGTAGGCCATTCTTATCAGGCCGAACCACTTTAAAATCTTTGTCTCATTTTATTTATCTGTGATTGAATAATTAGAGCGATCTAATTTTTTACATCAACAATTATTAATTATTAAGTTGTTATTAATCTGTCCTTAACTTTCAAAAAATGTTGTTAATTATTTTTTGTCCTAAAAGCTGTTATTTTTTGTGCTAAATGCAGTTTTTTTTTATGTTAAATGGTGTTAACATAAAAATCGTGAATCGTTTTCAGAAAATGAAAAATCGTAGGGGAATTTTGTAGAATGTAATGACAACTATATATTTTAAATCATTGTAATTCATCTATTGATAGGTAATTTTTCATGCATTTAATAGATTATTATAAGATTTCCCTTAAAAAAAAATTCGGGGGCGGCGAAACCCCGGATTTTTTCTTTTGTGCTCAAGCCAACTATAATTCCTCGCTCCGCCACTATTTGGTGCATTAAAATTTTGTGCCTTGTTATTGTGGGTAGGGGGTTATAAAAGTGTGCAAGTATACTCATACTTTTATTTCGCTATTTCTAATATGCTTTACATATATCTATGAAGATCTAGTGGAGCTTGTAATTTTTGGCCGAGGCACGTAAAATGAGCATTCATAAACGCAAATTAAAAGAATGGCCGAAAACCACGGAATATATGAAGTGTTGCAACTCAAAACATAAACTGAACGTAAAAATTACTATAACAGCCATGCCACAAAAACCGGGCTTATGATTAAAACGCCACTTAACCCTCACGTGATACAAATACAATTTATTCCCCATTTTCCGGTTTCAGCTCTCTAGCACAGTGTGGCAAATATAGACGAAATACATTCAAAATCATCAGAACGGACGGGGTCCACCACCTCCACCAGGAGGTCCATAGCCACGTGGCCCACCAAAACAATCTTGGAACAACCAGCAACAGCAGAGACAAGATACACTACAAATCCAAAACATTTTAGATTATTAAAACCAGTTCCAATGAAGGTATTTATCAATAGAATAGTTTTCATTGAGATAAAAAAAAAGAATTATGAATAGTATTTTCATTTATAAATATATATAAAGTATTGTTCTTGTGTGGAGCAGTTCATATTTTAAGGGTGCGAATCGAACATGTATCACCTGATGGTCAGCATATAAATTATCGAGTAAATTATAGGCACACTCTCTCTCTTTTCTAGGATCATTGTCGGTTCGCACTCTTAATATGCGGACTGGTCCGCACAAGAGTAATATATATAGTACTGCTTTTATGCGAACAGTGGAGACCAGACATGTGCCAGCTGCCGATGCGCTTAGAAAATAGAGAGAGCGCCCCTATAATTTAGTTGATAATTTTCGGGTTCCTCCGGTTCACACTGTTAAAATGCGGGCAGTCTGCATTTTAAGAATGCAGGGACACATGTCCAGTCCGCATTCTTAAAATGCGGATTGATCTGCACAATAGCAGAACTATATATATATATATATATATATATATATATATATATATATAGGTTCCCTCTATTCTCACTCCAACGCTAACTTCCCCCACGTCTTCTTTTTATTCATCCAAAATCTACATTTATACTAAAAAATTATATTCACTTTCTTATCCCAATTAAAACAAACATTTTATTTATTTATTAATGAAATTTTATTTATATTAAAAACTATTTTGATTATAAAAAAATGTTTATTAAAGAAAAATATTTTTAAAATAAATTGTATAAATTATTGTTTATTAAAAAACTATTTATTAAAAAAAATTGTAATTGTTTTAAAAAATAAAAAATAAACATTTCCATTGTCTTAAAAAAATTAACTGTTGTTTTTTTTTTTTTTTTAAACTATAACAATGTTCGATATAATATAAAAGATAATTTTATTACAAAAATAAATTATTTTAGCTATTAAAATAGTCTTTTATATATAAAAAATTTGTACTAGAGCGACCTAAATCTTATATTTTTTTAATTAAAAATCTTTTTATAAAACGTAAAATTTGTTTTTTTTAAAAACTGTTTTCTTCAAAAAATATATTTTTTTGTTTACAAATTTATTTTTTTGTTAAAAGCAATGTTTTTGTACTATTTTAAAAACAATCTTTTTACTATTTATAAAAATGGTCCGCGTTAGCGGGTAGGTATAGGCGGTCCGACGACCTATACATACCGTTGGCGCGAACTATTTTTTTATATATATTGGTTCGCGTGAGATGTATGTATAGTTGGTCGAACCGTCTATACATACCATTGGCGCGGACAATTTTATTTTAAAATAGTAAAAATATTTTTTTTAAATAGTCCAAAAAAAATAGTTTTTAAGCAAATAATTTATACAACAGTTTTTTAAAATAATTTATACAAAAGTTTGTTTAAATAATTTATGCAACAGTTTTTTTAAAATAACAATTACTTTTTTTTAACATTGGAACTAATTTTTTTACTTTTTAAAATAATTATATAAAGTTGAAACAATTTTTTACACAATTTTTTTTTAAATAGATATTTTTTATATTCAAAATTGTTTTTAATATAAATACAATAATTGAATATTAGTAGGGATCAAAAAGTGAATATATGTTTTGGGTATAAATGTGAATTTGAAATGAATGAAAGGGAGTTAATAAGTTTAAGGGCATTACAGTCTTTGAATATTAAAATTGAGTGAGGGAAGAATGAGAGGAAGTGGGAATAGTCGGACTATATATATATATATATATATATATATAGTCAGGCTATAGTACATCATGGTTTATACATCACGTATGCATCACGCTTAATTGTAGACCCTAAATTTTTTTTTTCAAATTTATATTTTTTTCCTTGTAATTAACCTTCCAATCAACCCATATGCAAAAAATGAGGTAAAAATAAATTTTGTAGCTATTTTTAAAAAAAATCACAAAAAAACTGTTAAAAATACCTTATTTATAAGGGTCTGCGCTAGCAGTTTTTTGTGAATTTTTTAAAAATAGCTACAAAATGTACTTTGACCTAATTTTTTGCATATGAGTTGATTGGAAGGTTAATTTCAAGGTAAAAATATATAATTTTAAAAAAAAATTCTAGGGCTTAGAATTAAGCGTGATGTACAGTGTGATGTATAGAGCATGATGTATGTAAACCTTATATATATATATATATATATATATATATATATATATATATATATATATATATATATATATATATATATATATATACCCGTCCTCACTTTAAGAGTGCGGACCGGACATATGTTACCTGGCGGTGAGTCCAGAAGAGAGAGAGAGTGTGCCTATAATTTAACCGATAATTTCTAGACTCATCGCCAAATGACACATGTCCGGTCCGCACAAGAGCAGTACTATATATATATATATATATATATATATATAATAATGCTCTTGTGCGGACTGGCCTGTATGTTAAGAATGCGGATCGGACATGTGTCACCTAACGGTGCACCTAGAAATTATTCCCTAAATTATAAGGACATTTTCTCTCTTTTCTGAGCTCACCGCCAGGTGACACGAGTCCGGTCCGCACTCTTAAAATGCGGACTGGTTTGCACAAGAGCAGGACTGTGGGGGTTGGGGGCGGGGGGAGGGGGGGCGCTGGTTTGGGTGGGTGGATGGTGTTGGGGATCAATCGACATAGGTGTCCGTTGCCGCTGGCGCGGATCAATTACAACATAGTAATTAAAATTAATTAGTTGTTAAATATTTTTTGTTAAGAGTTATTAAAAAGTTCATCTTTTAGGTTCACTTGTGAACCTCTCCATATATATATATATATATATATATATATAGGCAGGCTGCTGTGCACACTAAGTTTACACACTAAGTTTGCACATTACCTTTTAAAAGTGTGCAAACTTAGTGCTGGCGCACACCAATTTTTTTATGTGATATTTAAACATTTCAAGGAACCCATATAAAAAAAAACAGCTCAAAAAAACTTTTTTTGCTATTTTTAAAAAATCGGTCAAACTTTCGCAGTTTTTAAAGGGCTTAAAAACTGCGAAAGTTTGATCGATTTTTTAAAAATAGCAAAAAAAGTTTTTTTGAGCTGATTTTTTTTATATGGGTTCCTTGAAATGTTTACATATCACACAAAAAAAATCAACTCAAAAATATTTTTTTTACCACTTTTAAAAGGTAATGTGCAAACTTAGTGTGCAAACTTAGTGTGCACAGGAGCCTGCCTCTATATATATATATATATATATATATATATATATATATATATATATATATATATATATATGAGAAGGCTCACCTACATCATGCTCTATACATCATCCATTCATCACACCTAATTGTAAGACCTAAAAACTTTTTTTTTTCCCATTTTTTTTATTTTTCCCTTGAAACTAACCGTCCAATGAACCCATGTTCAAAAAATTAGGTCAAAATACATTTTGTAACTATTTTTAAAAAAATTCGCAAAAAACTGCTCAAATTACCTTATTTATAAGGGTCTGCGCTACTAGTTTTTTGTGAATTTTTTAAAAGTATCTACAAAATTTACGTTGATTAATTTTTTTTGAATATGGGTTGATTAGAAAGTCACTTTCAACTGAAAAATAAAAAATTTGGATAAAATGTTTCTTATGACGTAGAACTATGTATGATATATGGTGTAATATACATCATGATGTAGGTGAGTCTCTCTCTCTCTCTCTCTCTCTCTCTCTATATATATATATATATATATATATATATATATATATATATATATATATATATATATATATATACAGAAAGGATCCCATGCATACCCAATTTGCATACCCTCCGTGCGGACCATTTTTTTAAAATAGTAAAAAAAATAATTTCGGCTGATTTTTTTTTATAGTTTCTAAACATTTCAATAGGACCATAAAAAAAAATTCAACTCAAAATGAATTTTTTTGCTATTTTAAAAAAATCGGTCAAACTTTGTGAGTTTTTAAGTTGTTTTTAAGTTGTTAAAAACTCACAAAGTTTGACCGATTTTTTTAAAATAGCAAAAAAAATCATTTTGAGTTGAATTTTTTTTTATGGTCCTATTGAAATGTTTAGAAACTATAAAAAAAAATTACATCAAAAATATTTTTTTTACTATTTTATCAAAATTGGTCCGCGCCAGCGGTATGCAAACTGGGGTATGCATGAGAACCGCTCTCTCTCTCTCTCTCTCTCTCTCTCTCTCTCTCTCTCTATATATATATATATATATATATATATATATATATATATACAGTCATGCTCTTGTGCGGACTAGTCCACATTTTAAGAATGCGGACCGGACATGTGTCACCTGGCGGTGAGCCCAGAAAAGAGAGAGAGTGTGCCTATAATTTAGGCGATAATTTCTAGGCGCACCGTTAGGTGACACATGTCCGGTCCACATTCTTAAAATGTGGACTAGTCCGCACAGGAGCATTATATATATATATATATATATATATATATATATATACTGTCCTGCTATTGTGCAGACCAGTCCGCATTTTAAGAGTACGGTCCGGATACGTGTCACCTGGCGGTGACTCTAGAAATTATCCGCTAAATATTAGGCACTCTCTCTCTCTCATGTCCGGTCCGCACTCTTAAAATGCGGATTGGTCCGCACAAGAGCAACACTGCATATATATATATTATATTTTTTTTAAAGGTTTTTTTTTTAAAGACATGTTATTATAGGTTGAGTTTTATCACGGGGACAAATTTATCGTTGTGCGCTCGACATGAACATCCGCTAGTATATATATATTTCAGATTGGAGTCTAATCATTAATTTGGAACGGAATAAGTATGTCGTGTATGATATTTAGCATTGTACGTAATACCAATTTCGGTACCATTTTCATTTTTTCTAACAACTTTTTTATATTTTATGATTTTTTTTACACTAATGAAAATAGTACCAAAGTGTTAATACATTAAAATTTACACCTAAAGTCATATTACCCGGAAAAAAAATGACCAATGAGCCGACTTAATTTTGACACTAATTGTTTCTTCATTCAAATGAGTAAAAGTTCACCAAATGTGATAGAAATTAATGAAAATATGATTGAAACAGTAAGAATGGGTAATTCACAAGATACAAAAATTCAAATTTCAGCATGAGAGCCAGCTAAATAAGAAAGAAAATAAATGTCATTACATCCTAGTTAAAAGATGTCATACCAAGAAGATATCATGTTGCATATACCATCAGCAAACCCACCAAAAAAGCCACCAGGACCCGGAAAAAAACCAGGTCCTGGACCGCCAAACCCTGGACCGCCAAACCCTGGACCCCCACCCGGTCCACCTGGACCTGGACCCCATCCACCGCCCGGTCCACCTCCAGGTCCTCCGGGACCACCTGGTCCTCCAGGCCCCATTATCAGAGAGAGAGAGAGAGAGAGAGAATATGATATGTATATATAAGAGGTTTTAGGGTGTATGTGGGAAGCCTAAGAAATATTTTGATGGACTCTTCACTCTGTAGTATCTTAAACGAGCATACAAATATGGAGTCATATATAGACAGTTGTATGTGGAATGTCGGTTACTTTGCTTAGCCTTGAAGCTTGGGTGTTTATTCAAGAGAGTTCATGCAATCACCACCCACCTATCACTCAAAACCTAACATTCAAACAAACCAACTGCACTTCTCATCGGTCTACTATTCAAACTAGTTCTCAAACGCATATTCTTATATGGGTTATTCGAGGGTTAGCTCATAATTTTAGGCATAACTGATTTTAATTCTCACAACTTTGGTTTATACGCTTTTACCCCCTAAATAATAAAACAGCCTCATAAAAAATTGAAAAAGCATCATACTAGGGGTCAAAGGTGTATAAATAATAAATTTATGAGGATCATGGTTAGTTAGGCATATATATAAGGGGTCAAACCCTGAATAATCATACTTATATTTTAGTATTGATTAATGGGTGGTTTGGACATTGCCCTGTATTTATTCTTGTTTTATTATTTGAGTTTCCATTGACACCCCAAATCGTTATAAATACTGATAATGTGCCTCAAAACTTAAAAAAAAACATGCTACAAAATTATTTTGAGGGTTAAAGGTATATCATTGACAAAGATTGGCACCTAAAGTATAGTAGAATATAACAAACTGGGGTAAATCCAGATAATTTTTTAACGGTTATTATTATATACATGATAACTAGTCAGGTAACCATTTACAAGGACCCATTAACTTCACTTCACAATTATAAAATGAGTTATTTGTATTTTGAGGTTCATTAGGATATCCAAAGTGTCCTAAATACTTGTAATAAGTCAAAATAGATCCTAAAAATCATATAGTCAATCTAACATTGGAAATATCTTAAGTTGTTTGACGACTAGAATAGTAGGTGGTTCAAATCACACCTCATCTCTTATTCTCTTTTTCGGCCGTTGAAATTTTGACGATCATCACATCCACTTTTTGATTAAATTTTTTGATGAAACTTCCTGGAGATGACCTTCTCACTGTCAAGATTATATCCACGAAGTTTCATAAAAAAATTCAATCAAAAAGTGGGTGAGATGATCGCAAAATTTTAACGGTCAAAAATGCATATATATAATTGTTGATGTCCAAAATTGGTATAGATTTTATCTTAGCTACGAATTACCAATTTCGTAATCACAAATAATTATTTAAATAATGAGAAGGAAAATAAACAAGACAACAAAGGACAATAAAAGATATTTAACGTGGTTCAGCTAAGGGAATGCCTATGTCCATGATTATGGTATTACTATTGATGGTAATTACATAGAACTTTGGGCAGTCTTGCTTGTGCGCAATTGACTTGTCCCTTATGCTAAGGGAGATGATGTATTTATAGTAGTCTTTGAAATCAAGGGATGGAATGCCTGTATATATTTCAGTAGTTACACTCATATACAATAAATGGGACTATTGATCTTCTAAGGTACGTGTGGAATGACTGTTGATAATTTCTATGTGAGTAATCATTCTTCTTACTAATGGTTTATCTTCTTAAGTTGGTCGGTTGGTGTACCGACCAAGTAAGTATAAATGAAACGCTGAGATGTATATTTATAAGGATATGTGTCCTTGTTTCATTGGTCCATGTGGCATGAATAATTTGACCGACAACAACAACCCCGAATACTCCATGCTTAATGATTTATTGAAAGGATGGAGAATTTGTTCTAAAAAGTTGCTCGGCATCCCAATATAACGATGATCGGCATCCAACCTTTTGGACTTGTAAAATTTTCACTGGTATATCAGTCGGTGGCAATTTCGTGAACAAATTTGAAAAATAGCAAACCACCAAAGGGTAGGCTGGTCTTTCCACGCAATTGGAAAACGCCCAGTCATCAAAGTTCAATCGTTGGGCTAGTTAATCATTTCTTTTTAACTTTCTAGGTAAATCTATAAAAGGACGAAGCCTTTCCCTAATTTCTTTTCATCACCAACCTTCACACTTAAGCAATCATTTTCCTTCACGCTTTTCTTTGTCGTTCGTTCTTTATTGCTCTTTAGTAATCTCTTTAAAATTTCCTTCTTCTTTATCCCCTTCTTTTTCCTTATATCATTTCGACAATGGTGCACAACTTTCATTAGGATTCTTTAGAAGAATTTAGGGGAAAATGAAAAATACCCAAATGGGTATCTTTAGAACTAATAGGAGGCCCTGTAGATATATTATCATTAAATGAGGGTCACTGGATCCCCACTTTATTTATTGTAGAGTGTGAAATAACTTTCCCTCCAAACTATTTATTCCTTTAATTCTGTCAGTATTTGATGTGGTCCCCGTAAGAATGGCCCCCAAAACTTAGAGGGTTATCAATAGGGTCCATCATTTAAATGAACTTCATGGAACCCACAGTGGTATTCCTGGACTGATGTATTGTTATATGTGGGGAACAACATGAGACAATACATACTACTTGAAGACTAGGCAACCAATAGGGCTTTAGTAGTTAGTTTTTCTGATTCCAACAAGGATTATTGGGATTATGGATTCGTGGTTAAAACCTAGCAGCATGCCCCCCTTCTTGAGGGGGTGGAATACAATGGTCCCAAATGCCCCTCAGGAAGGGTGTGACATATGTCGACTAACACTTTGAATTTTATTTGTCTTCAATGCCTACTAACCGTTTGATAATATACTGATTGATAATTATTGTTTTATTTTTGCAGAGGAAAGTATAAAGAGGTGTTCCAAAGATTCTGAAGTGAACTTTAACGAATTGATGCTTTGGTGGTCAATTCATCAGAGAATAGGGGAAGTGCACCCTAGATCTGCCTTTATATTGCTGGAATATAAGAGCTCCATCACATCCTTTATATCTTGATTAACTAAGATGTATGCCAAGCTCCAATCAACTTAGACGAGGAGCATGTTTCAACCACTTCTTCTATTAAGTCTTTTGAAGCATATAAATAACTAGCATTTGTAAAATATAACGGTGTGTGATATCGCTTTAAATTAATTCGCAAGTTTCCAGTTAAACCTTATTTAATTAGAGTATATTTTTAAACCAAATTAATTCAGCCCCTAAACATGAAACTACGACTGTGCGTGTGTCAAACCATAAATAAATAAAGCATGCGACACAAATTTCAGAAAAAATCCCCGAAGGGAAAAACCTTTTATTTCTAGAACTTTGACAACTTTACAAGACCATTGACTTACATACCATCTTTCTTTCGCCCACAAGAGTAACGCACGGTGTCTTTGTCAAACCTCCAAAGCAACGACTAGAAATCAGCAATGGTTCGCATGCAGCTATACCACTAGGACTCGCAGTCTAAAATCTTCACAAGGACTCCCTCCACAATAACACGCATGTGTCGGTTGTAGATCTCTCACCACAAAGAATGAACAAAAGAAAAGTGTGTTCTTGAACACCAAAACAATTCACCAAAGCATATGGGATTTTTTTGAATTGAAAACAAAAGGTATGAAAATCCTAAAAGAAGAAGTCAAAAAGAATTATGCAGATTCACAGTTTTCTGTCTTTCAAAACACTGGAACTTCTTAATGCAAGTGAAACCATTTAATGAGTATTTATAGAAAATCGCACTACCTCAGTCGTTCGAAGGAAAAGGAGATCTCGCTCGAACGAGATGCATGTGTCATTCAAGCGACTTCGCGCGACAATGCAATGTCGTTCGAACGACAGAGCAAAGTCGTTTGAACGACTGGAACGTCAGAAAATGTTATTTTAATATCTGCTCCAACACTTAGAAAAAATACTCATTCTCAAATTTTGATGAAAAAAGTCCGCTCCAACACTTAGAAACTATTTTGTAAAAATATCCCAAAGCTCTAAGTGCAATGTTAAGGTATTTAAAACATAACCTTACCAAAGTAAACTTTACGGAGGCTTTTTCATGAAGAACCTTGATATATTCGGATCCGTCTTGATGCAGATTGCTCTTGAACTTCTTCGACGGTTGTAACGGTATACGACATAATTAATTGTGACGGACATTTATAAAAATATGTCCTTACAAATCTCCCCTTATGTTTATGCCGAAACATACATAAAAACATCTGAATTATCAAATACCAAAATGCCTATACAAATCTACCCTCCCATAAATCTCAAAACTAAAAGGGTACAAATTTGCAAGATCTAAAACTTTTCTTCAAAAATCTTCATTAAAACTCAAAGCTTTTCTCATCAGGGTGTGCAACATAATGATCATCAATCTTTGTACCTACACACATGAGATAAAGAAAAAACCTTCGTGATGTATCGAGTTTGAAATGATATAAGAATAAATCATTAATAAATCAAATCTCCACCATACTCTAAAAACTTCCCCATAAAATCATAATTCGTTCTCCCCCTTTTTATGATGTCCAAAAATAGACAGATAAGAAGAAACAAACTAGACATGGAGTGTCACGATAAAAGTTCATAGCAAATATGAATCAAACTACGTGCATGCAAAGGTGTAAATCAAAAAATGCCACAAACTATTTTTGATTTTTCAATTTTTTCAAAGCAAAAATAATGATACAAAAATTACACCATGGATTTAACTAAAACAACCAAGTCATGGAAATGGAAGGAATGGATGTGAACACATTCGATAGGTAAATAAACTCAATCAATCATGTGTGCACGATGAATATGTGTACTCCTAACGAATGAACATCAAAAGTATCCTTAAGTGTAAAAATTGTTGGATTTTGGTCACATCGTCTTATGCAAGTCAACAAATCATAGTCAAAGTGATTTCTACACTAATAACGTCCGAACTATTTAACGCTTTTTCAAGACTTTCAAGGACGTGCAAACCCGTTTTAAATTCCATCCAAACTCCCTCATGCATATTTTCTTTTAGAGGTAATCTAAACTCTCAAACATTGGAGAATTGGTGCAAAAACCTAATGGCCCCCTTTTGGCATGAATTTCTTTTTATTGCCTTTAAATTTTTTCGGGCTCTTTTAAACCTCTTTGGACTCCGGATGATAACATTCCTCAATTGTTTAGGTCCGATATAACGGTGACTTAGTATTCGTAAAGGCCAAATGAACCTTTCCCAGCCCTTCCCCGTTTCCAAATAAAGCACACAAATTCACAAACGTTCTTACATGCACAACTTTCTTGTCAAGTTTTATTGCGCTTGATTCATTTTTAAAGACAGGATTGAAGTGAAAACACCCAACCAACATGTGATATGACAAGAAAAAAATCAAACAAATCCGTGCATGTGTGCATTAAAGAAAATCATGAGTCAAACATGTAGGAAGTAACACTAATTTCATCTTAATGACTCCAAACATTATAAAGCACAAAGATGACATGATATATTGTCTCAAAATACTATCAAATAGTCACATGGATAAATGGAATGGAATTGTGACTTGGTCATCCTAAGTGTTCATCCATAAAAGTTGCAAACAAAATATAAAAATCTTTTTGGATTTTCTCACAAATTTTATCAAAATAAAATCTTTTTGTATTTTTGAATGGAAAACAGACAAAAATGATACATACTAGCAATAGGCAAATAATGTCATCATGGAAAACATAGTAAACAAGTCAAACCTCAATCATTAGGTGCAGAGGGGTTTTCCAAAGGTGGTGCCAACTTATGCAAAACCTCCATCAAATTTTGTGAAGTTTCAACCAAAAACTTAACTTGCTCACTTAAATGTGAAAACTCTCTTATGTAGTCTCCAGGAGCATGTAAAGTATCATGTGTGGGTGCATGTGTGGCAGAAACACGTGTAGAAGCAAAACGTGACACATAACCCAACTTAAAGCAAAATTTCCTAAGGTGTCCTCTCCTCTTGCAATGGGAACAAACATAAATAGGCCTAGTAATACCTCTCTCAAAAACTCTAGGGCATACTCTCCTAATAGGAATGGGACGCCTAGGTGGATTAGTTTTCGGGTCATGTGAATCTGTCACTAAAGTGGGAATCAGCTTGGGTGCGACAAAAGAAGTGGAAGCACCGTCATGATTTTTTCCTAGCCCGTCAACTCTACCCTTATCGGGATTAAGAACCAACTTTTCAATCTTCTTAGGTGCGTTCTCAAAATTTACTTTAACCTCCCTGGCACGTTCGAGATCACTCTCAAGTTGGGATACACGTGTCGTCAGACTAGACACTGTGTCGGTCAAATCACATTTTTCCTTTCTTAAAACCTCCTTGTCTCTCTCCAAATCTAACACTCGGCGACCTAAATCCCTATTATACTTGTTTGTTTTTAATGCCTCGGTGTACAAATCTCTAAATACTTTTTGGAGCTCACTTTCATCTCCACTTTCACACTCGCTTTCTCCCTCACTTGAAGCACTCAAATCATCACTGTCGCATTCATGTGCACTATTGTGGGAAAAAGTGGGTGTGCTCACACAACTTGCTAAAAAAGTAACAAACTTCTCACCACTAGTCATATCACCCTCACCTTCATTACTATCACTAAGTGTGGCGGGCATGGAGACTTTCTTCCCTTTCTTTCTAAGCCACGTATGACACTCAAACGACTTATGACCTTTACCCCCACATTCTAATCAAGTCACTTCCTCAAAATCCTCCTCACGCCCCTTGTCTGAGTCATTCTCTTTTTCCCTCTTACCACTTTCTTTGACCCTTTTTTTTCCTCAAAAAATCTCTTTTAATTGGAAGAATTTTCTTTAGAAATTTTGAGAAACTTTTTAAATTTTTTTGCAAATAAGTCCATATCATTAAAATCAAAATCTCCCTTCGAATCGGACTCACAAACTTTTTTCTTTCTTTTTCTTAAAATGAGTCTTTAAAGCAACGCCTTTATCCTTAGCCTTAATGGTTTGGGGAAACATGTCAATCTGATAGGTTTGAAGATCTTCTACAAGTTATTCCAACTTAAGTGATTTGAAATTTCTTAAAGAGTTCAAAACAGTGACTTTAAGAATAAAGCATTTTGGGAGAGATCTCAAAATCTTTTTAACGACATACGTGTTATCAATCGCCTCACCCAAATTAAAACTAGTGTTGACAATGTCCGACAAATGTGCATAAAATTCATTAAAAGTTTCAGACTCTAACATAGTAATGGTCTCAAATTGGGTGGCAATATTTTGCAATTTTTATTTCTTAACCGCATTTGTACCCTCATGTGTCAATTGAAGTACATCCCATGCCTCTTTAGACGTTGTGCAGGTCATAATTCGGCGGAACTCGTCCGGAGCGACGGCTCCAGAAATAGCACTTAAACCACGTGAATTAAAATTAGACATTTTAAAATCATCTTCAGTCCAGTCCGACACGGGGTTTAAAGAGGTGATATATTCAACGGTGACAGTGGGAGGAGGCCATCATCTTTCACACAACAACTAAACACATTCATCAATGGCCTTTAATTGTGATTTCATACGAGCTTTCCAATAGGCATAATTAGACCTGTCAAAAATAGGCATCATATTATATGAGTGCTCCATTGAAAACATTGTGATTTTTCACAAAACTGATTTAAAAAAAAAATCAATATCACATAAATTTTGCAGAAAATAGGAATACACAATAAAATAGTGTAACATGCTCTGATACCAATTTGTAAAATATGATGGTGTGTGATACCGATTTAAATTAATTCACAAGTTTCCAGTTAAACTTTATTTAATTAGAGTCTATTTTTAATCCAAATTAATTCAGCCCCTAGACATGCAACTACGTGTGTGTATGTGTTAAACCATAAATAAATAAAGCATGCGACACAAATTTCAGGAAAAATCCTCGAAGGGCAAAACCTTTTATTTCTATAACTCTGACAAGTTTACAAGACCATTGGCTTACATACCATCTTGCTTTCGCCCACAAGATCAATGCACGGTGTCTTCGTTAAACCTTCAAAGCAACGGCTAGAAATCAGCAATGGTTCGCACGCAGCTATACCACCAGGACGCGTAGTCCAGACACGCTGTGTAAAATCTTCATAAGGACTCCCTCCACAATAACACGCAGTTGTCCGTTGCAGAGCTCTCCCCACAAGAATGAACAAAAGAAAAGTGTGTTCTTGAACACCAAAACAATTCACCAAAGCATATGGGATTTTTGTGAATTGAAAACAAAAGGGATGAAAACCCTAAAAGAAGAAGTCAAAAAGAATTCTGCAGATTCACAGTTTTCTGTCTTTCAAAACACTGGAACTTCTTAATGCAAGTGAAACCATTTAATGAGTATTTATAGAAAATCGCACTACCTCAGTCGTTCGAAGGAAAAGGAGATCTCGCTCGAACGAGATGCATGTGTCATTCAAGCGACTTCGCGCGACAATGCAATGTCGTTCGAACGACAGAGCAAAGTCGTTTGAACGACTGGAACGTCAGAAAATGTTATTTTAATATCTGCTCCAACACTTAGAAAAAATACTCATTCTCAAATTTTGATGAAAAAAGTCCGCTCCAACACTTAGAAACTATTTTGTAAAAATATCCCAAAGCTCTAAGTGCAATGTTAAGGTATTTAAAACATAACCTTACCAAAGTAAACTTTACGGAGGCTTTTTCATGAAGAACCTTGATATATTCGGATCCGTCTTGATGTAGATTTCTCTTGAACTTCTTCGACGGTTGTAACGGTATACAACATAATTAATTGTGATGGACATTTATGAAAATATGTCCTTATAGCATTAGGAGGGAAATTATTCACCTTTGAGTCATTTGACATCAACGATATCCAAACTTCACCCCTACTGAGATGGGAAAGATAAAAGTTCCTAACTTGATGACTAGTCTGCCTTCTCTACCACCTAAGAAGACCACTACTACCGATAAAAGGCCCCTGATCCTTAATGTTGAAGAGGCCAAAAACATAAAGCCTTAATTTAAGATATTGAAAAAGGGACTAGCTATTCAGCAAGATTTGGTCCAGAAAAGATCATCCGACCAAAATGCTATTGAGTTTGCCTTAGTGAAGATGAACCCTAGGCTAGCCAGGGGTTTAATTCATCTTGGGTTTATTCCGATTAATAGGTATGCGGCATCCCCTATCCAGAGCCCTTCTATTGGAGAGGGCAAATCATAATTGATCCTTGGTAAACTTTTTGACCTTTTTCCTGGTTTTAGTAATTTTCTTTTTCCCTACGTATGTGTGATAATGATTTTTTTATTTCCTTATCCTAAAGTTTTTGGCCAATTATGATCAATTAATTATCAGGGATGACCAGTTGAGGTCATTATCAATTGATGTGGAGGAAGCTTTGAAGGCTTAAAGAAATCTTTGATGGAATCCAAAGAAGCATAGGAGAGAGATAAAAAATAATGGCAAGAGAAGATTAAAGAATCTAAGATATAGTGATAGCAGTCGAGGAAAAGGTGAAGACTGCTGAGGATATGACGGCTAACTCGGTTATTGAGGTGAATGTTAAGAAGAATAAATTCTTGGAATTGAAGGCCTATATCAAGAAAGACAAGGAAGATTTCTTCAACAGAGGCTGGGATAAATCCTTTGCAGCAGCTGTCGTTCAAATAGAGTACATGAAGAAGGTGTTTTATAAGGTTGGATGGAAATCTACTTTAAAGGAAGTTGAAACCACTTCCGACTCTGATTTATTTCAGAGACATGATCCTAGTATCCCCTAATTTGGAAGAAGAGGTTGATGAGGAGGAGGGAATGGGTGAATCCTCCTTGGTACTTGGGATTAGGACTGAATCCATCCTCCCAAAGGTAGCAACAAAGGACACTGAGAAGGTGTAAATATTTTTAAGTCTAATGGATCTCTATATCTTGTATCTCTTTCTTTGATGTATGCCTTTATTCCTTTTATTTTTTATTGTAATGGAATAACACAATGTAACACATTTCCTTATAATGAATGAAAGTCTTCTTTGGTAAACTTTTTAGCTTTTGCTTTTAACTGTACTTGTCCATTCTACTTGGTCAGATTTGTTATTCTTATGCTATTTTTTTTTATAGTTTAATGCCAGGAGAAATGCCATTATCTCTGCTGAGACTGATTTATTAAGACATATTAATATCTTATTTGCTACTGGACATGTAGGTCTGATTGAGATTGAGCTAGAAGGGATGCTCGACATGGATGCTTCTAGCCGGGGCAAGGAAGCATGTGTTCATCTCCACTACCTTTTGATATAGCGGTGGTGAATAATACAACTTATTATGAAATGATAGAGAAACTTCAAGATGGCCATAATATTTTTCGGGCTTTACTTCATTCTGACTATGAGGCCAAGTTTGAGGCCTTGAGTGCTAGTTGGGGATTTGAAAAAAATCTTAAAGCGATCACGTCGTCTTTCAGGAAGAAAGAGTTCCTATTAAAGAGGGGGTGTAAAGTTCTCGAGACATTGCTAATCTTCTTGAAAAAAAAACAAAAATTTAAGGAATGAGTTAGACAGTTTGAAAAATTTGCTGAAGTTGTGCCGAGCGAAGGTGCTTTTTTCTTGGAGATAAAAAATGCTAGAGTGATGGAAGAATTAGAAAACTTAAAGAAGAAGAAAACCAAATCTTGCCAATTTTCTAGACAGGTGATCATTACTCGGCCTACTAAAGATGAAGAAAGGACTAAGAAAACCTTAGCCGCCCAGGCAGCTCTGTTGAAGGATAAAGATAAAACCATAAAAAACCTCCAAGACCAAGTGGATCGATTAACTTTTAACTTCTATAAACAACCCAAATCTATATGGATGGATGGCTATGATGAGTCCATGACTCATATGGAGGATCAATTGGATCAATCTCACCGAGAATGTTATAAGTGGGGATGGATGAACATGCTGACACTTTTAAAGATGGATGAAAAAAGTGATTGTGACATTGGCAAGATCGAGGCATGTTGGATTATCCTGACCCTCCATCTAGAATTAATGCCGAGTGGATTCTGACTGATGAGAAAGTACGTGGGAGATTATGGTCTTCATGGTGAAGCTTCTTATATTTATCATCTTCATTTGGGCTGAGCACTAAAGGTCGTAATAGGTTGAGGGACTTCAGGATTACTACTCTTCCCAGTACTCTTGATGTTCCTCCTGCTGGGATGGACAAAGCTGATGGGAAACATCTAATTGAATAATTTTTCTTTTCTTGTCATTACCTGTTTCTATTTCAATATCACCTTTATGTATGTTTTATATGGAAGTTTGTTGAAATGAAAAAAGACTTTCTTTTGCATATGTGTTTGTCTATATATTTTAGCCTTTGTTTAATAATTAAGCTCTTGATTAGTTGATTGACTATGCAATCGATTAACCTGCTTGGCTGATCTGTGTTAGGTCAAGTGCGAACTTGAGTTATTGGACCTTAGGTTCTACTAATGTACTTAGATAAGACGAATCTTTGTCATTTTTAGAGCTAAGTGTTTGCATTAGTTATCATTGTCGACCAAATGTCTAAGGAATGTAGGATTTTCCTGAATTCAACTTAGTCGGGTAAAACTTCTTGTTCTTAACCTTTGGTTATACATAACGTTTCATGGACATCTTATTCATGACTTATCAAAGACGAAGTCATACATGAAGTTTCAGGTACTTTTTGTTCGTGACTTGCTAAAGGCGAAGTCATACATGAAGTATTAAAAAAATTCTTTTTTAAAGTTAAAAAAGTTTATTGGGGGATGTATCATCGTCGTACTCTGAAAAAAATACAAAAGAAAGCATAATTGGTTGGAAATCAAAACTTTGTTATACTGGATGAAACGATTACATCAAGTACATAACAGTGATAATATTTCTTGAGATGATCGACGTTCCATGGATTCTTAAATTCTTCCCTTTCAAATGTTTCCAAATGATAAGTTCCTGGTCGGACGAATGCGGAGATATGATAAGGACCATGCCAATTTTCTTCTAATTTATTTTCCTTCTGGATGATCTTCTTAAGGACATATTATCCCTCGTTTAAGTTTGTCAGCTTGACCCTCTTGTTATAAAATCTAGAAGCTCTTTATTGATAAGAAGCTACTCGGAGTGCAACATCCTACTTGACTTCCTCAATCAAGTCTAAATCTAATCTTCCAATGAGGTCTCTTTTAAGGGAATTAAAGTGAAACACACTATGAGTCGACAAACCTATCTCTGCTGGTACTATTTCCTTAGTTCCAAAATTAAATATGTAAGGAGTTTCACATGTGGCTATTCTCGGCATAGTTTTATATGCCTAAAGAACACTGTGAAACTCATTTATCCAATTTCCCTTAGCATTATCTAACCTCTTCTTCAACCCATCTGTTTGGCCATTATACTGTGGGTGTCCAGATGTAGAGCAAAGTTTTTTAATCTTTGACTAAATACAGTACTCCTTAAATTCCTCATTGTCGAACTGAGTGTTGTGATCAGTGATGAAGGCATATGGTATACCATACCTTCATATGATATGTTTCTAGGTGAACTCAAAAACTCTTTCACAAGGAATTTCAACTAATAGATCAGTTGCCAACGATTTTGTAAAGTAATCCACTGCCACCACCAAGTACTTAAAATTTCCTTTGGTCCTTGGCAATGGGCCGGCCAAATCAATTCACCAGATAATAAAAGGTCAAGAAGAAGTAATCAGAGTTAGAGTAGCCCCCGATATTTTATAGACTGTGGAAATTTTTTTACACCTATTACACTTCTTGGCAAAGGAAATGAAGTTTGCACTCATATTCAACCAATAGTATCCTTTTATAGATATCCTTTGCACTAATGATCGACCAGTTGAATTATCCCCATATGAACCTTCATGTATCTCTATGATCAAATCTGGTACCTCGACGGGGTGTACAAATCGATGTAGTGAAACAGTGTATCCCCTTTTGTATAAGATACCTCTCTCTAGCGCATAACTGGTTGCCTTGTACCTTAATTTCTGGGTATCTTTTGGGTCAGTAGGTTTACACCTCTGTCAATGTAGATTTTAATAGGATCCATCCATACGGGTCCTAAATCCACTGTGATGAAACTAATCATAGCTTCCATGTCTATAATTTTATGTACAAGAACCTCCATCGAGATGGTTCTCCTAAGTTTTGTCCTGGTCCTTAAAGCCACCGAGCAAGTGCATCTGCTCAGGCATTCTATATCCTTCGTATACTGACCATCTTTACTGCGAAAAACTTAGAGATGACTTCAAAAGTTTTGGACAAATATTTAATCATGAGATCTTCCTTGACTCCATATATTTGAAGTACTTGGTTAATAATAAGATGAGAGTCACTATGAGCCATAACCTTCTCGAATTTTGTTGATAAGGCTAACTATAGGCCTGTGATAAGTACTTCGTATTTTACTTCATTATTAGAGGCCTGGAATTGAAAACGAAGTGCATATTTCACATCAATGTCATCCGGAGTATTGATGATGAGGCTTGCTACATTTCCAATAGCACGTGAGGATCCGTTAACATACAACTTCCAAATTGGAATGTCATCGTTAAAGCTCTCATTAGATAATACTCCTTGCCGGGATATTTTCTTGCTTTGTTCATTGTATCATTGAGCCATCTCTTGGGTTGTTGATGTTTCAGGTTGATCGACGATAACTTCAGTTTGCTTTGGAGAAGAGCTTTCTTCTAAGGAAGTATGCTCAGCAGGCAAACATTGGTTATTAATCTTTTCTGAATACGTGAATTCAACAATAAAATATGCTACAACATGTCCCATTAATGTGATTCTCGGCCAATAGATGATTTCGTATTCTCTTAGATTTATTGCTTCGGACATTAATCTCCCCTATTCCTCCGATTTGTGAAGCACCTGGTGTAGAAGTAAATCTGTATAGACCTCGATGGTATGCGCTTGAAAGTATGGCTTATCCTCCTTGAAGATTCAATAAGAGCGAGGGCTAATTTTCTAGGCGTGAATATCTGACTTCTGATCCTCTAAATTCTTTGCTAGTGTAATACACTAGCTTTTGAACTCCATCATCTAATATGACTAATGTCGAGCTAACAGCGGATTATGAGACAACCAAATATAAATACAATTTCTCCCCCATAATTGGACAGGAGAGCGGTGGTCGAGATCCCAAATACGTCTTCAAATCCTAAAAGGCATTTTCACATTCCTCATTCCATTCAAAGGTCTTCCTGAGCACTTTAAATAATGGTAGGCATTTTTCAATAGCACGTGACACAAATCGATTGAGGGCAACCACCCTTTGAGTTAATTTATGTATATCCTTCTCTCATGTTAGAGATTGCATATCAATTAATGCCTTTATTTTATTTGAGTTGGCTTCAATTCCTCTCTGATTCACAACGAAGCTCAAGAATATTCCTTTATCTACGTCGAACACACACTTGGTCGGTTTGAGATCCATTTAATGTTTATCCAGCTGATCGAATGTCTGACTCAGGTCTTTGATGTGTTCGACAGCTACCTTGCTCTTGGTAAGCATGCCATCTACATACACTTCCATGTTCTTCCCGATTTTTTCTTCAAAAACTTTGTTCACTATCCTTTGGTATGTTGCTCTAGTGTTTTTAAACCGAAAAGGCATATAATTGCAGCAGTAAGTACCTCGATTGGTGATGAAAGATCTATTTTCCTTGTCCTCCGGTTTCATTTTGATCTAGTTGTAACCAGAGTATGCATACATAAAGCTTAGCAACTCGTGACCTGCTGTTGCATATACTAATTGATCAATCTTTGGTAAAGGAAAGTGATCTTTTGGGCATGCTTTATTGAGTTCAGTGAAATCCACACACATTTGCCACTTGTGATTCTTATTTTCAACCATCATTACATTGGAAAACAAATCAGGGTATTGGACATCTTCAATGAAATAATCTTTATGCAATTTGTCTATTTCTTCCTGGATAACCACATTTTTCTTGGGGCTAAATGCCATGCACTTTTGTTTGATCGGTTTGGATTTTTTATTGATGTTAAGTTCATGGCATATGAAATTAGGGTCGATTCCAGTTATATCCCCATGGATCCATCCATACACATTTTTTTCCCTTTAAGAAATGTAGTTAATTCTCGATTGAGGAGTGGTGTTAGGGTTAAGCCAATATGTGTGGTTCTCTTTGATTTTTATAGTCTAGTATGATGGTTTTTGTGGCTTCCATGACCCACCCTTTGACTAAATAAGCCTCCTCATGAGGGTCTAGAGTGTCTAATTGGTAAGTGATGGTTCTCTTCTGAACTTCCTACCGGTGGGATGATGTATAGTAGCATTCTCTAGCCTGCACCTGGTTGCCTTTTATTACAACAATCCCGTAATGAATGGGAAACTTCACGCACTGTTGAATTATAGATAACACTCCTTCGAATTTCTTTAATCTGACTCTGCCAAGAGGGAACATTCTTGTCTAGGACGAAGAACTAAATCCTCTCAGTTTTGCTTGCTAGTCAAGACTTCTAATTTGATAGTTCCTAAAGGATAAACCTTTTTTCCAGAGAAACCGATTAAGGCATATCATAAGGTTCTAATTTCTATATCGTAACCCTAGTTTGTATAACCAATTATATAACATAACATCTACTGAACTATTGTTATCCATGAGAACTCTTGAAACCCTTACATGATGTACCTGGAGGGTGACAATTAGAGGGTCATCGTGAGGGTAAAGCACTATTGATAAGTCATTCTTAGAAAAGTTGATTACCATCGTATCTTTATTCACCTTTCTGGGCTGACCATCTATCTCGTCTGATAGTTTAACTCGCCTAATGTAAGAATAAGATTTTTCTTTATTTAAATAGGCATTTTTCTCGACGATTTCATCTCCATCTCCATTATCTCCTCTTGTAATGAAATGACAACAAAAAGATTTTATGCCTAACTTAATCTCAGTCTCCTTGGGTTTCTTTGGCAAGTCAGGGTCATCCTTAGAATCACCATCTTGACCTCTTTTTTTTATCTTTAGGGTGACTCTAATCTTCTTCTCGTGTTGCGACCTTCAATTCAGTCAACAAACTTGGTCAGTTTTCCTCGTCAAATGAGAGATTCAATTTCATTCTTCAAGGCAATGCAGTTGTCAGTGGTATGCCCATGGTATTTATAAAAGTCACGGTATTTAGACATATCCCTCCGGTTGGTCAGCGATTTTATTTTCCCAGGATACTTCAAATCCTTTCTACCCCTAATTTCCTCCAAAATGTCTGCATGCCGATAGTAGGAGGAGTAAATTCCTCATACTTCTTAGGCTTCTCAGTTTTCTTGTCTTTTTATTCTTTTTATCAGGTCTCTTTTACTATCAGGTTTTATCCTGGGGGCTTGCTTGGCAACTATAGCTTCTTCGGCATTCATGATTTTACCAGCCTTTACCATTAGTTCCGTCATGGTTTTAAAGGTTCTTTCTCCAACTCATAATACAGCTTTTCAGGAAGTATCCCACTCATTAAGGCAGTAATGGTAGTTTTCTCTTCATAATCTACTACTTCCAATTTCTCATGATTGAAGCGAGTAATATATTCCCAGGTTATTTCTCATGGTCGCTGGTTAACACTGAGTAAATGGTATACCCTCTTGATTGGCTTTGCTCCGAAGTAGAAATTAATGATGAATAGTTCGATGAGCTGATGAAAATTAGCAATTTATCCTCAGGGTAAATTATAATACCATATCTGTGCTGGACCAATTATTGTATGTACTAGAGAAAGCTCAGCACCGCGTCTCGTTAGGAACATAACAAATATCAGTAGTATCCTAGTACTGTTCAATGTAAAGGGAGGGATCCGTTTTACCATTACACTTAGATGTGACTACTGGTGGTTTGAATTTGGAGGGTGTAGGAAAATCCATAATAGTTATAACGAATGGGGATCCGTTAAAAAAAACTCCTTTTCAAAGGATTCTTGGTCTTAGCCATCTCTCCTATACGATATTCTAATTGTTATATTGATACCTTCCAAGAATCTTATTATGGTTTGTTGCGTTGGTCATATGCTTGGAGTCATACCACTTGCGGGGCCGTTTGGTGGTTGCTGGTGGTTTAGGCCTACTCGCGGCAGGTTTTCAAGCCTAAGTGTCCCTATTTTCAAATTCGGGTCCTATTCTCAAAATTGGAGTCCTGTGACTATGTGACCGTATCTACAAGTTACGTTGGTCACGTTCGAGTTGTCCGTGCCACTTGTAGGGCCGTTTGGGGGTTGCTGGGGGATTCGGCCAAGTCGCCACATGTTTTTAAGCCTAAGTGTACCTAATTTCAAATTCGGATCCTATTCCTAAATCGGGAGTCCCGCGACTATATTGCCATCTATGAGTTACGTTCTACATGCACGAGGTGTTCGTGCCACTTATGGGTTCATTTATGGGTTTCTAGGGAGGTTCGGCCGTCATGCGACTCGTTTTCAAGCCTAAGTGTTCCTATTTTCAAATTCAGGTCCTATTCTCAAACTGGGAGTCCTGCGACTATGCAGACGGTTACTACTAGTTATGTTGGACACATGCGAAGTGTTTGTGCCACTTTCAGGACCATTTGGAGGATACTAGGGATTTGCTCCCACTCGTAGCTTTTTTTCAAGCCTAAGTGCCTCTATTTTCAAATTTGGATCCTATTCTTTAATAGGGAGTCGTGCGACTATACGACTAGTTTCTATGAGTTATAATGGTTATATGAGAGGTATTTGTCCCACTTGTAGGGACGTTTAGGGGCTGTTGGTGGTTTTTGCTCACTTGCGGCACGTTTTGAAGCCTTAGTGTCCTTATTTTCTAATTTGGGTCCTACTCTCAAATTGGGAGTCCATGCTAGAAGATCGATTTATACAAGTTACGTTGATTATGTGTGAGGTGTTAGTGCCACTTACGAGGACGTTTGGGGGTTGTTGAGGGTTTTGATCCAATTAAGGAACATTTTCAAGCCTAAGTGTGCCTATTTTTAAATTCGGGTAATATTCTCAAACTGGGAGTCCTGCGACTACGCAACCAGTTACTACGAGTTGCGTTGGACACTCGCGAAGTTTTCATGCCACTTGTTGGGCCATTTGTGGCTTCTTGGGGTTTTCGCCCACATGCGACACATTTTCAAGCCTAAGTGTGCCTATTTTCAAATTGTGTCCCTATTCTCAAATCGAAAGTTTTGCGACTATGCGATTTGTTGTTATGCGTTGCATTGGTCACACGCGAGGTGTTCGTACCACTTGCAGGTCCGTTTGGGGGCTGCTGGTGGTTTAGGCCTAATCATGGCACATTTTCAAGCATAAGTGTGGCTATTTTTAAATTCAGGTCATATTCTCAAGCTGGCAGTCTCGCGACTTCGAGTCCGGTTGCTACGAGTCACATTGGTCTCGTGCGAGGTGTTTATGCCACTTGTGGGGCCGTTTGGAGGCCGCTGAGTGTTTCGGCCCACTCACGACATGCTTTCAAGCCTAAGTGTGCCTATTTTGAAATTTGGGTCCTATTCTCAAATCGGGACTCCTGCGAATACGCGATCGGCTTCTACGAGTTACGTTGGGCATGTACGAGGTATTTATTGAAAAACCCTCACTATGTTATTTTAATAAATGTTAAAAAGATTTAATGAGTTTCGAACTACTTTTTGAAAAAACTCTTGTAAAAAAAACTTAACTAGTACACAAGATGTGTTAAATCAGTTTATGTGAAAAATTATTAAAGAATCTTGGAAATAGGTTTTTAGACTAAACCTAATTCTAAGCAGCAAATTGCACTGATGGAAAAATTCATAGCATACACACGAGACATGTATTTTTTACTTAGTAAAACCCCACCAAAATTGGGGGGAAATCCACAGAGGACTCTACACCTCAAAATAAAAAAATCCACTAAAACAGTTTAAGGTTACAAGCATTTAACAGATCATACAATCATAACCTATTTTAAGTCCAAAGATATACCTACACTCCTCGGTAGTAAGTCTGACTTCTTTAAGGCTTCTGAACTTGTCCTTTATCCTTTAATTAGCTCTGCTTTCTTACTCCTTTATCTTTACGTCAACTTAAAAGTCAGAACCTCTCAACTAACAACACTTTTGTGATGGTGAGCGAATGTGTTGTGAGTATTGTGCCTAAAATCCCATGCATCTACTCACACACACTTAATTACAAACAAATCCTACAAATTTACAAAAGATCTAAGAATGAGATTTAATTTTCACAACTCTGAAGTACATAATTGAATATTTTCTCAAAACAGTTTCAAGATCTGATTTCTTAGACGGATCTTTAAAAACAGAGATCAAAAGAATTTATTTATACACAAAATTTTTGACATGAAAAATTATCAAATCTAAACTAAGTAAGTCATTACTTCAGTTTAGTAAAAAATAAGAGATGTTGGATAAAAAATAGTACAAACATGATATAAATAGTATCCAATACGAGAGAATGATTTCTAACTAAAAGAAATCAAACAACTTTAAATATAAGTGAGTATATGTCACTGATTTTATATTTACAAGTTTCTAATAAGAAACGAGATCCAAAAATGTGAGATTGTTGCAAGAGATGTTTAGACAAAAAGGATATAAGAACTTAGAAACCCTATCTCTTAAAACTTATTTACTAGGAAAAATTTGAAAGAGTTTTTTATGAAAAACTAATTTTCTCTCTTATTTTCTCTCCTCTCTCTCTTATTTTTTCTCCCAAACTCTCAGACTTCCTAAAATTCTAAATGGTTGAGACGAAGGCTCCTTATATAAGAAGGTTGGAAGGATTTGTAAGGCTTTAGCAAATGTAGGGCTGAGATGAAAACGTCTGTTCGAAGACTTAATCTAAGGACTGAGAAGGAATTACGACTGGTCCTTTCTATCGTCACAAGGATTGTTCAAGAAAACATGAAGGCCCTAGATTGATTTAAATTGAACGGTTGAGATGCAATAAAAATGTTGTGAGTATGATGAAATACAAATATAGCCAAAAAAGTGAAACTATGTGCTAGGCTTAGACTTGCTCTCAAACGCATGTTCTTAAACTTTAAAAAATCCCAGTTTGACCCACAATATTATGTGCCCGTTTTGGATTCTACCCAAGACAAATTCTAGGAACTTTTAAAATATGAGATTAATCCCCAATCATTTTAAAACTGAATTTAATTCTTTTAAAAATGGATTTTAAATTTTTTAAAATTCCAAAATATGTTTTAAAATCCCCCAAAATTCTTAAACAGTGTAGAAAATTAATTTTAATTCAAATTAACACACACCAACCAACTATGTAATGAAATGCAATCCTATGAGTGACTTTTGTTTTGGTTTTCTACCTGATTTGACTTTGATCTTTGTTGATGATGATGTACTTGAAGTAGCAATGAAGTATGAAGTATGGACTCAATTTTATTTATCTTTATAAACTAGTTGAGTTTCCTATATAGTATAGACTCAAGTGATTCAACTATATAGTATGCTTCAATCTCCCCCTTTGGAAATGAGAGACAAAATATCCTTCAAGTCATCTAGGACTCACAGGAATTAAAAAAATAAGAAATACTTATTCCTATACAAAAAGTTCTATCTACCCCATTTCCTAGAAAACAAAAAAGTACATAACTCAGCTATGAACAAGCCAATACCCTAAATATATCTGATGGTACTGATTCCTGAAAAATAAGATAACAACTTATGGCAAAGATCAAGAATTAGTCAATTTATTTAAAAGAATTATCCTGATGGACTCAAAGACCTCTCCCCCATTTTCTCTCAAATGGACAAAGGGAGAAACACATAAAGAAGAATGGAAACAACAATCTATCAACCTAAAACATAAAACGGGTCACCTCAAGGGTCTCCTACATAAAATAGAGATACTAGACGTCTTTTGTCATTTATCAAACGATCGTGACCTATATCCTCCAAGACCAATTAGAAGAATGAGAGCAACTGGAAGATATTATAGGTGATAGATATCTATTCAATCATAATCATACCAATGGATTTCTATAAAGATTCAAAACATAAATTATTCAAAGGTTTAGTGAATAAATCAGCTAGTTGATGTTCAGTGGATAAATAATCAATCTTTAATTCTTTATACTCAATAAGTTCACATATGAAATTATGTCTTATCTTAATATGTTTAGTATGCGAATGTTGAACCGGATTCTTAGAGATATTTATCGCACTTTGGTTATCTCAATATAGATTTAAATTTTCTTCATTAATGCCATAGTCACTAAGCATTTGCTTAATCCATAATAATTGAGCGCAACAACTTCCTGCTGCTATATATTATAATTATGCTGTAGAGAGGGATATGTAGTTTTGCTTTTTACTATTCCACCCTACTAAGTTATTATATATATAATAACAAGCACCTGATGTGCTTTTGTTGTTGTCGGAATAGCCAGCTCAATCGGCATCGATGTATCCTATAATTGTGCTAGTGGTGTCTTTGGTGTACCATATACCTAAGTTTATCATTCCTTTAACATATTTGATTACTATTTTAACATAGAAAAGGTGAATTTCCTTAGGTGCACTTTGGTAACGAGCAAAAACACACACATCATACGTGATATTAGAATTAGAAGCAGTTAGGTATAATAGACTACCCATCATACTTCTATAAAGTCTAGGATCTATAAGTTTCTCAACCTAATCTTTCGATAGTTTCGTAGAGGTACTCATGAGAGTCCTAGGAACTTTGGCATTATCTAAACCGAATTTTTGCACTAACTCTATTGTGTATTTAGACATCAATATGAATAAACCATCATCTTTTTGCTTGACTTGAAGTCCTAAGAAATATTAAAGCTCCTCCATAAACGACATTTGAAATTCCCTGTGCATAATTTTAGAAAAATCTTTAATGTTAGATGGGGAAGTAGAACCAAATATAATGTCCTCAACATAAACCTGAGCTATTAAGACCTGTTTGTTAAAATGTTTAACAAATAATGTCTGGTCATTTCCAGCGCATCGAAAACCCTTATTGATTCAAAAGGTTGACAGGCGTTCATACTAGGCTTGAGGGGCTTGCTTTAAACCATATAATTCCTTTTTCAATATATACGTATTGTTTGGGTAATGAGGATTAATAAAGCCTATTGACTGTTCAACATAGGTCTCCACTATCAAAATATTATTTAAAAAGGCACATTTTACATCCATCTGATAAAGTGTGAATCGTAAGTGACAAGCTATGGCCAATAGTAAGCGAACAGACTCAAGGAGAGTGACCAGGGCAAAGGTCTCCTCAAAATCTATTTCTTTAACTTGAGAGTAGCCCTGGGTAACTAATCTAGATTTATTTCAAACTATCATCCCAGATTCATTTGTTTTGTTTTTAAAAGTCCAACGAGTGCCAATAACCCTTTTTTCTGGCATAGGCACAAGACACCACATGTCATGAATTTTAAATTAGACCAGCTCTTCCTGCATAGCACCTATGCAAAATGAGTTATTAAGTACTTCATTCATATTATTTGGTTCTATTAGAAAAATAAAGCACGCAAAATGAGCAACATTACATAATTTGAATCTTTTACGTACTGGCTCATCAGGGTTACCAACAACATTATCGATGGGATGATCTTTAGAAACCCAATTAAGTACTTCAAGGATCTCAATTGGTAAAGGATCAACTATCTCTAGAGAATCATAATTAATACAATTTTCAGTCTCATCGACTATAGTTGGTCCTTGATCTTCAATATCGACATTAATGTCACTCATGATCACATTTATCGATTCCATGATTTCTTAGGTATGCAAATTATAAATGTGATAAGCCCTACTATTAGGGGAGTAACCCCAAAATATGTCTTTGTCGCCACGGGTTTTAAACATGGACAGGTTTTCTCTATCTTTGCAAACATAGAAAATACTCCCAAAAGTTCAAAAATATTTTAAATTAGGCTTTTTTTCATACCAAAGTTCATAGGAGGTTTGTTTGGTATTTTTTTGAAGGTAAACCTGGTTGATGATATAACACGCTATTTGAAGTGCCTCAATCCAAAAATATTTTGGTAAGTTCTTAGCATGTATCATTACCCTGGCCATTTCCTTGATTATGCAATTTTTATGCTCAACAACACCATTATATTAGGGTGTTTTAGGAGAACTAAACTCATGCTGATAACCATTATAGTTAGTATTTTTTGTTACCCCCAAGTCCTTAAATTCACCTCCTCTATCGCTACATTTTTTATTTACTTGGGTATCTTTTTCATTCTCAATTCTCAAAAGGATTTTAAAAATTCTCGAAATGTATCAGATTTTTGTTTTAAAAACTCTACCCAAGTGAATCGAGTAAAATCATCCACAATAACTAAAATGTAACTGTTACCACAGAGGCTCATAGTTCGGGAAAGAACCATAAGATCCATGTGGATTAACTCTAGAGGTTTTGTTGTTAAAATTTCTTTAACTTTCTTGTGGGCAGATTTAATTATTTTTCCTTCTTGACACAGCCCACAAACAAAGTTTGAAATTGTTTTTATTTTGGTAAACCTATAACTATATACCGAGTTAATTTTCCAAGATTATCGTAATTAATACGACCCAAACGATTATGCCAAATTTCATTGTCATAAAGTCTTGCTAACCTACAAGTCTCATTACTTGGATTTACTATGTAATAATTATCTGGAGTCCTATGACCTGTAAGGATGCAATCACCATTCTCATTTAAGATTTTACAATTAGTTTTTGAGAATGTGACTGTGTTGTTGGAGTCACAGAATTGTGATATCTTAAACAGATTAGCTTTAAGACCTTTCACTATTAGTACATCTTTGAGAATATGGAGTCCTTTTTCTTAGAGTGTTCCTTTGCTCATGATCTGAGTTGATACTCCATCACCAAATAAAATATTCACTCCTAAGAAGTCAGTTCTGTCAGATAATTTAGTATCATCTCCAGTCATATGCTTGAAACATCCAGAGTCTAAGTACCAACAATAAGTAATGTGTTCAGCTTTTAAAACAATTATAACAATGTTACACTTCAACTGTGGTATTAGATCATCCTTTCTAACCCATATAGCTCTAGTTTTGAAATTTATTTGAGCTTTTGGTTTAGAAATTGATCTAGGACTCTTTCTCTTAGATTTTTTTCTTAGCGTGAGATCTTTTCTTCCTATTCCTATAGTTAGAGTTTTTCATCCTATTCCTATAAATCTAAGTGAGTATATGTTATTGATTTTAGATCTACAAGTTTCTAATAAGAAACGAGATAAAAAAATGTGAACTTGTTGCAAGGGTGGTTTTAACAAAGAGGATATAAGAACTTAGAAACCCTATCTCTCAAAACTTATTTTTTGGGAAAAATTTAAAAGAGTTTTGTACGAAAAACTTTTTTTCTCTCTTCTCTCTCTTATTTTTTCTTTCAAACTCTCAGACTTCCTAAACTTCTAAATGGTTGAGACTAAGGCTTCTTATAAAGGAAGGTTTGAAGGATCTGGAAGGGTTTGGTAAATGTAGGTCTGAGATTAAAATGTATGTTTGAAGACTTTATCTAAGGGCTGAGAAGGAACCACACTAAAACAAATTCTAATTAGTCCTTTCTATCGTCACAAGGGTTGTTCAAGAAAACATGTACGCCCTAGATTGATTTAAATCGAATGGATGAGATGCAATGCAGATGTTGTGAGTATGAAGAAACACGAAGATAGCCAGTAAAGTGCAACTACGTGCCAACCTTAGACTTTCTCTCAAACGCGTGTTTTTGAACTTTTAAAAATCCCAGTTTAACCCACAATATTATGTGCTAAATTTGGATTCTACCTAAGACAAATTTTAGGAAATTTTAAAATATGAAATTAATAACCAAACATTTTGAAACCTTAAATTTAATTCTTTTAAAAATATATTTTAAATGTTTTAAAATTCCTAAAAATGTTTTAAAATCCCCCCAAATTCCTAAACAATGTGGAAAATTAATTTTAATTCAAATTAACACACACCAACCAACTATGTAATGAAATGCAATCCTATGAGTGATTTGTCTATTGATTTTCTACCTGATTTGACTTTGATCTTTGTTGATGATTATATACTTGAATTAGCAATAAAGTATGAAGGAGGGACTCAATTTTGTCTATCTTTCGAAATTAGAGGCTCCTGTGTAGTGTAGACTCAAGTGAGTTAACAATATAGTGTGCTTCATTCGTGCCACTTGCGGGGCCGTTTGTGTTTGCCAAAGTGTGTATATTTTCAAATTCGGGACGTATTCTCAAATCAGGAGTCCCGTGACTACGCGCTCGGTGATTCAGCATAAATTCGTCATATTTATCCTTATAATTTAGGTAATTTTATCATCTCGTGTGATGTAATTGAAACGAATTTCTCGCATATCATTGCTAGTGAGCTCTTCCTACAAGTACATTGTGTTTCATGTATTTCTCTTATATTTTACAGGTATTTCATGCATGTGAAAGCAAGAGAGAAATCGAAATAAGAACCTAAAAGAAAAGAATTAAACTCAAGGGCATTAAATAAATTATACAATTGAAATCTGGATAACCTAAAGAGGAGTCAAAGACATAGAGTTCACGAGTATATTGAAAGAAATCACATCCAAACTAGAGCTACAGTCGAAACGTTATGAGCATATGAAGATAAGAAGAATCAAAAGACCAAGCTTAAATATTTCTAAGAAGAGAACCGATTCGGTTCCAATGTAAAACCGGTTCACCAAAAGGCTTAGCTCTACTGGAAAAATGAATCGGTTCAGTTCTGATGTATCACCGGTTCGGTAATCTGTGCAAGTTTTTTTTATGTTTATCCACTTAATTTTTAGAGTTGTACATGGTTTAAAGTCTTGTAAAAACGTGGGTGCTTTATTCCCACATTATTCTAGGGTTAGTTAGAAGGATATAAACATAATTTGAGAGAAGAAACATTGGTCAATCTGGTATTCATCAAAGATTACTTATTATGGTTTGAATTAAAGTATTTCTTAGTAAAAGTATGTCTTTCTCATCTTGTTCTTAATTTTTCCATATCTTTTGCATGTTCTTGAATTTTCTTAGTTCTATATCATTATTTTGCTTGCTTAGATATGTTTCAATGATGAATATGATTACATGCCACTTAAAATCATGTCTTTAATTTTCAACATCATGTCTGGCTAGGTTTCCAAGGGTTGGAAAGCATGAACCCAACCCTATGTGTTTCGCATGGATATTAAATATATTGTCGAGTTACATAATTAATTGAAAACGTGGTATTTTGTTAATACAACCGTCGTAAGACTTTGAACTCCATTTGCCCTAGGTAATCGGAGTGTTTAAGAATGCATCACGCATGTTATTAATCATGTCACACACTTTATTTTTATTCTTCATTACATATTGTGTGGGTTAATTCCTTCATATATGTAATGCTTGAAATAAATAAAGTCTTTGTTTTAATTAAGTGTTTAATTCTTGACTTGTTTTGTATCGAGTGAAATTACTAGGGGTTGGGGGATTGTATTTCAACCTTATCTTTCTCTCATATTAATTAATCAATTCATCTCTAGTCTTGCATGCATAGTTAGGTCAAATAGGATTTTTTTGCTTTAATTAGAAGTAGTATAAAGATCCCAACAATCATCACATTTTCCCTTCTTTCTGTAAGTCACTCATTAGGGTTAGTCCTCTTACTTAGTAGTAATCATGAGCAATCATATTAGTCCTTGAGTTCGACACCCAATTTACCATATTATTACTTGAGCGACCGACTCACACTTGAGCCGTATTTACACGCGTTAGAGACACATTTTGAGCCGCGTCAAGTTTTTGGCGCCGTTATCGGGGACTAGATATATAAACTAGGTTAGGTTGAATTCATCTAATAATTTGACTATAATTCTTAAAAAAATTAAACAAAATTAATAAATAAAAAAATCCAAAAACATTAAAAAATCTGAGAAATCCCAAAAATATTCTGTATATCCTTAAATCCAAAACACTCCTCCTCATCCCATCATTCCTAGAGTATACGAGAATCCTATAAGAGAGCTTAAATCTGATAGACCACATACCCAAGCACTCCAAATTTCTGGATTCCACCTCCTACATCGCCCAACTCCATCATGAGTCACATGTCTATGGCGTTCAATGAGGATATTGAGTCATTAAGAGAGAGAGAGAGAGATGTCTGGAAATGCTAGTGATGGTACGGGTGACGATGAGTTACCGTATTGCATTATATGAGACATCTTATATCCCAAATGAACTGTCACTCCGGGATACATTATACTCCCGTATAATGCAGGGAAATTTCATTTTAGAAATGTGATGATCCAAATTCTCCTAACATTTCACGGCATGAAGTCGAAAAATGCTAACCTCCACATTCGAGAGTTTGAGGAGGCGTGCAAGACTTTCACGAACTAAGCATCACTTAAGATTATGGGTGTCTCAAGATTTTCCCCTTCCCCCTGAAGGATAAGGCTAAGACATGGCTTTGATCACTAGCATCGAACTCGATATCCACTTAGAGGGATATTTAAGCTAAGTTTCCCTAAAAGTTCTTTCCAGCACATGGGATCAATGCTATTAGGGATCAAATTCAAATATTTAGACAAATTGAAAATGAGCCCTTTGATCGATGTAGGGGGCGTTTCAATGACTTAGTCAACATGTGCCTACACCACGATTTTGAGAAGTGGAGACTAATCTCCTACTTCCATCAGGGGCTAAGCGTAACTTCCAAGCAATTTGTTAAGACCATGTGCGAGGGAGAGTTCTTAGGGTTAGATGCAAATAATATAGAGGCCCACTTTAAGTACATCTTCGAGACTACTCAAGCATGGGACACATCGGACCCAAGTACCCAACCCAAGCCTAAGGGGATTCGAGACTAGGGGGAGAGATATATCAAGCTCCACTCGAGAATTGAGAGAGAAGATGTGTGCTATCAAAGAGGCTATAGGACGTAGTCAAGACTAGGGGGAGAGATATATCCGGCTCCACTCGAGAATTAAGAGAGAAGATGTGTGATATTTGTGAGGTGGTACATTCAACGAAGGAATGCCCGACGACACTAGCCTGTCAAGTAATGATCTAAGAATAAGTGAAGGAGGTAAGAGGTTTTAAGGGTAACTTTAATACCCCACACGGGAATTCTTATAACCCTTCATGGCAAAACCATTTGAGTTTTAATTACGGGTAACCAAACACTGCAATGAATCTTGATTCACTTGTTACCTAACACCCTCCACCGATCTCACATTTCCAACAAGCTCTACCCATGCAAGCACCACCTCCAACGCCCTATATTACCCCACAGAGAAGAATTATTGAGGGCACTTTAAATAAATTCATGTAAACTCAGTTAGCAATAAATGCTCAAAATTCCCAAAATTATGAGGACTTAAAGGCGTCATTGTTTAACTTGCAATCTTCCTTAAGTGTCGAAGAGAAGGATAAGTTTCCCTCCCAAAGTCAAAGATCTCCCCAAGGTCAAAATTGTGTTAGATCTAATACTGATGAGAACAAAGAGAAATGTCAAGTGATTACCACTCTACATAGTGGAAGGGCTATTGACTTGTCACCTCCACCACATGACGAGCAAAATGACAAGGAGGTTTTTCCCGAATCGAAAGAGGCCGAAGATGCCTCCTTGGAGGATAGTGATAAATATGACACAATTAGGCCTGAGGTGGTAGGGAAACCACCTAATGACTCTCCTTACCCTCAACGGTTGGTTCCTCCCCCTGAAGGGTCCACCCATGATGATATCATAGAAGTACTCAAGCAAGTAAATCTTAACTTACCTTCTCTCCAGGAAACAAAGAAAATTCCCGCTTATGCAAAGTTCCTTAAGGACTTGCTAATGATGAAACGTAGACTAAAGGTAGAGAAGAAAATATTTCTAGCACAAAACCTAAGTTTGGTACTTTTGAGTGACCTCCCGCCAAAGTATAAAGTTTCGAGTGCATCCACCATTTCATGCACCATAGGGGAGAGAAAAATTGAGAGAGCCCTATTAGATTTAAGGGAGAGTGTTATTATTCTCCCTTACTCCATCTGTAGACAACTCAATTTGGGGGACCTTAAGCCCCAAAAAATTACTCTCCAACTCGAGGATCATTCTGTGAAGATACTTTAAGGGATTATTCAAGATAAAATCGTCCAAATTGACACTTTCTACTTCTCGATATATTTTTTTCATTTGGGACATAAATCCCTCCTCTCTCTCGAGCTATCATGTTCTCGTGATCCTTGGTTTCCCAATGTTAACAATGGCTAAGGCTTTGATTAACATACAAAATGGACAATTCCAACTCACGTTTGGGAATATGACACCTAAGACTAATATATTCAACATCACCAAGAAAAAGGGTGATGAGGACGAGTTGTGCGAGACGGGAATTATTGAGGAGGTAGTACAAGAAAATTTTTAGGGTAATCATATGAGGGATCCGTTAGAGGCGTGTCTTGTTATGGTGAGCGAGGGCAATAGTGCATGCATCGACTTCGAGAGAGAAGTGATGGACATAGGAGAGTTGTTAGACGGGAGTGAAAGTGATGAGGAAGTGAGAGATATTAGTTGGGTCTCTCGATTCGAGGAACTACCACCACGAGAGTCACACACGGTTCCCTCTGATGAGAAATTTACTACCCTTAAATTGAAGAAGCTTCCTTCAAACGTTAAATATGCTTACCTGGGAGAGCATGAGACATTTCCTGTTGTTGTCTCCTCGAGCCTAAGTAAAGAGCAAGAGGGAAATTTTATGGCCATTTTGAGTAAGCAGCGAAGTGCTTTTGGTTGGAGCATCACGGATTTGAAAGTTATAAGTCCCTTAATTTGTACCCATAAAATCCACCTCGAGGAGGATGTGAGGCCCTCAAGGGATATGCAGAGGTGTTTGAACCCCACGATGAAAGATATCATGAGAGCACAAATTATAAAATTATTGGATGCGGGTATCATATATCCCATCTCGGATTGAAAATGGTTAGTCATATTCAATTCATCTAGAAGAAGTCAGGAATGACTATGGTCGAGAACGCTATGGTTAAACTTATCCAAAAATGTACCACCACCGGGTGGCACATTTGCATTGATAACCGAAAGCTCAATGTCGGCACTAAGAAAGATCACTTCCCCTTACCATTTATTGACCAAATTCTACAGAGCGTTGTTGGCCACCCATTTTATAGCTTTTTAGATGGTTATTCTGAATATAATAAAATCGAGTTGGACGTAGTGGATTAAGAGAAGACGACCTTCACATCTCCTTTTTGAACATTTGCCTACAAACGTATGCCATTTGGATTATGTAATGTACTCGTGACCTTTCAACGGTGTATGCTTAGTCTTTTTAGTGATATGGTCGAGAGAGGACTCGAGGTATTTATGGACAATTTTAGCATCTTCGGATCCTCTTTTGACTATTGCCTCGCTAATCTTAAGAAGTTGTTAGCCTTATGTGTGGAAAAGAGCTTGGCACTGAATTGGGAGAAGCGCCACTATATGGTTGTGATTTATTTTCCCAACTCCTGCTTTTCGTTGTGATTTATTTATGTTTCGAGCTATGGTTTATATTGTTAACTGGTTTAACGTTTTGACGTTTGGTTGTTAGCTATAATTTATTTGGCCCAAATGTTTTAACGTGTGGTTGTTAAGTAGTTGTTGCTTTCATTTATAATTTTAGGGTATAGAATTTTAGGCTATTAGATTTTGAGATTCAAATACTTTTGGGTTTGCATTGTTTTCACTTTTTGTGATTTGAGGGAATGTTGTGGAGTTTAAGAATTGCGATGCTTTTGGATTTCCGTTGCTTTCACTTAGCTGTGAATCCCGTATATATTGTATATATTTTTTTATTTCTAATATTAATTATTTTTATGGTAATGTACGAGCACTGGAATTATATAGTGCATTTTTTATTGGTGACGACAGAGTGATGCTATACTAATTATTGTGTTAGTAATATTGATTCTGAATATTTTTATGTGTTTATAGTCATGATATAACATTTTGTGACTTCATTAGTATCCTTTAAATATTTTTGTTATTTTTTCAAATTGAGGATTACGCCTTGATTCGGCCCTAAGTTTATTCCTCGCCTCACCGAGCATTAACTAAAATTCACCTCACCGAGCACCAACTATCTTCTGATTTAATGAATAAATTTAGTAAATTTTAGGGCATTACTTACTGGAATTACATAAATTGTCCTAATTTTATAGTAAGATTTATATCTATTGTCATTCTAGTTGTTGCTTTCATTTGTTGGTTCCTAATGTCATTGTTGTTATTCGAGGTTGCTATATTATATATATATATAATGCTCTTATGCGGACTAGTCTGCAGTTTAAGAATGCAGACCGGACATGTGTCACCTAACCGTGCACCTAGAAATTATTGCCTAAATTATAGTCGCACTCTCTCTCTTTTCTTGGCTCACCACCAGGTGACACATGTCCGATCCGCATTCTTAAAATGCGGACTAGGCCTCACAAGAGCAAGACTGTATATATATATATATATATATATATATATATATATATATATATATATATATATATATATATACACACTAGGGTATGCCCGTGCCTGAAGGCACGTTGATAATTTTGAAAGCATAAAGTTGTGCCTTGGTGCGATGGAAAGTGCCCTCACAAAAGCTACGGTTGGTCTCGAATTCGAAACACGGAAGCAACCACTTCATATATGGGGGTAAGCAAGCCGACATCTACCTATTCAAGATCCTATAGTTAAGCGTATTGCCTTTTGACTGAAGGAACGAAGAATTTTTTTCAAAATATCAAGTCATGTATAATTTAAGTCTAATGTTTTTATATAAAATAAATAATTGTGAACAATTTAAAATTTTGGACAGAATTTCCTTTGTTTATAGGATTCTCATCCCTGTATAAGAAATAAGAAATACATCAACAAAAAAAAACTAATAGCTTGTAATTCAATTATAATATCATTGTCTATAATAAGTTCTCAATATTACCAACATACATAATCTTGATTTATGAAAACACTTTTGAAGAAAAAAAGAGAAATGACAGATGCTAGATGTATCGGTTTCCTATCTTCCATCCCAATAAATTTCTCATTTTCATCAGCTTCATATCAATTAATCGACTGCTTTCATGACGAACAACCACACACTAATACCATTTGTTTTTACCCTGGGGAGATGTCGCACCTCGCAGTTTCTTATCAATAATTGCGCTAACGGAAAGTGTTCCAAATATTCTGCAATTCACTTTCTCCATGTTTAGTTTATCTCCATATTCAGCATCAAAAGTAGTGCCTAATCAATACAACAAAAATCGAAGATATGTCATGATCAAAGACGCATACTCATTGTTAAAGTCAATATAATTGTGCTTCCGGCATTACAATAGAGCGTATAAGTGAATTCAACAATACAGGATGTAAAATGAATAGCCAAATAGACATACATCATCATAAACATAAATAAATTAAAATATACAATAAATCTCAATCTCTAAATAAATAGTCAAATAAACATACATATCATACCGGCATAACATTTATGCAAAGCTCCTCATGAGTGTGCTCTTATCGAAACATCTACAATTCTGGCCAAAATGCGCGCAATTTCAAACACTGGTTATTATTGGATGCTGCTGCTATCTAATGGTGAGGTGCCTAAATAAGAAATAAGAGTAAAGTAAATAGTAGAAAGAAGAAAAAAAGATGGAAAAGAAAACAAATACTGGAATATTAGAGATCTAACTCATTCTGAGTGTTGTTTTCAAGTATGAGAAAATTTCAGTAAAGGCAGGAGAGTGATAAAAAACCAACCAAATCGAAACGTATAACTTGGATACAGTGTTGTATTTATAATGTAGAGGTGGAAAATGTATAATATGCTACAGTGTTGAATTTATAATGGAGCATAAGAGGAAGTGATAGTGACAGGGTTATTGATTTGGAGCAAACATCACCATATTCATCCTCACGTTTCAGTTTGAGTACTTTGCAAACTGGTGTGCAGCTTAAGTTTAAAGTAAATCGATGTACAAAAGGAAGATGAATCCACTACATTTCAATTTAAAGTAAATAAAATGGGATTTTTTTTTGCAAACCAGAGTGTTATCCTTGCTATTCATCTTCACATTTGGGTGCTTCTTTGATTTTGTCCCCCATCATACTGCATATTAGATGTCCCCCAATCTCGTTCCTAATTAAAGTGGAAGCCGGGTGTGAAGTACCTGCTGACTACTTTAGTACATAAATTAGAAATATGTACATGATAGACACTGCATAAGTTATGCGCATATACAACAGGTATATGTACACTGCAGACATATGTACCTGTTGTATGTACACTGCAGGTACATATGTTTGAAAATATACATTCCTTTTTTGAAAGTTATGTTAGAGAGTCCCATGTTAACTACAATAGGTACATATGTTAGAGAGCCCCAAGATAACTACAACAGGTACATATGTTTGAAAATAACTTCAAATGCCCATATCAATTTACTTGAAGTTGTTTGAAGTTATGGGCATTTGAAGTTGTTTCTACTATCAATTAGAAATATGAACATATGCAGTGTACATAGTTTAGTACATATGCAGTGTCTATCAGGTACATACATATATGCACTGCATATGTACACCGCAGGTATATAAGTTGTGCCCATATACAATAGGTCTATACATAAATTGATATGTACCCGATACAATAGAGGGTACATTATCATAAGTTAATTCACATCATTAACCTCTGTGAAAAGTTAACCTTAAGTTTGAAGTTTAGACTATAAGCAATGTTAACATCTGTGCAGCAATGCCGACGTTAACTTCTGAAGTGTTTCCAAGCTTCCAATCAGGTCTTTGAGGGTTCTGCATTTCCCAGCTTTGTGTAGCGTTACTTTGGGCTTTGTTTTGTAAGGTTCGAAACTATTTTGACCCGCAAATGACTCACCAGAAAATCGACTCATTGGTTCACTCAAGCCATCTTCAATCACACAAATGGTATAAGTGGTTAGGAATAGATGATTAATGAGAATATAAATTAAAGCTAATTTAGAACCATAATCTATTCTTCACAAATTTTCGATATATACAGTGTCCAAAAAGTGTTTAAGATCATTAGCTGATAGTTTTGATTGAAATATATTTTCATGACTTTAGTAAACTATATAAAAAGAAATCATTGCCAAACTGGACTCTCCAAACTGGATTCCAGCTCTACAGCCATATTTCTTTACTATCTAATGTTGGTCTTGGAATGGCTATGTTCAACTTAGGTCTGTCTATGGCTCTACAACTAGCGTGCGAAAATTCAGTGGTTGTGTTGTCCATGGGAGTAAGGTTTCTCACAGGCCCAGCGGTAATGGTAGTTGCTTCCATTATTATCGAGCTTCCATTCCGAAACTGAAATCAAAATGGTATTGATTGATATGATGTAATACATTTAATAATAACTGAATTAATGACTAAATCCAAAAATGCACTTGCACGCATCTCCAATCATATATATTATTGGACTATTTTCAATATCTATCAAATGTAGATATCAACATTAAGGTAAAAGATATATAAAAGACATGAATGCGTTAGTTTTGAAAAATTTTCCTTAGGAAATGAAGTACACATGGAGGGAATATGCCAAATGGATGAAAATAAAGAAGCTATAGGATGTGACTGGGATAGTTTGATTTCTGATACTACTGATTTGTTGGATATGGACTTACCTAATAATACATAATCTTAAAATCACCCTATTGAGAAACCACTGGATCCTAAAATGAGATTATTTACTTCACTTATGAATGATTCACCAAAAACTCAATCAAATGATGTTGATGGCATAAGCGAACAACATGAAACGGAATATCTTCCCACTCAACCTGAAGGGGATGGTAAATATGAGGGAAATAGTCGAAAACCAATAAAATTGAAATCATCAAGATACTTGTTTTCCCCACAGTTTTCAATGATTTGCAGAAATTAAGAAAATATATAGAGTTAGTACTAAAAAATTCTAAGGCACCACTTTCAAAAAAGGACAAACATGCAACGGAATATCCTAAGCTACTACTTTAAAAAACGAACAACATTGCATATGTAGATAAAGTGTAGTAAATAATCTACATAAATCAAATTGAACTTGTACATCTCAATAAAAATAAAGATCCACACCAACTGGACATATTATCTATATAATATTACATATGTAGATTCAATTCAAGCCTTGTCTGTAAGAGGACATATAAGTTCTATACAATGCATACCAGATCTATATAATGCATAGAAGCAGTTATGTTATTCAAGCTAATCCCTATCTAATTTGCGATAAATATGCATCAGAAAAATAAATGTTAAAGTGTTGCATGTATATAAATTTTCATGGACAAAGAAAAGGGAAAGAGAGTTGTGGAAGAAATCCTTATACAAAATAAACAATAAACATGACGATTATCAGTAATTCAGTGCATGTTTCATAAAAATTGACATCATACTTTGACAGCAAATAATAGTTTTGACAATTCACAAAAATTATCTCTAAACAAACTTCATTAATTAAAATCTAACACAATATATTTATTGTTGAAACATACACGTGTACTAAGAAAAGGAGTTGAGAACTAATTTAAGGTAATTAAGATAGGAATAATGGTATACCTATAGCCATATTCTTGTGTTATATTAAACCTCAATGCAAAGAACAGGAATGCTTATTTGAGGTAATTAATATAGGAACAATGGTTTACCTTTTGCCACATTATTATGTTATATTAAACCTCAATAGTTTACATGTTCATAAGCATTTTATGACAAAATCTTCTCTTCTGTAAAAACAATCAAGCTACAGATCTTTGCTTCCTTCCTGTAGCAATATCAAATCATATTAAGGAGCATATATGAACAATAGGAATAAGCCTCAACCAAAGCCGAAGTCCACCTAATCGTATATGTAACATTAGATAAAGAGTGAGTATCAAAACTATTTTAACATACCCCAAAATTCTTTCATATTTAATCGAAAATTCTCTATCCTGATCAATATGAAATTGACAGTACTATGTTTGAAAGTGTAGGAATTTCATCCACGTGAGCTCAACCAAACATTAAGATTTCAATGAAATAAGAATTTAGCGTGCTCATTCTAATGAAAAATGCAACATATCATGCTTATAACATCTGATGAAACTTCAGTTGCTTTAGGACTATAAAAAGACAATGTAATTGCTTTAGGACTGTAAAAAGAAGTCGATAACTGATGCTCTGACATTGAATTACCCAATAAAAGTATTCGATTTCATTCTGCTCTGCTATTGTGAAACACACGGGCGTTTTACCAGCCTTATATATATCTATATATATGGTATAGGCCTTATTTTGAAGTAGTGCTCGTCCAATCTTCTCAATCTAGTGGGATTGATCTATCCACCTGAATTATCCTTACTATCTCAATATATATGGTGTCTCAATTTAATTCATCGAACGTTTTTTAAAATATAAACTCGATGAATACCTGATGTCTTCTGATATAATGTTTCGGAAGAGCTTAGCATTTAAAGCAAAACCTATGCCAACCTATACAACAAATAAAAGTAGCTATAGTAAAAAAAATGACCACAAACAAAAAAAAACATGTTTAGAACAAAGCTATGACTCTACAATAGAAGTAGGTACATTAGTAAAAAAACTCCCTTAGTAAAAAAAACCTCCATAGTGATAATAGAAGTAGGTACAGAAAAATAAAAGTATGATTAGAGAAACGTTTAATCAAATACCATATCTTAAGATACTCGGGACTGTAAAAATGTCCCGATTCATTGACGTGTATGGAAACATAAAGAGTTGCTTTAGGGCACATATTGAAACTTAAACTTAAATATTCATTGACGTAAAAAGACACTTCGGTTGCTTTAGGACTGTGAAAAGAGTTGCTTAATGCAAAATGTGAAACTTGAATTGGATCAACTGATAATGGGCAGTTCAACTGCTTTAGGACTGTAAAACGATAGTTCAGTTGCTTTAGGACTGTAAAAAGAAGTCGATAACTGTCAATGACCACTTCAGTTTCTTTAGGACTGTAAAAATACAATTTAATTGCTTTAGGACTGTAAAAAGAAGTCGATAATTGATGCTCTGACATTGAATTACCCAATAAAAGTATTCGATTTCATTCTGTTCTGCTGTTGTGAAACACACGGGCGTTTTACCAGCCTTATATATATCTATATATATGGTATAGGCCTTATTTTGAAGTAGTGCTCGTCCAATCTTCTCAATCTAGTGGGATCGATCTATCCACCTGAATTATCCTTATTATCTCAATATATATGGTGTCTCAATTTAATTCATCGAACGTTTTTTAAAATATAAACTCGATGAATACTTGATGTCCTCTGAGATATTGTTTCGAAAGAGCTTGGCATTTAAAGCAAAACACATGCCAACCTATAAAACAAATAAAAGTAGCAATAGTAAAAAATGACCTCAAATAAAAAAAAAAGCATGCTTAGAATAAAGCTATAACTCTACAATAGAAGTAGGTACATGGTTGAAAAAACTCCATTAGTAAAAAATAAACTCCATAGTAATAATATAAGTAGGTACATAAAAATAAAAGTATGATTAGAGCAATGTTTAATCAAATACGATATCTTAAGATATTTAAAATCCATTACCTGAGCTTTGAAGAACAAAAAAGGATATATGTGGGCATCCCTACATGTTCAAATCCCTAAAAAATTCAATATTAATACATTATGATGCACACAAAATGTACAGAGGCACAAAATTTACCGAGGCACTTAATCTATATGAAATTTAAGTGGTATAGACATACCTGAATGGAGACCTGAAGTTTGGTGGTGTATACCTGTTGCAAGTTCAACAATACTGGATGAAATTTCATAAACAAATTATGAGTAACTATGCTTATAATTGAAAAAAAAACAAATCCAAATCTCAACAGACCCAAATCTCAACAGACCCAAATCTCAACAGACCCAAATCTCTACAGACCCAAATATAACCAAGATACAAAACACATTTAGAACAAAATTAGTAGACGGATCTACAAATTGAAACCAAAATTATAAAGCCTTAAAAACAATAAACAAAACATAACAAATTCTCAAAATCAAAATTTTGATCCCTAACATCAGAAACCCTAAATTTAATAAAACCCTAACAAAAGAGCCATTAAAATACACACACCTGGAATATGAATAGGATTAGTCGAGAGAGTGAGAGTAAGAGTGAAGATCGTGTGCGCTAGGGTTTGTGAGGAGTGAGAGATGGGGCAGAGACTCGGGTTGCTAGAATGTCTTGAGCCCGTGTGTTGTTCAGTAGAGAGAAAAGAGATAAGTTTTGGAGAGTAAATTTACTCTCATACCCATGTTTTTGAATTTTGAAGAAAGGGGGCAATGCATTATAGTGTGTTAAAAAGAGGGGGAAATCAAAATTTTCAAGGGCAAAATAGGCATGCCGGGATAAAATTATTTTGATGACATCATACTTGAAGCTTATGACATACATAAGTTTCTTACTTTATTATATATATATATATATATATATATATATATATATATATATATATATATATATATATATATATATATATATATATGAACGGGATATACCTTTTGAATTGTGAATTAGTTGTTACTACATGAGTCTGATTACTATCATTGAGATTTCTTTATCATGTCACTATGATAACCATGGTAGAGTAGCACGTGAATTAGTTGTTACTACTTGAGTCTTGTTCTTACTATGACTATAGCCCTGACTCTCGTGAATTTATTGGAGATAACATTAGACTAGGATCTTATGGCGACAACTACTATGAGTACCTAATTAAAGTACCTAATATCTCCTATAAGATTCAACAAGTTTCTTCAGTCAATTCCATTAATATATTAATTAAACTTTGCAAATACAACATAATTTCAAGTAAACAGACTTAGGCTGTCCTGATTTAATGAATCAAATTTGTAAATTTTAGGGCATTACTTACTGGAATTACTAAAGTTGCCCTGGTTTTAGTCTAAGATTTATATCTACTATGATTCTTGTTGTTGTTTTCATTTGTTGGTTCCTAATGTCACTATTGTTATTCGGGACAACTATATTATATAAACACATTTTATACTTGTACATATATAATATAAAATAGACTTATACATTTTATACATGCAAATTGAATAAGTCTTTAAGAATCAAATGGTTAACCTTTGGTTGTAATACAATATAAAAGAAATGATGACAATGTATGGTTCTGTAGCACGTTTTTTTATAGTTTGCTCACTTTCATAACACAATAGGTGGTATGATTGGTGTTAATGATTTTAACTTGCATAATTATGGATGATTAAGATATTGGTTCATTTTACTTTGAATTTAAGGTATTCTTTAGGATTTGAATCGATCATCTGGGAGAAATATTATTGATGTGCATATATTGTAATCCAAACACGATCCAATACGTATTTTATATTTTCTTATTGCACACATTGATGTGCATACATTGCATACACGATCTAATACACTAATTTCAATCTCTTATCTTATTGGCAGTGACAAATTTGCTTTTCCTTGAATCACTAGCAGGTGATGGCTCTTTGTATTCTAATACGATATTCGATTTATACGCTGCAGGTGACCGAAACACAGGTACTTTATCTTTATATTTTATATGTTCTTGTGTTTTGAAGTATAAAGCAAATAGGGTTATTTCAGATTAAGTTTTGTTAATTCTGACTTCCATAGATGCTTTTGAGATCTGGGTGTTTTGAATTTGTAGCTAAAGATTCATATACATTTCTTGTCAAGTGGTTTGAAAGGTTTCCTCAGTACAAGCATATAGATTTCTACATTGTTGGGGAAAGTTATGCAGGTTGTTAACTAAATCCATCTTTTGTTACATGTTTAACTTTCTTAAGGAACACTCAGTATGACTGGTGATTGATAGTACAAATATAGCACCCTGCCGCAGATGTATTCTCTCATGCAGGGCGCGGCCATAACTCACTCAGGGTGCGTCCCTCTCCATCATAGGCCGCGGCATCCCACCTTAGGGTGCACGGACCTCAGTTTGCAACACTGCTTGCCTTGCAGGCCGCACCCCCTTTATCCACAACTGTCGCAAACTCGGTATACGCACGTGCTCAAAGCATCTGACTCAACACATTTCCTCATAAATAGAGGACCCTCACCTAGAAAGAGGGGATCGATTCCACACACCTGAGGCACTAAAACACAGATTCTCTCTACATCACCCCAACATAGGCTTTGGAGGCCAAGAATCTGCACCACAGCCACCTCACGGACTCACCGAAATCTCCAATACTGTCATGTACTCTCCTTTATTCTCACGCTTGTACGCCTCTATGGGCATGATCATATTGTACAATGCAACGCACATAACGGGAATGGATCAACACAGTGGAAGTAGGCCTATTTTAGAGGCTGAACCACTCTATATCTTGTCTTCTCTCTGTTTGCTTGCTTTACTTGTTTAACATGAACACATCACTCTTGACCTGCTGGTATGAGAAGGTCATATGGCCGATTTCTCGTATCATCAGTTTGGCGCCGTCTGTGGGAAACGAGGTATTTCAATCTTATTTCTCTACACATATGAGTTCTTAAACACCTTATTCGACCCTTGAGGGTCCTATGGACCATCTTCTCACGGGTCGGTTACTGGTTATTGGGCTCCGCTTTACATTCGCCCCCTTTAACGGGTATTTCATATTTCTGGATCTGTCTTTGGATCTTCATTTGATGACTTTGGATATATTTTACATACCCCTATGATATCACTCCATCTAGATAATGCTAAAAGGCATGGTGGGCTTTAGTCCCGAAAAGGTGGATGATTAGGGAAGGGCTATATTTACTCCCATTTTTGTTGCCATCTACCTATGATCTAGGGGTTATCATTGAAGCCGTGCCGTATTGCGCACCGCAAAGGAATTCTCTCATCAATGGACCCTAGTAGGTTTCCCTCGCGTAATTGAGGGAGACAATGGCAGTTCCTATCTTGGACATCAGTTTGGATTTTTCCCCTGCCTAGACAGGGGTGTGGCCTGTAAGTTCAACAATATCTCAGGCCGCGACCCCCATTGGTGCGGATCTATTATGACAGTTCAAAATCACCGTGGGAAGGACTTAAGTTGCCTTTCGCTGGACCTTGGTGAATAACATTAAAGGGCTGCGGCAGTACACTTGTGTGCCATACTTACCGCGGCCTCCTCAGCATATCATGGATCAGTTCAAGTTCCCCTTCCCAATATTCCTGTGATCGCTCACTTCTGTTAGTTTCGTCTCAGATTCTATATACTTTATAAAGTCTAACAAGAGCAGAAATGGAAGGAGAATCCAGCCAGAGTGCAGAAGTCAAGGATGAGATTGTGCAACTGTACAATCACCTTAATCACCTCTATGACAGCCATGCCTCACTTCAGACCCAGGTCAATTACCTAACACAGAGGGTGCTAATGTTAGAGGCCGCGGCCTCTTAAAATATAGGCACCGTTTCGGAGGAAAAAGCTTTGTCTTCCTCGGCAGTTAAAGAAGCCGCGGAACCAACCAGTAGGAGTCAGAAAAGGAGGGCAGAGAAATCAGAAAAAAAATCGGGCATCTATACTCCGTTGATTTTCCCGATTGAAGAGATCTTTGAGTTCATCAAAGAGGACAAGCTTTTGAGGTGGCCAGAAAAGTTGAGAGCTCCACCCCACAAGAGGAACAAAGCCACCTGGTGCAAATTCCATCAGGACCATGGCCATGACACAGAGCAATGCTATGCTCTGAAAGATGAAGTTGAAAGGCTAATTGCGCAAGGGATGCTGCAGCGATTCCTAAAGAATGCATAAGGGACCCATCCGGACCTGACAGAGGCTGCAGGCCGCACCTCATCCTTAGTCTTTCCAATTTCAACTATTTCTGTTTATGTTTTATGAAGCTCAATTGTAGCCTTAATACTTAAGACCTTATGTTTTATTAACAAAGTCATTAGCTGAAGCAGATATATATAAACATATGAATTAGCAAATTTTGCCATATCTGATATTTCTCTTGGTTTCAAAACCTGCTATCTCACAAAAAGACTTTATGTCTTAAACAGATTCCAGAGGAAGGATAACAAATTATCTCGGAAGATTATTATTATTTCGGGATGCGCATATGGAGGGATTACGACTTTTATATATGGGCAACTACATCTTATCATATGATGATAATATTCACGAAAGCATCTGAAGATTAAAGGAGATTTCATTAGCCACGGGGCCTTACAATGCCCGTGCTCCGCTTTGGGATGCGTCATCGGGCCTGGAGGCTTATACTATCTAGCCAAGGATGACTCTCTATATATCAGCAGCTGTGGGTGGCTTAATAACATAACCTAGCCTGGAGAGGCTTGATAGTGTCTCGCATATTAGCTGTGGGTGGCTTAATAATATAACCCAGCCTGGAGAGGCTTGATAGTGTCTCGCATATTAGCTGTGGGTGGCTTAATAACATAACCCAGCCTGGAGAGGCTTGATAGTGTCTCGCATATTAGCTGTGGGTGTCTTAATAACATAACCCAGCCTGGAGAGGCTTGATAGTGTCTCGCATATTAGCTGTGGGTGGCTTTATAACATAACCCAGCCTGTAGAGGCTTGATAGTGTCGCGCATGTTAGGGCTTGGTGACATGACCCAGCCCAAGAAGACTTGAAAACTCCAACATATGCCTACAGAGGCGCATTATTCTGATAAACCAAAAATGTGACGCATCCCACCGGTACGATTACAGAGCTCTAGGATCCATTCATTCATGAAAATGGTAAGGCACTAACATCTTGAAGCATGAGAAAGCTACAATGTCGAATGAGACGGTAGAGGAGAATCAGTTGTACCAAGTCTAAGGAAAGAGTTCTCCACATATTCCATGTCGGTTATTATGGGATAACAAAAGATAAACGGTTCAGACAACCGGGTGCAATGAAAGAAGCTGGAGATCCATGCAATCAGCAAGTCCCAGCCTTGAAATCTTATCCGCGGCAATCAGGCAAAGAAATTTACATGACGCGACATAATAACGAGCCGCGGCTTGTACGCAGCTGATGTGACGCAGCAGTCGATGCCAGGGATTTAACACCATTTGTATGGATGCAGCCATTGATAAAAAATCAAACTACGAAATCGACCTCTGATCACGGACTTGAAATGTTACGTCTGTCGGGACGCGGATGCATTTTAAGAGATGAGGCAGTAATATACAACCATTCATTATAGCAAGCAATGTAAGTCATGCAATATAAAAGAGCAAGGAATACAGTAAGCAGTCAATTGTAACGGTAAAAATATGGCCGCAGCCTTGGTATTAATAAGCCATAGATTACATAATGAAGGCCGCAGCCACAAAAGAAGTTTAAAGGTTACAAAAGAGAGGGACGCAGCCCTATATTAATGATGCAACAGAAATTAGTTCAAGAGGCTGCGTCATCATCATCATCACTATCTTCTCCGCTCGCGGCAGTCTCGGTCTCTCCGTCCGCGGCTTCCGCCTTTGCCTCGGCCCTGAGCCTTGCCCTCTCTTCTACCGCGGCCTTAAGTTCAGCGATGCACTCTTGATGTTCGGCATCTCTTAACTTCCAGGCAAGGACATCCTCCTTGGCCTCAGGGAACCTCCTGATAAATCTCTGCCGCAGCTCCTGGTAGCCGCGGAGGTATGCCCTGTTATTGATAAGGAAGAAGTCCTTGGAGCCTTTGAATGACTCCACGGCATGATCTATGGCTAGCTGGAAGGCGTCACCATGATCTTCTTCCAACTTTTTCACTGTCGCGGCATGATCTTCATCTTTCCGGGCGGACTTGGCATCTAGCTCCTCATATTTCTGCTGAAGGAGGGCAAGCTTGACGTTTGAAATTTCTGCAACACGGGCGGCCACCGCAGTCTGGGCCTGCGAGGATTTCAGGGATTTCGCGGCCTGTTTAAAATTCTCCTCCCTTCCTCCCTCACCTTGATGACTTTTTCAAGGTCTACATGTGACACCCCGACTAATTAAATACCGGGTAGCTACTCCTTTATTAAATTAAATCAAAATGCCAAGTTGGCTCAGTTAACAGCATCACTGTCGAAAACATTTTATTATTTCTAACCACCTAGTATTTAAAAAGTAAGTGGTCAAATTTTAATTAAAGTCTGATTAACATGCAGTAAAAGATTTAAAGCAAGAATAATATCACCATTCACCATAACGAAATAATAGAATAACCATCACATGATATAAATAAATTCGTAGGAAAAACTCCTCACAACAAATCCCACAACTGAAATAAGTAACGAAATACTGAATACTGAGTTAATACATGCCAAAGTCTGAAAAACTGAAATGGAAATGTCTCTAATAGAATTTGGGCAACATGCCCTACAACTGAGGAATACTGAACATGGAATCCAAATGATAGAAGCGTCTAAAAGAAAATCCCTGTAACTTCCACAAACAGCTACAGCTCGTCATCGGAATGAGAATCCTATGCGTGGTGTCCTTGTGGCTGGGCACCTAAAATGGTTTTACAAGGAAATAGATTTGAAAGCAAACGGGTCAGAGCCTGAATGTGGAGATATTTTAAAAACCTGCAAGTTCTTTAAAAACATTTAAAACATTAAATGCAAAGTACATGTTAGGACGTGCACTCACATGAAATTCTCACCTCTCGACTAAATGTGCACTCCTAACGTAAGTACCCATCTAAAATGACACTAATCCCTAGCTAAGTGACATCATATCTAGCTAGACTGTCATAGGTTCTAATCTTATTACTCGGTTCCCATTTACATTATAACGATCTCATTTAAATAGGGGCTTAACGTAGATTCAGTTTCTCCCATAAAAGAAACACAACTCATTATAGATTATCCCTTTTATATTTTCCAATTTTATACACACAATACCATATGAAAGTTCCCATAATAAAGTGTATATTTTCCACAACATAAATATACAATATAAGCACCCCGAGACTAAGCTGCGGTGCACACATACTCTGCTATCCATCCCAGTACATCACGTACATAAGGATCACGCATTCCGAATCTCTCGGGAATCGTTCGGATAACACAAATCACAAACAGTGGAGGCGAACACAGTCACATCACATGGGTCACGCACATACCTGCGCTCCCACGATCAGCAGACTTATTAACATCCCAATAAGTCCTTCTCTGACCTATGTTCATCGAGGTAACCAGTCTAAATCCGGGCAACACAAGGATTAGAGGGCCCTAAGCGAACGCAACCTCCCGTGATAGCAAGTATGGTAGGTATGTCATACACATAAAATTTAATACATATATACTAAGTATGCACACGTCTTAGTAATCAACATAATATATTGGTACATATCTCTTCTCGTACTGACATATAATACCATACCATTTATATGTTCCCGGTTAATATAATTAATTAGGCCGTCAATAGCTCACATCGTAATAGACACTCACGTCCTACTTCACATTTTCCCTTAGGTTCAAACTACACTTCTAGGTTTGACTCCTCATTATATCCCAAACATCCCAAATATATCAATCACTCATCAAGGAAAGGCTATCTCTACCTATACACAAGGTTACTGGGCACTCGGGATCAAAACAGGCTAAAAAGCCTAAACTGTCAACTCGTTCGAAGTCTCGTTCGAACGAGGCTGTTCGAACGAGACTTCGTTCGAACGAACTGAGTCTTGTACGTAGATCTCGTTCGAACGAAGTGGGCTTTCTAACGAGATCTCGTTCGAACGATCTTATCGAACGAACTTCACCCTCGTTAGAAGTCAATGGTCAACTCGTTAGAAGCTCGTTCGAACGAGCTCGTTCGAACGACCTGGGTAGGTCTTTTGACGAGTGGCCAGATTCAAGCCCAGAATTTTCTACTCGTTTTTCACCAATTTCTACTCCTCAATTCTCCTCTAAAATTCGTTCCAACAACGTTTTAAGGTCTCTAATCAATCCTAAACATATCAAGGTCACATACTAACGTGTTTTAAGGAAATAATTCATCCTAAACATCACCAAATCACAAGTCCCGTCACTTTTTCCCAATTTTTCAAGAATATAAACCCTAAGATTATAAATCATCAATTTCCAGAAGTAAATCCGTTTTTATAACACATAAACTTATGATTCTCTTAATTCGATCTTCCAATAACATTTCTACATGCAAACCTATCTCCAAAATTTATTAACAACTCCAGTTTCATGGGTTTTCAATTATCTCCCAATTAATTATGATTATTGGATAGTCTACGCATGGAAGAAGCATTTACTGCATAAAAACGTAAATTAAACCACTTGCCTTGATTCAATCTCATATTTTGATGACGATTTGATGAAGCTCTCTCTCTCTCTCCAAGCTTTTCTCCTCTATCTCTCTCTTTCCAAGCTTTCTTCTCCAATGGCTATGGTGGCTAGGGTTTTGTTTTGGGAAGAATAGAAACCTAATTCTAATAACCTACGTAGCCTATTTGGTTAACATGGGTTGGTTAGTGGTTTAGTGGGTCAAATCCACATCAGATATAATTTACTAATTTTCGTCACTTTTAATTTCCCAAAAATACAAAATTACCAAAATACCCTTTATGTTGCCGGTATGGCCTAAAAATACCCCGGGACCCAAACTAAACCCCCGACTAGTGTTTTCTGACTATCTCGACCCTTCCGGACGCGTTGGCGCACTCAAAATGACCATACGATTAATGGGATTTAAATTCACTTTTATGATTAAAATAATTATAACCTGACGCGACTGTCTCACGCGTCCCAATAAAATATCCAAATTGCCGTATATCAATCTCACGACAAATTTCATAATTCAATATTTATATATCATCATATATACACAATATAGTCAAATACCAACTCGCATCTCGCTAGTATTTTATCCGGATTAATTCCCAATTAATTTTCATATAATTAATTAATCCCAAAAATAAATATTGCCAAAAATACGGGGTATTACATACTTCCCCCTAATAACAGAATTTCGTCCCGAAATTCGGAACTAGAAAGTACCTGATAAAAACAACTCTGGATAATGTTCGCGCATCTTATCCTCGCGTTCCCATGTGGACTCCTCGACATTGTGATGTCGCCACTGAACACGCACTAACGGAACTATCTTTGACCGCAGCTTCCTCTCACTTCGGTCCAAAATAGCAATCGGTCCCTCCTCGTAGGAGCTATCAGGCTGTAGATCAATCTCCTCCAAAGCGATGTGAGAATGAGCCAAATCGTCCCTGAGATATTTCCTTAGCGAGGAAATATGAAACACATCGTGAATCCGGTGTAAATGCTCTGGTAATCCGAGTCTATACGCAACCGGTCCAATCCGCTCAATAATAGGGAATGGTCCCACATACCTCGGTGCCAACTTCCCCTTCTTCCCGAAACGCATAATCCCCTTCATAGGAGAAACTCTGAGAAAAACCTGGTCCCCCACTTGGAACTCCCTGAAAGATCTCTTCGCATCAGCATAACTCTTCTGCCGGTCTTGAGCTAGCCGAATGCAACTCCGAATCAACTCAATCCTTGCCGAAGTATCCTGAATCACTTTCGGCCCAAGTAGTTTGTTGTCCCCCACCTCTAACCAACATGCTGGGGAACGACAAGGGCTACCATACAATGCCTCAAACGGAGCCATGCCAATAGTGAACTGGTAGGAGTTATTATAAGAAAACTCTACCAGTGGAAGGTATTGCTCCCATCCATCTCCAAAGTCAATAATGCACATGCGTAGCATGTCCTCCAACATATGATTTGTGCGCTCGGTCTGCCCATCGGTCTGCGGATGATAAGCCGTACTCAACCGCAATTCCGTGCCCATGGCCTCCTGGAAACTCTCCCAAAACCGCGAAACAAATATCTTGTCTCTGTCAGACACAATATTTAGGGGCACACCGTGAAGTCTCACAATCTCTGAAATGAAGAGCTGGGCATACTGTCCCGTAGTGTAGTCAGTCCTTACGGGTAAGAAGTGAGCGACTTTGGACAACCTGTCCACAATTACCCAAACGGAGTCGTGACCCCTCTGCGACGTAGGCAACCCCGTGATAAAGTCCATGGATATGATCTCCCACATCCACCTCGGAACCTCCAACGGCTGTAGAAGTCCTATCGGTCTCTGATGATCCACTTTTACTAGCTGACAAGTGGCACATTTCGAAACAAACACAGCGATATCTCTCTTCATACCGCTCCACCAATATTGGCGTCTCATGTCTTGGTACATTTTTTCCCCTCCGGGATGTACCGCGAACCGTGAGCCGTGCGACTCTGCCATCACCTCGTGTCGCAACTCCTCCCCTTTCGGAACCACCAATCTCCCATTGAAGCGTAATCCCCCGTCTGAGCTAACGGTATAGGGCTCGGGTCCCTCTGCTAGCAATCGAACTATCTGTCCTGACAGAACGAGTCATTAGCCTGTGCCTGTACTACCTTCGTGACAATCTGCGGTGTAACGGTCATCACAGACATGAAAGATCGGGCCACTGCATCCTGGTGTCCCAACTCCTTCCACTTTGCCTTCCACACCCCTGCCACCTCATCTACTGGCCTACGTCTCAACGCGTCTGCTACCACGTTAGCCTTACCCGGGTGGTACTGGATATCGAACTGATAGTCTTTCACAAACTCAAGCCACCTACGCTGCTGCATATTCAACTCCTTCTGCGTGAACAGGTACTGTAAGGACTTGTGGTCCGTGAACAGTTGGAACTTCTCCCCCAAAAGATAGTGCCTCCAAATCCGTAGGGCAAATACCACTGCCGCCAACTCCAAATCATGCGTGGGGTAATTCTTCTCATGAGGCTTAAGCTTACGGGAATCATAAGCTATGGCCTGTCTCTCCTGCTGCAATACACCTCCAAGTCCTTGCAAAGACGCATCGGTGTAAACCAAATACTCAACTCCCGGTCTCGGCAATGCTAACACAGGTGCTGAGGTCAATTTGTCCTTTAACTCATCAAATGCCAACTGACAGGCATCACTCCAAATGAACGGCACACCTTTAGGAGTCAGATGTGTCAAAGGACCCGCTATCTTTGAAAATCCCCGAATGAACCTCCTGTAGTATCCTGCTAGGCCCAAGAAACTACGAATCTCAGTCGGTGTCGTGGGCATTCCCCACTCCCTCACCGCGGATACCTTCCCCGGATCAACAGATATCCCTTGGTCGGAAATAATATGTCCCAAAAACTGGACCTCCTTCAACCAAAACCTGCACTTCTCAAACTTTGCATACAACTCGTTCTGACGTAGTGTCTGCAAAAATTGCCTCAAATTCTCGGCGTGCTCCTCCTCTGTCTGGGAGTAAACCAGTATATCATCGATGAAGACAATGACAAACTGATCTAGGAAATCCCTGAACACTCTGTTCATCAAGTCCATAAACACTGCTGGAGCGTTGGTCAAACCAAAAGGCATAACCCGAAACTCGTAAGAACCATATCTCGACAAGAACGCAGTCTTCGAGACATCCTCCTCCCTGATACGCAACTGATGGTATCCCGATCTCAAATCAATCTTCGAGAAGAAAGAGGCTCCTCTCAACTGGTCGAATAAGTCATCGATTCGAGGCAACGGATACTTATTCCGTATCGTGACCTTATTCAACTCTCGGTAGTCCACACACAATCTCAGTGAACCGTCTCTCTTCTTCACGAACAACACAGGGGCTCCCCACGGCGAAGTACTCCTCCAAATAAACCCCTGACCCAACAACTGCTCAATCTGATCCCGTAACTCCCTCATCTCAGCTGGAGCCATATGGTATGGTGCGCGTGCTATAGGTCTCGTACCTGGTAATAAGTCTATAACAAAGTCTATCTCTCAACTGGGGGGTAGGCCTGGTATCTCCTGAAACACATCAGAATACTCACTGACAACTGGGATCGAATCTAAAGGAATCACAACCTCCTTAGAGGTATCCTCCTCTAGGTAATACAAATGAGCGGTCGAGCCTCCCTCTGGGTGAGGCATCGCCACTACAAACATCTCTTGCCCCGGAATGGCAAAAACAATGCTCCCGCTGAAGCAATCAATCATGGCCCTATAAGCTACGAGCCAATCCATACCGATAATCACATCGTGCACATGCATATCTAATACCAACATGTCTGCAGGTAATACCAAACCACCAATCTCTACCCCCACTCCCCGGCATATAAAGAAAATAAGTGACCCATTCCCCAATGGTGAGTCGACACACGTCACTGTGCTCTCTGTCGTAGCTAACAACCCTAAGGCTTTCGCGAAATGTGTAGCTATAAAATAATGTGTAGCCCCCGTATCAAACAATACCCGACCCATAGTGCCATGGATAGGAAACGTACCCTCAATCGCGGGCGGTGCCTGTGGAACTGCTGCCTGGTGGACGTTATAGACACGTCCATACTGTAGCTGCCCCTGCTGAGCTGGGACTGCTGGAATGGGTGGCAATGTTGCCATCTGTGGCGGTGCGGGGAGAGCGGCGGGAAACATAGGCCTCTGCGGCTCCTGGCGAGCACCCTGTTGCTGCTGCTGTGGGGCCCTGCCCCTATCAGGACAATCCTGTCGTTTATGGCCAGTCTTACCATAAACATAACACTTCCCTGGGAAGTTCCCTCCTCTCTGCCCCTGCTGTCCCCGACCCTGGTGGCCGTTACCGTTCCTCCCTTGGCCCTGCTGGCCCTGCTGAAGCTGCTGCCCATTCTGCCCCTGTTGGCTTTGATGGCCGTTTGGACCCTGATGGCCCTGATGGAAACCTCCCTGTCCGTGCCTGTAATTCCCTGATCTGAATCTCTTCTGATCCCCTTGCTGGGAACCCTGCTCACACTATCTCTGCCCCTGAACAGATTGTGCCCCACCGGCACCATGTGCTCCAGTCCTGCCCTGATGGCTAGACTCTCCCGATCTCTTGCCCTCAGCCATATGAAAGCGGTGATCCTGGCAGTGTAATAAAGCAGCGTTAACCACATCAGAATAAGTGGCCAACGAAAGGTTCCCTAACAGATGCTGACGGATCCTCCATGTCAACCCGTCGGTGAATTTCTCAATCTTCTTCTTTTCTGTCGGTATCTCATCCGGAACGATATTCAATAGATTCGTGAACTCGGCCTCATACTCGGCCACAGTCTTACCCTCTTGCTTCAGATTCATCAGTTTCCTCCTCATTTCCGTGTGAACAGCTGACGGAAAGTACTTGCGGTCGAACCGCACCCAAAAGTCCTGAATAGTGAGAGTATCCCTCTCCTTCATGGTGGTAATAGACTCCCACCACTGCAGTGCAGATCCAACTAGCTTGAAAGTAGCTAGCACCTGCTTCTGAACGTTCGTGCACTCATACATCCTCAAGTGCCTCTGCATATCCTTCCTCCACTGGCTCGAGACTACCACATCTGAGCTACCTGCAAACTCTGGCGGATGCGCTTTCTGAAAAGCGTCACGTACACGTTCCCAAGCAGACGGGAATGCATTTTCCTGTACTGGCGCGGCAACCGACGCCTGAGGTGGTGCCTGCTGAACTACGGCAATTGCAGCATTTACCGCTTGGGCTACAATGGCTGCAACCTCAACGGCGTTCATCATGCCCTGAACTGGAGCGGGCTGGGGTTCTGGCGTTGCATCCCTGGGAACTCGTCGTGCACGTCATGGAGGCATCTGAAATAAGAATAAAGTTTATAAGTTCACAGTTTATAAACTTTAGATAGCTGAAGAACGAAGCATACACAAAAAGAGTACAACAGTCCTAAAATATAGGGCTCTATATCAAAGAAAACTTAGCGGAAACATAATAGCCGTACAGATCCTAAAGGACACTAGAACCTGATCCTCTGATACCACCCGTGACACCCCGACAAATTAAATACCGGGTAGCTACTCCTTTATTAAATTAAATCAAAATACCAAGTTGGCTCAGTTAACAGCATCACTGTCGAAAACATTTTATTATTTCTAACCACCTAGTATTTAAAAAGTAAGTTGTCAAATTTTAATTAAAGTCTGATTAACATGCAGTAAAAGATTTAAAGCAAGAAGAATATCACCATTCACGATAACGAAATAATAGAATAACCATCACATGATATAAATAAATCCGGAGGAAAAACTCCTCACAACAAATCCCACAACTGAAATAAGTAACGAAATACTGAATACTGAGTTAATACATGCCAAAGTCTGAAAAACTGAAATGGAAATGTCTCTAATAGAATTTGGGCAACATGCCCTACAACTGAGGAATACTGAACATGGAATCCAAATGATAGAAGCGTCTAAAAGCAAATCCCTGTAACTTCCACAAACAGCTACAGCTCGTCATCGGAATGAGAATCCTATGCGTGGTGTCCTTGTGGCTGGGCACCTAAAATGGTTTTACAAGGAAATAGATTTGAAAGCAAACGGGTCAGAGCCCGAATGTGGAGATATTTTAAAAACCTGCAAGTGCTTTAAAAACATTTAAAACATTAAATGCAAAGTACATGTTAGGACGTGCACTCACATGAAATTCTCACCTCTCGACTAAATGTGCACTCCTAACGTAAGTAGCCATCTAAAATGACACTAATCCCTAGCTAAGTGACATCATATCTAGCTAGACTGTCATAGGTTCTACTCTTATTACTCGGTTCCCATTTACATTATAACGATCTCATTTAAATAGGGGTTTAACGTAAATTCAGTTTCTCCCATAAAAGCAACACAACTCATTATAGATTATCCCTTTTATATTTTCCAATTTTATACACACAATACCATATGAAAGTTCCCATAATAAAGTGTATATTTTCCACAACATAAATATACAATATAAGCACCCCGAGACTAAGCTGCGGTGCACACATACTCTGCTATCCATCCCAGTACATCACGTACATAAGGATCACGCATTCCGAATCTCTCGGGAATCGTTCGGATAACACAAATCACAAACAGTGGAGGCGAACACAGTCACATCACATGGGTCACGCACATACCTACGCTCCCACGATCAGCAGACTTATTAACATCCCAATAAGTCCTTCTCTGACCTATGTTCATCGAGGTAACCAGTCTAAATCCGGGCAACACAAGGATTAGAGGGCCCTAAGCGAACGCAACCTCCCGTGATAGCAAGTATGGTAGGTATGTCATACACATAAAATTTAATACATATATACTAAGTATGCACACGTCTTAGTAATCAACATAATATATTGGTACATATCTCTTCTCGTACTGACATATAATACCATACCATTTATATGTTCCCGGTTAATATAATTAATTAGGCCGTCAATAGCTCACATCGTAATAGACACTCACGTCCTACTTCACATTTTCCCTTAGGTTCAAACTACACTTCTAGGTTTGACTACTCATTATATCCCAAACATCCCAAATATATCAATCACTCATCAAGGAAAGGCTATCTCTACCTATACACAAGGTTACTGGGCACTCGGGATCAAAACAGGCTAAAAAGCCTAAACTGTCAACTCGTTCGAAGTCTCGTTCGAACGAGGCTGTTCGAACGAGACTTCGTTCGAACGAACTGAGTCTTGTAACGAGATCTCGTTCGAACGAAGTGGGCTTTCTAACGAGATCTCATTCGAACGATCTTATCGAACGAACTTCACCCTCGTTAGAAGTCAATAGTCAACTCGTTAGAAGCTCGTTCGAACGAGCTCGTTCGAACGACCTGGGTAGGTCTTCTAACGAGTGGCCAGATTCAAGCCCAGAATTTTCTACTCGTTTTTCACCAATTTCTACTCCTCAATTCTCCTCTAAAATTCGTCCCAACAACGTTTTAAGGTCTCTAATCAATCCTAAACATATCAAGGTCACATACTAACGTGTTTTAAGGAAATAATTCATCCTAAACATCACCAAATCACAAGTCCCATCACTTTTTCCCAAATTTTCAAGAATATAAACCCTAAGATTATAAATCATCAATTTCCAGAAGTAAATCCGTTTTTATAACACATAAACTTATGATTCTCTTAATTCGATCTTCCAATAACATTTCTACATGCAAACCTATCTCCAAAATTTATTAACAACTCCAGTTTCATGGGTTTTCAATTATCTCCCAATTAATTATGATTATTGGATAGTCTACGCATGGAAGAAGCATTTACTGCATAAAAACGTAAATTAAACCACTTGCCTTGATTCAATCTCAGATTTTGATGACGATTTGATGAAGCTCTCTCTCTCTCTCTCCAAGCTTTTCTCCTCTATCTCTCTCTTTCCAAGCTTTCTTCTCCAATGGCTATGGTGGCTAGGGTTTTGTTTTGGGAAGAATAGAAACCTAATTCTAATAACCTACGTAGACTATTAGGTTAACATGGGTTGGTTAGTGGTTTAGTGGGTCAAATCCACATCAGATATAATTTACTAATTTTCGTCACTTTTAATTTCCCAAAAATACAAAATTACCAAAATACCCTTTATGTTGCCGGTATGGCCTAAAAATACCCTGGGACCCAAACTAAACCCCCGGCTAGTGTTTTCTGACTATCTCGACCCTTCCGGACGCGTTGGCGCACTCAAAATGACCATACGGTTAATGGGATTTAAATTCACTTTTATGATTAAAATAATTATAACCTGACGCGACTGTCTCACGCGTCCCAATAAAATATCCAAATTGTCGTATATCAATCTCACGACAAATTTCATAATTCAATATTTATATATCATCATATATACACAATATAGTCAAATACCAACTCGCATCTCGTTAGTATTTTATCCGGATTAATTCCCAATTAATTTTCATTTAATTAATTAATCCTAAAAATAAATATCGCCAAAAATACGGGGTATTACACTACATGGGCTGCTTGAAGGGCCGCGGCCGCAGACTTTTTCCCCGCCTCAAAAGCAGAAGTCCGTGCAGCTTGTAAGTCCGCGGTATGTGCACTCTTCTCGGCCTCTTTCAACCTATACAGGGCCTCGTACTTCCTCTTCTGGACCATAATAACGTTCGCGGCCTGAAAGAAAAGACGTTAGAAAATATGGAAAAATATGAGATGCAAAGTCAAATGACAACTGGTACGTACCCTCAGAAGGCTATGGAGACCACAGTCCTCCAGATCTTCATGATCTTCTCCAACTAGCCTTTCAAGGTCCGCGGCATCCAAGGCTCGCTTCATTCTTCCCGCAGTCTTTGCGGTAGTGTCCCAGGAAGAATTTGGGTCAGGCTGCCTTAATTGGGGCCTTGGTCTACCATCTGGCCCAGACTCTCCGCGGAATTGAGGAGGCGGCAGGTTCGCATTAATCGCCACTACAGTTGGCGGTGGAGGAGAGGATGATTGAAGGGGCACTTCAGTTGACAACAGGCCAGCCGTGGCCAAGTTTTCCCCTATGTCATCATCAAAATGATCCGCAGGGTTTTCATCATTGACCATCTGATCCGCGGCAGGATCAGTAGCCTTATCGGCAGCGACCACGACTGGGGCAGCAGGTCCCTTGGCCTTGGAACTCCTCATCTTCTTGCTATGCGCAGTATTATTTAAGACGACTGCGTCCTCATCCATCTCCACTAGCTGCGCCGCTAGCAACTCCCTGTCAAATTCTTAGCCTGGAAAGGAATGGCATGATTTCGAGTTCAAGAGAATAAATGACCGCAAAGTAAAAATCATGGTGCAGTTAGTTACCTTCCGCACCCATTTGTTGAGGAATGGATTTATTTGGGAAAAATCCTGCTTCAAAAATGGTTACTGACGTTACAAGTGTGTTGAACTTTTTGTGTCCAGCAGAAACTTCCGTGGCCTCAGCAACCCTTTGTTCCCGCCGCTTGTTCAAATGCAGATTGTCAAGGGCTGCAGAAAGAAAAGACGATTCAGGTTAGTGGAAGTTACATGTGAAATAAAAAGGACGGGGCTATAATCTTATACCTAATTTTGATGGTGACCCCCACTGCCGCGACATTTTATATGTTCTTTCTCTTTCATTCTCCTCGGGATGCATCTCCCAGCCTTCACCGGATATGTAAAAATATTTCCCCTTCCAATTCTTCACACTGGTCGGTCTCCCAGTGTAAAGGGCCTCGTCCCTGCTGCGGCTAGAGAGGTAATAATACCCCATGAATTTCACTGTGTTCTCCTTTGGACGGTAGAAGTGAAAGAACTCCGCGGGAGTGATGTCCTTTTTGAATAAATTATCCCAAAGGAAAATTGCAGCGAGAACGGCTCTCCAGCCATTAGGGTCCAGCTGTGCCGGGGCCAGGTTCATGGCCTGAAAAAAGGCGACGGATAGGAACTCGGACTGGTAGCCGCAGCCCGTAAATGAAGGCGTGCAACGGGAAGCAAATTCCATCATCGGATAGAACTATGCACGGTCTTTGGTTCGCGGCAGGGGCCGAGCACGTCAAATTTTCTGGAAATTCGAAGGCCTCAGCAACCTGCTCGACCCAATCTTGGGTCATCGAGCTGCGGATATTGAGCGCGGCCAGGGGTCTCTCAGCCCTCCCAGATGTTCCTCCTGGGTTATTTCTAACAGCCGCGACATTGTCTCCTACACCCATTGGATGTGTACTTGAGTTGGCCTCCTCTTCCATCGGTGGAGATTGGGAATCCTTCCCAGATGTAGAGTCCGCGGAGTCTGAGTCGATTATCACGCAGTTCGGGCAATCTTTTAGTTTGTAGGGCCCAACTGATCTTAGAGGGGGCACAGAAGTAAGCTCAGGGGGAGAGGTCCCAAAATGCTTTGCCCAAAAGCCTCTCAGGAACTCGTCTGGGTCAAAGCTCATATGGCTGCAGCAGTACCTGAAAAGCAGAGTTCGCAGTTAGGCGCTGCAGCCAGTATGATTTGTAAGACTTCAAGAAACCACAGAAGGGTATTTTTGAATCAAAAAGGTCTAATGGGATCGTACTGTCCATATCAGAGGAATATAGAATGCCGTAGAAATAAGATAGAATAGCTTTTAGGGCGTTCCTGGCCACGACCATTCCTAAATTTTCAATCCACTCTTTATGCTCGAGCAGCAGCTATAGTTATTTAACATGAATGTCTTGGGTTCATGAAAGTTTTAAGGCTATTCCGAGACTACTAAGGGTGGTGATTTGATGCCGCGGACGATAGTTTGAGGGACCGCGGCCATTTGGCACGGTATGACGCAGAAGTATTATACCAGCACGAAAATGATTATTGAAATCCTACCATACCGCGGCCTCTATCCTAAATAAGATTATTACCTAATTCTAATCACTTTTAGAATCAAATACACAGAATACGGAGTGTTCGATCATGAACATCAAGAACAGTTATACGTATTTCATATGCAGCATATGTGGAAAAATCAAAACGAACAGATAAAACCCTAGATTTCTAGCAAATGAATCAGGTAAAGTATCATAAGGGAAGAGAACTGTAAATGGTGGTTGAAAAATCACTTGGAAAGGAAGAAAGTCGCAAAGATCAGCTACAGACCCCTTTGAACCGCCACTCGCCGCCTCGGAAAGTCGCCGGAAGGTGCAAGAAAGAAAGTGCAGAGTTTCACTCTCGATGTGCTCTCAAAAGTTTTGGAAACGTAATGAAGTCCCCGGCCAAAAATAATTTATATAAAGGAGCGCGGAAGATGAATCGTTGCTTTGGTAGTGCCGCGACACATAGACTACTTAGCCGCAGTCCCAATTGATCTCCCTTGGCACTACGGCTTGGGGGCTTATTGATAGTATAAATATAGAACCCTGACGCGGATGTATTCTCTCATGCAGGGTGCGGCCTAACCTCATTCAGGGCGCGGCCAGAACTCACTCAGGGTGCGGCGCTCTCCATCATAGGCCTCGGCATCCCACCTTAGGGTGCGCGACCCTCAGTTTGCAACACTGCTTGCCTTGCAGGTCGCACCCCCCTTTATCCACAACTATCGCGAACTAGGTATACACACATGCTCAAAGCATCTGACTCCACACATTTCCTCATAAATAGAGGACCCTCACCTAGAAAGAGGGGATCGGTTCCACACACCTGAGGCACTAAAACACAGATTCTCTCTACATCACCCCAACATAGGCTTTGGAGGCCAAGAATCTGCATCACAGCCACCTCACGGACTCACCAGAATCTCCAATACTGTCATGTACTCTCCTTTATTCTCACGCTTGTACGCCTCTATGGGCATGATCATATTGTACAATGCAACGCACATAACGGAAACGGAGCAACATAGTGGACGTAGGCCTATTTTAGAGGCTGAACCACTCTATATCTTGTCTTCTCTCTGTTTGCTTGCTTTACTTGTTTAACATGAACACATCACTCTTGACCTACTGGTATGAGAAGGTCATATGGACGATTTCTCGTATCATCAGTGATTATGTTCCTCCGTATGTTTCAGGTCATTATGTTCTTCATTTGTCTCAACTTATTTACCAAAAAAATAAAGGAATTATGAATCCAATTATTAATTTCAAGGGTTTCATGGTACAGTTTATGAAGTTGGGTCATATGATTTTAAATTTCCATAATGAGATTAATCATTTAACAAACGACTACTTTTCTTTTTAATTGTTCTTTCTATATGGGAAATGCCTTGATTGATGATTACCACGATTATATTGGCACATTTGAGTACTGGTGGACCCATGGTTTGATTTCAGATTCTACCTATAAAATTCTTCAAGTACCCCGTGACACAGGATCGTCGCAGCATCCGTCAATTGATTGCATCAAGGCTCTCAATGAGGCCGAGTTGGAACAGGGAAACATTGATCCATATAACATTTACACAAACACATGCAATGATACTTCATCACTGATGCGCAACTTGAGGGGTCATTATGTACCTCAGTCCCAAATAAATAGGCCTATTTCCCTTTTTAGTCTATCCCAAATTAATAGTCATGGTTCCAAAATTAGTATATAAAACTAGGTGAGATTACAAAGTTATGCATCTGAACAATATTCATAAGATAACAATGATCAAAGTGCACGTCTTTCAAAGGTATTCACCAACTTTAGGAAGGTAAATTTGGAAAATATTTTTTTCTTAAAATGTATGACTTTGAAACGATGACTATTAATATGAGATGAAATGATTGAGAAGGATATAAAATGCAGTCAACTCTTGGCAGTCCAACATCATTAGATCCATTAGACCAAACTATTGGTGGTAGCATACTTTACACATAGTGCTAAAGTCTTGATATGAAAATGTTTGGCCTTGAGAATTGTTATATCTTGGAAATTAACAGAGAAAGGATAATAACAAAATCAGGAACAAAAAATCTCCTAATTTTGGAAGTAAAGTCAATAAAGAAGAAATTTGGACAAAGATAAGGATATTGATAGAAAGACAAAAAACAATTGCAGTTCTCTAATATGTTATTGAAGAAAGTTTATACCAGTCCAGGTACAGTGATATGTTATTATTAAAAAAATTTACACCAGGATAAAAGGCCTAAACTCCCTCTAATAAAAATTGTCATCCATTTATATAAATATTGCCCACCAACTATCTCTAGAGGGAGAACATGAGCTGGTGCATATTTTTCCTGGTTTGAATACTTGCATCCACTAAAATGGCGTTCTCAATCACTACATGTTGAGTGTGCAAAAATCGTTGTACGTAGGGGATGTAGTGATTTGGGATCACACAACCCGTAGTATGGTGGGTACTCAATACAGATCTCTAAAAATGGCATCCCCAAATTCAACATTGGCTACTTTAGTTCTTATTAGTTATATAATAACTTTTTATTTATGTTAAAATGAATGGAAAGAAAAAAACTTCTCAACCAATACATATAGGTAATTATTTACATATCCTATAAACATATAATATAATGTCGAGATTATCCACTACATACATTCTTGGGGAACTTTCTGTATTGGTGGAATTCATGAATTTTGACGAATACATAATTATAATGTTTGTTTGGTGGAATTTAGGAACCATAATGTATTTATATTTCTCATATATGTTATAATAGCGTAAGAAATACATTAATGTTCATTTTGTCGTTAGTAATTTTTTCTCTATTTTTAGTCTTGGTCATATTTTTACTGTAATTACATTGCCGCTACATTTGGATGGGTGCGTGTTCTTTGGGTAGGGCTTAGCAATAGTGTGTTGTGATACAAAGAACCCTGCTATAGATACATTTGAAGTCTATATCTCTTTTCTTTCTTTATAATTGGTGGTGATTCTCTCTTACGAGTCAAATGAAGGTACATACCTCCCCTTAATCTGGGGTTCATTAGTTTGTCATACATAAATAGTTCTCATATAGTGCCTTCGTTAATTTGTAATTATATTATGATATTCTTGATATTATTAAGATGATCTATGCTACCCTATTGATGAAGGTTGTTTGTGAATTAGATATATTCATAATAATTCTAAGTCTTTTAGGCTGAAATTATGGTGAAAGTTTAAACATGACAGGTCTCTTTGGGAAAATTTCCTAGCAGCAAATTATTGTAAATGTTTGGTATGATCACTGGATTCCTCAAGGCATTCTAGCCAACATAATCTACATGGACACCTATGATCCTACCTGCATTAAAAGCTACTATAAGGATGACAGATTGGAACTAGGATCTCATTCAAAATCACTTTCCCTCCTGTATTATTGATTAAATCAAGCAACATCATATTCATTCAGTTCCTTATTTGGATAAGCTTGTTTGGATTCCTAATAAGGATAATTTATCTGTAGCTTCAGCTTTGGAATTGATTGGACGAAGGAAAAGGCAAAATAATATCCTCAAAATTCTTTGGTTAAAGGTATTCCATCCAAAATCTCAATTTTTAATTGGAGATTATTTCAAAACATACTGCCTACTGATGATATTATTCGCAAATTTGGGATAAGAACTTATTCTCGATGATTTTGCTGTCAGAATGGCAATGAGGAATCAATTCATCATATTTTTTTACTCAGTCTTCTGGCAATGCGATTTAATTCTTGGTGGTCCGTAATTAAGAATGCATTCGTTTAGATTTTCCACTCCTTACGCTCATTGTTAAAGTGTTCTTTTTTCATTATTTTATTTTTTATTTGGTTGTCTTCATGTCTTGTTAAAATAGAGGATGGCAAGAAGATCTCAAGGTGAAATATATTATCCATTATTTTGAACCTCATTCACTTTGTTGTTTGCTTCCCAAAATATTTATGAATTTATTCTCGTCTCTTGATTTTGGTTTTTATTTTGCGGCCTATCATTGTTTCATATATCATTAATTTTATCAAGCCTTCAAGCATGAATTTACTTGTTTTCTTCTCATAAATGTTAAATTAATGTATCCTTCGTAACAGGGAATTTGTAGTTGATCTAGTTGGGGAACTAGGTAATGTTCATGGTCCGGATTCCTCTATCAATGTGGGTTTTCCTTATTCTGTGCCTTTTCCATTTAAAATTTCGAACTTAGAAGAATTTCAAGAACCTTACATGGACAATTGATCACTTTTTCAAGACAAGAATCGAAAGAAAACGTATGCTCCTACTGAAAATCCTCTATATTTAGGTATGGTTTATTTTTGATACCTTATTGACCGAAATTCAATATGAATGAATAACTAAAGGATCATGAATGATTTGGATGCATCTTAGTCACTAATGTCATTCTTTCATTCTGGGTGGTTCTTCCGAATTAAATCCTTTAAGTATCTATTTTAGACATAGATTAACTAGCATTTGAATTTCAACCAAAATAATATCAAGCGACATCTTTTATGTCGAAGTCAATTATTTTCAACCTTTTGTACCGTCATTCAACTTCTTAGATATTACAAACTTATCATAGATCATATGCACATGAACAGGACTGCTGTAGGCATGGCTATGAAACGATGCAATAAAATATTTTGGGACAACAAATTATTTCAAAAAAAATTAAGAAGAAATAACTGTTGCTTGTGTAGTCTAATAGCATCCCAAATAGTGAGATGAACAAAAATCCATTATCATTATGGTGCTTATCATTTCTAATAATTATTTCTTAAAAATAAGGATTTGTCGTTGTGGTTTTGAAGTCACTGCCTGCACTTCTTGTATCAGGGGGGGGGGGGGGAATGTAGAATATGCACATATATCTTTGAGAAATGAGCTTCCTAAAGTTTTCATTATTTCTTCCTCGCATCAGTGGGTGCGTTGTTGTCTCTCTTTTAATGGCCGTACAATTTTCCTTGAAGATCCCGAGGTAAAGTACATTGATAAAAATAACATCATTTCTTACTTATGAGTGAAACGAATCAAAATTATGGACACATGAATATTGACTTGTGGGTTGAATATAGCCAATGTTTTTAGAGGTTTTTCATGCTTTTATTGTTTATTTGAAGTGCTGGTTGGATACGGAGGCTCATTATGACAAAGCAATATATACAGCCCCGAAGTCAATTTTTTACAAATTGAAACTTATTTTTGCGATTGATATCTTGCAGGAAGCAAGGAATGTGGCCATTCAGTTGAGGACACTGGTTGGCATGAAAATCCCAAGGAGGTTGAACATTATTCAAGACTAGAGTACGTGAATCAGCTGAAGCCATGGAAGCTACTGCTTCTGGGATATCATTGGATCATTTTTCTAGACCCACCGAAGACAAAGTAGGTATTCAACAATCTTACGGAAAAAAACATTTTCTGGATGAGTTGCACATCAAGGAGCGTATTGGCGTGGAATGATTGGGCAGGCCTGTTATTATCAATCCTCATTAAAAAAAAAATTCTACATTTTAAAAATTAGTTGTGTACACAAACTTGCATTTTTACTCTAAACGTTTGGGTTACATTTGTGAAGATTTACAATTCTATGCAATTGAGTCATGTCCAAATTTTAAATGTCTTCAAATGTTCAAAAATACAAGGCCTTTGCAAGCTTAGTATCATATATGCATGTAACCTGCAAAGTCAGCTTCAACGACTATATATGTTATATTACAGATTATTGTGAATAAATTTTGAATAAGGCTCGTGCATCGCACGAGTCAAATGCTTGTTACTCTTTTTTATTTGTTTTCTTTATAGGTTGGAACTCATTGGAAGTTTGATGGTTGTGCATGTAGAGGCGAACCAGTGCTGCTTGATAAATGAGGAGTTAAACACGTTAGTGCTACTTGAAGAGAAGATCGCAGAATTTGAGATGAATTGAGATGAATTTCATATGTATTGACATGAATTGAGATAAAATTCAAATTTTCTCATGTATTGAGATGAATTTCATATGTATTGACATGAATTTTCTATTAATGGAATTTGAGCCATTAATTTTTAGTGGGCTTATTGTCTAGATGTGTATTAGTGTTGCTCCAGACTATTTGTATTGTCGTTGTACTATTTTTCCCATGTTGCTTTTATATTATTATTGAATTTTTGTTATTCTAAAATAGGTACGAAAAATAGTGGAAATGTTGTCATTTTTTTTGGGTAATATTATTTATAATTTTTTTTCTTTGATCTAAAAATTTGGCACAGTTCAAAACCGTGCCAAAAGTGTATCAAATTTTGGTACGGTTTTGAACTGTGCCAGAAGTTTACCAAAATGTACTCAATTTGGCACATCTATAAAGTGTGCCAAAAGTGTTCCAGAGATATAAAATTCTAGCACGGTTTTAAAGTGTGCCAGAAGTGTTTATATTTGGCAAAATCTGGCACATTTTTAAACTGTGCCAGAAAAAAAAGGATCATTTTGGAACACCTGATTCTGGCACAGTTCAAAACCATGTCAGGTCTGATCTGGCACAGTTTTAAACCATACCAGATTGTTGTTTTTGGTGTAGTGAGATAGGGAAAAAATCGGCGTCATAGCTGATCCTACCCCACCTAAGTCACTAAAGCACGAGCGCTCTTTCTTGGGCCACGCGGGTTTCTACTGTAGGTTTATTAAGGATTTTAGTGTCACCATTAGGCCCTTAAGCAACCTAATAGTAAAGGATGTCCCCTTTGAGTGGAACGAAGCATGTCAAGGAGCTTTTGAAAAATTAAAAAGCATGCGATTCTCCTCTCCCATCATGAAAGCTCCGGATTGGTCCCTTTCCATTTGAGCTAATGTGTGATGCGAGTGATTATGAGATTGGGGTTATTTTAGGAAAAAGAATGGATAAGAAGCCCCAAATCATCTACTACGCTAGCCGGACCATAACTGGACCCCAACTTAACTATTACACCACGAAGAAAGAGTTGCAAGTCGTAGTCTTTGCCCTAGATAAATTCCTCTCCTACATCATCAGTTCACCATTTACATGCTTCACCGACCATGCGTCTCTCAAATATCTCCTTTACAAAATGGATGCGAAGCCGTGCCTCATTAGGTGGATACTACTCCTCCAAGAATTCGATCTTTCGATGCTTTCATCTGACGTACCTAGCGATCCTATGACCATAGACAAATATTTTTCGAACGAGCAATTATTTGCCACTTCTTTTCTCCCCCAGATTACGGATATAGTGAATTATTTTGTCACGGGGTCCATCCCCCCAATTGGATACCATAAGAGAAGTGGAAGTTCCTTACTTGGTCGCGCATGTTCTTTTATGACGATCCTTATTTTTTTCAATATTGCGCGGACCAAATCATCTCAAGATGTGTGTCGAATGACAAAATTCCTAGTGTCATCAACTTTTGTCATGCTGAAGCATGTGGAGGACATTTTTCCAAGAATAAGATGACGGCTAAGATCCTTAAAAGAGGTCTCTATTGGCCCATAATTTTTCGTGACGTAAATGCTCATTGGAAATCATGCGATAGATGCCAAAGGATGGGATCCATCACTCGACGAGACATGACGACGTTAACCCCTATTCTCGTTATCGAGATATTCGATTATTGGAGCATCAACTTCATGGGACCCTTCCCTACCTCCTTCGATTTCATATACATCCTCGCCACAATAGATTATGTGTCAAAATAGGTTGAGGCCATAGCTACTAGGATTAATGACAACAAGGTGGTGATAAAGTTCATTCAAGAACATATACTTTCCCAATTCAATGCACCGAAAGAGATTATTAATGACAATTGCAAGAACTTTTGCAATAGGCCATTTGAGAAGTTAATAAGGATGTATGACATCATTCGCAAGGTTGGGATGACTTATCACCCACAAAAAAATGGGCAAGCCGAGCTTATGAATCATGAAATAAAGCACATTCTCAAGAAGATCGTTGATACTAACCAAAAGGATTGGTCTACATGATTGAAGGATAACCTAAGGGATTACTAGACCACCTATAAGAACCACCTCGGGATGTTTCCATTCCTCTTTGTCTTTGGAAAGCCTCACCAACTCCCTATTGAGCTTGAGCACAAAGCATATTGGGCAATCAAGAGCTTGAATTACAACTTGGATAAAGTCGGTGAAGTGCGGAAACTCAAATTTCATGAGTTAGAAGAAATACGCAACAACGTGTATGAGAGCACCCAAATATCCAAAGAAAGGATGAAACTCATGCACGAGCGTACTATCCATCGAAAGGAGTTTCATCTCGATCAAAAGGTGCTTATTTACAACTTGCGACAACACTTATTTCCTGGCGATATGCGTTCAAGGTGGACCGGTTTGTTTGTCATCAAGGAAGTGTTTCCCCACGGTGCGATAGATCTAGAAAATCCGAAGGATGGAGACACATTTAAGGTTAATGGACAATGCCTAAAGCCATATCTTAAGGCCTGCATTGATGAAGCCGACACAATTTGGTTGTCGGACCCCATTTATGGGGTAGAGTGAGTAGGTTGATAGGTTGTTGCATCCCCAACGTGTATGAGGTTATCCTTGTTGTATCATAAGGAGTCGGGTTAGGTTAGGTTAGCTAGAGGTCCATGAGTCATGATTTAGAAAGGTTAGGAACATCGATTCACAACATGAGAGAGTTTTCGTTAAGTCACAGTGAGATTTTGAGTGCCTCGAGGTAGCAACATAGGTAGAAGAGTTTTGGAAATGTGTGGAGAGTTGAGTTGTGGATATTTTTCAACAATTAGATTCTGAAAGAGGGAAAAATTTGGTAAAAACGAACCGGTTCCCCTGGGTATAATACAGGGTAGAAACGGTTCAGAATTCCAGTAGGGTTAAGGATTATGCGAATCGATTGGCATTGGGTATACTACAGGGTCGAATCGGTTCAAAATTCTGGCAGTCCACATTCATAACCTCCTTTTTTCCCTCCTTTTCAATTCCCCCTTCCACTCCCTCCATTCCATCCAAAATTCACCCTCCAAAATCTCCCTCCACCCAATACTTTCCCTGTTTTCATCTCCCTCCACCCTTTCCTATTCAACTATCCACATTACCTACAAAACATCCACCACTCCTCCGCTATAAATACCATTGCATTCCCATTATTCCTCTCACCACTTCCAAATCTTCCAAAATTCTTCTCTTCCCAAACATTACAAACTCTCTCTTCCCCATGGCCAACACAGAAAATGTTATCAAGAAATACACCAAGGTTTACATTCTCCACGACGTTGACCAAACCAACCGCTCCAACCAAGAGCTTGATTGGTGCTAGGACTTCTTCTCCGCCACCCGCACCACTCATATCGAGAGGTAAGTGATTTGGGGGGGAGCTATCTCTGGCGATCACCGCCTTGTTCTGCAACCGGGGGTGGTACCAATTCTTTGAGTAAAATGACGATGGTTTCTGGGTCAACGAGTTCCTCACCTTCTACAACATTCTTGACAAATTTTCCAGCATGGAGTTCGAGGACTATGTTGATGAAAATATGGTCCCTTTTTCTTTAGGCCCCGTGATCTGAAAAATAAGGACAAAATGGGTACTCGGCCCCAACAATATGGTTACCCCACTATGCGCCACCCAATGACCAAGGTCCAATGCATTGTGCGAATAGCACCCAATCACATTTGGGTTCACGATACTTTTCCCGTGGGTAATCTCAATGAGCGGGTCCGATTGGCAATTTTTATCATTTACGGATCTATTTTGCAAACCTCTAGCAACTCCGCACTCCGCATTCACTAAGCCAACTTCTTATATCCCCTCCTCGATGAGGGGACCGCCATCCATCTTGTCCCCACATTTTATGAAGAAATTATGCACGCCGCCTATAGGAGTGCCAAGCTTGCTCGCTCTTAAACCTAATTCATCACATCCATCCTCAAAGATGCTGGGATTGGGGAACCAGCGATGCAGCCTCGCCTCCCAAATCCGATTGGGCAAACCTCCCTCATAAGGAGTGCTCGCCAAATAGGGGTTGCCCCTCCTCATAATCGCGGAACAATTGGAGGAAGACATTCAAATGGGGGAACACGAGGAAGAGGAGTACAATGAGGAGGAGGATCCCGATTACGATTCTGATTCATCGGGGCTCTACCGTCGTATGGACGACTTAAAGGCTCGGGTCGACAATTTTAAAAGAAATTATCGAGACAAAACGAGCATGATGCTTAGGCTCCAAGCGAAGATGTACCGGTTGTAAGTGGGACTGAGCATCTCGCTTTCGGGCATGATGATCCATATACCCATGATCGTAATGCGCCTAACTTGTCCAATGCACCCCCAATAGCTCCCGTCTTGTTGTGTTTGGTGTTTATCCCTTTATGCAGTTCTTATTATGCTTCATTTTTTTTTTATGTTTGCAAATAACTATGTAAATCTATCCATTTCTATGACATTGTAATTGAATCGCTTGGTATTAATACAAAAATCTGCATTTTGTTCATTTGTTCTCCTTTTACGCACTCTTCTTTTTATTTAGATTTTAGTCCTTCTGCATGAGTACATTGCAAAGTCTAAGTTAGGGGGTTACTCGTGTGTTCTTTTTAGAAGCTCACAAATTTCAAAATGGCCAAAAAAAATTACAAAAATTCAAAAATTCCCCCCCAAAAAATTGAAATTTTTTGAAAAGTAAAAAAAAAAATCTTCAAAATAAATAAAAATTTAAATTTAAATTTTTAAAAAATATCACTATTTTTTGTTTAAAGCCTCAATTTATAAAAATCCAATGCACTAAACTGAAATTGATCAAAGATGGAAATTGAACGAAAACTAAGGACATAATGAATAAATGCGGGAGATTGATTAACTCGGTGAGATTTCGAGCCTATCATTTTTTTCGGTGAATTAAATCAATCCGAGTTGATAGTTGACTCAAAGTTCATTTCAGTGGTTATATAAGTCGTTGAAGATCTCAACTTGTTTGTTTTGATCGATTAAGGAAAATAAGTGAATTGTCGTCCATAAAATCATGAAATATCTCATAATTAAATTCTTCTTGAGACGCAAATGGTAAATTAAATTTGTAATTCGGATAAATGAACTTAGGCCATCATTTGTTTACCCAAAAATATTAGTCATAAAATGTCATTAAAAAAATTATACTTTTGCAAGCCACTTTGAGCCTAATAATTTATACCCTTTTCGCTTATTAACCCAAAGAAGACCGGAATTGTGAAAATAAAAAATTTATCAAGTGAAGATGGTGCAATAAAAGAAAAATTGAAATTGAAAAAATGCTAAAACAAAAATAGAAAAAAATGAAAAAAATAAAGAAAAATATAGAAAAAAAGAATAGAAAAATAAAAAAAGAGCAAAGGGTAGGAAACGTATCTAAGAGAAAAAAAATTCCAACTCCGAATTTTCCAACCATCCAATTTTTTACCCAATATACCATAACCCCGAAAAGTCCTAACCGAATCCGAATAAACAATTTTATTATTGCATGGAGAGCTAAAATAGCAAAATATAATAAAAGAGATTGAATGGCCCATATAAAGGACGATAGGTACAGCTTTCCAATAACCGTAACTCGATGATGAGATCTTTTCACCAAAAGAAATTTCGTCTTTTAATTTGTGTGCATGAATTCGTGCTCCTTTACATTTACTCTTTATATCACACACACTGAGAGAAATAGTCATATTCCGAGTGATTCGTTTGTGAGAGCATCCCGAGAGAATTTGAATTGAAATGAATTTTTGGAAAGTAATGTAATGATCAATCAGTGGAAATTACCGGTTTGATTTTCGAGTTTGCACACACACACACACTATGAATTGGGACTCTTGAATATGATTTTAAGGTGACTAATTATGGGGAATTTAAATATTACAATTATTAAGTATTTTGATATTTTCTTTGAGTTGTATGAAAAATGAATTTTGTGGGAATATTCACTACAAACCCTCACGAGACACCACTCATCCTACTAGGGTAACCTAGGGATTTAACAACTTGTTGCATATGCTAAATGCAATTGATTGCCCGCAAAAAAAGGTATTCTATCCCAGTAGGATGTGTTGTAAGTATTTAGACCATTCTATGATTCATTTACATTGCTTAGGAAGAGAAAAGTTCTAAGTTAGGGGGTTAAATTCGTCGCGAATTCATCATATTTCTCCCTTTAATTGAGGCAATTTTATCACCCCTTGTGATGTAATTGAAATAGATTTATACCATATCATTGCTACTGACCTATCCCTCCAAGTACATCATAATTGAAACGAATTTATCTCATATCATTGCTGCAGGTACTTCATGCACATGAAAGCAAGAGAGAAATCGGAATAATAATCGAAAAGAAAAGAAGGAAATTCAAGGGAATTAAAGTAATTATACATGTAGAATCTGGATGCGAAACCTAAGATAATTCAAATACATTGAGTTCATGAGTATATCGAAAGAAACAACTTCAAAATCCGAGCTACGGTTGGAAAGTAATGAGCATAGGAAGATAAGAAGAATCAAAAGACCAAGCTTGACGATTTCTGAGAAGACAACTGGTTAGGTTCCAAAGTAGAACCGGTTTGATAAAAGGCTTGGCTATACTGTAAAAATTAACCAGTTCTATTCTGAAGTAGAACCGGTTCAGTTATATGTGCATGATTTTTTTTATGTTTATCAACTTCAGTTTTACAGTTGTGTATGGTTTAAACTTTTATAAAAACGTGGGGGATTTATTCCCAAATCATTCAAGGGTTAGTTAGAATGCTAGAAACAAAAATTTGAGAGGATAAAAAGAGGAGAAACATTGGGCAATCTAGTCTTCATCAAATATTACATTATTATGGTTTGAATTTATTTATTTCTTAATAAAAGTTTTCCTTTCTCATCTTGTTCTTAATTTTTCCATCTCTTTTGCATCTTCTTCAATTTTCCTAGTTCTATATCACTATTTTTCATGCTTAGATATATTTCAATGATGAATATGATTGCATGCAACGTGAAAATCATGTCTTTAATTTTCAACATCATGTTTGGCTAGGTTTCCAAGGGTTGGACTACATGAACCTAACCCTATGTGTTGCACATGGATATAAAATTTGTTCTTGTGTTAAATAATTAGTTGAAACCATGGTATTTTATTAATATAACCGTTGTAGGACTTTTAACTCTGTTTGCCCTAAGTAACCGGAGTGTTTAAGAATGCATCAAGCGTGTTAACAATCTTGCCACGCACTTTATTATTTATTCTTGATTACATATTGTGCGGGTTAATTCCTTCATATATGTAATGCTTTAAATAAATAAAGTCTTCGTATCAATTAAGTGTTTATTTCTTGACTATTTTTATATCCGGTGAAATTACTAGGGGTTGGGGGATTGTATTCCGACCTTATCTTTCTCTCATATTATTTAATTAGTTCATCTCTAGTCTTGGATACATAGTTAAGTCAAATAGGATTTTATTGCTTTAATTTAGTAGTATAAAAATCTCAACAATCATCACCTTTCCCCTTCTTTCTGTGAGTCACTCGTTAGGGTTAGTCATCTTACTTAGTAGCCGTCACGAGCAATCATCTTTGTCCCTGAGTTCGACACCTGATTTTCCGAATTATAACTTGAGCGACTGGCTTACACATGAGTTGTAGTTACACGCGTTACAGACACATTTTGAGTCGCGTAAATATTTTAGCATCATTGCCTGGAACAAGGTAGATATAATTGGTTTGGCCTTATTAATCCAATAATTTGACTATAATTCTTTAAAAATAAGCCAAAAACATTAAAAAAAATTAGAAAAATCCCAAAAATATTCTCTCCATCCTTAAATGCAAAACACTCCTCCTCATCCCATCATTCCTAGAGTACACGAGAATCCTACGATAGAGCTTAACTTCGATAGCCCATGTACCCCAAACGCTCCAAATTTCTGGGTTCAATATCCTACAGTGCCCACCTCATTCATGAGTCACACGTCTAGGGCGTCCAGTGAGGATATTGAGTCATTAAGTGAGAGCGCAATGTCTAACAACACTAATTATGGTACACGTGAATGTATGTTATCGTATCACCCTATAAGATACATCTTATATCTTAAGGAAAATGTCACTCCGGGATGTATTATACTCATGTATGTTGAAGGGAAATTTTGTTTTATAAATGAGATGATCCAGATTCTCCCAACATTTGACTGTATGGAGTCGAAAAAGCTACCTCCCCATTTGAGAGGTCAACGAGGTGTGATAAACTTTCACTGACCAAGCATGAACTCAAGATGTAGTGCATCTCAAGCTTTTTCCCTTTCTCCCAAAAGGATAATGCTAAGACATATCTTTGGTCAGTATCACCTAACTCAATAACCACTTGGAGGGATATGCATGCTAAGTTTCTCCATGAGTTCTCTCCAGTATATAGGACTAATGCTATTTTGGATCATATTCAAACATTTAGATAAAATGAGAATGAGACCTTTGATCGATGTTTAGTCAATACGTGCCCACACCACGGTTTTGAGAAGTGGAGACTCATCTCCTACATCCATTAGGGGCTAAGCTTTACTTCCAAACAACTTATTGAGACCATGTGCGGGGGAGTGTTCTTAGGGTTAGATGAAAATGATACGGAGGCCCACTTTAAGTACGTCACCGAGACTACTCAAGCATGGGACACATCGGACCCAAGTACCCAACCCAAGCCTAGACAAACGTCCACGGGTCCTTCTGCATTCGGACTATATCAATTGGATAAGGAAGACAAATTAATCAACTAGCAATGTCGAGAGGACATAGTCGAGGCTCGGGGAGAGACATATTCCGCTCCACTCGAGCTTTGAGAGAGAATGTGTGTGCTATTTGTAAGGTAGGACATTCAATGAAGGAATGCCCAATGATACTCGCCTACAAAGTAATGTTGCAAGAGAAAGTTCAGGTGGTAGGAGGTTTTAAGGGTAACTTTAATGCCCCACGTACGAATTCTTATAACCCTTTATGGCGGAACTATCTGGGTTTTAGTTACGGTCATCCAAACACTACAATGATTCCTAATTCACTTATTTCCCAACACTCGCAACCGCTCCCACCTTTCCAACAAGCTCCACCCATGCAAGCATCACCTTTGATACCCTAAATTACCCCACAGTGAAGAAGTCTCAAGGACACTTTAAATTAGTTCATGCAAACTCAGTGAATGATAAATGCTCAAAACACCTACAATTATGTCAACTTAAAGGTATCGTTGTTTAAGTTGCAATCTTTGCCAATTGTCCAAAAGAAGGGCAAGTTTCCCGTCTAAGGCCAAATACCTCCCCAAGGTTAAAATTGTGTTAGATCTAATACCGACGAGAACAAAGATCAATGTCAATAGGTTACCACTCTAAGTAGTGGGAGTGATGTTTGCTTATCACCTCCCCTACATGACGGGCAAAATGATAAAAAGGTTTTTTCTCGACATGAAAAAGGCTGAAGATACCCCTTGTAGGAGAGTGATAAAGAGGACATAATTAGGCCCGACCTGGTAGTGAAACCCCCTAATTCCTCTTCTTACACTTAACGGTTGGTTCCTCCCCCTAAAGGGGCAACCCGTGGTGATATCTTAGAAGTACTCAAGTAAAGCTTAACTTACCTTTTCTCGAGGTAATAAAGCAAATTCCTGATTATGCAAAGTTCCTTAAGGACTTTCTAACGATGAAACGTAGACTAAAGGTAAAGAAGAAAGTATTTCTAGCACAAAATTTATGTTCGGTACTTTTGAGTGACCTCACGCGAAAGTATAAAGATCCGAATGCACCAACCATTTCACGTACCATAAGAGAGAGAAAAATTAAGAGGGAGCTATTCGATTTTAGGGCGAGTGTTAATATTATCCCTTACTCCGTCTATAGACTACTCGATTTGGGGGATCGTAAGCTCGCAAATATTACTCTCCAACTCAAGGATCATTTCATGAAGATACCTCAAGGGATTGTTGAAGGCATGATCGTCCAAGTCGACACTTTCTACTTCCTGATAGATTTTGTCATTTCGGACATGATCGAGCGGGAACCGTGCGTCGTGTAATACGCAAATCGTTGTTATCGATTCGATGACTCAATGCAAAAAACCTAAGCTACTACTACACTTGACAACCAAGCATAGCGGTAAGTCGGGTATCGTAAGAAATCCACAGGGAGTGATTGAATTTTAGATTTTAATTGCTTTAAAACTTCAGGAATAAAAGTGTAAAATAAATAAAAGAAAAGGTAATTTGTGGGTATGGTGAAAAAATAAAAGAAAAAGTTATGCTACACAAAAGTAAAGCGAGGAACTGGATCGCATTCTACCACACGGATCGAAACAACTACTAATTAGAGTTAAGGCTCAAAAGCAATTTAATTGAGCATTTTTAATTAAGCATAAACATCACACAATAAGGAATTTAACCCAAAGTTGCGATATTAAACATTTAATCAAAAATGATCACACGCGGATTAAATTTGGATTGTCGCTATAAACACTAAAGTTGCGTGACAAATAAAGTTAAACGCATAATAATCCAACTTTTATTCACGCGGTTTCAATTAAATGCAATTTTACACAAAACCTAATTTTCGGAGCTCGAGGCCCGTTAATGGCGGAACACAACCTTGACCCTATTTATCTAAGGGCTAGACATAAATGAAACTAATTAACAAAGCAATAAAATAATTAAGAAATAAATAATTAACTACAACTAATTATCTAGGCAAGGAATTAAACGACAAGAATGGAAATAAAAAATAAATGAAACTATATTAATGGAATGGACAATGAAAACCAACTTAAAAAATCCAAAAAGGGCATAACCCCAAGGATAAATGAAAAGGAGATCCCAAAACCAAACCCTAATCTAACCTATCTAAGTCTGTCTCTCAAAATGAGAGGAAGTTGGTATTTATACAAAAATATCCCATGGAAAACTTGTAATAAAAAGAAGAAACAAAAAATATCTGCAGGACCGAATCGATTCGGCTGGTCCGAATCGATTCAGTAAGGAGGTTCCTCGAAGGCTGCTAAAGGGAGAATCGATTCGGCTGGTCCGAATCGATTCGAAAATAGAGGAACTGGCATACTGAAATGTGGTGAATCAATTCGGAGGGTCCGAATCGATTCACATGTGTGAATTTTTGCCACTGTCACCCAACGAATCGATTCGCATGGTGAGAATCGATTCTCACCTGTAGGATTTTGATCCCTTCCCCTATTTTGAGTTGTTTGAAATTCTCTTCCGCTTGAACTTCCGTAACTTCTTCGTTATAGCTCTGATTCACGCACCATTTACGGCCACGCGAAGCTTGTTCAAAGGTATTCAACTTCTGTGAAGACATTGGGCCAGTTGCCCAAGTCATGAAATGACTAAATTGTCCTTGCGCGTGTGGTTGTGTACGAAACTTCGTCGGAATGAATCCAAACTTCATACTAAGCATCCAAATACCTACAAAATCTCAATTAACCCCTGCAAAATATGTTAACAAAGAAATCTGAGGTTGTCTGGTTAACGAGCATAATGTGACACCCCGCTTAATTAAATACCGGGCGATCACTCCTTTATTAAATTAAAATCAAGGTGAACAATTGGTTCATTCTTAGCATCACTGTCGTAAAAATACTTTTCCAATTTAAACACCCTAAATAATTAAGCTAAGTGTCAAAACCATTTAAAACCTTATTCTCATTTTATTAAATCCGGTTATAAAACCTTAAACCATTAACATCTAAAGAGTCACACATTAAGAATAAAAAATAGAATTGAACATACACGAATTTAATCATCAATAATAAATCCCAACATTTACAACACTAAAGGAAAACATCCCGACAGTAATAAATCCCGAAATAAAGGTACTGAAAGTAAAAATTTCAATCTCTGACAACACCAACTAAATAATAGAAAGAGGGCGACACATGCCCCTGCTGGATAAAACTGAACTAGGAGTAGAATCAAATGGATGAAGTCGTCTAAACAACAGGCCTGCAACTCCCACCTAAGCTGCAGCACGTTCCTTCCAAAGGATCCTAAGTAAGATGCCCCTGTGGCTGGGCACCTGTAATACAGACATATATATACAAGAGAGAAAAGGAAATAAAAACGGGTCAGATCCCGATAGTGTATATGATTTAAAAATTTGTTTAGCAAGTATTTAAATTGATTACAGGCTAATGCAACAACATATTAGTGCGACACTCTCTTGAGAAATTCTCACCTCTCTTCTAATGTGCACACCTATCGCACTAACCTTCCCATTGGTCTATCTCGTCATATACCACACTATCTTTCCCCAATGATTTAACTTATCTTAGGTTATTCGCAGGATTTACAACTGAACAACACAAGTATTTAAAACGTAAGATTTCAATTTGTAACCAAGGTTCTCCTTTTAACTTTATTAATCAATAAAGTTTTCCAGTGTAATATTATACTTTCTCAAAACAATTACTTATAATTTGAGTCATCAACCATGTCCTACATATCAAATCACAATAGGCAGTTCCAGATTTCAGAATTTCATATATATATTAACTACTCGTATAATATATATATCATAACAGCACCCCACATAAAAACTATGGTGCGGGCATACTCTGCTATCCAATCCCCGTATCAATCGTACTAAAGGGAATACAAGTTTGGAATCACTCTCGAACTGTATAAATACATACACAAACAATATTGAGGCAAAGCATAGTTTCCAAGTCTAAGAGGTCAGTACATACCCTCACGTCTCTTAGGACCGTGACTAATGATTCGATAGCCTGTACCTAGGATTTCTATCTTCTAGGGTACGAGTCAATATCCCCCATAAGGCACACGAGATAAGATCATCCCAGCGCGGAAACCTCAGGGATAGCAAGTAGCGCAGGCATGATTTTCACAAGTATATAATATATGCATACACAATCATATAAATATACCACTTTTATTATATCAAGTTAGGTTTATCCCATAACCCACATTCACAACATTTATCCTTATTTTTTCATTATTATTTATCAAGTATAATGGTTCGTTTCTAACTTTAATTCGAAGGGTTTTTCCAACTTACTACGTAACCCTCATGGACCCTATTCTTCCAAATGTACAATTCAGTAGATATCCATTTATGTTCCAACGTAACTCTCTCTTACGTGTCTCTCCCCTTTTATATATACTTACATTATCCCTTATGCAAAATATCCCAAAAATATAGATTTCGCCTTACATTAAAGGATTTTGAATTTTATTTTTAAAGATGAGAATTTCAAATGGTTTTGAAATCGGAATTAAAATGGAGTTTTAATTGATTTTTTTTTTATTATTTAGAAGAGTCCTCAAAATATAAAACTCTCTAAGAGTCCTAAAAATATAAACTCTTTAGTAAAAATAATATTTTTAGAAATCCAACCGTTCGATCAAGCTGAATTTTTGTCAGCAGTCCTGTCTCGCCGTTCGCTACAACATACTAAAATTTCAAGTGATTCCAATGGTCCGATCATCCGGAATAAGATTTTTAGTGTTTGTATCTAATTAGAACTCTTTTCTTAATCAAACTCTTAATCATTTACATGACAAAGGTTTTCAGAATATCATTTAAGTCATCACTACATGCAATTTCCTATCTCAAATTGGGTTTTTCTTCCATACAATTCATCCTAATCATTCCTAAACCAATATGAAAGATGCATCAACGAAATAAGCAAGATAAACACTTGCCTGTTATTTTCAGAAATCTGGTTTGGTGTTGAATTTGGTGTGGTTGCGTTCCCCGTCTCGCGATCTACCCGTTGGCGGTGGCGGCGGTGCAAACGGTTGAGTTTTGAGCCTCAGAATGCCTTGAGAGCTCTCTCCTCTCCTCTCCAATGGCCGTTCTAGTGTTTTGAGTTATCTAACCTTAGGAGATAACCTAAACATCTGATATAACCCCTTTAATTTTCGTGGGTTTAATTACCCAAAAATACAAAATGACTAAAATGCCCTCCTGGGGTACTAATTAGGCCTAAAAATGCCCCGAGACCCAAATCAAACTCCCGAGTATACTTTTCTGACTATCTCGACCCTTCCGGGCGCGTTGGCGCACTCAAAATGACCATACGGACAACTTATAAAATATTCACTTTTATTAATCCACATTTAGTCCCGACACGACACAGGCGCGTCCCGACTTAAATTTCCACAATTGTCATTTTACTCACACGTGACAATATTATAAAAATAAATCTCATATATTACTATACTCATCCAGTAATATGCAACAAATAATATATTCCCAATAATTACTAACTCTTGTCACGCTAGTAAATATTTAAAACAACATTTCGGATTAAAATTAAATTAATTTATCTCAATTAAATTTAATAAATCCTTAAATTTAAAAGCCATGAAAATACGAGGTATTACACATAAATATAGGAATTAAGATACCCGAGGGGGATAATAACACGTAGGTTAACGGGTGAAATACGCAATATTTGCGTCGTATCACACCCCCTAACTTACACATTGCTAGTCCCTATCAATGAAATAGGAAACAACAAGAACTACAAGTAAACAAAAGCAGGATACTAGTACAAAAAGGGACGGAAAAGTGATAAAAAGATAAGGCCACTTTCGCGGGCGAACGATTGCATTTAGCATATGCAATAAGCCGTTAAACCCCTAGGTCACCCTCGTGGACGAGTGTTGTCTCGTGAGGGTTTTCAAGAATGGTACCCACAAACATCACATAGTTTCCTAAAAATATGCCCAACCCAACATGCGACAAGCCCAACAATACGAAAAAGATTTCATACACATTATTAGCAAAGTGAATGAATTCACACAAAAGTCCATATTATTAACATTATATAATGAACTTCATAGAATTGAAACCTTAAAATGTGGGAGGGGAGCGAGCACATGCAAAGTGTGATTTGGCAAAAGCTTAAATAAATCGAATACTAAATAAAGCTAGAATATATTCAATCCTCACGGGCATTACACTCATCAAGTGAATTCACTTAAAACGGGAGATAATACACGGGACATGCGGGCATAAAGAGTAAATGGAAATGGAAAATAGGCCGCACACATATCACAAATGAAGAACGCTATATATAAAATGAAAAACTATAATCTCAATGAAAGGATACCGCACACTAAAAGAGGCGAAATGAATTTTCACATATTATCAAAAATATATTAACCTTTGAATTACATCAACCTAAGATCACATAGGACTTGTAATAGGGTTGTAATGTAGGCTAGGCTAGGGTGAGAAATGAAGGAATGTATGTACGGATTCAAAGTGTTCGGGATGAAAACTCGGGATAATGGGAAAATGAGGGCAAAATCAAAATTGGAAAACAAGTTCCAAAATGGCATTAGATATATCATGGGAGAGTAATCAAAGCTTATTGAACTATACACAATATACAACTTTCTCTTTTCTTTCTTTTCTTCTCTTTATCATTTTTTTTCTTTTGTTTTCTTTTTCTTTTTGCTTTCTCTTTTTCTTCTCTTTTTTCACATCTCTTTTCTTTTCTTTACTTTTCAAACTCTCATATGCCTAAATTGCGACCACATAAGACAACATCATTCAATCCCAAACAACATTCCAAACAAAGGTATGGAAGGTGTATGTATGGTGTATAACTCCAATTTGGAGTTGGTTATGGGATTTTGGGTAATGAAATGAAAGGCTAATATTTAGGCTCAAAGGGGTTGACTAGGGAAACATATAAGGTGAGGTCAAGGCTAATATGGGTGGTATAACAAAGATGGCCTACAATCATTTCATAAAGTTAACGCAATTCTCAAGTCAAAACAATATATGAAAATCATGCTGAAGTAACACATTTCATGAATGAACTCAATTAATGAACGATCAATGAAAGAATAGAGAGATTACCGACGAATTCAACGTTTTCAAAGACAAAAGAATAGTGTATACACTCACAAACGACGAAAGGTACAAAGCTTACTCGGTGTAAGTATATACAATGAACAAAATATTACCGAGTTATAAAATTTTTAAACCAAATCAATATAACAAGGAAAGTGCATATGCTCATGGGATAAAGTTTAATTCATGAAGTTATTCACAATATCAATGATTTGAGGACTAAAGTCTAATAACTTCTAAAATCGAGAACATGCATCATTGAGTTGTCAATCGGATAGGGCAATTATTAAAATTTATCATCGAAAACAAGGCAAAATGCCCAACAAAGGAGAAAAAAGAAAGAAAATATTTTTGAAAATTTTCAAATTTTTAACAAAAAGCATGCTTAGTAATTAAATGTGAGAAAATCCAGGGACAAAACAAAGAAATGGATAAAATATCCTACACCCCCTAACTTAAATGTTGCGTTGTCCTCAATGCGCATTAAGAACACAACACAAAGATAGGAAAAGAAAGAAATTACCCAAAATTGGAGCGATCTCCATAAGCATGAGTCCAAATGAATCTACAAAACAAGTTAGTACTGAGCATAGAAAAAACAAATAACAACAAGTTAACTAATTACACTAGACTAAATTAAAAGGAAAGAAAAATAGGAAAGAAAGAAAATTAAAAAGCTAACTATTTACAACCTACTATTTAGGCTTCACACTAACTATACACTAGGAGTCTAAATAGTTGAGGGTCCACCCAAAAAGGGGTTTAACTTTGAAAGATCAACGATAGACCCTCCAAAGAGAACATGCCTCCCGAAAAATAATAATTCCGTTTGAAAAACGGAAGGCATGTGTAAGGCATAAGAAATGAACCATCGCCAATTGTCAATTTTGGGCGGACGATGGGGGATTTGGATACTACGGGGGACAAGACTACATTAGTCTCAGAAAAATCAAAATCACAACCCCAAGATTCTTCAATTAAAAGGGGAGGTGGGGAAAGTGCAAGTGAAAAGCCCATGAGATGAAGCTTCTCAAAATAACATTCTCGTTCAAGAATCGGGTCAAAGTCCTCAAGACTTTCAATCGATTCTTGCGATAAATTTAATTGTTAGGGAATAGTAGGGAGTAAAGGAAAGGAAGGACCAACAATCTCAATACAATCGAAAGAATTGATAAGAGGTTGAAAATCGAAAGTGCTAAAGCTTGGCTCACTCTCAATGATTTCTTCAACAAAAAGGGGTGGAGGTGAAACGCAAGTTTCAACCTCGATCCGGTTTTGTAAAGAAATAATCTCATCGAGCATGGCATCATTTTCTAAAAACCAAGCTTGAGAACTTTTGGATCGATCATCAATTTCCTTTATCATTAACTCATAATCAAACGAACAAGAAGACATATCATCTTCTTGTATGGTTTGCTCATAGCTAATGGAATCCCCACTACTATTCAGAGAAGAATTAAAGTTATCTAAAGAGTTATAGCGAGACATTTTAAAATAGGCAATTCAATAAAGGGATAAGCACCGAGATTCCAATCTTTCAAAACAATCTAGCACAAGTCAAAAAGAAAGGAGAAAATAACGAATACAAATATGAATGAAAGAAATATTACGAAATAATAAAATAATTACAATCTAAAACACACTCCCCGGCAATGACGCCATTTTGATCGAGTGGGAACTGTGCGTCGTGTAATACGCAAATCGTTGTTATCGATTCGGCGACTCAATGCAAAAACCTAAACTACAACTACGCTTGGCAAGCAAGCACAGCGCTAAGTCGGGTATCTTAAGAAATCCATAGGGAGTGATTGAATTTTAGATTTTAATTGTTTTGCTACTTCAAGAATAAAAGTGTAAAATAAATAAAAGAAAAGGTAATGTGTGGTTATGGTGGAAAAAGAAAAGAATAAGTTACGCTACACAAAAGTAAAGCGAGGATCGGGATCGCATTCTACCACGCGGATCGAAACAACTACTAATCAGAGTTAAGGCTCAAAAGCAATTTAATCAAGCATGTTCAATTAAGCATAAACATCACACAATAAGGAATTTAACCCAAAGTTGTGAGATTAAACATTTAATCAAAAAATGATCACACGCGGATTAAATTTGGAATATCGCTATAAACACTAACGTTCCGTGACAAAGAAAGTTAAACGCATAATAATCCGACTTTAATACGCGAGGTTTCAATTAAATGCAATTTACACGAAACCCTAACTTTCGAGGTCCAAACCCGTAAATGGCGGAACACAATCCCGACCCTATTTATCTAAGGGCACGACATGGAAATGAACTAAATTAACATCTAATGAAACTATAAAAGGAATAAATAACAACAAATAAAGATTATCTAGGAAAGAAATATAAATGACATAAATGGAAATAAAGAAAATAAAACAATTATATTAAGAAAGACAACTAAATTAATGAAATTAAAGTAAAGTTACAACTTACAAAACAAAGAGTACAAGAGAGGAGTAGGGTTTAGCTCCCAAGTTTACAAGCCCTAAAACTATAAATAATGAAAATTTCTTCAAAATGAAGAGAGAGTGTATTTATATACAAAATATTCCATAGCAAACTTGTAAATAAAGATAAGAAAAAAAATATTTGCAGGACTGAATCGATTCGTCTGGTCCAAATCGATTGGGTAAGGAGGTTCCTTGAAGGAAGCTAAAGGGCGAATCGATTCTGAATCGATTCGAAAACAGAGGAACTAGCATACTGAAATGTGGTGAATCGATTCGGAGGGTCCAAATCAATTTGTACGTGTGAATTTTTGCCACTGTCTCCCAGCGAATCGATTTGCATGGTGCGAATCGATTCGCACCTTTAGGATTTTGATCCCTTCCCCTATTTTGAGTTGTTTAAAATTCTCTCCCGCTTGAAATTTCGTACTTCTTTGATATAGCTCTGATTCATGCACCGTTTGTGGCCACGCGAAGCTTGTTCAGAGATCTTTAACTTTCGTGAAGACATTGAGCCAGTTGCCCAAGTTGGGAAATGACTAAATTGCTCTTACACGTGCAGTAGTGTACGAAACTTCGTCGGAATGCATCAAAACTTCATACTAAGCATCCAAATACCTACAAAAGCTCAATTAACCCCTGCAGAACATGTTAACAGAGAAATCTGAGGTTGTCTTGTTAACGAGCATAAATATAGGGAATAAGACACCCAAGGGGACTAATAACGCGTAGGTTAATGGGTGAAATACGCAATATTTATGTCGTATCAGGACACAGAGCCCTCCTTTCCCTCGAGCCATCATGTTCTCGTGATCATTGGCTGCCCATTCTTAGCTACGGTTAATTCTTTGGTTAACATGCGAAATGGGAAAATTCAACTCACGTTCGGGAATATGACACTCGAGGCTAATATCTTCAACATCACCAAGAAAATGGGTGATAAGGACAAGTTGTGTGAGACAAATCTTATTAAGGAGGTAGTACAAGAACATTTTGAGCGTAATTTCATGAGGGATCCATTATATACGTTTCTTATTACGCTGAACGAGGGTGATAATGCGTACACCGAGTTCGGGAGAGAAGTGACGAAGATAGGAGAGTTGTTAGGTGGGAATGAGAATGATGAAGACAAAAGAGATATTGGTTATGTGGGTCACGTGCGAGGTATTCATGCTACTTATTGGCCAGTTTGGGGGCTACTGGGGGTTTGTCCCACACGCGAAACCTTTTCAAGCGTAAGTGTGCCTATTTTCAAATTTGCATCCTATTCTCAAAATGAGATTCCCGCAACTATGCGACCAGTTGTTACAAGTTACATTGGTCACGTGTGATGTGTTCATACCAATTGCGAGGGTATTTGGGGGCTGTTGGGGGTTTAGACCTACTTGCTGCACATTTTCAAACCTAAGTGTGCCTATTTTTAAATTCAAGTCCTATTTTCAAACTACTAGTCCCGCGATTATGCGACCAGTTGCCATGATTTACTTTGGTTACGTGCGACATGTTCGTACCACTTTTTGGGATGTTTTAGGGTTTCTTATCATTTAGGCCTACTCATGGCACGGGTTCAATCCTAATTGTTCCTATTTTCAAATTTGGGTCATATTCACAAACTAGTAACCCCTCGAATTTGAGACTATATTCTATGAGTTATATTGTTCACGTGCGAGGTGTTTATACCACTTGTGGGTATATTTGTGTATGTTGGGGTTTTCGGTGCACACGCAATACGTTTTCAAGCCTAAGTGCGCCTATTATTAAATTTGTTTTTTGTTCTCAAATCGGGAGTCTCGTGACTATGAGGCCGATTGCTATGAGTTACGTTGGTCATGTGTGAGGTGTTCGTACCCCTAGCAGGGTTATTTTGGGGATGCTGGTAATTTTGACCTACTCGCGGTATGTTTTCAAGCCTAGGTGTACACATTTTCGAATTTGGGTCCTATTCTTAAATCGGGAGTCCCGTGACTATGCGATCGATTTCTAAGAGTTACGTTGGTCATGTGTGAGGGGTAGGTGCCACTTGCAGGGCCGTTTGGGGGCTGCTAGGGGTTTCATCCCACTCGCGACATGTTTTTATGAATAAATGTGGCCATTTTTAATTCAAGTCCTATTCTCAAATCGGGAGTTCTGCGACTGTGCATCCAGTATTTACGAGTTACGTTAGACATGTACGAGTTGTTCGTGCCACTTATGGTTCCGTTTGTGTGATGCTAGGGGCGACACTCACGCGACCTATTTATAAGCCTAAGTCTGCCTACTTTTAAATTCAAGCTCTATTCTGAAACCGAGAGTCTTGCGACTATGCGGACGGTTACTACAAGTTACATTGGACACATGCGAGGTATTTGTACCACTTGTGGAGCCATTTGGAGGTTATCGGGGGGTTTCATCCCACTCGCGGTATATTTTTAATCATAATTGTTCCTATTTTCAAATTAGGGTCCTATTCTCAAACAGGGAGTCCCGCGACTACGCTGCCGATTGCTATGAGTTACGTTGGTCACTTATGAGGTGTTCATCCCACTTGTGGGGCCGTTTAGGGGCTTCTTGTGGTTTTGGCCCACTCGCGGCACATTTTCAAGATTGAGTCTCCCTATTTTCATTCGTGTCCTATTCTCAAATCGAGAGTCCCGCGACTATGCGGCCGATTTCTATGAGTTACATTTGTTACGTTCGAGGTGTTAGTGCCCCTTACGGGGCTGTTTGGGGTTATTGGGGGGTTTTGACCCCCTCGCCGCACGTTTTCAAGCCTAAGTGTGCCTATTTTAAATTTGGGTCATATTCTTAAATTAGCAGTCCCGCGATTACACGTCTGATTGCTACGAGTTGCGTTGGACACGTGCAAAGTGTTCGTGCCACTTACGGGATCATTTGTGGCTATTGGGGGTTTCGGCCCACACGCGGTATATTTTCAAGCCTACGTGTGCCTATTTTCACATTCAATTCCTATTCTCAAATAGGAAGTCATGTGACTATGCGGTCAGTTGTTATGAGCTGCGTTGGTCACATGTCAGGTGTTCGTACCACCTGCGGGGCCATTTTGGGGTAACTGGTGGTTTAGACCTACTCGCAGCACATTTTTAAGCCTGTGTGTTTATTTTCAAATTTGAGTCATATTCTTAAATCGGTAGAAGAGTCTGATTGCTACGAGTTACGTTGGTCACATGTGAGGTGGTCGTACCATTTTAGGACCGCTTGGGGGCTGCTGGGGGTTTCATCCCACTTGCGACACGTTCTCAAGCCTAAGTGTCCCTATTTTCTAATTCAGGTCCTATTCTCAAATCGAGAGTCCCGCGAGTACGCGGTCGATTGGTATGAGTTACATTGGACATGAGCGAGGTGTTTGTGCCACTTATAGCACCGTTTGTGGCTGTTGGGGGGTTTTGGCCTAGTCGAGGAACATTTTCAAGCGTAAGTGTGTCTATTTTAAAATTCGGCACCTAATCTCAAATCGTGAGTCCCTCAACTATGCGATCAGTTTCTTTAAGTTACATTGATCATGTGAGAGGTGTTTTTGCAACTTGTGGGGTCGTTTGGGGGGTTACTGGGGGGTTTCACCCATACGCGGCACATATTCAAGCCTAAGTGTGCCTATTTTCAAATTTGGGTCCTATTCTCAAATCGGGAGTACTGATACTATGTAGACGGTTGCTACGAGTTACGTTGGTCACGTGTAAGGTGTTTGTGAAACTTGTAGGTCCATTTGGGGGTGGTTGCGAGTTTCATCCGACTCAAGACACATTTTCAGGCCTAAGTGTTCCTATTTTAAATTCGGGTAATAATCTAAAATTAGGAGTCTCACTACTATGCATTTGGTTGCTACCGATTTAATTCATTATGCGAGTTGCTCGTACCACTAGCGGGGCCATTTATGGGCTACTAGGGGTCTCGGCCCACTCGCGACCAATTTTTAAGTATAAGTGTGCCTATTTTTACATTCGGGTCCTATTCTTAAACCGAGAGTCCCACCGACTACGTTGTCAATTGCTAAGATTTACATTAGATACGTGCATGATGTTCATGCCACTTGTGGCGCCGTTTGGTGGATACTGGAGCTTTTGGACCACTCGTGACATGTTTTCAAGGCTAAGTGTGTCTATTTTGAATTTTTAATCCTCGTCTCAAGCCGGGAGTCCTACCCCTACACTGCCATTTCCTACTATTTATTTTAGTCACGTACGAGCTGTTCGTGCCACTTATGGTGCCATTTGGGGGTTGCTGGGAGTTTTGGCACACATGCAACACATTTACAAGCCTAAGTTGGCCTATTTTCAAATTCGGGTCCTAATCTAAAATCAAGAGTCCCACGACTACAAGGTCATTTGCTAAGAGTTACGCTCATTACATGCGAGATGTTTGTACCACCTGTGGGGCCGTTTGGGGGCTCCTGGGGATTTCGAGCCATTCGCGGCAGGTTTTCCAAGCCTAAGTGTTCTTATTTTCAAATTCGGGTTCAATTCTCAAAGTGGGAGTCTGCGACCATGCAATCGGTTGCTACGAGTTTCCTTGGTCACGTGCGAGGTGTTCGTATTACTTTCAGGGCTGTTGGGGATCTACTAGGAGTTTTGACCCACTCGTGGCATGTTTTTAAGCCTAAGTGTCTTGATTTTCAAATTAATGTCCGAGTCTCAGACTAGGAGTCCTGCAACTCTGCGATGGGTTAATATGAGTTACGTTAGTCATGTGTGAGGCCTTCGTACCACTTGTGGGGCCATTTAGGGGCTGTTGAGAGTTTTGGTGCACACGGAGCACATTTTCACACCTGTGTGCCGATTTTCAAATTCGAATCCAATTCTCAAATTGGGATTTCGAGTCTTATTCTCAAATCGAGAGTCCCATGACTACGCATCCTACTACTATGAGTTACATTAGTCACGTGCAACGTGCTCGTGCCACTTGCGGGGCCCTTTGGGTGCTACTGGGGTCTCGGCTAACTGACATAACATTTTCAAGCCTAATTGTGCCTATTTTAAAATTCGGATCTTATCTCAAACATGGCATCCCGTGACCATGAGGATGATTGTTAAGAGTTATATTAGTCACGTGGGAGGTGTCCATACACTTGTGGAGCCGTTTAGGGTCTGTTGACTGTTTCATCCCACTCGTGGTACATTTTCAAACCTAGGTGCCATTATTTTCAAGTTCGGATCCTATTCTCAAACTGGGAGTCCCGCGATTAGACAGTCAGTTGCTATGAGTTACGTTGGATATGAATGAGGTTTTCGTGCCACTTGTTGGGCCATTTGTGGACTGTTAGGGGTTTTCTCCCACTTACGGTATGTTTGCAAGCCTAGGTTTGCCTATTTTCAAATTCAGGTAATATTCTCAAATTAGGAGTCCCACTACTACGTGGACAATTACTATAAGTTTTATTGGGAACATGCGAGGTGCTCGTGCCACTTTTAGGGTCGTTTAGGGGCTTCTGAGGGTTTCGGCCCATTCTCGGCACGTATTCAAGCCTAAGTGAGCCTGTTTTCAAATACGGGTCCTATTCTCAAATCGGGAGTCCAGTGACCACATGAATGGTTGATACGAGTTATATTGGACATGTGCAAGGTGTTCGTTCCACTTGCGGGACCGTTTGGGAGATGCTCGGGCTTTCGGACAACTCGCGACATGTTTTCAAGCCTAGGTTGACCTATTTTCAAATTCGGGTCTTATTATCAAATCGATAGTCTCGCCACAATGCGGATGATTAATATGAGTTATGTTTGTCAAGTGTGAGATGTTCGTACCACTTGCGAAGCCTTTGGAGGCTGCTGGGGTTTTTGGCCACTCACGGCACATTTTCAAGCCTAAGTGTGCTTATTGTCAAATTTGGGTCGTATTCTCAAATCGGGAGTCCAACCACTACACGACCAACTTCTACTAGTTACATTGATCAAATGGGAGGTGTTTGTGCAACTTGTGGGGCCGTTTGGGTGATGGTGCGGTTTTCGACCCACTCACGGGATGTTTTCAAGCCTAAGTGTGCCTTTTTTAAATTCATGACCTATTTGCAGATCGGGAGTTCTTCGACTGCATGGATAGTTGTTATAAGTTACGTTAGTCTTGTGTGAGGTGTTCGTGCAACTTGTGGGGCCGTTTGGGGGTTTTATCCCACTCGCGTCACATTTTTATGTCTAAGTGTACCAATTTTCAAATCCGTGTCCTATTCTCAATCTAGGAGTCTCGTAACTAAATGGACGGTTGCTACAAGTTACAATGGTCATATTTAAGGTATTCGTGTTACTTACGGGGCCGTTTAGGAGGTATTGGGGGTTTTGGCGCACAAGCGACACGTTTTTAAGCCTAAGTGTCCCTATTTGTAAATTTGGCTCCTATTCTTAAATTGAGAGTCCCTCGACTATGCAGTCATTTTTTAAGAGTTACATTTGTCACGTGCAAGTGATTTAAACCTCTTTCGGGGAATTTTTGGGGTTGTTGAATTTTTTGTCCACTCGCGGCATGTGCTTTAAGTCTAAGTGTGCCTCTTTTCAAATTCGGGTCCTATTCTCAAACCGAGAGTTATGCGACCGTGTAGTCGGTTTCTACGAGTTGTGTTGGTAACGTGTGGGGTGTTCATATGACTTGCAAGGCCATTGGGGGGATGTTGGGAGTTTCAACCCACTCACGTCACCTTTTTAATCTTAAGTGTGCCTATTTTAAAATTAAGGTCATCTTCTCAAATCAAGAGTTCCATGAGTATGACTTGTTGATATGAGTTACGTTGGCCTTGTGTGTGGTGTTCGTACCACTTGTGGGGACGTTTGGTAGCTGTTGGGGGTTTCAACCCCCACGCGATACATTTTCAAGCCTAAATGTGTTGATTTTCAAATTCGGGTCCAATTCTCAAATCGGGATTTTGGGACCAATTCTTAAATCGAGCGTCTTGCAACTATGCATCTGGATACTATGAGTTATGTTAGTTATGTACGATGTGTTCGTGCCACTTGCGAGGTCGTTTGGGTGCTACTGGGGGACTCGGCCCACTCATGTCCCATTTTCAAGCCTAAGTAAATTTTGGATCCAAAGCTCAAACCGGGAGTCCCGCGACTATGCGGCCAATTTCTAAGAGTTACGTTAGTTAGGCGAGAGGTGTTTGTGCCACCTTTTGGGCCGTTTGGGGTCTGCTGGTTGTTTCGGCCCACTCACAAAACGTTTTTAAGCCTAAGTGAGACTATTTTCAAGTTTGGATCCTATTTTCAAACTGGGAGTCTCGCTACTATGCGGGCGGTTGTTATGAGTTGTGTTGAACAAAAACGAGGTGTTTGTATCACTTATAGGGTCATTTGGGGTCTGCTGGAGGTTTTATCCCACCCGCGACATGTTTTCAAGCCTAAGTGCGCCTATTTTCAAATTTGGGTCCTATTCTCAAATTGGGAGTCTCGTAACTACGCAATCATTTGCTACGAGTTACGTTGGTCACGTTCGAGGTGTTCATACCACTTGCGGAGCCTTTTGAGGGCTTCTAGGGGTTTCGTCCCACTTGCGACACGTTTTCAAGCTTAAGTGTGCCTAGTTTCAAATTCAGGTCCTATTCTCAAACCGGGAGTCCTACGACCACACAGCCGACTGCTACGAGTTGCGTTGGTCATGTGTGAGGCGTTCGTTCCACTTGCAGTGCTATTGGGGAGATACTGTGAATTTTGGCCCACTCACGACACATTTTTAACCCTAAGTGTGCCTATTTTGAAGTTAAGGTTTTGTTCTCAAAGTGGGAGTCTCGTGACTAGGCGATTGGTTGATAAGAGTTACGTTGGTCATGTGTGAGGTGTTCTTACCACTTGTGGGGCCGTTCGGTGGCTATTGGGTGTTTTGGTGGGTCGTTATTACCACTTGTGGGGCCGTTCGGTGGCTACATAACGTGAGTATGCTTTTGAATTCTACGAGTTACATTAGTCACGTGCGATGTGTCCATCCCACTTGCGGGGTCCCTTGGCTGCTGTTGGGGGTCTTGGCCCACTCATGTTATGTTTTCAAGCCTAAGTGTGCATATTTTAAAATTTGGATCCTATTCTCAAATCGGGAGTCCCGTGACTATGCGGTTGATTGCTCAGAGTTACGTTAGTCACGTGCAAGGTGTTCGTGCTATTTATGGGGCCGATTGGGGTCTACTGGTTGTTTCGATCCACTCGCAGAACGTTTTTAAGCCTAAGTGAGACTTTTTCAAGTTCGGATATTCTCAAATAAAGAGTCCCGCAACTACATGATTAGTTTCCATGAGTTACATTGTATACAAACAAGGTGTTAATGCTACTTGCGGGCCCGTTTGGGGATTGTTGGAGGTTTCGTCCCACTCGATGTATATTTTTAAGCCTATGTTTGCCTATTTTAAAATTTGGGTAATATCGTCAAACCCGGAGTCCCACTACTACGCGATAGGTTGCTACGAGTTACATTGGTCACATGGGAAGTACTCGGACCAGTTGTAGGGTTATTGGGGGCTGCTAGGGGTTTCGGCCCACTTGTGGTATATTTTTAAGCCTAAGTGAACCTATTTTTAAATTCGGGTCCTATTTTAAAATCGGGAGTCACGCAACTATGCAGCCAATTTTTATGAGTTATGTTGCTCTCGTGCGAGGTGTTTGTACCAATTCTGGGGCTTTTGGGGCTGCTGGGGGCTTTGGGCCACTCGTAACATGTTTTCAAGCCTAAGTTTGACTATTTTTAAATTCGGATCTTATTGTAAAGCTAGGAGACCCACGATTACTCGAACAGTTGCTACAAGTTACGCTGGTCATGTGTCAGATGTACGTGCCACTTGCCGGGACATTTGGGGGCTGGTACAGGTTTCAGCCCATTAATGGCATGTTTTCAAGCATAAGTGTGCCAATTTTTTAATTTGGTTCATATTCTCAAATCGAGAGTCCCAGAACCACACGAATAGTTGCTATGAGTTACGTTGGTCATGTATGAGGTGTTTGTACCACTTATCAGCCAATTTTGGGAATCTCGCGACTTCACAAAAAATTTCTATGAGTTACATTTATCACGTGAGAGGTATTTATGCCACTTGCGGGACCATTTGGGGTTATGGGGTTCAACGCACAAACGACTACGCGATAGATTTTTATGTGTTGCGTTGGTCACATGCGAGGTATTTGTACCACTTGTCGGACCGTTTGGGGGCTGTTGGTGGTTTTGTCCCAACCACGGCACGTTTTCAAGTCTAAGTGTGCCTCATGAACATCCCCCATCGATTTTGGACTGATGTTCCTTTTGGGGCGAGATACGATTCTTGAGACAAGAAAGCTCATCCACAAGCGATGTGATGTGTTTTAATTTTGTTTTTAGCATATGTGATCTGACACCTCTCGTTCTCCCTCTTTTTTCCTTACTAAAGGTCTAGGTCAAGGCATCATAAGGGCTCGCACTTGATTGAATTCTAATGGCCTCTTTTGATTCCAGAGTCTTAGCCTAGTTTGGTGGGAATTTATTATTTTGTCCCATCGAGCATGAACATACAATTTGGCTCGATTTGGTTGTTTACCAACATCTAGACCTTCCTTTCTCCTACTCAACCATTCATTCTTCAAATCTTCATAATTTGGAGCCCAGACTATAGACATCAATTTTTTTGCTTTATTTTGTTTATTTTTCTTCCTCTAGACTAACTTCTTATCCTTCGCTTCATTCTGTAAAAAAATAATTTCACTGCTCCACATCATTTCAACATTCAGAGGAAATCTATCTTTTAGAGCCAAAATATCGAATCTCGATGCCCCATTCGAGAAATGTCTATGCCGAAGGTTTATCTAGTATGTTCTCAACTATTCAGCAACTTAATAAAGAACCTTATTCTTTGAATGATTGGGAAATGAAAATCTCTTGCAGAGTTGATCATAGATTCCATCTTTTATGGCTTGATCAACAAGGTTCCAGTTGTCTGCTCCCTCGTCTCCCGCGTTCATTTTACCCAACGACAAATACTTGGATTTAAATCTCAGGATGTCATTTTTATCACCAGTGGGGTTATTCCCATGAAGGGTAACCCAATGGGCTTCTTTTCATTTTAAAAAGAGGTGTCGGGAGAACTGGATGGGGACGTTGGAGCAATGAGTGTTTATTGCCCACTCGTACCTACAGTCGTACTTAGAGTAGTGGACTGAACTAATGGGGGAGTTATGAATTTCTCAGCAATCGGTGATGAGAATTCTTGTTATTGTGCATGAGATGAGGATCCTCATTAGGGTGTCATGTCATCGCTCGGTATTGTCTGTTTCCGCGTGACATTATATACAAAAATAAAAATTAATAAGTCACTAAATAATTATAATAATATGAAATTATAACTAACTAATAAAGTTTATGACTATATATATATATATATATATATATATATATATATATATATATATATATATATATATATATATATATATATGTACTTTTCATAATAAGATTTTAAAATATGTTCAAAGTGTCTCATCTCCATCCATTCGGTATTAGTTTTCAAAAACCTATGGATTTTTGCACGTGGCCAACTAGGAGGAAGCGTATCTATAATTGATGTGTAGATATCCGTGAAATGAGCTTAGAATCTTATTCGAATTATTGGAAAGGTTCAATTTAACGTACAAATGTCACGAGACATCACAATCTATATCAATGCTCTCTGTACGCAGTTGTAACCATAACGGGTGAATTTTTCTTCTTTCTCTAACAGCGTAAGCAAGGTTAGGGATACATCAGGATTATTTATGTAGAATATATTCTCTATAGCATCATCCCAACTTTCTAGTAGGAAAAATAGAATACGACTGAACAGGTACTCTTGCTAAAGATCAAATCCACGATTTGCAAGATAGTTAAATTGTTGATCTTCTCATTGCCTTACATATAAATAGGAGTACCCTCTATATGGAACACACTAATAAAATAGGTATATGTGCGGTCCAATTACAATCTTTCGTACTATTGTTGCTAGTGATTATTGTCGTGTCACATTTTTCCTGAGAAAAATATACGAGGGCGTGAATATGAGTCCTACAAATAAGGGCTCTAATCGATAAATAACTGTTTATTCTTTTTCAGTCGATCCAATTTAATTTAATTTTATTTTAATATATGAGGTATAAGGGTATATTAGTTTGATTAAGGTTTTGATTCATCACTACCCTTCTATTAACCTTGTGCTTATTGGATCTCACTGAGGTGAGATCCAAACAAGAACCCGTCGTGAGTGTTAAGACACCTTTTGTTAGGGTTCATTATGAGAGAGTTTGAAAGTACATGTGTATTATCAATTCAAGCAATCCAACGTCACTATCCAACAACTAAACGAACAACCAATAATTACCATGTACTCCTTCTATCATCTGCATGATAAAAACACATACCAATAATCACAATATCTCACTAAAGTATGGTCGTTTCTCACTATATTAGGGCTTATGGCAAATTTTTCACTAATTGGGGTTTAAGAATTGAAATTTTAGCATAGAGCTTAAGAAATGAAAATCTGGTTTTCTAACTAAATTAGGGTTTAAGAATTAAAAATTTTAAATAAAGTTCAAATTTTTTTAAAGAGAGTTTAAAAATGGGCAAATTTTCCACTAATTAGGGATTAAGAATTTTGCAATTTTAAATAGAATATAAGAATTGAAAATTAGGGTTTAAGAATTGAAAACTAGGATTTCAATTTTAATTAGGTTAAAAAAGAATTTTGCAATTTTAAATAGAATATAAGAATTGAAAATTAGGGTTTAAGAATTGAAAACTTGGATTTCGATTTTAATTAGGGTTAAAAGAACCTCATGTAAACATTTACATGACAATTAGGGTTTCAATTTTAAATAGGGTTAAAATAAACGCTCATTAACATATACACACACTGCATATATACATACATATACACACCGTATACATATACACACATAAATACACATATATACATACACATATACATAAACACACACAAACTGCATATATACACACATATATAGATAGATAAAATGTTACTTTTGAGATTGAAAAAGAGGAAGCCAGAGAGAGAGAGTTTACGAGCAATTGAGAGAACGGAGATAAAAGTTTTTTAGAGAGAGTGGGACAGTTTTCGTGAAAATGGTAAAAAAGGGTTTGAGGGTTTTTAAATAAAGAGGTTGGTCACGGCTTTGGGCCATGACCACCAGCCCTAGCCCCTTATTTTTCCACCTCACCATCCGTGTTCATTAAATTATAATAGGTATGGTCATGACGGAGGGTCATGACCAAGAGGAGTGATGAATTGAAAATGGTCATGACCCTATTAGAGGGAATTTTTTCAATGGTCATGGCCATAAATTGTACTCACTGTTGGAGGTAATTTTGGCACGATTTTACCGCCATGATAGTCAAGCCTTGGTCACAGATTATGGCCATGACTCACCATGGTCATAGCTAAAGGCCGTGACCATCTTGAGCTAAGGTCACGGCATTGTATGGTCATAGGACTGGTCACACATTTACTCGACGTGGTAACGGTTTTAGGCCATGACTAGCTGGTTACGGACCAAGACTAGGCTGTTGTGACTTTTTGCCTAATTTGGTGTAGTGCGTGTTATCCTCGAATTTATTTACTAAGAAGGACATTTAACTATCATGAGAGTCAATCTATCAGGCCAAGTTTTCTGATGAGAACTTCATTCGGAAGCACATTGGTTTGTACCACAAAATAAATTAATCTATTACTTTTTTACAATCTTCACCTTTAAGTTCATAGGCTTTTTTATTTTCTCCTCTTCCATTTAGATACATAAACCCTAACTCATTTTATAAATATGTGTATATATTCATTTATAAAAATTGATATATGTATGATTATAATAAGATCTATTTAGGGGTTTGATTAATATTAAATTTCAGTTCAAACATATACATTGATCTATGTTTTTTTTGTAGTATACGGTGGTGGTTTAGGGTTCAGAGTGCTTAGGTTGGTGGTGTGTGCTGGATGAAATTGAAATTTTTATTTAGACTTTTATGACATTTTACTCATTGAACAATTATAAGTACATCATATATATTGGACTTTTAAGAGATGGTCGAGATAAAAGGCAGGTTACTTGCAATGGGCGTTGATAAACGGACCGTTTTATGCTATTTTCCACCCCATATTACTTAAAATTGTTTGTACAATGTGTATAGAAAATGGTATTGTGATATGGGAGAAAAGATATGTGATGTAAATAGCGTCATTTGAAATCACTCCCCGTGATGAAATAGGCTTGAATTATCTACAATAATTGTTATATAGGAATGAAATGGACTAAAAGTTCTAAATAAATTTTCCGAAATGGTTCTCAATAATATATATGTCTATCTCCTATAAAGTATTATTAACATCATATCCCTCCCTATAAAAATTCACTATTATCCTTAAACACTAAAATATTAACTACCATAAGTTCTTAAACCTTATCGGAATCATGTGAAGATAACTTGAACATCTCACATGACCAAACGTAATTTCACGCTCCGAACTTTTTTTTTGTACTATATGAACATTCCACTTAGATATATTGCAAGAAAAGTCTACTGATGAAAAACCATGAAGTAAAACACTTTTGCATTTCATAAGGGAAAAAACGATCCCGTCGTTATTTATATACATTCATCCGTTGTTTAAAATTCATATCATATACAAATTATTTTATAGTTTTCTTAAAACGAAAAAAGTAATGGATAATAATGGGAGCCCACCTTCATGAACAAAATATCATGGTAACCAGCACCTACATTCCTTCACATATTATAAAGGGAGAAAGAATCATAATTGGAATGAGAAAAAGGTATTGGAAAATGTATGAACATAAGAAAAAATATGGTTAGACATTAATTAATTAAATATGAACATGTAACACCCCACGTGCCTGAGAGGACACGTGGCATGCCACTGCGATAAAAATTAAACTAAAACCATCCAGAATATGTATAGAGCATCTAAATTCCACAATTAAAATATAACAAATCGGCAATTCTTCTATTTTCACAATAATGATTATAACAAAGTCTTTGAAATATGAAATTATCAAACTAAAAATTACACCACTAATTTAAATATCAAAATGCATCTTCTAATCCATGCTCTAAAATAATTCTCCAAATAGTCCATAGCGTCCCAATCCATGCTAACCTGCCAACTAAAAGAAAATACGGGGAAGTAAACAATATGACAGGAATAAATGCTAAAAAATAATTAGCACGGTGAATAAATCGCAATAATACAAATCCTCATATACAAATCAAATACAACACTTAATCATTATATCAATATTAATTTCTCAATAACACATCAACGAGTCACCGGGCCTCACCTCACCACGCTTATGCATTCTCAAGCATATCCAAATTTTGGACTATTAGCGGATGCCCATTCTCCGGGCCATTTTAAATCTCATGACACGATGATCAAATCATATTATAATATATCAAAATGAATCAAGTTTAGATTCCAACAATTATTTCATATTTCAAAGAATATCACAATTCAATATGAGTGCAATGGACACAAGAATCAAAATGCAATACTCTCGAGAGAATTTAGGAGCATATTGTGTAAGTCCCGTACCTCAAAATCATCATATGAATCATCACATAATTTCAGCCTCAAAATATAATCACACCAACACGTTCTTCTCGCAAAAATAATCAAATCTCGTTCTAGCCCAAACTCGAGAAAATACCAAATAAGCTTTTTAATCTAAGGTTGAAAACCTGAATAAGTTTGGGGTTATGGTTTGTAGATGAAAGGGAGTAATTTTGGAGAGGTCTTCTCGTTGAAAAGTTTGAGAAAACGTGATTTGAAAAGTCCATCCACGAATTAGTTGTGATATATAAATGATTTAGAGTTTGATTAAGAAAAGAATTATAATCAAATACAAACACTAAAAAAATCATTCCGGATGATCAGATCGTTGGAATTGGATGAAATTCAGGGACTTAGTAATTCAGAAAACATTTCAGCTCAATCGGATGGTCCAATATTTTTAAATATTATTTTTTTCTAGAAAGTTTTATGTTTTGAGGAATCTTAGAGAGTTTTATGTTTTGAGGACTCTTCTAAGACTTATATACATAGGAAAACATAAATAAAAACCTTGTTTTAATTCTGATTCCAATTCCGTTTGAATTTTTTTTTCAAATATAAAAACCAACATTTTATATTATAAAATTTATAAAATCCAAAATTTCATTTTTCTCTGATTTCTAAAATTAATTTAATAATTCCCATTTAAAAAATCCGGGTTGTTACAGCACATCAATTTCTAGCAGGCAAGATTACCTATTCATTTGGGTTATTTTCTCCAATCCAAGTAATTCAAGGGGATTCTCATAGTTGTTCATATTCTTATAATTTTTTTTGTTTTTATTATGCAGATTTTTTCCTTTTTTATCACCCTATGCATTATAATTTATCATAATGCTGTTATATTGTTATTGTTAAGCCTAAGCATAATAAAAAATATAAATTTCAATTTCTTCCAAGGATAGTTTTTTCACTTTCACTTTTGTTAGTCAACTATATTGTTATGCTATTGATGATGTCATATATGAAGATGGGATATGTTGATCTAATTATTATGTGATTGTTATTATTCTGTTGAAAATAATATTAAGACAAACATCATAGACACGGATTGTGATTGGGTGTTAAAGGGAAATTTAGTTCTCTTCCCCTTCTCAGTTTATTTATAAATTGTTTTGGATGAATGTGCATGAGATTCTAATAGTAACTGTTGAAAGTAGATTACATGTATTACTATTTGTTAAACATAATGCACGAATATTTATTTGTTAGAAACTGCATTTATATAAACAAACCAAGATAATATAGTATAGTTCCTGATATATATGGTTTTGGAAAGAAAAAAAAAAAGAGAAGTTTTGAACACATATTGAACATGTGCTGTTTGATAAAATGGGTTCAAGAGTTTATAATAAGGTTTAGAATAGTAAACGTTATTTAGATATCTCTTCTGATGTTAAAACTACATAATTGTTTCATGATGTTATTTTTGAAAGATTTATAGTTTCTCCAATTAGAGGTGTGTAATGCTAGATGAAGGGTGGGTTGATATTGTTACTCCATAAATTCAATACAAAAAATCATAGATGGTTGATAAATTAAAAATAATAAAACGACTATATATTTTAATTATTTTATTTTTTTGTTTGATCTTTAATATGTGAAAGTCATTACACTAAACTTTAGTAAAGCTTCATAGTCGTAGAATTTTTATATGCAGAATTTTTTTATTTTTAAATGGTGATTATTTTAATATTTATTTATTGGTTGTTTTGCTGAAGCCTGTGAAAATATTACTTTAAAATTGGGATGATATATGTGTAGTTTACCATATTTATGTATTAAAATAGCATAAAAATACTATATGCACCCGCGCATCACGTCGGTTGCATGCAAGTTGTATATAAAAACTATCCTTTCAGTTTAATGCTCAACAGCTCATGGACGTGGCTTCATATCTTATTCCAATAACAATCCCGAAGGATTTATATTAACCAAACTAGCTCACAAGAATAAAAAAAATAATGTAAAACTTGAACAAATATCGAAGAACTAAGTCAATGCTCCAGAATGAGGTGTTCCCGACTTATCTAACTTTTAAGCCCCTTTAGCCAAGGCGAGGAAGGAGAAATAGATCCATGTGTGGAGGGCATCACGAGTCTGTGTGCAACACAAATCAAGACACAAAATGTATGCATAAAATTCTTGATTGTATAGCGAGAGACATGTGGGATAGGTATCGCATACGTATGCCTTCTACACATGGTACTATTTCCCAACCAGTAAGACTTCTAAAATTTTCAATTTCTTAGTTTATATCACATTTACATTACTCCCTTTCTAATAAATTGGCCAAAAAATTCTCCTTTTGGAAGCAATGTTGAAACCTCAAAGGAATCCTATTCAAAGTCAAAATTATAAAAGCCTAAAGAAATACACATATTAATACTCTTTAACATTACCAAAGATTCAAACTCATAATTCGATACATCCCTATAGGAATTCCAAAATTTAGAAATATTATTGCCACCATTGTTTATTGAGATACCACTAGCACAAGTGGGACCTTGATTTCCTTTGAAACACACATCAACATTTAGTTTAATCAAAGAATTTTTCTCCCAACAAAATATTTTTTGTTATGCGATAAAGGGTATCCTCGTGTCATCTTTTGAACATCGAGATTCATCCTTCTTCCTAGTCTGATCAAAGACATGCCATTCATACCAGGACTAAGGGATTTATTGGGCATACCAACTACATTCATGGTCTGCTCCCATCAAATTGCAAGTTTGAACCCATAATGTGTGGCTATATAATTTGTCACACGGACCACTTAACGAAACTCTTGGAATTTCCTACCAAACTATTAATACCATTTTCGGCTTAGGAAATAAGAAAGTGATACCAAAATGACCGACAAACTACACTTCATCTTTAGATCGTATCTAGAATTACAACTTTTCCATATTTCCCACTATATATAGGCATCAAAATGCATAGTAAGCTAGTAAATGATAGTCTTTTGCTTCACCACTGCAATACCCCGTATTTTTATGACTTTTAATTTTGGGGATTTTATCACATTTAATTAGAGATATTAAATTAATATTAATCCGAAAAATCATTTAAATACTTACTAACGTGATGAGAGTTAGTAATTATTTTTGTTATAAGTTACTTTATGGTTAAAGTAAGTGGTGTAATTATGATTAGTAAAATTATCACGAGAATCTAATTTGATAATTTTGAAAATTTATCGGGACGCGCTTGTGTCGTGTCGGGATTAAATTCGAACTATTAAAGTAAATAAATTATAAGTCACTTGTATGATCATTTTGAGTGCGTCAATGTGTCTGTAAGGGTCGAGATAGTCAAAATAATGTACCCGGGGATTTAGTTTGGGTCTCGGGGCGGTTTTAGGCCTAATTAACACCCCGGGAGGGCATTTTGGACATTTTATATTTTTGGGAATGAAAACCCACGAAAATTCTAATGGTATATCAAATGGCAAGAGTCATCTTCTAGGGTTAGATTCACCATAAACTAAATACGGCTATAGGAGAGGAAGAGGAGAGGTTTTCCAAGGAGTTCTAGGCCAAGAACTCCACCGTCGTCGCCACCAAACGATAGATCGTTCAACGAGGATCACAACCACACAAATCTCTCCACAAATATGAACCAAGAATTCTCAGGCAAGTATCTATCTTGCTCTATTTCAGTTAATGCTCCAATAATATTAGCCTATGATTGATTAGGACTAGTTTTTGTGAAAGAAGATTTGAATTCACATGTTGTATGTGTAATAGACGTATTCTGGAAACCCAATTCATATGTAGAGATTGAACCATGAAATTACAGTAATTAAAGAGTATGAAATCTGCTAAAAGAATGGGAAGAAACTAAACAAAAGAAATTTTAGGGTTCTTGAGGTTTTTATGAATTATGCCCTTTTAATTCGTTATTCATTATGAAAATCTGCATGCTCGACGCAGGGAATCAATTATTTGAGCTTATAATACATGTAGTATAAATTATTGGGAGTTTGGTAGTCAAATATATCATTTTGGATGATTTTAGAAGAGAAAACCCGTAACTGGAAATTCTGCAGATTTTCCATACCTTCTTGATCGATCGATCGACCCTAGAGCATCGATCGATCGATGATTCGATCGATCGAACACCTGCCATCGATCGATCGACCCCTCAAATATAACTCATATTCACTTTTTAATGGGTCATTCCAACTTAAATGATTAGACATTCTTGGATATTAATGTGAGAACATTTTGGGATATAAAGAAGACCAGTAGGACTTTAGGAATATATGGACCCGTGAATGTAAGATGACATTTAACATTTCACGGGGGGTGTTTTTACACATAAGGGACAATGGAAAGTTGTGTTAAAGGGTGAGACTCGTAAGGAAGTTATGTTGTAAAAAAAATGAGTACCTACTGAAATTACACTTGGGGAGATAGGAATCCACGAGTTTTACTTAGTAAGTTAGATTAATCCCATGAATAAGAATAAGAGATAAACCGTTATACGTGATAACTAAATAATGAGTAATAAGGATAAATATCATAATTATGGGTCGTGAGAGTATACCTAAATTTGATATGGAAATAGTAGTATACATTTTTTATTGTGTTTATGCATATACTATATACGTGTAAAAATCATGCCCGCGCTACTTGCTATCCCTAAGGTTACCGCGCTGGGACAGTCTTATCTCGATGGGACCCTTATGGGGGATGAGAGTTAGTAATTATTGGAATTGAGTTGTAAATTACTTTATGGGTAAAGTAAGAGGTGTAAGTGTATTTAGTAAAATTATCACTAGAACCTAATTTGATAATTTTGGGAATTTATCGGGACGCGCCTGTGTCGTGTCGGGATTTAAATTTGAACTATTAAAAGTAAATAAATTATAAGTCACCGGTATGGTCATTTTGAGTACGTCAATGTGTCCGAAAGGGTTGAGATAGTCAAAATAATGTACTCGGGGGTTTAGTTTGGGTCTCGGGGTGTTTTTAGGCGTAAGTAACATCCCGGGAGGGCGTTTTGGACATTTTACATTTTTGGGCATGAAAACCCACGAAAATTCGAAGGGTATATCAGATGGAAAGAGTCATCTTCTAGGGTTAGAACATCCATAAACCAAAGACGGCTATAGGATAGGAAGAGGAGAGGTTTTCCAAGGAGTTCTAGGCCAAGAACTCCACCGTTTACACCGCCGTCGCCGCCAAACGATAGATCGTGCAACGAGGATCACAACCACACAAATCTCTCCACAAATATGAACCAATAGTTCTCAGGCAAGTATCTATCTTGCTCTATTTCAGTTAATGCTCCAATAATATTAGCCTAGGATTGATTAGGACCAGTTTTTGTGAAAGAAAAACCTATTTTCGAGATTTGAATTCGCATTTTGTATGAGTAATAGATGTATTCTAGAAACCCAATTCAAATGTAGAGATTAAACCACGAAATTACAGTAATTAAAGAGTATGAAATCTGGTAAAAGAATGGGAAGAAACTAAACAAAAGAAATTTAAGGGTTCTTGATGTTTTTATGAATTATACCCTTTTAATTCGTTATTCATGATGAAAATTCGCATGCTCGACTTAGGGAATCACTTATTTGAGGTTATAATACTAGTAGTATAAATTATTGTGAGTTTGGTAGTCAAATATATCGTTTTGGATGATTTTAGAAGAGAAAACCCGTAACTGGAAATTCTGTAGATTTGACATACCTGCTTGATCGATCGATCGACCCTAGAGCATCGATCGATCGACCCCTCCTGTATAACTCATATTCCCTTTTTAGTGGGTCGTTCCAACTTAAATGATTAGACATTCTTGGATATTAATGTTAGAGCATTTTGGGATATAAAGAAGACCAATAGAACTTTTGGAATATATGGACCCGTTAATGTAAGACGAGATTTAACATTTCACGGGGGGTATTTTTACACATAAGGGGCAATGGGAACTTGTGCTAAAGGGTGAGACTCGTAAGGAAGTTATGTTGTAAAAAAATGAGTACGTACTGAAATTACACTTGGGGAGATAGGAATCCACGAGTGTTATGTAGTAAGTTGGATTAATCCCATGAATAAGAATAAGAGATAAACCGTTATATGTGATAACTAAATAATGAGTAATAAGGATAAATATCATAATTATGGGTCGTGAGAGTATACCTAAATTTGATATGGAAATAGTAGTATACATATATGACTGTGTTTATGCATATACTATATACGTGTAAAAATTATGCCCGCACTACTTGCTATCCTTGAGGTTACCGCACTGGGATAGTCTTATCTCAATGGGACCCTTATGGGGATATTGACTCGTACCCTAGAACATAGGAATCCTTGATACATGCTATCGGATCAATAGTCAGACGGTCCTAAGAGACGTGAGGGTATGTGCTGACCTCTTAGTGACTTGGAACTATGCTTCGCCTCAATTTGTATGTGTTTTGTGTTAATACAGTTCGAGAGTGATTCCGACTTGTATTTCCCTTAGTACGAGTGATACGGGGACTGGATAGCAGAGTATGCCCGCACCATAAATTTTATGTGGGGTGCTATTTGAATATATATATTATATGAGTATTTAATATATATATTTAAATCTGGAATTTGGGATCTACCTACTGTGACTATGGTACGTAAGAAAGGAATAAATATTTCAACTGGAGAATAAGTGTTTGAAAGGTATGTTATTGTGGACACAATTATTATGCAACACAAATAAATATGAAAGAGGTAACCACCAAGAAAAGATAAATAAAAGGCCAATCACACAACAACGGGTATACGTGGTTCAGCAAAGAAGTGCCTACGTCCACGGTGGTTCAGTCAGTGTTATTTCTCTATATTCTGAAGAATAAGTACAGAGAATACAACTTGTCCTTTGCCCCGGACTTAGGGTTTAATTTATACATGTATACGTTGGTTAGTGGGGGTGATGGGTTCCTCCTTATTAGCCATCTCCCCTGTAACTTTCTTACATGGGATCGCGCTTCCCCACAACTTCTCTTCATGGGATCGTGGAGTAACCAGATCCATACAAAAGGTGATGGGCCTGGGCTTTGGGCCCTTAAGGCAAGGCTACTCGTCCAGGCCTATAATGCTAAATTTAGGGTACCCACAATTGCCCCTAAATTTGTTGGGCCATTTCTATGGGTCCGACGAATTTAAATGATCAGTTATTATGGGTGATTTCTTCGAAAACTGTAACGTTGCTTTGGCGGCACCCGCTTCGCTATCCGTGCGCTATGATTATAATTGAAGGCTTGTTGGAATAAGGCATATTTCTTTTCGTCGCTTCAGTTTTTCCAGCAATCTTCTGTCTTCTGAGAACTCTTTGCGCTTTGTACCTTCTGTTTTTGATCTCTACTTTCATTGCTTCTTCGCCATTTGACCTGATCTTCTGTCTTGTAAGTCTTTCCTGCTCTTTGCATTTTCTCTTTGGTTTGTAGTTTTTTCTTGTATTTTTCCAATGGCGAAGATTGGAAATAGGTCAGTAACTGAGTTTAGAAAATTCTACAGTATTCCTGAGTGGGTAGAGATTGAGTGTTGTGCCTCGCCGCCTAGGAACGTTAGGGAGATAGAGGATGCACATTGTATCCACGTCATGTTGCTCTCCCAGGGGGGACTTACCTTTCCCCCTAATGATCTGTTTCTGCACTTCTTTAGCTATTTTGGTATTGTACCTGCACAATGTTCGCCCAACGTATGGAAAATAGTGAACGGCGTGCATAGGATAAATCAATTGTACGGCACAAGGTTAGGGCTTGCCGAGGTCTGCTTTTGTTATTCCTTTTCTCGAACGAGTTCAGGTATCCTGTACCTTAAGGCTAGGAGCCCTGATAGGGTGTTGGTAGTAAATTTACCTGATTCCCATAAGGACTACTGGCAAGAAGGTTTTCTTGTTAGGAATTGGCAATTCTCCCCCCAATTTGAAGGGTAGAGGTCTGAGAGGTTCACTGTTCCCTTTTATGGGGAAGAATATATAGGTATATGTTGTATTATTGTTTCAACCTTTGCTGACTCGTGATTTTTCTGACCTCTTTCTATTTTTTCTTTCACAGCGAAGGCAAAGAATTTGGAGCCTGCTCTCAGCGAGGTTCGTATCTCGGAACTAGTGAAAGCTTGGAGCATTAGAGAGCCTCTGGGTGACGGCGAGCATCCTAGGTCTGCTGCATTTCTTCTTGAATACAAGAACACGAGCTCCAGCTTTATAGCCCGTCCTGTGGATAGTGTTACAGACTTTGATTCTTCCGAAGAGATTTTGGCTGAGCCCATCCAGTTGGACGAAGAGGAGAGCAGCTCGGAGAGTGAACCTGCAGGTGTTGTGAGCAATTTGGGTGCAGGAAGTGCTGATAGTAGCAGCTCTTCTGAAGGAGATTCTGAGGCTCAAGACTCGTCGAGCACTACCAGCAGTTATTCTGAAGAGATGCCTCCCAGGAAGAATTTGATCAGAGATGACGATGATGATGATGTACTCCTTGCACATAGATCCAAGAAGACGAAGACTGCCTCTGGGTCCATAGCTACTGGTTCCTGGCCTTCTTCTCAGGAACAAGAGAAGAAGAGGAGAGAGGAGGAGCAGATGAGAGAGAGAGAGAGGAAAAAGGAGGAGGAGAGGAAGAAGGTGGAGGAGAAAAAGAAAGTGGAGGAGAGGAAGAGGAGGGAAAGGGAAAAAGAGGAGGATAGGAGGATCAAGGACCAAGACTGGTCAGGCCCTGGTTCCAGTGTCTACCTTGCCCGAGGGGGCTTCGGTGGCCACCTCTCCTCAGCTTGCCCCTGCGCTGCTCGAGAGATCAGTCCTCCCTGAAGATCGTGAGAGGGCGTTGGGGTCCGATCAACTGGCTTTGCAAGCTAGCCAGAGGCTTGCCTTGGTAAGGTTCCTCTTCTAATTCTCAATTTCCTTTAATCCGTTTTGATGGTTTCTTCTTTCTGATCCTTCCCTCGTTTTTTGCAGTTTGTGACTACCTTTGCTGTGCTCTATCGCTCTCGCGATGAGCTGTTGAGAAGGAACATCGAGCTGGAGCAGGAGATGTCTACTCTGGTAGCCAGGGGTTCTAAGCTGGAGGCCGATCTGAAGGCTGGTGATGCAGCTCGAGCCTCATCTGCCTCTGCCCTTGCTAATTCTGCTCGCGAGAGAGATGACGCTGTCAGGGAGCTTGGCGAGCTGAGGAAGGCGTACGACCTGGTGTGATCGAGCAAGCTAGACCTTGCAGAGAAGAACAGGGCTCTGGCCGAGCAGCTGGAGGCGGAGAAAGCCCAGGCGGCCACTCTCAAGGAAGATTCGTACAACTGTGGCTGGGTTGCAGCGTATGAGGACGCCGAGGTTCAGATAGGCTATATCAGCCGTCTGAACTTCAAGAAAGGGTGGAACAAGGCCCTCGTGGCTGCTGGGGTGGACGTTGCATCCCCACTTTTTTACGAGTATAATCCAGGGCCAAAGCCAGTCGTGGATGAGGACCCAGCCCTAACTGCTGAAGGCACCAATCATGTTTCTCAGGCGACTCCTGCTGATGCTCCCTTGGTCGAGGGGGCAGTGGACACCCCTGCAGAGGGTAATGTCCCTGCTGATGCTGATAAGGACAAGGGTCCATCCACCGAGGTTGCTAATTGATAGGGCTTCTTTGTAACTTTTTTCTTTTTTGATCTGAAGTAACCTCGCTCATTATCAATGAAAAGACTTCATTTTTGTTTATGCTGATCTCTTTCTTTTCTCTTTCTTTTACTTGTAGTTGGTTGATGTGGATGACTATATTCCTGTTACCTCCCAACTAGGTAGGACTCTTGGTCCTAATGTAAGCCCTGCAGTTCGCCAGGCCTTTGCTAGGCTTTGCAGGTTTGCTAAGTCAAGGAATCAGAAATATCAGGATCAGTCCGAGCTGGTGGCCAAGTTGAAGGACAGGCTCCAGGAAATGGAAGAGATCGGTGCTTCAGTGCAAGAAGAAGTTAGCGAGCTGAGAGCAAAGTTACTGGAGGCCACCGAGATCAACCAAGTCGTGGAGTTTCTTCAGCGGGAGATTGAAGACCTGAGGCGGGAGGTCTCGAAGCTTAAGGAGCATTCGTCGAGCACCGCTTCGGCAGTCCTACAAGGCTCTTCTTCATCGCGAGCTGCTCGGCCTCCCCTCCCGCGTGCTAGTAGGAGTACAAGGGGTAGGAGTAGGGAAGTCGAGGAACAGCGTGAGGGGGAAATGGAGGAGCTGCGCGGCGATGTTCAGCGAGCTTATGTGACTGCTGCTGGGCTCCAGAGGGACGTCACCCGACTGCGGCATCTATTCAAGAAGGGCCCTCGCCAAGTGTGGACTGATGGCTATGATCAGGGCTGGCTGGATCCTCCCACAAGATTATCAGAGTTCGAGGAGCTTTCCTTCATCAGGGGGTGGTTGAGTGCTCTCAAAGAGCTGCAGGTCCCGAGGAACTCGATATTGTGGTATCGGCACGAGATGTCCCCCTCTACTTTGATGCCCAATCCATTCACGAGAGATGATCGATGGATCCCCATCGATGCTATTCCCCGGCGACTATTGGAGTTGGACGCAAATGAGGTCGTGCAGGAGTTCGGTCCTGCTCCTGATGATGGGAGGAGAGCTAAAGTTGCTGACTACCTTGCTCGGAGGCTTCCACCTTCTTGATATTTTGTTTTTTAATAATTATAAATGCTTTGGGCGAGCTTCGCCGACTAAACATGTACTATTATTGTTTGTAAATATAAAAGATTAATGGAAAGTTTGAGTTTTGGGTGATTTTGTCGACTAAACGTGTTCATCCAATCTTTTTATATTTTTGCAGCTTCACAATCCTTTTTATCTTGTCATGTGAGTGTCCGCCCAGTCCAGTATTAAGAATAACATTGTTCCCTTCCTTTACCTTTTAGGTCGTGTCGTCATACTCCCTTAGGCCTAAGTAGGGAAATTGGCGAGGACACACCTGTTATTGGATGTCTTTATCCGGTCAGGATTTTGTTTAACCAAAGTAGGTTTGATGCCTAAGAATACTCTGTAGGGCTTCAGATATTGCCATGGGCAATGCTAAGAGGTCTGTCGTGCTTCATGACGATGACCTGAGGAGGGGTATTCCCCTGCTATGCCAATCATTATACCTGTGAATTGAAAAGGATGTGCAATAAGATATAATTGTTACTTTTTAGAGAGTGATCAACTGAGAGATTTTCATTGGTGAATTGAGAAATAAACTATCTTTTCCCATAATGAGTACAATAAAAGATCTAACAATAGAACCCCTAAAAATAGAATTTCTTGAGATTAGCTGCGTTCCATGCTCGTGGTATCTCTCTGCCCTCCATCGTTTTCAAATGATAGGCACCTTGCAGATCGTCTCTAATTATCTCATAAGGTCCTTCCCAGTTCGGGCCCAGTTTACCGTCTGATGGCTTCACTGTGTTGCCCAGGACCTTTCTTAGAACATAGTCCCCAACTTCGAATTTCCTCGGATTGACTCTTTTGCTGTAGTGCTTTGCGAGCTGTTGCTGATAGCTTGCTAGTTTTACTAGGGCAAGTTCCCTGCGCTCGTCGGCCAAATCGAGTTTAGCGAGCAAAGCCTGATCGTTCTGACCCTTCTCGACAAGGTCGGATCTCATTGTAGGCAATCCTGCTTCTAGTGGGATGACTGCCTCCATACCATAGGCTAGTGAGAATGGCGTTTCTCCTGTGGCTCGCCTAGGAGTCGTTCTGTACGCCCATAGGATATGCGGTAGCTCGGTTGTCCACGCGCCTTTGGCTTGTTCTAACCGCTTCTTCAATCCAGCGATCACTATCTTGTTGGAAGCCTCAGCTTGTCCGTTGCTTTGAGGGTAAGCCACCGAGCTGAAGTGGTGCCTGATCCCATGTTGGTCGCAGAAGTCCTGAAAAGGGCCACTCTCGAACTGTGTTCCATTGTCAGTGATGATGGTTCTGGGGATCCCGACTCGAGTGATTATATTTCTCCATATGAACCTCATCATGTCAGCATCTCGGATGTTCGCCAGTGGTTCTGCCTCGATCCACTTGGTAAAGTAATCAGTTGCGACCAACAGGTATTTGCGATTGCCGGCAGCGGTGGGCAGTGGTCCCTCGATGTCCATTCCCCACTGGGCGAAAGGCCAGGGGCTGGTCAAGGATTTTAACTCGCTGGCGGGCTGGTGGACCATGGGGTCGTGAAGCTGGCATTTTAGGCATATGCGGACATATGCTGCAGAGTCCTTTTGCATATATGGCCACCAATAACCTTCCTTCATTGCTCGGAAGGCTAGAGACCTTCCTCCGACATGACTCCCGCAGATTCCTTCATGAAGCTCGTGAAGCACTGTCTTGACATCGCCTGGGTGGACGCATCTAAGGTAGGGGCCGAAGAAAGATCTTTTATACAAGTCACCTCCCGTGGATAAGTGAAAGTGAGCAACTTTGACTCTTATCTGGTGGGCAGTCCTCTTATCCTCTGGGAGCGTTCCGTTCTTCAAATAGTCTCTCAAGGGATCCATCCAGCTGGGGGATGGTTCCAATTGGAGTATTGGTTTCGCTTTGGTCAGCTCGCAGTTGGGGTAAATGCTCGAGCAGCTGAGGAAATCAATAGGGATGATCCTTTTAAGGCTGGAATCAACTGCCGAGCTAAGGGCTGCTAAGGCGTCAGCGTGGCTGTTTCTCTCCCTGGGAAACTGTTGGATGTTGATTTCTTCAAAGTTCGTCATTAAGTTTTTTTACCAGGGAGAGGTAGGCTACCATCCTCTCGTCCTTCGCGTTATAGTCTCCACTTATCTGATTGGAAACTAGTTGCGAGTCTCTGAATACCTGTAAATGCTTTGCTCCCAGAGTTTGCGCCCTTTGGAGACCTGCTATTAAGGCATCGTATTCTGCTTCGTTGTTGGAGGCTGTAAATCCCAGCCTGATTCCTTGCTCGAGGACTGTGTTTTCTGGAGTGATGAGAATAATTCCTACTCCTGCCCCCTTTGAGTTGGAGGCTCCATCAACGAATAGTTTCCAGCTTCCCCGTGTAGCCTGGTTGTTTTGTTATGTTGGCTTATGCTGGTCGAAGGGTTCTTCGCCTATGAATTCAGCTATGAAGTCAGCAAGGATTTGACCCTTGAGAGCTGTCCTTGGTTGAAATTGGATGTCAAATCGGCCGAGATCGACTGACCATTTAGACAGTCTGCCCGACAAATCCGCCTTCCTTAGGACAGCCTTGAGGGGGTGTGATGTAAGGACGATGATCGTATGAGCTTCGAAGTAATTCTTCAGTTTCCTCGAGGACATTACTAGGGCGAAAGAGAGCTTTTCCAGTGGCAGGTAGCGCTGCTCGGCGTCTAGTAAGGTTTTGCTCACGTAATAGACTGGATGTTGGATCCCTGTAACTTCACACATTAGCGCTGAGCTCACAGTATGGCTGGATACAGTGAGGTAGAGGTACAAAGAGTCCATTTGCTGTGGTATGACAAGCAGTGGTGGGGAGCTTAGGTAGGACTTGAGCTCGTCTAATGCTTATGAGCAACCTGGGGTCCATTCTACTGTTTTGCTGCCTTTTAAGAGTTGGAAGAAGGGCTTGCATCTCTCGAAGGATTTAGAAATGAAACGATTTAGAGCAACGAGCATTCCAGTGAGCTTCTGTACATCGTGGATTGTGCGAGGAGGTTGCACTCTTTTGATTGCATCAATCTGGTCCGGATTAGCCTCTATGCCACGCTTGCTAACCAAATACCCAAGAAACTTTCCTGACTGGACACCGAAGGAACACTTGCTCACGTTGAGTTTCATTCGGTACTTCCTGAGAATTTCGAAGGTACTTGATAGGTCCGAGAGGTGATTTTCCTTCTCCTTGCTCTTGATGAGCATGTCGTCGATGTAGACCTCCATTGTGTCTCCCATCTGATTCTTGAACATTTTAGTAACCAGCCGCTGATAGGTTGCCCCTGCATTTTTTAGCCCAAAAGGCATGACCTTGTAACAGTATAAACCAACCGTCGTGATAAACGCCGTTTTGTCCTGATCTGGGGCATACAGGGGAATCTGGTGATAGCCTGAGTATGCATCCAGGAAACTCATTCGTTCGTGAGCTGCAGTGGCGTCTACTAGTTGGTCTATTTTCATAAGAGGGAAGCTATCCTTGGGGCAGGCTTTGTTGAGGTCAGTGAAGTCTATGCACACTCTCCACTTCCCATTGCTTTTTGGAACTACCACTGGGTTGGATAACCATTTGGGGAATTGCACTTCCCGTATGGACCCTGCATCCAGCAGTTTTTCGACTTCTTTTTCTATTGCTCTGGCCTTCTCGGGAGCATTTCGTCTTGCCTTCTGCGCTATCGGCTTGAATGTGGGATTGACGTGCAACCGATGGCAGACCATATTGGGATCGATTCCTGGCAGCTCATAGGGTTCCCAAGCGAAAACATCTATGTTGCTTCTGAGTAAGGTTAACAAATCCTTTTGCTCTTGGTCAGTGAGTGAGGTCCCAATCAGGAAGACTCTGCTGTTGTCGCCTTCTTTAGCAATTACTTCTACCAGGTCCTCTACAACACCCTCGGAGGGGAGGAGCCTGGTCTCTTCCACTCCGGGCCTTCCATATTTTAATTGCTATTTGGAAGGGATTGCACCTTCCTCCACTTTCTCGCTGGTTTGAACGGATTTTTTCTCTGGCTTTGGTCGGATGGCCGCTATGAAGAACTTTCTCGCCATCGCCTGGTCGCCATGTATCTCCATCACTCCCCGCTCGGTGACATATTTGAGTTTCTGGTGGTAGGTCGAGGAGACTGCCTTCATTGCATGAAGCCATCCCCTGCCGAGGATGGCTTGATACGGTGAATCGATGTCGACCACCAAGAATTCAATCATTTTTGAAACATTTCCAGCGAGCACTGCTAGTACAATCTTGCCCAGAGGCATGGTCATTTTCCCAGCGAAGCCGACCAGAGGAACAGTTGTTCCCTTTAGGTCGGCGATGTTCAACTTCAATTTTCTGAACAGGTCGATGTACATTACTTCGGATGAGCTCCCTTGATCGACGAGCAGCCTGTCGATATCAGAGTTGGCTATCCTGAGTGTAATGACTAAGGCATCGTGATGTGGGGTCCTCACTCCCACAAGATCTTCATCCATGAAAACAATATGCTTGTTGTAGTTGATGTCCTCTGCTCGCCAACGTTTTCCTGCTTGTGATTTTGCTGGATCAATCTGAAAAGCTTGCATTATCGCTGTCAGCTTCTTTACCTCCATTCGAGCTGAGTTACTCCGGATTTGCTTAACATCGGATACTCCATGGATTACTGCGAATTCGTGTTTGGCGTCGTCTTCCAATACGTTGTCGGGTTTTGCCTCCTTGTGGACAGTCACTCTCTCTACCTTCCTTTCCACAAAGTCATTCAAATGTCCGGATTGGGACAACTCCTCGAGGTGGGACTTAAGAGCCTTGCAGTGCTCGGTCTTATGCCCTCCCTCTTTATGGAAGGTGCATCTCAGTGCATTGTTTCTTTTCGATGGGTCTCCTCCCATTTTCCGGGGCCATTTGATGAACGGCTCATCCTTGATCTTCGCGAGAATTTTATAAATTGATTCTTTGAAGACGGTGTTGACCGCCTGGAATGACTTTGCAACGTCAGGGTTCCCTCCGTTCTTGGAGCCATTCTTGCTCCCATTCTTTCCTCCTTTTTTCTGGTTATCAACTTTCTCACTTCCCTTGGTAGCGAGCTTGGCTCGATCGTTTTCTCCTACGTTAAGGCGGGTGACATCTTCCACCTTTGCGTATTTCTCAATCTGGGCCATCAGGTCATCAATGGTGGTTGCTTCCTTCTTTGTCAAGGACTGGTAAAGGAGGGAAGAGCTAGGTAGCCCAATTTTGAATGAAGCCACTGCCACCTCTTCCGCGCAGTCCTCGACTTCGTTGAATAACTCCCAGTACCTCTTCGCGTAGTCTCGGAGTGTCTCCTGAGGCATTTTCTTCATTGTTAATAGAGAATCCATCTTTTTGGGATGGGAGCTGCTGGTGATGAACCGGGCCGTAAAGAGCTCGGCCAGGGATTTGAACTTTCGGATGGATCGGTGAGGGAGTTTCTCAAACCATTTCTGGGCCACGTCATGAAGGCTCGAGGGAAAAATACGGCACATCAGTGCATCTAGGTGATTCCAGAGGGTCATAGCCTGCTGGTACTGCCTGACATGATCAATGGGATCAGTCTTCCCGTCGTAAATCTTGAACCTTAGAATAGCAAACTTTTTGGGAGCTTCTTCTTCTTCTTCAATTTCCCTCGTGAAGGGCGATTTCATCTGGGTCTTGAGGGCTCTCCTGGAGAGTTCTCTGTTCGACCTGGTGCCGCGGTGAGCTGGATTTTGGTCCATTTCTCTGCGGACTAGGTTCCGTATGTTGTCGTCGCTGCGAGCAGGGCTCTGATGGCGGCGAGCTTTTCTCAATTGCTCACGGAGGTCGTCGTCTGAGTCGCCACCTTCGAACCCTTGATATTGCCTCCTAGGGCTCCTTCCTCGGCTGCGAGATTTACTCGCCTGAGGGCTAGGAGTGTGATAGGGGCGTCTCCTGGTATCAGGATGTAGTTCTTTTTCCAGTTTTTCCAGTCTTCTTTTCAAGCGAGCATTCTCAGCCTCATATCTGCGAGAAGACTCCCTCTGCTCGTGGAGCCTTGCTTCGTATGCATCGATCAATCTGGATATCTGAGTGAACCTTGCTGGTCCTTGACTTTCTTCTGAGGCTGGCCTTTCTAAGCGAGCCCATTGATCTGAACGTCGGACTTCAGACCTAATCCTGCGAGGAGCGGGTGGCTCCTGAATATCTCCTGCTTGAGGAGCGTTGCTGCTGTGACCAGACATCTTAGATTTTTTCTCGGCGTGGGCTCTTCTCAGGGAAAGATAAACGCTTCCCACAGACGGCGCCAATTGTGGACACAATTATTATGCAAAACAAATAAATATGAAAGAGGTAACTACCAAGAAAAGATAAATAAAAGGCCAATCACACAACAACGGGTATACGTGGTTCAGCAAAGAAGTGCCTACGTCCATGGTGGTTCAGTCAGTGTTATTTCTCTATATTCTGAAGAATAAGTACAGAGAATACAACTTGTCCTTTGACCCGGACTTAGGGTTTAATTTATACATGTATACGTTGGTTAGTGGGGGTTATGGGTTCCTCCTTATTAGGCATCTCCCCTGTAACTTTCTTACATGGGATCGCGCTTCCCCACAACTTCTCTTCATTGGATCGTGGAGTAACCGGATCCATACAAAAGGTGATGGGCCTGGGCTTTGGGCCCTTAAGGCAAGGCTACTCTTCCAGGCCTATAATGCTAAATTCAGGGTACTTACAGTTATATTACTGAGAAACTTTATAATCAAATAAGGCTTATGTGTGAATTTTGTTGTTAAATAAAATTAACCTCCTTAACATTTGAAATTGACGGCATGAAACCTTAAAAGTAACTTAAGATAAGATAAGTTAAACTGTCATGAGTATTAGTGCGATAGGTTTGCACATTAGAAGAGAGGTGAGAATTTCTCAAGGGAGTGCCGCACTGATATGTTGGTTGCATTAGCAGGTAAGAATTTTAAATACTTGCTAAACTAATTTTAAACTATTTTACAATCGGGCTTTGACCCGTTTCCTATTTTTTCTTCTCTCTTGTATATATATGTATATATTACAGGTGCCCAGCCACAGGGGCGTCTTGTATAGGATACTTTGGAAGGAACGTGCTGCAGCTTAGGTGGGAGTTGCAGGCCTCTTGCTTAGATGACCTCATTATTGATTCCACTTCTAGCACTATTTTATCCAGTTGGGCATGTGTCACCCTTTTCCATTATTCAGTTGTTTTATCAGAGATTGTGATTCATTTATTTCCAGTATTTACACTTTGGGATTTATTACTGTCAGGATGTTTTTCCTTCAAGTTTTAAGGTTGGAATTAACTAGTTGGATGCTTAATTATTTGGATTGTTTGTTCCAGTATAGTAGTTGAGTGATTCTTAATTTATGAGTTATGTAAAGTTTTAAATATTGGTTTTTAATTTAAGTTCAAAAATTGATGTCTTAAATGTGGTTTTGTCACTTAGCTTAATTAATTAGGGTGTTTAACTGGAAAAATTATCTTTACGACAGTGATGCTAAGAATGAACCCACCGTTCACCTTGATTTTAATTTAATAAAGGACTGATCACCCGGTATTTAATTAGGCGGGGTGTCACATGTGGTATCAGAGCCAGGTTCTAGTGTCCTTTAGGATCTGTACGGCTTATTACGCTTTCAGCTTAGCGTTCTTGCTATAAAGCCCTATTTTAGGATTGTTGTATTCTTGCTTTTACGATTACGTCTTCAGATATTTGAGATTTGATAATAACTGTAGACTAATAAATTTCTTCACATTTCAGATGCGCCCGAGACCTGCACCCAAGGATAGGCGTGCCTAAGCCGAGCAGCCAGTAGCTCCGGCTCAGGGAACGATGAATGCAAATGAGGTAGACGCTATCGTTGCTTAGGCGGTGAATGTCGCGCTAGCGGTAGTACAGCAGGCTCCACCCCAAGTTCAGGCAGTGGTGCCAGTACCGGCACAGCTTCCATCTGCATTGGAGCGAGTTAGGGATGCCTTTCAGAAGGTACACCCCCCAGAGTTTGCGGGTGGTTCAGATATTATTGTAGCCAGCCAATGGAAGAAAGGTATCCAGAGGCATCTGCGTATGTATGAGTGCACGGACGTGCAGAAACAGCTGTTAGCTTCCTTTAAACTAGTGGGGGCCTCTTTGCATTGGTGGGAATCCACAACCACCTTGGAGGAAAGGGATATTATTACTATTCAGTCGTTTTGGGTGCGGTTTGACAGCAAATACTTCCCATCCGCCGTGCAGACTGAGATGAGGAGGAAGTTACTGAGTCTGAAGCAGGAGAATTCGACTGTTTCTGAGTATGAAGAGGATTTCACAAGACTTCTCACTATAGTGCCAGATGAGGCACCCACTGAGGGAAAGAAGATACTATTGTTTATGGACGGGTTGGCTTGGAGGATTCATCAACACCTTATAAGCAATCTGTCTCTGAGTACCTACACAGATGTACTCAATGCTGCTTTGCTACACTGCCAGGATCACCGCTTCCATCTGCAGGGAAGCAAGCGAGCAGGAGATTCCGGCCAGCAGGGCAGGACAGGGGGTAGTGGTGCTAGTGGAGCACCGACATCTCAGGGGCAGACCCGTCAGTATGAGCAGAGTTCCCATCAGGGGGACCCTGCCAAGCAGTTCCGATCAGGTGATTCCAGGCAGGGATTTGGGGGATTTAAGTAGGGTTAGCAGGGCTAACATTGTCAGCCGTAGGGTCAGCAGCAGGGCCATCGGGGCCAACAGCGATTTCAGCAGGGCCAATAGCGGGTGGTAACGGCCAGCAAGGCCGTAATTAGCAGGGACAGAGGGGAGGGAATTTCAGGGTCCGGTGCTTCGGGTGTGGTAAAAATGGCCACAGGCGCCAGGATTGTCCAGAGGGTAATAGGGGCCCACAGTAGTAGGGTGCCCATAATGAGCCACAGAGGCCAATTTTTCTAGCCGCCCTCCCAGCACCAGATCAGGTACCAGCCCTACCAGCCATTTTAGCTGCTCCAGTGCAGCAGGGGCAGCTACAGTACGGACGTGTCTATAATGTCCACTAGGCAGCAGCTCCACAGGCGCCACCCGCGATTGAGGGTATGTTTCCTATCCATGGTACTATGGGTCGTGTTCTATCTAATACTGGGGCGACACACTGTTTTATAGCTACCCATTTTGTGAAGGCCTTAGGGTTATTATCCACAGCAAAGAGCACTGTAACATGTGTAGACTCACCACTGGGAAATGGATTGTTAATTTTCTTTATATGCCGGGGTATGGGAGTAGAGATTGGTAGTTTGGTATTACCAGCAGACATGTTTGTCTTAGATATGCATGAGCACGACGTCATTATTGGTATGGATTGGCTTGCAGCATACAGAGCCATGATAGATTGTTTCGGTGGGGGTATTATCTTTGCCATTCCGGGGAAGAGATGTTTATAGTGGCGATGCCTCGCCCAGAGGGGGGCTCGACCGCTCATTTGTATTACATAGAGGAGGATACCTCTAAGGAGGTCGTGATTCCCTTAGATTCGATCCCAGTTGTTCGTGAGTATTCTGATGTATTTAAGGAGATACCAGGCCTACCCCCCAATCGAGAGATAGATTTTGTCATAGATTTATTACCGGATACTCAACTTATATCATGCTCTCCATACCGTATGGATCTGACGGAGATGCGAGAGTTACGAGATCGGATAGAGCAGCTGTTAGGTCAGGGCTTCATTCATAGGAGTACCTCACCTTGGGGCGCTCCAGTTTTATTTGTGAAAAAGAGAGATGGTTCACTGAGGCTATGTGTGGACTACCGGGAGCTGAATAAGGTCACTATACGAAACAAATATCCGTTACCTCGAATCGATGATCTATTTGACCAGCTGAGGGGAGCAACTTTCTTTTCGAAGATAGATCTGAGGTCAGGATACCATAAACTACGTATTAGGGAGCAGGATGTTTCGAAGACTGTTTTCTTGATGAGATATGGATCCTATGAGTTCAGAGTAATGCCATTTGGACTCACAAATGCTCCAGCCGTATTCATGGACTTAATGAACCGAGTGTTCAGAGAGTTCTTGGATCAGTTTGTCATCATCTTCATAGATGACATCCTAATATATTCACACTCTGAGGAAGATCATGACGAGAACTTGAGGCAGGTTCTTCAGACTCTATGAGAGCATCGGTTGTATGCTAAGTACGAGAAGTGCGGGTTCTGGTTACGGGAAGTGCAGTTTTTAGGGCATGTTGTTTCTGAACAGGGGATAGCAGTTGACCCAAGTAAAGTGTCAGCGGTGAGGGAGTGGGGACAACCCGTGACACCGACGAAAGTACGTGGATACTACATGAGATTCATTCATGGGTTCTCCAAAATAGAGGGTCCATTAACGAATCTGACTCGTAAGGGGGTACAGTATGTTTGGGATGATGCTTGTCAATTGGCTTTCAACGAGATGAAAGACAAGCTTACTTCAGCACCGGTCCTTGCTTTACCTAAGCCAGGCGTAGAGTACCTAGTTTACACCGAGGCCTCTTTACGGGGACTCGGGGGAGTACTTCAGTAGGAAGAGAAGGCTATAGCTTTTCCCTCCCGAAAGCTTAAGCCGCACGAGAAGAATTACCCCACACACGACCTAGAGTTAGCAGCGGTCATCTTTGCATTGAGAATATGGAGACACTACTTATTGGGGAAGAAATTTCGCTTGTTCACAGACCACAAGTCACTGCAGTACCTGTTCACTCAGCGAGAGCTAAATATGCGTCAGCGCGGGTGGTTAGAGTTTGTGAAGGATTATCAGTTCGACATACAGTACCATCCGGGGAAGGCCAACGTAGTTGCTGATGCGTTGAGCCGTAGACCAGTAGATGATGTAGCGGACATCTGGAAAGCAAAGTGGAAAGAGTGGGGTCACCAGGACACAGTAGCCCGTTCCTTCATATTTGTCATGACAGTGACACCCGATATTGTTACGAGGGTAATACAGGCACAGACAGCAGACCCATTTTTCCAGGAGCATATTGTACGACTTTTAGTTGAGGGGGCTGAGTCCTATTTTGTTAGTTCTGATGGAGGTTTGAGGTTTAATGGGAGATTGGTGGTTCCCGAAGGAGCAGACTTCGTCATGTATTGATGACACAGTCTCACGAGTCCCGATTTGTAGTGCATCCTGGGGGAGATAAGATTACCAGGATTTGAGGTGGCAATACTGGTGGAGTGGGATGAAAAAGGACATTGTTGAGTTCGTGTCCAAGTGTTCTACCTGCCAGCTGGTAAAGGTGGACCACCAGAAATCGTCGAGGTTACTTCAGCCATTGGAAAAAGCGGCGTGGAAGTGGGAGAGTATTTCCATGGATTTTATTACTGGGTTGCCAACATCACAGCAGGGCCACGACTCCATCTGGGTTATTGTGGACCGTTTGACCAAGGTGGCTCATTTTCTACCGGTGCGGACAGACTATACCGCGGGTCAGTATGCTCAGCTGTTCATTGCTGAGATAGTCAGATTACATGGGGTGCCCCTGCATATTGTGTCAGATAGAGACAAGATTTTCGTATCGCGTTTCTAGGAGAGCTTTCAGGAGGCCATGGGTACAGAGTTGAGGTTGAGTTCAGCTTATCACCCATAGACAGATGGACAAACAGAGCATACTAATCAGATGTTGGAGGATATGCTACCCATGTGTGTCCTTGATTTTGGTGGAGGTTGGGAGCCACATCTTCCACTGGTGGAGTTCGCTTATAATAACTCTTATCAGTTCACGATTGGCATCGCTCCATTTGAGGCTTTGTATGGAAGGCCTTGTCATTACCCAACATGTTGGATAGAGGTGGGGGATAACAAGTTTCTCGGGCCAGAGGGGATTCAGGAAACCTCCGCTAGGATTGAGATTATTAGAAGTCACATTCGGGTAGCCCAGGACTGGCAGAAAAGCTACGCCGATGCAAAACGGTTCTTCCGAGAGTTTAATGTGGGGGACCAAGTATTACTACGTGTATCTCCTATGAAAGGAGTGATGAGGTTTGGGAAGAAAGGGAAATTGGCCCCGAGGTACATGGGACCATTTCCCATTATCGAGAGGATTGGGCCGGTAGCATACAGATTAGGACTGCCAGAGCACTTACATCGCATTCACGATGTATTCCACATCTCGTCGTTGAGATGATACCTTCGGGATGACATGGCCCATACCCATATCGCGATTGAGGAGATTGACTTACAGCCCGACAGCTCTTACGAGGAGAGGCCAGTGGCTATCCTAGACCATAGCGAAAGGAGATTGAGGTCAAAGGTAGTCCCACTTGTCCAGGTCCAGTGGGAGCATCATAATGTGGATGAATCCACTTGGGAGCATGAAGCGGATATGCGTGAGAAGTACCCAGATTTATTCTTACCAAGTACACCTTATTTTATTTTTTTCGAATTTCGGGACGAAATTCCGTTATTAGGGGGGAAGTATGTAATACCCCGTATTTTTATGACTTTTAATTTTGGGGATTTTATTAAATTTAATTAGAGATATTAAATTAATATTAATCCAAAAAATCATTTAAATACTTACTAACGTGATGAGAGTTAGTAATTATTTATGTTATAAGTTACTTTATGGGTAAAGTAAGTGGTGTAATTATGATTAGTAAAATTATCACGAGAATCTAATTTGATAATTTTGGAAATTTATCGGGACGCGCTTGTGTCGCGTCGGGATTAAATTCGGACTATTAAAGTAAATAAATTATAAGTCACCCATATGGTCATTTTGAGTGCATCAATGTATCTGAAAGGGTCGAGATAGTCAAAATAATGTACCCGGGGGTTTAGTTTGGGTCTCGGGGCGTTTTAGGCCTAATTAACACCCCGGGAGGGCGTTTTGGACATTTTATATTTTTGGGCATGAAAACCCAGAAAATTCTGTGACACCCTGACTAATTAAATACCGGGTAGCTACTCCTTTATTAAATTAATATAAAATGCCAAGTTGGTTCAGTTCATAGCATCACTGTCGAAAACGTTTTAACAATTACTAGCCACCTAATATTTAAAAAGTGAGTTGCCAATTTTAATTAAATCCGATTAACATACAATAAGTGAATTATGAAATGCTAACATAACCACCACAACATAGTCACAATAGAATAACCATCAAATAATAATGATTCTGGAGGAATACTCCTCACCACAATCCAAATACTGAAATAAATAAATACCAAGTCTGCATCACTAAATTAATTGCAATCCAAAGTCTGAAATATCTGAATAAGTAAGATGTCTCTAAAAGAAATGGGGCGACATGCCCAACAAATGAGAAAATCTGCTAACGGAGTCAAGATCGAAAATGGAGGTTTCTACTGTCAAGTTCCTGTAACTTCCACAGCAGCTACATCACGTCACCTGAATAGAACTCATATGCATGGTGTCCTTGTGGCTGGGCACCTAAAAGGTTTTACAGAAATAGATTTCAAAGCAAATGGGTCAGAGCCCGATTGTGAAAATGGTTTAAAAATTTGCAAGTGTTTAATATTATTAAACAGTGAATATAACGTACATGATAGTGTGTGCACTCACGTGATGTTCCTCACCTCTCAACTAATTGTGCACTCCTATCGTACCCATGCCCATTCTAGTTATTCCCATATCTCTAGTCCGATACAAAATCCAACATTACTATACGATATCCAATTAAATTCCCAACAACTTCTATTTAACATAGTGTTATAACTTGCTACACAGTTTCCCCATGTTAGTACTACTAATTTCTAGAGATCTTCCATTTTCACTTTACAAGCTGTTGCTATTATTTATACTCACATTTATTTATGACAATTCATTTCAATTAATAGTATATTATTCTCATCATAATTATACAATACTAGCACCCCGAGACTAAGCTGAGGTGCACACATACTCTGCTATCCAATCCCGGTACATCACGTACATGAGGACCACGTATTCCGAATCTCTCAGGAATCGTTTCATTAAACAACAATCACAAATAATGGAGGCGAACATAGTTCACATCACATGGGTCATGTACATACCTACGCTCCCATGATCAGCAGACTTATTAACTTCTCAATAAGTCCTTCTCTGACCTATGTCCTCGAGGTACCAATCTAAATCTCCCCGTAGGCACACAAAGATTAGATGGCCCTGATCAAACGCCGACCTCCCATGATAGCAAGTACGGTAGGTATTTTATACACAGATAAATACATACACTAAGCAATCACACATCTTAGATATCACAATATTTTATTAGTGGTACACATCTCGTTCTTATGCCCACATTTTGGTTATACAACTCACAAGTCCCCGGTTTATATGTTTTTAAATTATCAACTCTTCTCACGTCGTGATTAGTTACTCGCTTCCCAATCCACAAATGTCATCCGGTTAACTACAAGATTCTAAGTTTTACTCTTCAATGTACCCCAATCTCCCAACTATACCCATTAGTTAATAAAGGAAGGTTATCTCACCATTTAAATAAGTCTACGGGATACTAGAAATAAATTCAGGCCAAAAGGCCATTCTGTCAACTCGTTAGAAGTCTCGTTCGAACGAGGTCGTTCGAACGACACTCGTTCGAACGAAAGGCTTCGAATGAACTACCAACTCGTTATAAGGGATACTATCATCTCGTTATAAGTTCATTCAAACGAGGTCGTTCGAACGACCTGGGCAAGTCTTCTAACGAGATGGAAGTTTCAGCCCAGAAATTCTCAAGTCCGTTTTTCTTCATTCTTCACTTCTCTAAATCCACCCTAAGACCATCCAATTTATGTTTTAACGTATATAAACCATTTCTAATCACCCTAGATCATTCCTTAACATATTTTAGGGGTCAAATCTTACAAATCATCATGGAATTAATATAAATCTCCAAATATTTCCCCAAACCCTCTGAACATGAACCCATAATTTTTATTATGCCCAATTACTCATCATAAATCCATTTTTAAATCATCATATGAAACTCTTCGAATATTAAATCAGTCCATCATCATTCTACATGCAAATCCTAACCCAAATTCAAAGTTTCTCCAACAATTTCATTGGTTTTCTTCAAAACTTTCAAGATAAGATAATTCCTACACTAAACATGGAAGAAATATTCAATGCACTAAAAATATCAAATCACTTGCCTTAGATTGTTCTTCATAATTGATGTTGGTGGATGAAGGTTGATTTCTCTCCTTTTTCCGGTTACAAATCCTTTCCAATTGTGATGATGGGGAGATGGTTTGGTAGAGGTCCTCTGGCCTTTCTTCTAACTTCTCTCAAAACTTCCGTAGCTCACTCTCTCACTTTTGGCTAATAATGACCTTAGTGGCTTCCTAAATAATATATAATTAACTCCTAAAATTCATGGGTTTTAATTCCCATATTTTTAAAATTACCAAAATACCCCTCTAGGTTGCCGGTATGGCCCAAAAATGCCCCGGGACCCAAACTAGACCCCCGGCTAGTGTTTTCTGACTATTTCGACCCTTCCGGACTCGTTGGCGCACTAAAAATGACCATTAGGTTGATAAAAATAAAATTCACTTTTCAATTCAAATAATTTCATTCCTGACGTGACTGACACGCGCGTCCCAACTAAATTTCCAAATTGTCATATTTCTATCTCGTGAGAATTTAAATATTCAATACTCATGAAGTTTTCAATTTCAATATCATAATCAAATACCAACTCACATCTTGCTAGTATTTATATCCGGATTAATTCCCAATTAATTCTCATTTATTTTAATTAATCCCTTAAATAAATATCAATAAAATTATGGGGTATTACAAATTCTAAGGGTATATCAGATGGCAAGAGTCATCTTCTAGGGGTAGAATCACCATAAATCAAAGACGGCTATAGGAGAGGTTTTCCAAGGAGTTCTAGGCCAAGAACTCCACCATTTACACCGCCGTCGCAGCCAAACGATAGATCGTGCAACGAGGATCACAACCACACAATTCTCTCCACAAATCTGAACCAAGAATTCTCAGGCAAGTATCTATCTTGCTCTATTTCGTTTAATGCTCCAATAATATTAGCCTAGGATTGATTAGGACTAGTTTTTGTGAAAGAAAAACCTATTTTGGAGATTTGAATTCGCATGTTGTATGAGTAATAGATGTATTCTGGAAACCCAAATCATATGTAGAGATTGAACCACGAAATTACAGTAATTAAAGAGTATGAAATCTGGTAAAAGAATGGGAAGAAACTAAACAAAAGAAATTTTAGGGTTTTTGATGTTTTTATGAATTATGCCCTTTTAATTCGTTATTCATGATGAAAATCCGCATGCGCGACGTAGGGAATCACTTATTTGAGGGTATAATACTTGTAGTATAAATTATTGAGATTTTGGTAGTCAAATATATCATTTTGGATGATTTTAGAAGAGAAAACCCGTAACTGGAAATTCTGCAGATTTGCCATACTTGCTTGATCGATCGATCGACCCTAGAGCATCGATCGATCGACCCCTCCTGTATAACTCATATTCCCTTTTTAATGGGTCGTTCCAACTTAAATGATTAGATATTCTTGGATATTAATGTGAGAGCATTTTGGGATATAAAGAAGACCAATAGGACTTTAGGAATATATGGACCCGTTAATGTAAGACGAGATTTAACATTTCACGGGGGGTGTTTTTACACATAAGGGACAATGGGAACTTGTGTTAAAGGGTGAGACTCGTAAGGAAGTTATGCTGTAAAAAAAATGAGTACCTACTGAAATTACACTTGGGGAGATATGAATCCACGAGTGTTACGTAGTAAGTTAGATTAATCCCATGAATAAGAATAAGAGATAAACCGTTATACGTGATAACTAAATAATGAGTAATAAGGTAAAATATCATAATTATGGGTCGTGAGAGTCTGCCTAAATTTGATATGGAAATAGTAGTATACATATATGACTGTGTTTATGCATATACTATATACGTGTAAAAATCGTGCCTGCGTTACTTGCTATCCCTGAGGTTACCGCGCTGGGACAGTCTTATCTCGATAGGACCCTTATGGGGGATATTGACTCGTACCCTAGAACATAGGAATCCTTGGTACAGGCTATCGGATCGATAGTCAGACGGTCCTAAGAGACGTGATGGTATGTACTGACCTCTTAGTGACTTGGAACTATGCTTCGCCTCAATTTGTATGTGTTTTGTGTTAATACAGTTCGAGAGTGATTCCGACTTGTATTTCCCTTAGTACGAGTGATACGGGGACTGGATAGCAGAGTATGCCCGCGCCCTAAATTTTATGTGGGGTGCTGTTAGAATATATATATTATATGAGTATTTAATATATATATATTTAAATCTGGAATTTGGGAGCTACCTACTGTGACAATGGTACGTAAGAAAGGAATAATTATTTCAACTGGAGAATAAGTGTTTGAAAGGTATGTTATATTACTGAGAAACTTTATAATCAAATAAGGCTTATGTGTGAACTTTGCTGTTAAATAAAATTAACCTCCTTAACATTTGAAATTGATAGCATGAAACCTTACAAGTAACTTAAGATAAGATAAGTTAAACTGTCGGGAGTATTAGTGCGATAGGTGTGCATATTAGAAGAGAGGTGAGAATTTCTCAAGGGAGTGCCGCACTAATATGTTGGTTGGATTAGCAGGTAAGCATTTTAGATACTTGCTAAACTAATTTTAAACTGTTTTATAATCGGGCTCTGACCCGTTTTCTATTTTCTCTTCTCTCTTGTATATATATGTATATATTACAGGTGCCCAGCCACAAGGGAGTCTTGCACAGGATCCTTTGGAAGGAACGTCCTGCAGCTTAGGTGGGAGTTGCAGGCCTCTTGCATAGACGACCTCATTATTGATTCCACTTCTAGCACTATTTTATCCAGTTGGGCATGTGTCGCCCTTTTCCATTATTCAGTTGTTTTATCAGAGATTGTGATTCGTTTATTTTCAGTAATTACACTTTGGGATTTATTACTGTCAGGATGTTTTTCCTTCAAGTTTTAAAGTTGGAATTAACTAGTTGGATGTTTAATTATTTGGATTGTTTGTTCCAGTATAGTTGTTGGGTGATTCTTCATTTATGAGTTATGTAAAGTTTTAAATATTGGTTTTTAATTTAAGTTCGGAAATTGATGTCTTAAAAATGATTTTGTCACTTAGGTTAATTAATTAGGGTGTTTAACTGGAAAAATTATCTTTATGACAGTGATGCTAAGAACGAACCAACCGTTCACCTTGATTTTAATTTAATAACAGAATGATCACCCGGTATTTAATTAGGCGGGGTGTCACAACCACCATTTAAATAACAATGATATAAGATAAGTGAAATCAATTTTCAATCCCAAATTTTTTTGAGATGTCCCCACCACCTCTGTTGCCAGATTACGAATTTAGAAAAACATATTCGCCCTACCTTAACGAAATCTATTATACAAAAGTGTTAAGATTAAAAATTCCTTTTTAACTTTTTGGTAAAAAACTTTTAAACATCAATGGTTGAATACAGACATAAAAAAAACTTAGTTCTGGTTGGTGTGATGGTAAAAGTCTAATGAATAAAAGATGAAACATAATGAAATGAGGAGAGGGGGATTCGAGCACAATAAGTCTGTTTATGAGTATACCGCCGTACTAAAAAAACTCTGGCGTTATCGTTTAAAATTGGTAATTAAATTTATGAGTCTTGACTGATAAATAGCAATGATGAACAATAACAAACAAATGGATTAAGGGTATAAATTTAAGTGATAAAATGAGAGACAGAGAAAAAGAAAAAGATAGGGAATTAACGTGATTCAGCCCAATTCGGTGCCTACATCCACAGTGTTATGTAGGTGTATGTTATTCAGTTAGAATAAAATTGTCAGCAAAGTGGATATAAGTTCTCAAGTATCTCTCTAGTATCACTTTGTGTAGATGCTAAGTGTATCTATCTCTTTTGTCCTTTTAGGCGGGATTATTTGTTATTTATAGGAGAGGGAGAAAGAGTAGGGCAATAGGTGGAGTGCCTTTATAAGTCAGGCAGTTACCCCTTTATACATTCTAAGAGACGACTAATGATGATTCAATTATAATCAGCTGAAAGGGTGGACTAGTAACCCACGTGAGTATATTCTGAGCTATCCATACTACTTCAAGTGACCCACACATACCTTGGTGGGTTTATCTAATAACATCAGTTTATTGTGGTTAGTTATCCATCCGATGAGTAATATCACTGAGCCGGCTAGAAATATGATAAGTTGACAACGTTTAATGAGTAAGCCGAGCAACTTATGATGATAGGTGTGATAATATTAGTGGTCTAATTTATATTCCATAATTATAGTAAAACAAAAGCCCTTAAGACTTAATTCATGATTAGAACGAGTAGTATATTCTATGGAATATTAAATCTACAGAGTGGCTAGGGTGTGGAATGAATGGATAAAGTGTTACATGGTAGGATTTGATAGGCTACATAGAAATTTGGTCACCCATCTTTGTTTGTGAATTGGTAGACAGTCATGCTTGGTCGGCTGACGATCTCTGGGAGTTGACGTATCAGGACTTTTTATCCTCCTAGTTCAGTGGAAATAGATAAGATTTGGTAAGTGAAGTGCTCTAGGGGTACACTAGTAATAAATCGCCTCTAACGGTGAGTCACCATCAGACGAAGCATCAGATACATTTAACCATCATTAAACTTGGGGAACCGTAAAGACGTTGTTTAAGCGTATAAAATATCAGTTCCCACCCTTTTGATCACTTCACTTTTCATTAAAAAAATTATTCCAAAATACCTTTTCTTCGTCTCCAAGTACACAACCATTTGTGAGAGCTTCCATTTTTCTCTATATGGATCCTTTCTTCTTTCTTCCCTTTCCTCTGTAATTTTTCCTATTCTTACTAAAACTTGGGTTATAACGTTGATGAGAGTTCATTAGAAAAATTTAGGGCTACACATGGAATCCCTCCATGGGTAATAACTGAACATCTAAACGGGGCTTGTGACCTTTGTGCCTTGCCTGAGGGTAACTGATTACCTTCCATTTTTATTACAGAGTGTGGAGTCACTTTTTCCCCAACCGCTTGTTATTGGAATTTTTGTAATACTTTGATGTGGTCCCTACTCAAGTTGCCCCAAACACTGGGAGGATCGTTAATAGTGTACACCGCGTTAACGAACTGTATGGGACCCATATTGTAATCACGAAGTTGATGCGCTACTACCATTGGGTTACCACCAACGAAAACATTCACTATATGAAGACAAGATTTTTTAACAGAGCCATGAATATTAACCTCTTTGATTCCAATAAGGATTGTTGGGATCATGGTTTAATTGTGAAGAATTGGAAATTCGCCCATCTTCCTGAGGATACAGTATATGATGGGCCAAGATGCCCTTAGAAAGTCAGGGGAATAAGTTAGGAAATGAACTTAAAAATACTCCAGTCTAAGTTGTATTTTCTAATTACTGTTGATTTTATGTTTTTGTTTTCTGTTTTGTAGAAAAGATAAGAAAAAACGTCCTCGTGATGCCGACGTCAATTTTACTGACCTTGGATTGTGTGATTCTTGTAGCAAAGATTAGGCACTAAAGATCACCCCAGGTCGGATGCTTTCTTGCTGGGGTATAAGTGCATGATAACTTCTTTTGTGGGAAGACCCACTAAGGAGAGGCCAGTCGCCCCAATCCCTCTAAATAACCCAGAAGACTCAACCTATGAGTCTTCAGATTCCTCCCCAATATAAGGAGATAATTTTTTTTTTGAACAGATAACTTCTTAATCATTTGAACCTATATATGTTGATTTAGTGCCGACCAGTGTCTCCCAGGGCGAGATGGTTAAACAGAAGACCATTAATCTAATTGCCTCCCATGTCGGTGCGAAGTCGCCCTCACCAAATTGTCTGACGACCAAGAGGTCTAAAACTGAAGGTTTTAGCAACCCCCTAATTTTGGATACATCTACTGGGAAGGAAAATAAACCCCTGTACAAGAGGGTGAGAAATGACCCACATCCTCCTCCAGCTAAAATTGTTAAAAAGAAAATTATTGATAAGGATAAAGGTATTACCCTGTCCGTTGCTATTTTCCTTGAGCTTGCTCATGGCTTAATAAATTTTAGGGTCCTTTCAGCCAACCAAGCAACTGTGTCTTCCTTCCCCACTCAAGATTACTGGACCATGCAAATCACAATATATCCATTGTAAGTTGATCACCCATTATTTGATTTTTATTAACACTTCTCCCATCCCTTCTTCTAATGTCCTTTTTCGTCTATTTATCTCTTAGTTCTTGATCAATTATAACTAAGTCCTGAGGGGGAATGATAATGTGAAAGAGTTATCCTGTGATGTTGAGGTCACCTTTAACGAGCTTCAAAAATCCTTGGAAGTTGCTGGTTTATCTAATGAGGCCCAAATAAAAGAGAATAAAATTTTATATGAGAGGGTCAATATGTTGGAGATGGACAAGATAGTGGTGGATAACATCATTGCTGCCTTCTAAAAGTCAAGAAAGGGGGTATATGACGCCTAAGCCATAGTCGAGATGGCGAAGACCAATGATGCATAAACTTTGGCTTCTGCTATTAAGGTTAAGGAAGAGGCCTTCATAAAGGGTTGGTACAAGGTCTTTGCCCTTGTCTCTATGTAGATTAACTAGTTGAAGGAAGTTTTCTTCGAAGATGGGTGGGATGCAACTCTTATCAAGGGTAGCACAACCAAGTATTCTGATCTCTTTCAACTACACCTTCTTAGCACTCCTCCTCACATTGATTAAGAAATATATGATGATGATGAAGAGGAAGAGGAAGTTAGTGTTACTACTGACAATGAGAAGTTGATGGTCGTTGAACAGGGTAAAGGTCATGTCGATGCTGACAAGGAGAAGGTGGGGAAGTAAATTCCTATAGTTGGGCTTGGAGTGTTTACTTTTTTTGGTTTTTTATAACATATCAATTTATGGGGTTTAACCTGATGTAACTCCTCTTTATAATGAAATGTAACTTCTATTCGATATATTATTGCCCTAGTTAGATCATTGAAAATTATTTTCTTAATAGATACTTACATCTAACTACCTGGTTTGTAGTTTAATGCAAGACCGGCATCCATGGTCACCGTCCAGGGAAATTTTTAAGAAAGATGTAGTCGATTGTTTATCACTGGTCACAATGAGATCAACAAAGATGAGCTTGAGGAGCTACATGGACATGATGCATCTTCTCTGGCCAAGCAATCATACTTAAATCTGCATTTCCTTTTTCATTATGTGGTTATGTATGATGCTGCCTACCATTACCTGATTTTTGTTATACAAAAGAGCCATAAGGAATCAATAGAAATTCTTCAAGTCGATTATGATAAGAAGTTGGTTTACCTACAAAAGAGTAGTGTGTTTAACTAGAAGCTACTTTCTTTGGTGTCAACTTATTCCAAAAGAGTTCATTCTCACTGATGAACTGAGTGGTGTCAAAGAAGTTGCCACAATGCTTGAGCGAGAAAAAAAATCTTTATGGGCAGATCATAAAGGTCTAAAAAGTCTAAGCATGTCGATCAAAATGAGGGTGCCTACTTTTTAGAAAAATAGAGTGCTTACCTAAGGGAGGAGTTAGCTCAAATAAAGAAAGTCAAAGTCCATTCTTCTCAGTAGTGGGAGAGGATTTTACAGAGGGAGGAAGAGAGGACTAGAAAAACTTTGCTCAACTAAACTGTGACTATTAAAAATCAATTGTCCAGTATCAACAGGCTGAGTGAGAAGGTAGATCTCCTTACATATCAATTTCATATGCAGCCTCATAATATCTAAAGGAATGGTTATGATGAGGCCCTCATACACATGGATGAAGAACTTGACCATGCTAGGAAGGTCAGTTATAAGTACGGTTGGCTCAACACACTTTTTGTAGAGAAGGTTCTTAAGGAGGACGAGTTATGATATTGGCATGTTCAAGGTTGTTTAGAACACCCCAATCCTCCTTTTAAGATATATGTTTCATAGATTCCTCTAGAAGCCATCCTTATTACACGATGAGAAAATATCTTGGGGTCTACGACCTTGATGGGGACAAAGATCTACACCGAACACAAAATTTAGTGGATAAGATTAGTTCTAGCTGCCAATCCAGGATCAGAGAACCGAGGAAGACAATCACTCCTCAAGCATTAGATATTTCTTTTATTGGCCTTGAGAGCTTGCCAATCAAGCAAACCTATCCTCGCGAATGATGATTTTGTTGTAGTCCATTTTTTTGTGATTTCCTTGTAATAATTTTTTCACAAGTCATAATGAAAATTTATATTCATGTTTTTCTTCACTTCCTTCTCTTTTTCACAAGTAGATGTTGTGAGATATATGATAACAATTATAGTCTTTTGGATATTAAGCTATGTCATCTAGATGAGTGCCATGTGCTAAAAATGGTTCAAGTCATCTTGATGAGAGCCATGTGTTAAAATGGTTATACTAGTAGTTTAGTCTTATGATCATGTGGTTGACTATTTCTTGAATGATCTAACTTACTAGTCACCAATGTTGGATGAACATGGGCTATCCAGGCTTAGGTTCTACTGATGCCTTTTACTGGTCGCATGGATGAATCTTTTCATCCTAACTATGTGTCAGAATTAGTTACCTGAGATGACCAAATGTGATGGGACATATCCATGCATTTACCCACCTATGGTCGAATCTTATTATACATATGATTGTAAAAAATTTCCTCAAATTTAGTAAACTTATTGTTCTTGGTCTGCCTTAGGTAGAGATCATATATTAAGTGAAACTTCTCTAAGTGTCTTTTTGTGTTGCATGTGTAGATTAGATGTTTTAACACATCTCATCCCCTATACCAACAAAAAATATAAAATAAATAATAGTATTTATTAACAAACTTTTGTTTATCACTAATAAATGAGTTACAATAAATGAAGAGGCATTGCAAGTTTGCCACTACTGGTAGTATTTCCTTGGTGATCAGTATTCCAAGGATTTGTGAACTTCTCTCCTTCTAGTGTTTTAATTTTGTGAGTCCCTGGTCAAAGAACAACAGTTACTCTATATGGACCATGCTAGTTAGGCTCTAACTTGTTCCCCTTCTGAATGACTTCTTCAACACCTAGTCTCCCTCCTTCAAAGTTCTTGGTTTTACTTTTTATTGTAAAAACGAGTAGTCCTTTGTTGGTATATTGCCACCCGAAGTGCTTTGTGTTCTCTAACTTCCTCTACTAGATTGAGGTCTAGTATTCTCATTACATCGCTCTTTGGTAAGTCAAAGTTGACGACACGGTGACTTGGCAGACCAATTTCCTCGAGGACCACTGTTTCATTCTGAAGGCCAATATATAAGGGGTCTCGCCTGTTGCCATTCTCGAAAATGTTTTGTATGATCAGAGAACACTTTTCATCTCATTTACCCACCTATGGTCGAATCTTATCATACATACGACTGTAACAAATTTCCTCAAATTTAGTAAACTTATTGTTCTTGGTCTGCCTTAGGTAGAGATCATACATGAAGTGAAACTTCTCTAAGTGTCTTTTTGTGTTACATGTGTAGATGAGATGTTTTAACACATCTCATCCCCCATACTGACAAAAATGTAAAAGAAATAATAGTATTTATTAACAAACTTTTATTTATCACTAATAAATGGGTTACAATAAATGAAGAGGCATTGCAAGTTTGCCACTACTAGTAGTATTTCCTTGATGTTCGACGTTCCAAGGATTCGTGAACTTCTCTCCTTCCAGTGTTTTAATTTTTTGAGTTCCTGGTCAAAGAACACAGTTACTATATATAGACCATGCCAGTTAGGCTCTAACTTGTTCTCCTTCTGAATGACTTTTTTAACACATAGTCTCCTTCCTTCAAAGTGCTTGGTTTTACTTTTTATTGTAAAAATGAGTAGTCCGTTGTTGGTATGTTTCCACCTGAAGTGCTTTGTGTTATCTAACTTTCTCTACTATATTGAGGTCTAGTCTTCTCATTACAAAGCTCTTTGGTAAGTCAAAATTGAGGACATGATGACTTGGCAGACCAATTTCTATGAGGACCATTGTTTCGTTCTGAAGGTCAATATATAAGGGGTCTCGCCTGTTGCCGTTCTCGGCAATGTTTTTTATGGTCAGAGAACACTTTGCATATCATTAATCCAATTTATTTTAGCATTTTCCACTCGCTTCCTCATTCCATCGATCGAGGTTTTATTTGTTACTTTCATTTTCCTATTTCATTGTGGATGGTCAGGTATAAAATGTAGCTTTTGGATTTTAGATCATATGCAGTAGTCTTGAATTCTTGATTGTCAAATTGAATGTCATGTTTGGTGATGAAGGAATATGACATCCCATAATGGTAAATAATGTTCTTCCAAATAAAATAGAAGACCCTCTCATACAACATCTCCATTAGGGGTTTAGCCTCCACCCATTTGGTGAAGTAGTCCACTACGACGTACGAGTACTTGAACCTACCTTTGATCTTGGGTAAAGGTCCTACCAGATCTATTCCCACATTATAAACTCTCGGGGGATGTGATCGGTGTAAGAGAATCCCCCTAGCTTTTATGGATGGTGGAATATTTTTGCACTTAGTACACCTCTTCGCATAGTCAGCATAGTCTGACTTCATAGTGGGCCAGTGGTAGCCATATGTGGCCACATTCTTTACCTATGATCTTCCCACTGAATGTGCTTCACAAAAACTCTTATGAACCTATTTTATCACATCATTGACTTCGTTCGAGTTTACACATCTGAGAAATGGTACGATGAACCCTATTCGATACAGGATTCCCCTTTCTAGGATGTATATTGTTGCCTTATATCAGAGTCTTCTTACATCTTTAGGATGTGCTAATACTATGCAATGCTCTAGATATGCTCATCTAGGATCCATCCAGGACAACCCCTATTCCATCTTTATGAAGCCAGTACAATCTTTGTCACTACTTTTGTGCTTGAGAATCTCTACAAGCACTGTTCTTGTGGTTGATGCAAGCCGAGTAAGTGAGTTTTCTCAATCATTCTATGCCTTAGGAATTCTAACTATCCTAATAGTTGGGAATTTTGTCAACAAACCTTCAGCTATGGCTAGATATTTTTCCATAGACTCCTCCCTTGACTCGTATTCCCCAAAGACTTGGTTTACTATGATCTGAGAGTCACTATGTGCCTATATTTTCTCTGAGCCAAGGGATGATGCCAGTACAAACCTTGTTATAAGTGCTTCATATTTGGCTTCGTTGTTTGAGGCCTCAAATTGGAATCAAAGAGCGTATTTAATATCGATATCATCTGGCATTATGATTATTAAGCCCACTCCACTGCATGTGTCCACACCGGTATCTCTTCTGTAAAATTGGCATCGACCAAATGACCACTTTTAAATATCTTTTTTATTTTCTCTGAATCATGAGAAACTTCTTCTTACCAGGCCGATGACTCTGGTACATGAGCATTCTGGTCGGCCGAATTAATGGTAGAGATATCTCCTATAGGAGTCTGCTCAGTTAGAGGGAATGACAAGCTCTCTTTCGAAGAAGTCTTCTTGGTCTGTTTTGTGGATGTTCTTTTTTTGCAAAAGTTTTCTTTGCCACTTTTGCTACTGAGGTTTCTTTCGTAAAAGTCTGCTCGACTAGTTTTGTTATTTAAATGTTTCTAGCTATAAAATATGCCACGGCCTGCCCCTTGATGGTCATCCTAAGTTTATACTTGATGTCATAATCTCCTATTTCTACAACCCAAGCCATCAATCTGGCTTAGTGTAGAGGTAGGTATGTCTATACTATGATGGTATGAGCTCGAAAGCATGTATTTATCCTCCGATAAGCTTCAATTAGGGCTAGTTCTAGCTTTGGTGGTATAATAAATGATTCTTTGCACTCTGTTTTCTTATCAAATTAATGTCGAGATGGCTGCTAATTTGAACATGGACAAGTACAGATAAAGTTTCTCTCCCATGATAGGTCTTGAAAAGAGGGGTGGAGACCCCAAATAATTTTTCAATTTTAAGAAAGTGGCCTCACACTCGTCATTAGATTTAAATTTGTTTTGCAATACCTTAAAAAGGGTAGGCATATATCTATAGCCCATGAAAAAAACCTGTTTAACTCAGCCACCTGCCCAGCTAACCTTTCCACTTCTTTATTATTCACTGAGGGCTGCATGCTGATTACTGCTTGAATTTTATTTGGGTTGGCCTCAATGCCCCCCTATGATTGACTTGAAGCCCAGTAGTATCCCTTTATTTACCCCGAAGACACATTTTTCTGGGTTGAGCTTCATTTTGTGTTTCTCTAACTGGTCGAATATCTGTCCCAAGTCTCTGATGTGGTTAGTCAGACGTTTTTCTCTTCATGAGCATATCATTAATGCACACTTCCATATTTCTATTGATTTGACCTTTAAATACTTTGTTTACTAGCCACTATTATGTCTCTCTAGCATTTTTAAACCAAAAGGCATAACATTATAGCATTAGGTACCTCGGCTAGTGATACATGAAGTCTTTTCCTAATCTTTCGATTTTATTTTGATCTGGTTACACCTTAAATAAGTGTCCATGAAGTTGAGTAGTTCATGCCCTGAAGTATCATTGACCAACTAGTCAATTCTGGGAAAGGGATAGTGATCTTTTGGACATGCTTTATTTAGGTCAGTGAAGTCGACACACATAGAGCCATATTGGGTACTTAATGTCTTATATGGAGATCGCTTTCTATAACTTTTCCATTTTTTCTTGCACGGCCATGTTCTTTTCCAGACTAAATACATGTTACTTTTGTTTCACTGGATTATAATCCTTGACTATGCTTAGCTTATGATATATAAACTCTAGATCAATCCCTGACATGTTCTCATGACTCTAGGCAAACACATTCCTTCACTGTATAATAAAATCAACCAATTCTTTCTTGAGGGTAAAATCCAGTGATGATCTAATCTAAGCCATCCTCTCTGAGTGTTTGTCATCCAGGATAATTGATGCAATCTCCTTTACGAATTCCCCCTTAACCAACTTATCCTCATCTCGAGGATCTAGTTTCTCAATTTGGAAGGTCGTGGTCATTTTCGTTTGCTCCTCCTGGTTGACTGAGGTATAATTTCATTCACTAGATTCACCTTGACTTCATTTTACCACACTAACCACAAAATGAGTGGGTAACTTCATGTTCTAGTGTACAGTGGAAGGAACTGCCTCAAATTTCTTCAGTCCTACCCTGACAAAGATGAGGTTGTACGCTGAGTGAAAGTTCTTATCTAAGATGAAGAAATGGATATTCTTTATTCGGTAGTTAGGAAATGTGCCAATCACAAATTCTAATTTAATTGTACCCAATGGGTATACTTTATCTTCTAAGAAGTCAATGAACATTTGGTGATAGCATTGAAGCTTTCTATCCCTCAACCTTAGACTCTGGAAACAATTGTAGAATGAGACATCAGTTGAGATATCGTTGCCAGACAAAATGTTTGCCACCTTACTTTCATTTACCATCATAGTGATGACCAAAGGGTCATCATGTGGGTATAATAAACTGGACATGTCATACTCAGATAATTCAACCACCATGCAATCTTTATTCACTTTCCTAGGGCGAGTGTCCACAGTGCCCGTCAGGTTGATTTTTTTGATATCAGCACATGCCTTCACCTCATTGAGAAAGGGTTTCCTCTTCGCTGGCTCATATCCACCTCTTGCATCTCCCCCTGTAATAAGGTTATACCAAAAGGAGAATATTTTGACCTCATGTACAAGCTCCTTGGGTCTCTTGGGGAGGTTTGGATCATCCTCCGAATCATCATCCCTTGCTTTTTTCTTTTCGTCAGCCTTTCTAAAAGGGGACTCTGACTGCCTCTGAGGATTGTGCTCATCGTTGTGATCAGTTCGGCCTTATATGTCCACAAACTTTGACAGTTTCTCTTTTTTATTAGATTCTCTACCTCGTTCTTTCGGGCTAAGAAATTATTAGTGTTATGGTCGTGATCCTTATAAAACTCATATTACTTTCTCCCATCCCATCTGTTTTCTAGCATTTCAGTTTCCCATGCCATTTTAAGTCTTTATTATTATGAATCTACTCCAAGATGTGGTGGACACCCATTGTCAGAGGAGTTTACTTTTCGCATCTCTTCAGTTTGTCAAACTTCTTATCTTTCTACTTCGGCATTCATAATCTTCCCGACCTTAGATAATAACTACGTCATCATCCGGGGTGGATCCTTAGCCATTGCGGAATATAATTTCTCAGGTAGTAGACCACTCATTAGGGTTATGATGGTTGTCTTCTCACTATAGTCGATCACATCTAACTTCTCACTATTGAAACGGGTGATGAATTCTCAAGTTATCTCATCGACCTTCTATTGAACATTTAGCAGATGGGCCTCCCTCTTATCGGGCTTGGTTCTAAAGAAGAAATTACTGACAAAGGGATTAGACAGCTATTGAAATTTATCTTTACGATAGGTTGTTATACTAAATATGCACAGATCCCGTGTTTATACTAGAGGAAGCTAAAAAATGCATCTCATCTAGAATAGAATAAATATCGACCACAGTTTGATACTGTTCTACGTGCAACACTGGATCAGTCTTCCCATCATACTTCGGCATCACTATTGGCGGCTTGAACTTCATGGGCATGGGATAACCCACAATTGATGGGGATAATAAAGACCCTTTAACAAACCCTTTGTGTAGAACATCCTTTTATTTGGGAATTTCACCAAGACGATCTTTTAGATATTGAATTGACCCCTTCCAGGGCTGGTTGTCATATTCGCCTATGACTGGTAGACTATAACCTTCTACTGAACTCGCTTTCTTAGAAGTCTATTAGGATCGTGCCGACCCTCGAGCAATTGTCCTAGGTATAGTCAAACACTCTATACCCTTGGCGGCAAACCTTCTTGATTATTCATAACAATTGTCTAGGTCTTACAGGCTCTCTGTAATATTGCCACCTCATTTATCGTGGGTCTAGATGATTAAATGAAAAACCTTTATTCAAATTTTTTGGCAAGCTCTACCTCTCTTTGTAAAAGCTCTATTCATCATCAAATATTATAGTACTAATGGATTAGTTATTCCTCGGACAGTACCACATGTCGTCTTGGGATTTGGAATACCTAGAATTGCACCCTTTTTCTTGCAGACCCAAACTTAACCTCCTTGGGTTCTCTAATGCCCAATCACGGTATGTTTATCATCCTCCTCAACAAGGGTAAAAAGTGGCATTCTACCCTCCTGCCTATGTTCTCACCCCCTCCTAATTGGTGGTTTCTCCTCCGGGTCTACATTTCTCGACCTAGAGTGCGTGCGTCAGTTGCTTTATACTTTTTTTATAAATTCTTGGCCTTTTTCCAGGCTCAACAAAATTCCTTGTATGTCCCTCATTCCTATAAGGCTTGAGGGTGGGATTATATCATTTCGCAGCTATAGTGTGGATTTTCTCCCATTTTTAGAGATTACAAATGGTATATGAATAGTCCTGGATCAAGGATTTATTGATAGGAAATAGTAGAAAACAACAAATGACTTGTAAGTTTCCTACAGACGATGGCAGTCTACTATCATCTAAAATTGGTATTTGGATTTTTAAGTCTTTACTGATAAATACTAATGATGAACAATAAGAAATAAAAATATTAGCGGCCTAGATTTAAGACAGAGTTAAAAGATAGAGAAATAAATAGGGAATTAATGTTGTTCGGCTCAATGTGGTGCCTACATCCACAGGTGTTATGCCAGTGGTTGTTATACAGTTACAATAAAGTCGTCAGCAAAGTGGATACAAGCTTTCAAATATCTCTCTAGTATCACTTTGTGTGGATGCTAAGTGTATCAATCTCTTATATCTCTTTAGGTGGGATTGTTGTACTATTTATAAGAGAGACAGAGCGGAAAAGAGAGAGAGAGAGTAGGAGGATAAGTGCAGTGCCTTTATAAGTCAAACAGTTACCCCTCTACATTCTAATATACGTCTAATGATGATTCAGTAACAATCAACTGAAAAGGTGGGTTGTTAACCCACGTGTGCATAAGCGAAGTTGTCCATATTCCTTCACGTGACCCACACGTCCCTTGGTGGGTTTAACTAATAACATTAGTTTGTTATGGTTACTTATCTATCCGACTAGAAATATGACTGAGCCGACCAGATATATGATAAGCTGACTATGTTTAATGATAAGGCAAACACCTTATGACGACAAGTTTCATAATATTATTAGTCTAATTCATATTCCATATTTATGATATAACATCTGAGTCTCTTAGTTTCAGGACCCCACACACCACAAGTCCACTATAACAACAGTGTAGGTACAAAATATAGTTTATAACAATTAAATAAATAATTTAAAAATACACCAAGTATACCATGGCTAGTATAAAACACCCCACAAGTACTGAAATATACCAAATAATAAAATAGAAGACTTAGTAGCACACATAGCTTCACACCCAAGACAAGAGTATCCAATGAAGATGTAACATAAAAATCAAATTTGAATAATTTTTGGTTGTTACATATGGTTAGAAGATCAAATATAAAAGACAAATATAAATAAGGGTCTTTACTTTAGGATTTGATGATGCAACCGTGTGAAAACAGAAAGTCAGTTTATGTAAAATAAAAGTTTAGATCATGAGTTTTACAAACTACAAAAGGATCTACACAAATCTGAACAAAAAGGAACCAAAACATGTTTCAAAGTATGTATAAGTTCCAACCATAGATTTAGTTTGTGAATCGGATCTACTAAACATAAAAGATATATACAAATAGATAGATAGATAGATAGATAGATAGATAGATAGATAGATAGATAGATAGATAGATAGATAGATAGATAGATAGATAGATAGATAGATAGATAAATAGATAGATAGATAGATAGATAGATAGATAGATAGATAGATAGATAGATAGATAGATAGATAGATAGATAGATAGATAGATAGACAAGCTCCAGTACATACCAAGTGTACATACTGATTTTTATAAAATATTAAAAAAAATTGAGTTAAGTTTTTTTTATGTGGTATTTTAACATTTTACGGGATCCATATAAAAAAATCAACTCAAAATAACATTTTTTGCTATTTTCCAAAAAATCGCTCAAACTTTCACACCTTTGAAAGCACTTTAAATGTTGTGAAAGTTTGATCGATTTTTTCAAAATAGAAAAAAAATATTGAGCTGATTTTTCTTATATGGGTCCATTGAAATGTTTAAATACCACATAAAAAATTCAACTCAATTTTTTTAAAATTTTAGAAAAATAGGTTTGTGCCAGCAAGAATATATAGTTAGTATGTATAAGAGTCTCTCTCTCTCTCTCTCTCTCTCTCTCTCTCTGTATATATATATATATATATATATATATATATATATATATATATATATATATATATATATATATATATGTGTGTGTGTGTGTGTGTGTTAAAACATGTTTATGTAGATCAGTCCGAGAAAAGAAGTTAAAAAAATTAAGGATTGTTTAAAACATGTCACACCAGTTTAAACACTAAAAACTCAAAGTCACATACAAGTAAGATATATTGATATGCATTTATGTAAAAGAGTTAGAAAATATACCAACATATCTCAAAAGGCAAAGCTAAAGTTTTAAGGGAGTGAACTCCAATAGCCTCAAGTGACCCAACCTAGAAAGCCCCAAAAAGGTTTCAAATGATCAAACCGAGAAAAATTCTCAAACTCAAAACTAACATCTAAACCCTCATCCTTACAAAATATATATTGGAAGATTTATAGGATAAAAAAAGTATTTAAAAGAGGTTTAGAAAATCTCTAAGAAAGATGTAAAAATGAAAAATTTTAAAGACAAAATGGATGAGAAAATTTTGACTGCGTTTAGTTTAGGTTTTACAATTTTCTTGACTTTAAAAAAATGAACAAAAGCCGACACAAGTAAAAGAGTCATTCCCCAATAAATAAAGGCAAAGAGGTAAATAACTACGGGAATCAAAGGGCAGATTATGCATCATAAAAAATAAAAGTCGGCGACGGTACATGCCTAATTGAAATGGAACTATGGAGGGAAATATGGTAAAACAACCCCACACAGCCCATCGATCGAGTAGACCAACCCCGAGTCTCACGCATGATGAAATCATGTGGGCCACACACCAGTATGATTGGTTAAAAATCAATCACGCGGATTAAATCAAAACGACCAACTAGTTTCCAAAAATATGCCATTTCAATTTTGTGCTAAATATAATTAAGAAACAAAAATGATTTTAATTATGTTAATTTTAAAATGTTTAAATCAGAATTTAAAAATTCTAAAAAATCATATAAAATGTGAAAATTAATTTTAAAAACTTGAAAATTATAAAACCATGAAATTTATAATATAAAAAATATTTGAATATAAAATACATATAGGATTAATTAATTACAAAATAAGAAATATACTAAATAAATTCAAATTATGGTTTGAAACTGTAGAAAAAATTCTTTAAAAATCTTTTTAGGATTATATTTAGTGTGTGCAATGGTCCGGGTGTATTTGGGGCTGTTATTACAAAATTGAGTAAATAGAAATTCCTTAAAATTTAAAAAGTGTACTTTCAGTCTCCTCCTTTGGTAAATTTTGGGAGAAACCAAATTAAGTCTACAAAAGCCACACACACACAAGTACATAACTCAACTAAATACAGATTCTTAAAAAAAGAGTACATAACTCAACAAAGAAAATGTGTTCTAAGAGACTAAACAAATAAATCAAAAAAACAAGAGTCACAAGTTCGCCAAGAATACAACATACAAGTATAAGAGTCTCACATTCTCCCCATGTTTGTCATAAAGGGACAAAGGGGAAGAGCCTACAAAGATGTTAGTACCACAAAATATTATGATAAAAGAGGTATTAATCATACAATCCTAACATATTTAACTAGGACAGGTACAAACACCAATAGACATTCTAAGAGTTTCAAAACATTGATTATATAATGGTTTTGTGAAAAAAATTGTCAATTGATCTTTAGTGTTAAAATATTCAATGTCAATTTCCTTTTTCTCCATCAATTATTGAATAAAGTGTTCTCTCATTTTATTATGTTTTCTTTGATAATGAAAAACAGGATTCTTTGAAATACTACTTGCACTTTGATTGTCATGTACGATTAAAGAAGATGTTTCATTTAAGTCATAGTCACTTGACATTTGTTTCATCCATAGTAGATGAGTACAATAACTGCTAACAATAATATATTCGACCTCTGCTAGTAAAAGCGATATGCAGTTTTGCTTTTTAGAGCACCAAGAGACTAGATTACATCCTAAGTAAAAATAACCACCAAAGGTGCTTTTACTATCATCGACACAACCAACCCAGTCAGCATCTGTATACCCGATTATCTTAGAGTTAGTGTCAAAGGTGTACATGATACCATAGTTTATAGTTTCACTTGAATATTTAATAATACATTTTATGACATGTAAGTGGAATTCCTTAGGTTCACATTGATATCTAGAGTGCGTGAACACACGCTATGCATTATATAGGTCTACTCGCGGTTAAGTAAAGTAAGTGGCCTATCATACTACGATATAAAGTGAAATCAATATTTTTACCGATTAAGTCTTTTGAAAGTTTAATAGAAGAACTCATAGGTGTTCTAACAGTCTTAACGGTAGTTAAACTAAAGCATTTGATCAAATCGATAGCATATTTCTATTTACAAATAAAGATATGATCAAGTTTTTGAGCTACTTGAAGACCTAAGAAAATTTAGAGTTCTCCTATCATAGACATTTGAAATTCTGATTTCATAGTTTCAGCAAAATTTTCAACTTTAAAGGGAGAAATTGGCCCCAAAACTATGTCATCAACTTAAACTTGAGCAATTAACAAACAATTTTTGTTACATTTTCTATTAGGAAATTTGCTATTAGGAAATTTGCTAACCTATCATACCAGGCACGAGGGGTCTGTTATAAAAAATAAAGGGATTTCTTTCATCCAAATACATGATTTGTAAAGAAAGGATCTAGAAAACTTTTAGGTTTTTCAACATAAACTTCTTCATTTAAAATTCCATTTAGGAATAGAAATTTTATGTCCATTTGATAAAGTTTGATTTTTAAAGGGCACGAAACAATAAGTAAAATTCTAATATATTCTAGTCTAACTACAAACACAAATGTTTCAACCACATCTATCCCATCTATTTGAGAGAAACCTTTTGCTACTAGTCTAGCCTTATTTCTTAAAATATTTTCAGACATATAACACTTATTCTTAAATATCCATTTAGTTCCAATTATGATAGTGGGAGTAGGATGTGGGATCAAATACAAAACATCATGTAGTGTAAAGTGTCCTAGTTCTTCTCTCATTACTCACAACCAAGATTTATAAATTAGTGCTTATTTTACATATTTTGGTTCAATTAAAGATACAAAAGATTGAGATCTAGTTGTTATTAGGTCTTTAATATTTCCTACAATATTTTCCTAAGGGAAACTTGCCTTAACCTAGTTAGGAACATCGAGTTCATCGGGTGGTAGAGAGCTAGAATCACCATTTGTTGATTATTTTTGCAAATTTTAATTTTCAGATTGGTCAACAAGTAAAAGATTCTCATTTTTTTCCAAATGATGAAAAACACTTTCATTTGCAACAACACTAATGGATCCCATTACAGTTTTTATTTTAAGGTTAAGCACATTATATGCACGACTATTTTGTGGATAACCTAAAAAGATAGCCTTATATTATCACCTCTAGTGTAAAATTTAGACAAGTGTTCTCTATCATTGCAAATATAGCATTCACTGACAAACACCCTAAAGTATTTGAAATTAGGTTGTTTGTCATAAATAATTTCGTATGTTGTTTGTTTAGACTTTTTCCTTAAGTACACTCTATTGATTATATGGCACGCGGTTTATATAACCTCAATCCAAAAATATTTTGGCAAATTTTTTACTTGAAGCAAGACACGAGAAACTTCTCCTATGGTTCGGTTGTTTCTTTCACCTCTCCCATTTTATTGACAGGCTTGGGGTGCAATAAACTCATGTTTATACCCATTTCCTATCTAGTACTCTACTACACCCGTATCTTTAAACTTTTCATCCATATCACTTCGAATCTTAGTTACATGAATATCCCTTTGATTCTCAATCCATAATTTTTTTTTTTTTTAAAGTGTCAGATTTTTCTTTCATAAATGCAACGCAAATAAATCTAAAAAGGTCATCTACAATGACAATAATATATGAGTTTCACATATACTAGTAGTCCTATATTGGCCCATTAAATCCATGTGTAGTAATTCTAAAGAATAAGATGTTAAAACATCTTTAACTTTCTTTGGGGGGGGGGGGGGGGATTTATGCATTTTCCCTATTTGACATGGTCCACAAATAAAATATTTGATTTTAGATAGTTTAGGTATACTAAGTACTAGTTGTTGACTAGTTAATCTAAATAGATTATTATAATTAATATGTCCTAGCCTCTCATGACATAAGTCTATGTCATTTATCCTAGCAAACAATGTTTTTTTAAATCTTTGCTTTGAGTAACAACATAGAAATTATCAGGTGTCCTTTCACCACAAAGAATTATTTTCTATCTTGACTTAATTTTCACTCTATTTTTGAAAAGTTAAAAATATGATAAGTGTTGAAAAAAATTAGCTTTAAGTCCTTCAACTAATAATACTTCATCCAAGTTAGGATTCCCTTCACCTATAATAGTTCCTTTACCTATGATTTAGGATGTTTTTCCATCTCCAAAAGTGAAATTTCCTCCAACAAATGTTTTTAGTAAGTAAAATATTATTTTATCCCAGTCAGATGTTTACAATACCCAAAAATAAGGTACGACTGACAGTTTTTATAAGAGGCATTTAATGCTGATACGATAACATTGCATCTCTGTTGGTAGCTTAATTCTTCTATCTTAATCCAAACTACCTTAGTTTTTGGAAAATGATTTTTAGAGTTGTAAGGCATTGGCTTAGGAGGTGTGGGTTTCTTAACAGGTTGAGCCTTAATGGTTCTCCTAGTTCCATTAATTTTCTCAATTTTTTCTGTTTTGATTTAATCATTTGTAAAAAAAATTAGTCTAAGTGACCAGTGTTGCAATAAAAATTGCAATGATAAATCTGGTTAGCAGTATAATGAGCATGATTTTATTTTTATTTTTGAAAATGTGGTTAGATATATGAACTTTGGAGGATTCTAGATAGTCTACATTGGAGGATACAAATTTAGTTCAAATATATCTTTTCCTTTAAAACCAAGTCCTTATTTCTCACCAAAAGAAGACTTTTTAGAATTCAACATTTAATTTGGTCACAGCTCTTTTGAGCTTAGATTGAAATTCATCAAAATTAGTTAAGGTATCTTTTTATTTTTATTTTAATGAAAAAAAAACTTTCATTTATTTTTGAAATATTTTTCTCTAACATCAATTTTTCAGTCTCAAACTCTTACACTTGCATAGAAGATTCACCATAAATTAGGTGAATTTGATTATTAAGAACATCAATTTTAAATAACATCCTAGCATTAACTTTGCCTAAATTAATACACTTTTTCAAAGTAGACTTATACGGTTTCTTAAAATGTAGGTTATCATCAGCACAATCACTATCACAAGATTCTATTCTACGGGAAGATTCATTATACACATTATTTTCATCATCCTAGTTTAAATTAGAATCATAAAAGGGTTTAAATATAGTAGTAGGAGTATGATTATACATAGGAGTCTTAATAGATAATAAAGTATTTATAAGAGGTAGATTGTAATTGTCTATAAATAATTTAGAATCATCAGACACAATATACCAATTATCAGTTCCATTATCAAACTCCTTTAAACAAATAGGAGTAAAAGCCATAAAGTTATAACAACTATCACTATAATCACTGCTAGAGTGAGAACTTTTAACCCAAGTTTTGAATAAATGGGCTTTTTGAGAAGATTGCCATTTATTTTTTTAAAAATATTTATTATCATAATGACCAAATTTATTACACTTTTTACATTGAATATGACTTAAATCTTTATTATGGTCATATTTTTCAAAATATTTCTCTTCATACTATTTTTCATGTGGCCTATCAGTATAACTAGGTTGTTATTCTCTAGATGCAATTTTTTCCTAAACTTAACGAATTTCTTAAAATATATAGACAATAAAGAAATTTCATTATCTAATAACTCAAGAGACAAAAAGGAATCATCAACATTGGATAATGAATATACAATAGCAAGATGGTTAACAGTATATTTAAACACTAAAGATAGTTTCTTAGTGTGCACTTTTGTTTTTCCTCTTTGATTTTCACAAAGGCGGTTTCAAGTTAAAATGTTTTCATTTTACTACATAACATTTCAAGTGTCGTGTTAGGATCGACTATTTCTTCAATGGCCATGAAAAAAGTATGAGATAAAGATATATGTATTTTAGCACATATTTCAGAATCATCATATACAATACCATTAGCATGTGACTGGTTAACAATATCTTGCAACCTAAGATAAATATCATCAAAATTTTCATTATCTTTCATTAATATGGTATCATACATATGAACTAATAATTGTAACTTAGCCCTTTTAACCCCATCATCACCCTTATGTGTAGACATTAAAATCTGCCAAGCTGCCTTAGAGGTGGTGCAGGCCAACCCACTGATTATCAAATAGCATTTCTGCCTTTATTATTATATTGTGAACTCAGTTTCTCCTCTCTAGTCCATTGAGAAAGAGGTTTTCTTTCATTTCTTTAAACATCACCTTCACCAATAACTCTAGTTGGAAGAGAAAAACCATTATCAATCATAATTATCTCCTAATTGTTTAATACGTGCAATCATTCTTACTTTTCAGTAAGAAAAGTTTGCACCATCAAACATAGGTGGATGTACAGAACTGCCATTTCGGTCTTCTATTTAATATAAATTTTAAAGAAAAGTAAAAATATTTTTTTTAAACCAAAGTAAAAGTGATGCTTTAATACAGCTTGAAAGTAATCTATTACAAAAAAGAGTTAAGATTAAAAATTCTCTTTTTAACTTTTTTGTAAAACCTTTTAAACTTTAATGGTTCAATACACACACACAAAAAAACTTAGTTCTGGTTGGTGTGATATTCATAGTCTAATGAACAAAAGATGAAAAAATTGAGATGAGGAGAAAGGAATTTAAACACATTAATTTTGTTAATGAGGAAACTAGCATATTAGAAAACTCCGTATCTTTTAGTTCCAACATCACGTACACTACAAGTCCACTATAAAAACAACTTAAGTACAAAATACAGTTTATAATGTGTAAATCAATTAGTACAACCAATACACCCTGTATACCAAGGATAGTACAAAATAACTACACAACTACTAAAATATACCAAACAACAAAATAGAAAGCTTAGTAGTACAAACATTGATTTACACTCAAGACATGAGTTTCAGTGAAGAAGTAACATAAAATTCAAGTTTTTATAATTTTGGTTTTCACAAATGGTTGGGAGATTAAATCTAAAGACAAAGATAAAAAAGAGTCTTTGATTTAGGATTTGACGATTCAACTGTGCAAAAATAAAAGGTCAGTTTTCATATAAAAAGGTTTTGTATCATCAGTTTTACAAATCACAAATGGATCTACACAAATCTGAATAGAAAAGAACTAAATCTTGTTTCAAAGTATATATGAACTTTAACCACATATTTAGTTCATAAATGAGATCTACTAAACATTATATATATATATATATATATATATATATGTGTGTGTGTGTGTGTGTGTGTGGTGACAATTATTATGCAACACAAATAAATATGAAAGAGGTGATAACCAAGAAAAGACAAATAAAAGGCCAATCACACAACAACGGGAGTACGTGGTTCATCAAAGAAGTGCCTACGTCCACGGTGGTTCAGTCAGTGTTATTTCTCTATATTCTGAAGAGTAAGTACAGAGAATACAACTTGTCCTTTGCCCCGGACTTGGGGTTTAATTTATACATGTATGTGTTGGAGTAGTGGGGGTGATGGGTTCCTCTTTATTAGCCATCTCCCTTTCATGGGATCGTGTTCCCCCACAACTTCTCTTCATGGGATCGTGGAGTAAATGGATGAGTACCAGAGGTGATGGGCCTGGGTTTTGGGCCGCTGAGGAGGGGCTACTCGTCCAGGCCTTATGGTGATAAAATCGGGGTACCCACAATTGCCCCTAAATTTGTTGGGCCGTTCTTACGGGTCTGATGAATTTAAATGATCAGCAATGATGGTTGATTTCTTTGAAAACTGTGAAGTTGCTTTGGCGGCACCCGCTTCGCTATCCGTGCGTTATGATTAGTTTTGAAGGCTTGTTGGAATAAGACACATTTTCTCTTCGTCGTTCCAGCTTTTCCAGCAATCTTCTATCTTCTGAGAACTCTTAAGTTTTGTACCTTCTGTTTTCGGTCTCCACTCTCGTCGCTTCTTCGCCTTTTGATCTGATCTTCTGTACTGTAAGTCTTTCGTGCCCTTTTTCTTGAGTTTATAGTTTTTCTTGTATTTTTCCAATGGCGAAGATTGGGAATAGGTCGGTAACTGAGTTTAGAAAATTCTACGGTATTCCTGAGTGGGTAGAGATTGAGTGTTGTGCCTCGCCGCCTAGGAACGTTAGGGACATAGAGGATGCACATTGGATTCACGTCCTGTTGCTCTCCCAGGGGGGTCTTACCTTTCCCCCTAATGGTTTGTTTCTGCACTTTTTTAGTTATTTTGGTATTGTGCCTCAACAATGTTCGCCCAATGTATGGGAAATAGTGAACGGTGTGCATAGGATAAATCAATTGTATGGCACAAGGTTAGGGCTTGCCGAGGTCTGCTTTTGTTATTCTTTTTCTCGTATGAGTTCAGGTGTTCTGTACCTTAAGGCTAGGAGCCCTGATAGGGTATTGGTAGTAAATTTACCTGATTCCCATAAGGACTACTGGCAAGAAGGTTTTCTCGTTAGGAACTGGCAATACTCCCCTCAATTTGAAGGGTCGAGGTCTAAGAGGTTCACTATTCCCTTTTATGGGGAAGAATATATAGGTAGATGTTGTATTATTGTTTCAACCTTTGCGAAATTTGTGATTTTTCTAACTTCTCCTTGCTTTCTCTTTTTCAGCGAAGATAAAGAACTTGGAGCCAGCTCTCAGCGAGGTTCGTATCTCGGAACTGGTGAAAGCTTGGAACATCAGGGAACCTTTGGGTGACGGCGAGCATCCTAGGTCTGCTGCTTTTCTGCTTGAATACAAGAACACAGGCTCCAGCTTCATAGCCCGACCTGTGGAAAGTGTTCCGGACTTTGACTCTTCCGAAGAGATTTCTGCTGAGCCCATCTAATTGGACGAGGAGGAGAGCAGCTCGGAGAGCGAGCCTGCAGGTGTTGTGAGTAATTTGGGTGGAGGCAGTGCTGATAGTAGCAGTTCATCGAGTACTACCAGCAGTCTAGGTGAAGAAATGCCTCCCAGGAAGAATCTAATCCGAGATGATGATGATGATGATGATGTGCTTCTTGCACAGAGGTCCAAAAAATCGAAGACCGTCTCCGAGGCCATAGCTACTGGTTCTCGGCCTTCCTCTTAAGAGCAAGAGAAGAAGAAGAGAGAGGAGGAGCAGGCGAGGGAGAGGGAGAAGAAAAAGGAGGAGGAGAGGAAGAAGGTGGAAGAGAGAAATAGGAGGGAGAAAGAGAAGGAGGAGGAGAGGAGGAAGATGGAACTGAGGACCAAGACCGGTCAAGCCTTGGTTCCAGTATCTGCTTTGCCTGAGGGGGCTTCGGTGGCCACCTCTCCTCAACTCGCCCCTGCGCTGCTTGAGAGGGCAGTCCTCCCTGCAGATCGCGAGAGGGCGTTAGGGTCTGATCAACTGTCTTTGCAAGCTAGCCAGAGGCTTGCCTTGGTAAGGTTTCTTTTCTACTTCTCAACTTCTTCTAATCTGTTTTGATGGTTTCTTTTTTCTGATCTTTCCCTTATTTTTTGCAGTTTGTGACTGACTTCGCTGTGCTCTATCGCTCTCGCGACGAGCTGTTGAGAAGGAACAGCGAGCTGGAGAAGCAGAATTATACTCTGGTGGCCAGGGGTTCTCAGCTGGAGGCCGATCTGAAGGCTGCTGATGCGGATCGAGCTTCTTCTGCCTTGGCCCTTGCTAATTCTGCTCGTGAGAGAGATAATGCTGTCAGGGAGCTCGGCGAGCTGAGGAAGTCGTATGATCAGGTCTGCTCTAGCAAGCTGGACTTTGTGGAGAAGAACAGGGTTCTTGCCGAGCAGCTAGAGGCGGAGAAAGCCCAGGCAGCCACTCTTAAAGAAGATTCATACAATTCTGGCTGGGCTGCTACGTATGAAGACGCCGAGGTTCAGATAGGCTATATTAGCCGTCTGAACTTCAAGAAGGGGTGGAACAAGGCCCTTGTGGCTGCTGGGGTGGATGTTGCATCCCCACTTTTTGACGAGCATGATCCAGGGCCCAAGCCAGTTGTGGATGAGGGGCCAGTCCCAACTGCTGAAGGTACCAATCCTGTTTCTCGGGCGACCCCTTTTGATGCTCCCTTGGTCGAGGAGGCAGTGGATACCCCTGTAGAGGGTAATGCCCCTGCTGATGCTGATAAAGACAAGGGTCCATCCACCGAGGTTGCTAAGTGATAGGGATTCTTTGTAATTTTTTCCTTTTTTTTTTGTTCTGATGTAACCTCGCTCATTATCAATGAAAAGATTTTATTCTTGTTTATGCTGATCCCTTTCTTTCCTGTTTCTTTTATTTGTAGTTGGTTGATGTGGATGACTATATTCCTGTTACCTCCCAATTAGGTAGGACTCTGGGTCCTAATGCAAGCCCTGCAGTTCGCCAGGCTTTTGCTAGGCTTTACAGGTTTGCTAAGTCAAGGAATCAGAAATATAAGGATCAGTCCGAGCTGGTGGCCAAATTGAAGGACGGGCTCCAGGAAATGGAAGAGATCGGAGCTTCAGTGCAGGAAGAGGTTAGCGAGCTGAGAGCAAAGTTACTGGAGGCCACCGAGATCAATCAAGTCGTGGAGTTTCTTCAGCGGGAAAATGACGACCTGAGGCGGGAGGTCTTGAAGCTTAAGGAGCATTCGTCGAGCACTGCTTCGGCAGTCCTACAAGGCTCTTCCTCTTCACGAGCTGTTCGGCCTCCCCTCCCGCGAGCTGGTAGGAGTACGTGGGGTAGGAGTAGGGATACTGAGGAGCAGCGTGAGAGGGAAATGGAGGAGCTGCACGGTGATGTCCACCGAGCTTACGTAACTGCTGCTGGGCTCCAGAGGGACGTTACCCGACTGCGGCATTTATTCAAGAAGGGCCCTCGCCAAGTGTGGACTGATGGCTATGATCAGGGCTGGCTGGATGCTCCCACAAGATTATCAGAGTTCGAGGAGCTTTCCTTTATCAGGGGGTGGTTGAGTGCTCTCAAAGAGCTGCAGGTCTCGAGAAATTCGATATTGTGGTATCGGCATGAGATGTCTCCGTCTACTCTGATGCCCAATCCATTCAGGCGAGATGACCGATGGATTCCTATCGATGCTATTCCTCGGCGGCTACTAGAGTTGGACACAAATGAAGTTGTTGAGGAACTCGATCCTGCCCCTGATGACGGGAGGAGAGCTAAGGTTGCTGACTACCTTGTTCGGAGGCTTCCCCCTTCTTGATAATTTATTTTTTAATAATTGTAAATGCTTTGGGCGAGCCTTTGCCGACTAAACATGTACTATTATTTTTTGTAAATATAAAAGATTAATGGAAAGTTTGAGTTTTGGGCGATTTTTCCGACTAAACGTGTTTATCGAATCTCTGTTATATTTTTGCAGCTTCACAATCTTTATCTTGTCATGTGAGTGTCCGCCCAGTCCAGTATTAAGAATACCATTGTGCTCTCTCTTTACCTTTTAGGTCGTGTCGTCACACTCCCTTAGGTCTAAGAGGGGCAATTGGCGAGGACACACCTATTATTGGATGTCTTCATCCGGTCAGGATTTTGTTTAACCACAGTATGTTTGATGCCTAAGAATACTCTGTAGGGCTTCATATATTGCCATGGGCAATGCTAAGAGGTCTGTCGTGCTTCGTAACGATGACCTGAGGAGGGGTGTTCCCCTGCTATGTCAACTATTATACCTGTTCTTTGAAAAGGATGTGCAATAAGATATAATTGTTACTTTTTTAGAGAGTAATCAACTGAGAGATTTTTATTGGTGAATAGAGAAATAAACTGTCTTTTCCCAAAATGAGTACAATAAAAGATCTAACAATAGAACTCCTAAAAGTAGAATTTCTTGACATTAGCTGCGTTCCATGCTCGTGGTATCTCTCTGCCCTCCATCGTTTTCAAATGATAGGCACCTTGCAGATCGTCTCTAATTATCTCATAAGGTCCCTCCCAGTTTGGGCCCAGTTTACCATCTGATGGCTTCACTGTGTTGCCCAGGACCTTTCTTAGGACATAGTCTCCAACTTTGAACTTCCTCGGATTGACCTTTTTGCTGTAGTGCTTCGCGAGCTGTTGCTGATAACTCGCTAGTTTTACTAGGGCAAGTTCCCTGCGCTCGTCGGCCAAGTCGAGTTCAGCGAGCAAAGCCTGATCGTTCTGATTCTGCTCGACAAGGTCGGATCTCATTGTAGGCAATCCTGCTTCTAATGGGATGACCGCTTCCATACCATATGCTAGTGAGAATGGCGTCTGACCTGTGGCTCGTCTGGGAGTCGTTCTGTATGCCCATAGGACATGTGGTAGCTCGGTAGTCCACGCGCCTTTGGCTCGTTCTAACCGCTTTTTTAATCCAGCGATCACTGTTTTGTTGGAAGCCTCAGCTTGTCCGTTGCTCTGAGGATAAGCTACTGAGATGAAGTGGTGCCTGATCCTGTGTTGGTCGCAGAAGTCCTGAAAGGGGCCACTCTCGAACTGTGTTCCATTGTCAGTGATGATGGTTCTGGGGATCCCGAATCGAGTGATTATATTTCTCCATATGAACTTCATCATGTCAGCATCTCGGATGTTCGCCAGTGGTTCTGCCTTGATCCATTTGGTAAAGTAATCAGTTGCGACCAACAGGTATTTGCGATTGCCGGCAGCGGTGGGCAGTGGTCCCACGATGTCCATTCCCCACTGGGCGAAAGGCTAGGGGCTGGTCAGGGATTTCAATTCGCTGGCAGGCTGGAGGACCATGGGGGCGTGAAGTTGGCATTTTAGGCATTTGCGGACATAAACTGCGGAGTCCCTTTGCATATATGGCCACCAGTAACCTTCCTTCATTGCTCGGAAGGCTAGAGACCTTCCTCCGACGTGACTTCCGCAGATTCCTTCGTGGAGCTCGTGAAGCACTGTCTTGACATCGCCTGGGTGGACGCATCTAAGGTAGGGTCCGGAGAAAGATCTTTTATACAAGTCGCCTCCCGTGGATAAGTGAAAGCGAGCAGCTTTGACTCTTATCTGGTGGGCAGTCCTCTTATCCTCTGGGAGCGTTCCGTTCTTCAAATAGTCTCTTACGGGATCCATCCAACTGGGGGCTGGTTCCAATTGGAGTATTTGTTTTGCTTTTGTCAGCTCGCAATTGGGGTGAATGCTCGGGTAGCTAAGGAAATCGATAGGGATTATCCTTTTAAGGCTGGAATCAACTGCCGAGCTTAGGGCTGCCAAAGCGTCAGCGTGGCTGTTCTGCCCCCTGGGAAACTGTTGGATGTTGATTTCTTCAAAGTTCGTCATCAAGTTTCTTACCAAGGAGAGGTAGGCTTCCATCCTCTCATCCTTCGCGTTGTAGTCTCCACTTATCTGATTGGAAACTAGTTGCGAGTCTCCGAATACCTGTAAATGCTTTGCTCCTAGAGTTTGCGCCCTTTGGAGACCTGCAATTAAGGCTTCGTATTCTGCTTCGTTGTTGGAGGCTGCAAATCCCAGCCTGATTCCTTGCTCGAGGACTGCATTTTCTGGAGTGATGAGAACAATTCCTACTCCTGCCCCCTTTGAGTTGGAGGCTCCATCAACGAATAGCTTCCATCTTCCCCCTGTAGCCTGGTTGTTTTGTTCTGTTGGCTTAGGCTGGTCGAGAGGTTCTTCGCCCCTGAATTCAGCTATGAAGTCAGCGAGGATTTGACCCTTGATAGCTGTCCTTGGTTGAAATTGGATGTCAAACCGGTCGAGCTCGACTGACCACTTAGACAGTCTGCCCGACAAATCCGCCTTCCTTAGGACAGCCTTGAGGGGGTGTGATGTAAGGACAATGATCGTGTGAGCTTCGAAGTAATGCTTCAGTTTCCTCGAGGACATTACTAGGGCGAATGCGAGCTTTTCCAATGGCAGGTAGCGCTGCTCGGCATCTATTAAGGTTTTGCTCGCGTAATAGACTGGATGTTGGATCCCTGTGACTTCACACATTAGCGCTGAGCTGATAGTATGGCTGGATACAGAGAGGTAGAGGTACAAAGGGTCCATTTGCTGTGGCATGACGAGCAGTGGTGGGGAGCTAAGGTAGGATTTGAGCTCGCCTAATGCTTGCGAGCAATCTGGGGTCCATTCTACCGTTTTGCTGCCTTTTAAGAGTTGGAAGAAGGGCTTGCATCTCTCGGAGGATTTAGAAATGAAACGATTTAGAGCAGCGAGCATTCCAGTGAGCTTCTGTACATCGCGGATTGTGCGAGGAGGTTGCACCCGTTTAATTGCCTCAATCTGGTCCGGATTTGCCTCTATGCCACGCTTGCTGACCAAATACCCAAGGAACTTTCCTGACTGGACACCGAAGGAACACTTTCTCGCGTTGAGTTTCATTCGGTATTTCCTGAGGATTTCGAAGGTACTTGCCAGGTCCGAAAGGTGGTTTTCTTTCTCCTTGCTCTTGACGAGCATGTCGTCGATGTAGACCTCCATCGTGTCTCCCATCTGATTTTTGAACATTTTAGTAACCAGCCGCTGATAAGTTGCCCCTGCATTTTTTAGCCCAAAAGGCATTACCTTGTAACAGTATAAACCAACCGTCGTGATAAACGCCGTTTTATCCTGATCTGGTGCATACAGGGGAATCTGGTGATAGCCTGAGTATGCGTCCAGGAAACTCATTCGCTCGTGAGCTGCAGTGGCGTCTACTAGTTGGTCTATTTTTGGAAGAGGGAAGCTATCCTTGGGGAAGGCTTTGTTGAGGTCAGTGAAGTCTATGCAAACTCTCCACTTACCGTTGCTTTTTGGAACTACCACTGGGTTGGATAACCATTTGGGGAACTGCACTTCCCGTATGGATCCTGCATCCAGTAGTTTTTCGACTTCTTGTTCTATTGCATTGGCTTTCTCGGGAGCAGTTCGTCGTGCCTTCTGTGCTATCGGCTTGAATGTGGGATTGATGTGCAACCGATGGCAGACCATATTGGGGTCGATTCCTGGCAGCTCATAGGGTTCCCAAGCGAAAACATCTATGTTGCTTCTAAGTAAGGTTAACAAATCCTTTTGCTCTTCGTTAGTGAGTGAGGTCCCGATCAGGAAGACTCTGCTGTTGTCGCCTTCCCTAGCAATTACTTCTACCAGGTCTTCTACAACCCGCTCGGAGTGGAGGAGCCTGGTCTCTTCCACTCCGGGCCTTCCATATTTTAATTGCTATTTGGAAGGGATTGCACCTTCCTCCACTTTCTCGCTGGTTCGAACGTCTTTTTTCTCTGGCTTCGGTCGGATGGCCGCTATGAAGCACTTTCTCGCCATCGCTTGGTCGCCATGTATCTCCATCACTCCCCGCTCGGTGATATATTTGAGTTTCTGGTGGTAGGTCGAGGAGACTGCCTTCATTGCATGAAGCCATCCCCTGCCGAGGATGGCTTGATACGGTGAATCGATGTCGACCACCAAGAATTCGATCATTTTCGAAACATTCCCAGCGAGCACTGGTAGTACTATCTTGCCCAGGGGCATGGTCATTTTTCCAGCGAAGCCGACCAGAGGAACAGTGGTTGCCTTCAGGTTGGCGATGTTCAACTTCAATTTTCTGAACAGGTCGATGTACATTACTTCGGATGAGCTTCCTTGATCGACGAGCATCCTGTCGATATCAAAGTTGGATATCCTGAGTGTAATGACTAAGGCATCGTGATGTGGGGTCCTTACTCCCACAAGATCTTCATCCGTGAAAACAATATGCTTGTTGTAGTTGATGTCCTCTGCTCGCCGGCGTTTTCCTGCCTGTGATTTCGCTGGATCTATTTGAAAAGCTTGCATTACTGCTGTCAGCTTCTTTACCTCCATCCGAGCTGAGTTGCCCTGGATTTGCTTAACATCGGATACTCCATGGATTACTGCGAATTCATGTCCGGTGTCGTCTTCTAACACGTTGTCGGGTTTTGCCTCCTTGTGGACAATCACTCTCTCTACCTTCCTTTCCACAAAGTCATTCAAATGTCCGGATTGGGCCAGCTCCTCGAGGTGGGACTTAAGAGCCTTGCAGTGCTCGGTCTTATGTCCTCCTTCTTTGTGAAAGGTGCATCTCAGCGCATTGTTTCTTTTTTATGGGTCTCCTCCCATTTTTCGGGGCCATTTGATGAACGGCTCATCCTTGATTTTAGCGAGAATTTTGTAAATTGGTTCTTTGAAGATGGTGTTGACCGCCTGGAACGACTTTGCAACGTCAGGGCTTCCTCCGTTCTTGGGGCCATTCTTGCTCCCATTCTTTCCTCCTTTTTTCTGGTTATCGACTTTCTCACTTCCCTTCGTGACAAGCTTAGCTCGACCGTTCTCACCTACGTTAAGGCGGGTGACATCTTCCACCTTTGCGTATTTCTCAATTCGGGCCATCAGGTCATCAATGGTGGTTGCTTCCTTCTTTGTCAAGGACTGGTAAAGGAGGGAAGAGCTAGGTAACCCAATTTTGAATGAAGCCACTGCCACTTCTTCCGCGCAGTCTTCGACTTCGTTGAATAACTCCCAGTACCTCTTCGCGTAGTCTCTAAGTGTCTCCTGAGGAGTTTTCTTCATCGTCAATAGAGCATCCATCATTTTGGGATGGGAGCTGCTGGTGATGAACCGGGCCGTAAAGAGCTCGGCCAGGGATTTGAAATTCCTGATGGATCGGTGAGGGAGTTTCTCGAACCATTTTTGGGCCACGTCATGAAGGCTCGAGGGAAAAATACAACACATCAGTGCATCTCGGTGATTCCAGAGGGTCATAGCCTGCCGGTACTGCCTGACATGATCAATGGGATCTGTCTTCCCGTCGTAAATCTTGAACCTTGGAATAGCAAACTTTTTGGAAGCTTCTTCTTCTTCAATTTCCCTCGTGAAGGGCGATTTCATCTGGGTCTTGAGGGCTCTCCCGGCGAGTTCTCTGGTTGACCTGGTGCCGCGGTGAGCTGGATGTTGGTCCATTTCTCTGTGGACTAGGTTCCGTATGTTGTCGTCGCTGCGAGCAGGGCTCTGATAGCGGCGAGCTTTTCTCAGTTGCTCGCGGAGGTCGTCGTCTGAGTCGCCACCTTCGAACCCTTGATATTGCCGCCTAGGGCTCCTTCCTCGGCTGCGAGATTTGCTTGCCTGAGGGATAGGAGTGCAATAGGGGCGTCTCCTGGTATCAGGACGTAGTTCTTTTTCCAGTTTTTCCAGTCTTCTTTTCAGGCGAGAATTCTCAGCCTCATACCTGCGAGAAGACTCCCTCTGCTCGTGGAGCCTTGCTTCGTATGCATCGATCAATCTGGATATCTGAGTGGACCTTGCTGGTCCTTGACTTTCTTCTGGGGCTGGCCTTTCTAAGCGAGCCCCGTGATCTGAACGTCAGACTTCAGACCTAATCCTGCGAGGAGCAGGTGGCTCCTGAATATCTCCTGCTTGAGGAGCGTTGCTGCTGTGAACAGACATCTTAGATTTTTTCTTCGGTGTGGGATCTTTTCAAGGAAAGATAAACGCTTCCCACAGACGGCGCCAATTGTGGTGACAATTATTATGCAACACAAATAAATATGAAAGAGGTGATAACCAAGAAAAGACAAATAAAAGGCCAATCACACAACAACGGGAGTACGTGGTTCAGCAAAGAAGTGCCTACGTCCACGGTGGTTCAGTCAGTGTTATTTCTCTATATTCTGAAGAGTAAGTACAGAGAATACAACTTGTCCTTTGCCCCGAACTTGGGGTTTAATTTATACATGTATGTGTTGGAGTAGTGGGGGTGATGGGTTCCTCTTTATTATCCATCTCCCTTTCATGGGATCGTGTTCCCCCACAACTTCTCTTCATGGGATCGTGGAGTAAATGGATGAGTACCAGAGGTGATGGGCCTGGGTTTTGGGCCGCTGAGGAGGGGCTACTCGTCCAGGCCTTATGGTGATAAAATCGGGGTACCCACAATATATATATAAGTGTGTGTGTGTATGTGTGTGTGTGTGTTTGTGTGTGTGTGTGTGTGTGCGCGTGTGTGTGTAAAATGTTTAGGTTAAAACAGTCCGAGAAAAGAAGTTAAAAAAACTTAGGGTTTGTTTAAAGCATGTCAAAATAGTTTAAACATTCAAAAAATCAAAGTCATATACAAGTAAGATATATTGATGTGCATGTATGTAAAAGAGATAGAAAATATACCAAGCATATCTCAAAAGGTATAACTAAAGTTTCAAGTCAGTGACCTCCAACAGCCTCAAGCGACCCAACCTAGAAAGCCCCCCAAAGCTTTCAAATGATGAAACCCAAAAACTTTCTCAAACTCAAAACTAACATCTAAACACTCATCCTTACACAAAAAAATATATTGGAAGATTGTAGGACAAAAAGTGTTTCGAAGAGGTTTAGAAAATCTCTCAAAAAGATGTAAAAATATGAACAAGTTTAAAGACAAAATGGCTGAGAATATTTTAACAACGTTTAGTTTAGGTTTTATAAATTTTCTCGACCGCTCAGGTAGTAAAGTAATACTCCAAAAAATAATGGCAAAGAGGTAAAGAACTAAAGGAATCAAAGGGCATATTAGGCATTACAAAAAATAAGAGTCGGTGAGGGTACATGCTTAAATAACTATAACACTGTGGAGGGCAATATGGTAAAATAACCCCAGACAACCTGTCAATCGGGAAAACTAACCTTAAGCTTCATGTATAATAAAATCACGTGGGCCACACACCATCCTCTTATTGGTCAAAAACCAATTACGCAGATCAAACCAAAACAACCCGCTAGTTACCGTTTTAATTTTGTGCTAAATATATTAAGAAACAAAATTAATTTTAATTTTATTTCTTTCAAAAAGTTTAGATCAACATTTAAAATTTTCAAAAAATCATATAAAATATGAAAATTAATTTTATGGAAAATTATATAACCATAAAGTTAATAATATAAAAATATTTGAGTAAAAAATACATAGAGGATGTATTAACAAAAATAAGAAATATATTAAACAAAGTCACATTAGGGTTTTTAAAAGTAGAAAAATGATTTTAAAATTCTTTAAAAATCTTTTTAGGATTGTCTCTAGTGTACGCAATTGACCAAGTATATTTGGAAATGTTGTTACAAAATTGAGTCAAAACTAACCCCGTGGGATTTAGAAAGACTACTTTCTCTACCTCCCTTTCATGGCATAATAAAAAGTGATTTCCAATATTTGTGTGTGTGTGTGTGTGTGTGTGTGTGTGTGTGTGTTGCATGTGATGATTAAGAATTGAGCAATGGATTAGACCTCACACCTAATAATGATAACTCTGCGGACTTAAAATACTTAAATCACTTACAAAAACTTGACGAAAGCCAAAACAAACGTATATCTCCCAATGAGGATGACACAATAACCTCAAACTTTGGCACTCCCCAAAACCCTACACAGTTACAAATAGGGTCATCCCTAGACAATAATGAACAAAAGGAGCTCACATGTCTCCTAGATAACTTCGTAGATGTATTTTCTTGTTCTTACGCCGACATTCTCCATGTTGACCTAACTATCATCATGAATGAGATACCCACGCCCCCAATGCAAAACCCATAATCCAAGGCTACATAAACTGATACCCGAATGTTCATTGAAAGTAAACGAGGAAGTAAAGATACAGCTCAGTATTGGCTTCATCTTAGTAATTGAATATCCCACTTGGCTAACTAATATCATACCAGTAACCAAAGCCAACAGCAAAGTCCGAATATGTGTGGACTACATGTATCTTAATCGGGCTTGGCCCATAGATAATTTTTCTTTACCATACATTGACTTATTGGTAGATAGTACATGCATTAATGTGCTTAACTCCTTCGTTGATGGGTTCACAATCTATAATTAGATAACAATGCGCCCTAACCACCAACAGAAAACTAGGTTCATCACCCCCTGGGGGGATGTATTGTTATATGATCATGCCTTTTAGTCTCAAGAATGTAGGTGCAACTTATCAAAGAGAGGCTATAACCATACTACACAATCTCATACACAAGGATCTAGAGGTCTACGTAGCTGATATGATCATGAAATACAAATACCAATAAGGAAACGTCCCACCACTCCAAAAATTCTTCCAAAGGTTATGCCTTTTCAAAATGAAGCTAAATCTGCAAAGTATGTCTTCGAAGTAACTAATAGGAAAGTGCTCAGCTACGTTGTCAATAATGATGGAATTGAGGTAGACCCCTCTAAGGTCAAAGATATTAGAAGAATTAGTTGTAGATGTTAGTTATGGTCAGGTGTTAGTTCTAATTAGTTTGTTACAGATAGTTATAATAGTTGTGTGTATATTAGTTAGTTATGCTCTATAAAAACTCCCACTTGTAGCTTTTATAAATAGAGGCATGTAACTCTTCCTCATTAACTATTGAATACAATAATTCTCTTATTATAGTTTTCATTTTCTGTATTCTTCACATGGTATTAGAGCTGTCTTTCTCATAATTCATTTCTTGAAGTTTGTTTTTTAGTCTTTCTTGGTAGTTATGGCAACTACGAATGAGAAATTTGTTCCAGTAACTTTTACTTACAAACTTGCAATTAAACTCGATAGTTCTAATTTTCTTCCATAGAGGCAACAAGTTTTGGCGATTGTTAAGGGCCATTATTTGTAACAATTTCTGTATGGAACTAGAAAAGTTCCTAAAAATTTCATGAGTGATGAAGATGAGATTCTTAGGAATTACAATCAGGAATTTTTGGAATGGGAACAACAAGATAATTTTCTTGTTGGTTGGTTACTTTCATCCATATTTGATGGTTTCTTAACTAAAATGGTTGGCAAAGAAACTTCTTCTCAAATATGGAGTACACTAAAAATGTTGTTCAAGTGTTAAATTCAAGCGAAAGTGTTGCAATATAAGATTTAGTTACATAACATAAAAAAACGCTCTATGTCCATTTTTTACTATCTTCTTAAAGTCAACAACCTCGTAGATATGATAATATTTGTTGGTTCTTTCATTGCTAGTGAGGATCATTTTTTAGCTATCTTGAATGGCTTACCCTCTGACTATGACTCATTTTTGGTTTCTGTTACTACCAGATATGATCTTTATACTGTTGATCAGATTAATTCTTTATTGATGGCTCATGAGGCTAGAATCAAAAAAAATGCAAATGATCTTGATGGAGCACAGGTGAATCTTGAAACTTCTAATAATAGAGGAAGTTATAATAGAGGAGGATATCAAGGACAGAGAACCGCTTATCATCAAAATGGTGGAATAAGAGGTGGCAAAAGATATAATGGAAGAGGTGGTTTTAATCGAGGAAGAGGAATAAATTTCTCTCATACAGGACCTCAATGTCAACTTTATGAAAAGCTAGTATATACAATATTAAACTGTTATTACAAGTTTGATCAAACTTATCATGCTCCCGGAACAATAATTGGTTCATTTTCTCAACCACAAATAAGTTCAATAGTGGCTAACACTGAACAGTTCAGTGATTTTAATTGGTATCCTGATTTAGGAGCTACCAATCACATTACATCAATTATATATAATTTGATGATAAATACCGAATTTTGTGGATCAGATAAGGTTCACATGGGCAATGGTGCAGGTTTGTTTATAAGCCATATTGGTCACTCTCAATTTTATACTCTAGATAATTCTAAATTCCTTCACTATCACTAAGAATTTGATAAGTGTATCAAGATTTGCTAAGGACAATAAGTGTTTCTTTGAATTTTATCCTAATTCTTATTTTGTTAACGATTTTGTAACTCGGGATGTTCTAATGGAAGGGAAGCTTAACAAAGGCCTTTAAGTCTTTAAGTCAGATAGTCTGAAGAAATAAGAAAGTAATCAAAATCATTATGGAATTAAAGAATTTTTACTGAGTGAGAAAAATCAAGAATCAAATGGGAATAGCAATAAGTCTTGTTTCTTTGATTTGTGGCATAAGATAATAGGCTATCCTTAAAAAAAATTGTAAGGAAAGTAATGACTCAATGTAATGTTCAAGGTATAAATAAAATGTTCCCTAAATTCTGCTCATCTTGTTGTTTGGGAAAAATTCACAAATTTCCCTTTTCAAGATCCGAACTCTGAACTGTGTTCGCTCAGCCTTTACAAATGATATTTACAGATCTTTGGGGTCCTACACCAATTCAATCAACAAATGGATATATATATATATATATATATATATATATATATATATATATATATATATATATATATATATATATATATATATATTCATTTTATAGATTCTTATTCAAGGTAAACTTGGATTTTCATGTTAAGAAATAAGTCAGATGCTCTTAAGACTTTTGAAAGTTTTAAAAAGAATGTTGGGAATCTGTTAAGATTTCAGATTAAAGCTGTTGAATTTGATAATGTAGGAGAATACAAAGTTTTCACAAATGTTTTAGAAGAATTTGTCATAGAACATAGATTTTCTTACCCCACTACCCATGAACATAATGGTACAACAGAAAGAAAGCATATACATGTTGTTGATAATGGCTTAGCCATGTTAGAAACTACAGGTATGCCACTTAAGTTCTGGGATGAAGCCTGTAGGACTGTAGTTTATCTTATAAATAGGCTACCTATAGTGAGTTTGAATAATAAAAGCCCTTTGGCAGTGTTGTTGAAACAAATTCCAAATTACAACACCTTGAAAGTTTTTGGTTCATCTTATTATCCCAATCTTAGACCTTATAATAGCCATAAAATGCAATGTAGATCTATGGAGTGAAATTTTCTGGGATATAGCTTGAATCATAAAGGATACAAATGTGTAGACAAATCAGGGAGGATCTACATCTCTATGGATGTAGTGTTTAATGAAGAGAATTTTCCTTTTAAGACACAAGTCACATCAGTAGGTAATAATCTAAATAAATCTTCTTCACTTTCTAATTTGCTAACTGTTTTATAAAGACATGCTCATGTTGATAATCAAAACAACACTAGGAATATTCCATTAAGTTCAAACTCTGAAGATTCATCTTAAAGATCAATGACATAAATTTAAGCTCCAATAATTTAACAACCTACTTCAGTCACAGTGTTTACTCAAATTATTCCTGTAGTCCAACCATCAAATCAGTTATAAGATCTCACCATAAGTAAAACTCATAGTATGCAAACAATATCAAATAGTGGTATCTACAAGCCAAAAGTTCTTTTGGCTAAAATAGAACCAAGCACACTAGAAAATGCTCTTTAATCTAAAAATTGGAAAATGGATATCAAAGATGAGTATCTTGCACTTCTAAGGAATAAGACCTGGTATTTCCAAGAGTTACCAAAATGAAGGAAGAAAATAGGTTGCAAGTGGGTGTTTAAAGTCAAAGAAAATGCAGATGGTAGTATAAAGAAAATATAAGGCAATGCTTGTAGCTAAGGGATTTCATCAAGTAGATGGCTTTTATTTTAATGGAACTTTTAGTCCTCTAGTTAATCCTATTACAATAAGGATTACTCTCATTGTGGTTTTAGTAAGTGGATGGAATATAAAGAGGCTAATGATTTTCTAAATGGAGACTTACAAGAGGAGGTATATATAGAACAACCACCTAGTTTCATTAATCCCAATAATGCACATCTAGTTTGTAGACTTCAACAGGCTTTGTATGGCCTCAAACAAGCCCCAAGAGCATGGTTTGACAAGTTACACAATTATTTACTCAATTTTGGATTTACTTCTTCTAAGTCAGATGAGTCTTTATTTATCAAATTTGTAGAATAACATGTCATTTTCATTCTTGTTTCTGTGGATGATATACTCATAATAGGAAACTGTCAAAAGGCTATATCTACCCTAATATTTGATCTCAATAGAGAATTTACTCTAAAAGATCTAGGAGTAGCCAATTACTTCCTAGGAATTCAAGTGAAGCATGTAGCTGATGGGATGTATCTATCTCAAAGAACTTTTATTTCAGATTTACTTGATAAAGTAATAATGGATGGAATTCATGGAACTAATGCTACAACGACTACAAGGTTAAAGTTATCTTGTTAAGAGGGAGACAAATTTGAGAATGCACAATTGTATAGAGGTGTAGTTGGAGCATTGCAGTATGTCACAATAACAAGGCCATAAATAGCAATAAAGTGTGTCAATTTATGCAAAATCCAAGAGACTCTCATTGGAAGGCAGTTAAAAGAATATTGAGGAACCTAAGACAAACAATGGTTTATTTCTTACATCTCAAGAAATCTGAAGATTTAAAAGTAATAAGATACTGCGATGCAGATTGGGCTACTGATGGTTATGATAGGAGATCAACTTATAGGTTTTGTTTGCATCTTGGTTTAAATTTAGTCAGTTGGCAATCTAAAAGGCAACATACTTGATATGCCAGAATATACCCTCATCCCAGTCGACAGTATACTCGTCCTATGATGACATGACAATTAAGCTAGCTCTTACCTCATCCCTGGGTCATACCTGAGATCACCATCGACCTCGGCCTCAATGGTAAGATAAACACTAGCTACCCAACATTGAAAAGTTTGGGCAATCGGCCTGGTCTGAAGCATCGACATTATCTACAAGTGAATGCAAAACTACGATCGACTCGACCTATCTTTACAGCATCAATAATGCCGCCAACTCCTTGATCAATAGCCTCGGACTCTGCTCACAGATACTGCACGAGGGTGACATTATCATAGCGCGTGGTTTGGGGGATACATGGATCAGTGCACGTGGGACATAGACCACACGTGGGGAAAACTGTTACTATCAGATCATCCCCTCACATGAGGGAATATTTAGTTATCACGACCTATTTGTGACTGGGCCATATGTTCACATTGGATTGGCTAAGAGAAATACATTCATGCATACAACACGCTTTGGGGGTACACTAAACCCCCTAAGAACTATATATAACTTTCATCTTCTTCATTGTAAAGGATCGTAAAATTCAAACCCTAGCTAAAACTCTACTCATTTGTATACAGAAGAGAGGGAGAGAAAAAGAGAGAGAAAGCTTGTGTTGTAACCAGGCCATTAAAGCCATATTTACTAGTGGATTTCACACACACACACACACACAGTGGATGAGGCTCCGATCGAACCACTTAAATCCAGGTGTTCATCCTCTTCACCCCATCACATTCTTTATTGATTTGATATGTGATTATTGCCATTGTTGTATACGTGTTTAAGCTTTATACATCTGTGACCTGGTGATACCATTTCTGGTATCATCAATCTGTTACCGTCTGTGGGAACGAGTAGTATCATCCCTTCCCTTTTCTAGCTTGTCCTCATAGGAATCTCTGGTGGTGAACCAATCTTCCCCTCTTATGGAGTTGTTTCACTAGTGAAAGAGTTCCTAGATAAAACTCTACTCCCTAGTTATATCTCACCCACCAGGTTTAACACATGGCATAAGAATTTCCACTACAAGCTGGTCCTAGTTCCATCAATGCACCTTCTCAATTAGAAATGGATGAGGTGGCAGCAGCATAGAAATCCCTGCCGGCAAGCCAACAGATAATACAAGAGCAACTGGTTGCTTTCAGCCAAAATGTGATAATCAGGCCAACTAGGGTACAACTGGAGATGATTACTTCGACAACTATGGAGCACCCTCAAGATACCAGGAGACCACCCCCGGCACCGCGCAAAGACCTGCCACCACTTCAGCGGCGGAGGGACGTCATTGACACTAGGAGTTAATGCCTGGGGAGGCAAGGCCAACCCTGGCCAGAGGACTATTATGATGATTATGAGGCTGAAGATGCTTACGCTGATTGCTGGGAGCCATAAGAAGTATCTGGGAATACGTATGCCCCATCTAAGGAAGTCGAGGTCGTGATAGGAGGCTGAGTCCTGATGCCTGACCAAGGGGTTCAGCTTTTGACCGATTAAGTAAAGGTCAGCCTTTCAAAGGCTCATCCCAATTGGTGATCTAAGGGAAAGACTGTCCAGGTCAAGGATCAATGCTGTCTCAAGGAGGGTGGGGGAAGATGGCCGACCCCGTGTGGTCGAGATGAGGGTCAGCGAGAAGTAAATAGTTGATGCAGGTCAGCATCAGGGGAACCCTCAGTTCGTCCGGTTGAGGTAGCAGGGATAATATTGTCCAGACCGATGTTGTTGAAGCAGATGAGAGGCCTTGGAATGACTCAATTCAAAGGCTAGAAAACAAGATTGGAGACATCCTTAAAAGTCGTGCCCCCTTGTAGAGGGGATACTTAGAAGGTTCTCCTTTCATGGAAAAAATAGTCAACTTCTGAACCCCTGCCAAATTCAAGCCGTCGGTGATTACTCCAAAGTATAATGGGAGTACCAATCCAGTTCATCATGTAGAGATGTACCAGTCGGCTGCAGACATCTACTCCGTCTCAAATGAGATGAAATGCAATGCATTCTCAAGAACTTTGTCTGGAGCTACCCATATATGGTTCACTTCACTCTCGAAGAACTCCATTGAAAATTTCAAGCAACTCGCAGAACCATTCATCAATAACTTCTGCTTTGGGGTAATACCCTAGAAGAAGACTACTCACCTGCTCTACGTTAAGTAGGGTAAGAATGAGTGTATAAATGAGTACATCGCTAGGTTTAATAAGGAGAATTTGTAAGTGGAGGATAATGAGGAAAGTATTGCGATGATAGCATTAATAGGAGGCCTTTAGAAAGGGAAATTGATTTGGAAGCTTGCTGAGGACTTACCAAAGTCAATGGTTAAGCTATTGGCAACGTCCAATAAGGTCATGAGCACCGAGGAAGCTATGGAGGATAAGTATGAGGATGAGAAGGGACTAGCGGTGGGAGAAAGTTTTAGAAGAAGAATAAAGATGGAAAGAAGAGATTATATGATAATAAGTTTGTCAGGTATAATCCTCTCATAGTCAGTTGCGAGCACATTTTTAATGAGATCAAGAATTATCGATCCCTAAGATGGCCCAAGAAGCTGAAAGCTCCCCCTCATAAAAGAAATAAATGAAATAAAATATTATGGTGTGAGTTTGACCAAGATCACGGGCACTTAACTGACAAGTGTTTTTCCCTGAAAGATGAGATTGAGAAGATGATTAAGGCTGGGAAGCTAAGAAAGTATGTGAGGAGTGATAGACCAAAGAGGGGATGTGACAACCCTAGAAAAAGAAGGACCGATAAGTGTAGGGAAGATGTCCCAGGGAAAAAGGATGACACCTCAGATGATGATGTTGATGACGACCCAGACCTTCCACCAAAGGACGATGATCCAAAAGGTCAACTCCACATGATCTCGTTCGATGTGAAGATGATCTGTGGAGGCCTAACATGGGGGTGGCGTAGAAGTGGTTTTCCACAAGTTGCATGTGTCCGAGGCTAAGTCCCTTACCAAGGTTGAAGTTATTAACACGGCCGAAGTAAGCATAAAGTCAGAGATGAGAAAAAAGGTAGATATGGATACCTTAAGTGTGGGTTTTTCAAGACTTGACCTCAAGGGAATCCTAGCTCCTCAGGATGACCCTTTGGTAATTGTAACTAGAGTGCATGGGTATGACGTGCTGAGGATATTGGTCAACGGAGGAAGTTTGACCAATGTTATGTTCTGGTAATATTTTAAAGGTTTGGGACTCATCAAGAAGAGGCTCGTCCCTTATCATCATCCTTTGATAGGGTTTAGCGACGAGAAGGTGCATGAATCGGGAATATATGAAATGGACGTCAGAATGGGAGATGTTTGGCCTAAGAGGCTAATAAATAAGGTCAATTTCTTTGTGATGGATGAAAACATATACTCGGCTTATAATATTATCATGGGAAGAGTAGCCCTCAAGTAATTTGAGGTTATGCCATCTAATGTACACCAAACGGTAAAATTCTCGACCCCTTATGGGGTAGAGGAATCCAAGGTGATCAAGTGTTGGCACGCGAATGCTACTTTAACTCAGCCAAGGAGAGGTAAGATCACAAGAAAGTAACTACGACCTATAGTATTGATACCCTGGATCCCAGGGATGAGACCAAACTAAAGAAAGGGGAGTCTGCGAAAGAGGTGGAATCCATTATCCTCAATGAGGACGAGTAAAAAAAAACCATCCAGGTCGACAAAGCCCTGAGAGGGGATATCAAGGAAGAGTTGATCAAACTCTTAAGAGAAAGGAAAAGTATCTTCGCGTGGAGTCACAAGGATATGCCGAGCATAGATCTTGAACTTTTTTGCCATAAACTGAATGTGGCCGACGATGCTAGGCCGATAGGATAGAAGAGAAGAATCTATTCCTGGGAGAAATACGAGGTCATCCGGTAAGAAGTAAAGAAGTTGGAAAAAGCTAACTTCATAAGAGAGGTGATATATCCTGATTGTCTAGCAAACGTAGTTATCGTCCCCCAAGCTAATGGGAAGTGGAGAATGTGTGTGGACTTTACCGATCTGAATAAGGCTTTCCCCAAGGATAGCTTCCCTTTGCCCGGAATCAGCCAGATGGTTGATGCCACAGCAGGCCATGAGCTGATGAGTTTCATGAATGCCTACTCGAGCTACAACCAGATATCCATTCACCCTCCCAGTGAGGGGAAGACTACCTTCATAATAAACAAGGGGAACTATTGCTACAAGGTCATGCCCTTTGGTTTGAAGAATAATGGATCTACATATCAGAGGCTTGTCAATAAGATATTTGATGATCGAATTGGGAAAAAGAAGGAAGTCAATGTTGATGATATGCTTACTAAAAGGCTCAAGACTGACATGCATGTGGCCGACCTCAGGCAAACTTTTGACACGATGGATAAATACAGGATGAAGCATAACCCTAAAAAGTGCGTGTTCAGTGTAGGAGCAGGAAAATTCTTGGGCTTTATCGTAAATCTGAGGGGGATAAAGGCTAATCCAGCAAAGATCAAGGCCTTGATGGAGATGAAGACTCCAACTTCGATCAAGGATGTGCAAAGGCTGATGGGGAGAGTGGCGACACTTAATAGGTTTGTGTCCAGAGCCACCGACAAATGTCTTCCATTTTTTAAAGTTCTTAGAAAATCTTTCGAATGGAATGAGGAATGTGACAAGGACATCCAATAGTTAAACTCCTACCTCGGTTCTCCCTTATTATTGTCACGGCCAGTCCAAGGGGAAAAACTTTATGTGTATCTTGCAGTCTCAGAGTCGGGTATTAGCGTTGCCATTGTAAGAGATGAGGATAAAGTACAGAAGCTGGTATATTTCAATAGTAAGGCACTCTAAGGGGCCGAACAGAGGTACCCCGGGATGGAAAAATTAGCATATGATCTGATTCATGCCTCAAGGAAGATGAAGCCGTACTTCCAGGCCCACACAATGGTCGTCCTAATGGACTCTCCACTTCGGCAGGTCATCCACAGGCCTGAGAAGTCGATAAGACTAATGGCTTGGGCAATAGTGCTTTACATAAGGTCTAGTTCCTTGGGCACTGGATTGGCGATGGAATGAGTTGGTTGGATCAAGAGAAGGTGCGTGCAAGCCGCTTCCAAAGGTGCCTAGAGGATGGGCCAGACGCAGTAGAGCGGCGACCTAGGAGCGAATTCCCCACCGGTAAGGGGACATGATACGAGAATTCGATATCATCTATCAGCCTAGAGTGGCCATCAAAGGGAAAGCATTAGTAGACTTTATGGCCGAGTTCACCTGGGATGAGGTCAACACTAAAAATTTTGAGACTTTTGGCTGTGAGCAGGTAAGGAGTGTATGCTCCCCCCCCCCCCCCCAACAAATGAGACCGAGACAAGTTCAGCTAGGGGAAATTACCTGAGAATAAAGAGGAGCGATATCTTTTCAAGTGTGTAGCTCTGGAAGAGGGTAATTTCTCTGAGAATGGTATGGTGTGGAGCCTCTTCGTTGATGGGTCTTCTTGCGAGAGTGGAAGTGGTGCAGGACTGACAGTGTTGGCACCAGATCGGAATAGATGTTGAATATGCATCAAGGTTCAACTTTAAATCCTCCAATAATGAGTCTGAATATGAAGATCACATATCAGGATTCTCCTTGGCTCGAGCCCTGAACATCGACCAGTTTCTAGTTCACAGTGACTCCAGATTGGTTGTAAATCAAATCTTGGGAGAATATGAGGCAAAGGACGACAAGATGGACAAATATTTTGAGAAAGTGAGGTCAATGCTGAAAAAAATTCAAAGATGTGAAGTTAAGGAGGATACCTCAGTTGGACAATGACCGAGTCGACCCCCTTTCAAGGATAGCCTAAACTACAAGAACGGAGAAAAGGAGGACGTTGCCCATAGAAATCTTACATCGGCCAACCATTAAGGAGGAGAGCAGCACTCTGGAGTCTTGTCTGAATTTGAACATGGGAGTCTCCTGGATGGATCCTCTCATCAGGTACATAAAGAATGGGGAATTACCAGAATCAAAGATCGAGAAAAGGAAGTTGAGATATAAAGATGCTAAGTTATCCATTATAGGATACACTTTATACAAAAAAGGGTTTCTGCTTCCTTTGCTCAGATGTGTCTATCCATCTGAGGTAGCATGCATTGTGAAGGACGTGCACAAAATCTCCTGCTCTAGTCACGTTAGGGGGAGATCTTTGGCTAAGAGGATTATTACCCAGGGGTATTGGTGGAAAACCTTGGTCAAGGATGCTGCAGCATATATCAGGAAGTACGACAGGAGCCAGAGGTTTGCTACCATTCCCCACTACCTCATCAACCTCTGACCTCCATCACATCTCCCTAGCCATTTTTTGTATGGAGAATTGATCTGGTAGGACCCTTACCTAGAGCCATGAGTAATTATCATTATTTGATCGTGGCGATAGATTACTTTTTGAACTGAGTGGAGGCTGAGTCGATGATTACAATTACGGAGCAGAAGACCTTTTCGTTCATCTGGAAAAACACCATCTGCAGGTACGGCCTACCCAACACCCTAATTTTTTATAATGGAAGACAATTTAAAAATGTCTCCCTAGAAAAATACTACGAAAGGGTCGGCATCAAGCTGGCCAACCCCAAGCTAATGGGAAGACGAAAGTGACAAACTGAAAGATTCTTGATGGAATCAAGAAGAAGTTAGAGTACGCAAAGGGGGGATGGATTGAAGAAGTGTATGCTATCCTATGGGACTACAGAACAACGGAGAGGACCCCAACCGGGGAGACCCCATTTATGCTTGCTTATAGCTCAAAGGCAGTCGTGCCGATGGAATTAGGTCTGCTTATTCATAGGGTTCAGACCTACGACCCTAAAAAGAATAGTGATGAGAGGAGGCTTAATTTAGACCTTATAGAATAAAGAAGAGAAGTTGAATAAGTTAGGCAAGATGCCTATCAAAAAAGAACAACTAGATTCTACAACAAGAGAGTAAAGGTGCGCCCACTGAAGGTAGGGGAGTTGGTACTAAAGAAGCCAAGGAAGAAACCCTATAAGATTCATTTAAATTGGCATTGCCCATATAAGGTAGTCAAAGAGGTGGTTCCGAGAATATACAGATTAGAAAACCTGGAAGGAGATCCATTCTCCAAACCGTGGAACTCTGACCACCTCAAGAAATATGACTAATGAGATCATAGTCCTACTGTCTTTTTTCTATTCTATTGTAATACACGTGTATGAGACTGAGATGAATGAAATTCAAATGAAATCTAAGTGTTCCGTCATATGATTATCTATGCATATATTTGCTTGTATGTATCAACTCATCTCAAGCTACAAAACATCATTCGTGGTGAAGTAAGCGTAAGTTGCCTCGGCAATACGGCAGTTTAGATGGGGTCAATCTCATCCATGGACTGCCAACAACATCGAAGGGAATTTATTATTAAACACAATAATTTGGTGGATCCAAACTTTAAATTACTTAGTTGTGGTTGTTGTTAAATATCATTAATTTGGTAAACTTACTCCCTCGGTCGAGATGACTTATGCCTAAACACCATAATTTGGTGAATGCAAATTTATAATCACTTAGTGGTGGTTAATGTTAAAAATCATTAATTTGGTGAACTTACTCCCTCAGCCGAGACGACGCTGCATGGACGGGACGACCCTCCATACACTCTCAAAATGAAGAGGGAGACTGATGCCTAAACACCATAATTTGGTGAATGCAAATTTTAAATCACTTATTTGTGTTTGTTGTTAAACATCATTAATTGGGTGAAATTACTCCCTTGGCCGAGACGACGGTGCATGGACAAGATGACCCTCCATACACTCTAAAAACGACGAGGGAGGACTTATACCTAAACACCATAATTTGGTGAATGCAAATTATAAATCAATTAATCATGGTTATTATTTAAAGACATCATTGATTTGGTGAATTCACTCCCTCGGCCGAGATGACAGCTCATGGATGAGACGAGGGAGGACAGAACAACATAATTAAGGCATGAAAGAAAAATCAAGAGATAATACAAATAAGAGGACAATAAAGGATTTCATTTTATGAAATGTAATGTACAAAGATGACAAAAGAGTTCGGTACATAATAAGAAAAAGTATTATAAAAATAAGGGTATAGGCCATAGACGGCCACCCTATTGTGTCGACTCAATATGAACGACAGCCTCAATCTCACCACCAGCTGCAACTTGCGGCACATCAGCATTGCCTCCCATGACTTGAGGGTCGTACGATGTCCCCTATCCTTCATCCATGGACAGAGACTCAACGTGTGATAAAGCCTCTGCCATATGGGGTCATCAAGGTCAGCAGCTTCGAGCGATGGCCGAATGGAGGAAACTGCATCAATGAATTTCAGGTTGACCCATCTGCAGGCCGTCTTTATTACCCTTTCCAAGTACTCCAAACCAAAGCCTTGGAACTCGTCGATGGTCTTGTATGCGTCAACAACATCAACCTCAGCCTTCTTGAAGGTTGCAGTAAGTTCGTACATGAACTTTGTGGCTTGAATCTTCAAGGCTTCATCCCTCTCCTTTATGGTGTCGTCCTTAGCTTCCAACTGAAATTTCAACTCGTCTGTAGCCCTTTTCTGGTCGGCTTGAAGGACTGCCAGCTAAGTTCTGAGGTCATCCTCAGCTTGGACCACCCTTTCGGCATCCGAAAATTTGTGTTGGTTCTTAGCCATCCATTTAGTGGCTGAGGTCAGGGCACAAACAGATTGCAAAAATGAAGACAAAGTCAGATAAAAATGAAATATCATAAAATGTATGAGGAGAATTAAAGGTGTGAGGATGATACCTCTGCCATATGATGGAGGCCAAAATCGTAAATTTTGGCAGGGGAATCTTGGCCAAAAATTCGTAGTCGCCCACCGAATGAGCTATAAACATGGCAGCCTTTGCAGCCCTGATATTGGTGATCAGAGAAGTGGGTCGGCCTTGAGCTGAGCCAAGTTGGACGACCACAAAGCTCCAAGAGATGATAATGAACCAATGTCAAAGCCTGATCTCATCTCTGTGGAACCCACTCCCGTCCTTGTATTAGGGTCGAGGTGAGTGTCGACAGGAACCTCAGGTCCCTTCCTCTTTCGAGAGGCCTCAGTAGCAACAGGCCTCCCGGCCGTGGACTTATTTGGAGGTGGTTTTTTATTCTTCTTCTTTCCCAAGCCAAACAAGAGACTTGGTGCCGTCATATCCCAAATTTCGTTTGGAATATTAGGAGGATGACCTGAAAGAGAAAGGATAATATGTCAGCACAGTTAATATATGAGACGAGGGAAGAGTTCAAGAAAAAATAACTCACATAGCTCTTCAAGGGGGTTAACTCCCATACCAGATTCTTTAAGGTATTCAGAGGTCACGAGGTCTTGAAATTTGGGAAGATCACCCTCTACTCCCTTCTCTCTTAGATAGTCAGCCACGTACCTTTCCTCAAGGATGATGCCAGGGTATGACCTTATCGTCATGGAATGATTTGACCAAGTGCGTGGAACCCTCGACTCATCCCCATCAGGGTTCGCCCTCGATCGAAAACTCCCAGGCTCCAGAAGTAAAGAAAAACCTCTCTTTCCAATAGTGGTTTGATGTTTGGGTCACTTGGATGAGCTTCTTGTCTGATTTCCTAGCATCTAGATGAAAATAGCCCGGTTACTAGGATGAAGACAGGATATTATAGCAGGTTAGAAAGAGTTCAGCTGACGGCTCGTCCGTGAAAGTATTCTTCCACGGGGAAATGTACCCTAGGATAATTCTCTAGGAGTTGGGGGTAACTGAGTAGGAGCAAACCCCAGAGCAAACAAGATGACCCTAATAGCAGGGTAAAAAGGAAGTCTGAAGACCATCCAGAACATCTGATCATACACAGTGACCTCTCCCTATCGGCCCTGGAAAACTCTCTCATCCTCGTTTGGAACCCTCATTGTGATATCAGACTTGATGCCGAATGAATGCCTCCATATAAGGAGGTCACGCTCTTTGACGAAAGAGACGAAGGAAGAAGCATATGAAGTGTCAACCTTCTCCTTGTCATGGGTCTCTTTATCCTCGTCCTCGGTAGATTCATCCTCGGCCTCCCCACTAGCGACCTCGACCTCCCCAGTAGCAGGGGACCTTTTGGGAACCTTATCTAAAACTCATCAGGGGACATATCTTATATAGTAACAAAATTTAGATGAAGTGTCGACTAGGTTTGGTTAGGATGAATAGGAATTAATGGGTCATCCTGCCCAGATGTCTCGGTTGTGTTTCCTCCATCCTGAGGTTATGGTTCCTCCATCGTCTCTTTAAAATTATGACCCTCGGCTTGAGGTTGAGATGAATCGAATACCTCAGAAGATGTGGGTGGTATTGTTTACAAAGGAATGGGAAATATGGGTCGTAGTCAAATGGGTTCGGCCCTGCATTTAGCCTCAGACTCCTCTTCTATCCTATGAATCTCTGGAAAAGAACTCTCTCTTAATATGGGAAACTCCTCGGCCAACGTGTAAAGCCTTTGTAGCATCCAAAGGACGAGTTGGGACATAAAGAGTTTTGAGAATAAAGCCTTATAAAACACAAATAACTTAGGGGGTTGACTAGTTTGACTACAAGATCAAACTAGAAAGATGGATCATTTTTCAACTAAAGCAATCAAGAATAGAAATGGGTTTTTCAGGAGAAGATTAACATATGTTCACCACGGTTAACAAATATGGGATTTTTGGTGTTTATATCGACTTGGGCAAGACCCTAGGACCTCCTACAACCAGTTAATCACCAATAATGCACTGAAATAAACCCTATGGCCACCATACGAGGCTTCCAAAAACCTCATAGTAGTCAAAAATAAAGAAAACTTTTAAAAACTATGCAATAATGGACGAAATGACAGAGAAGATAGAGACAAGAAGTTACTTGGAGGCAGAAGGAGAGCTAAAACACCGATGTGAGACCTAAAGCCTCGCTTGAGAATAAGGATGGAGAAAGGAAAATGGCATGTTCTGGAGAGAGGAAGCGCACGAAGTATGTGGGAGAAGAAAGAGAAATTAAAGAGAATTTCAAATTTTAAATATCTTGCAATGATTTTATACAATAAACGATACGGCGTGTAGTTCCCAATGCATACCATCATTAGAGCGTGGTGCCCTAAACACTCTTGGGGGATACAACACATGATGATTGACAAGTGTAAATTTGAAGCCTTATTAACTTATCTTCCAAGGAAGAAATACCAGCCCAAAGTATGCCAGAATATACCCTCATCCCAGCCGACAGTATAGTTGGCCTATGGCAACAAAATATTTAATCCAGATCTTACCTCATCCCTGGGTGGTACCTAAGATCACCATCGGCCTGGGCCTCAATGATAAGTTTAACACCATCCAGCCATCAATTGATAAGTGAGGGCCCTCGGCCTGGTCTGAAGCCTCGACCTCATTCACAAGTGAATGAAAGACTACGACCGAACCAACCTATCTTTCTAACTCCTTGATCAACAACCTCAGCCTCAACTCAGGAATACTGGCTAGGGGTGACATCATCATAGAGCATGGTTTAGGGGACGCATGGATCAATGCATGTGGGACACATACCACACGTGGGAGAAATCCTTACTACTAGATCATCCCCTCACGTTAGGGAATATTTAGTCATCATGACCTACATGTGACAGGGCTAGATGTCCACACTGGATTTGCTAAGAGAAATACATTCATGCATACAACATGTTTGGGGGGTACACTATACCCCCTATGCACTATATATACCTTTCATCTTATTCATTATAAAGGATCGCTAAATTCAAACCCTAGCTAAAACTCTTCTTATTTGTATACAGAAGATAGAATGAGAGAGAAATCGTGTGTTGTAACCAGGCCATTAGAGCCATATTTACTAGTGGATTTCACTCACACACAGTGGACGTAATCCAGGTGTTCATCCTTTTCACCTCATCTCCTTCTTTGTTGATTTGCTATGTGATTATTGCCATTATTGTATACTTGTTTGAGCTTCATACATTTGTGACCTGGTGATACCATTTCTAGTATCATCAATAATGTCTCTAGTTTAAGCACTGAAGTTGAGTATAATAGCCTAGAAAGTTTAGTTGCATAAGTTAATTGAATCTAATCTCTTCTTGAAGAAATAAAAGTGTCTTCTTCAATATTCCTACAATATGGTGTGATAATTTGAGCACTATAATGCTTTCATCCAATCCTATTTTTCATTGTAGAAGTAAACATGTAGCGCTTGATTTATTCTTTGTCAAAGATAAAGTTACTCAGAAGAAATTGGTAGTCAATCATGTTCCCTTTATTGATAAAATAGCAAATGTTTTCACCAAGGCTGTTCCAAGTAATGAGTTCTTTTCTTTTAAAACCAAACTCAAAATTGAATAAGTTCCCCCTTGAGTTTAAGGGGCGATGTTAGGAGAAATAGTTATAGATGTTAGTTATAATCAAGCGTTAGTTTTGATTAATTTGTTAGAGATAGTTATATTAGTTGTGTGTATGTTAGTTAGTAATGCTCTAACAAACTCCCACGTGTAGCTTCTGTAAATAGAGGCATGTAACTCTTCCTTATTAACTATTGAATAAAAGAATTCTCTTATTATAGTTTTCATTTTATGTATTCTTCATAAAATTCATACATGAAATGCCACCACCCAAAAAAAAGGTCAGAGGGTTCCTCGGCCAAATTCAGTGCATAATCTGGTTCATCAACTAACTCACTACCATTTGTGGACCCATCTCTTATTTATCTAAAACAAGTATATGAACTTATCGTCTTAGCTGGAATATACCAATAATAAGCAACAACATATAAAGAAATAATAACTACTAGCATGCCAATTTGGGAGAATACAGAGTGATGAGAGATAACGAAGGAAATTGAAGATTATCATGGTTCGGCCCAAAGCGGTGCCTACGTCCACAAGTGCAGTATTGATTATATGTATTTAAATGGGCAATATCCATGAAAGGAATGGCTATAAGCTTTCAAAATTCTCTCTAAGTTTTTTCCTATAACTTTCATGTTGAATATTTCAGATCCCTTATTCTATGGGGTTGAATTTTATTTATATGTCGTTATGGGAGAGAGTAGTTGGACAAGTGGAGTGCCTTTATAGGTCAGAAAATTACACCTTTTACATTATAAGATATAGTTAATGATGAGTTTGTTACAGGACGATAAAGCTAGAGCATTACATAAATTCTTCATGTGTGCAGGTGGAATAAACATGACTTCTATTATTCTGTCACATTATGTAAATAGGGGCAACACTGGCATTGACAGAGTTAATTAATGTCATTAACTAACACCGTGTTAACATTAATGATATGGTCAGTTATAAGGCCTGGCCAAGCATATTTATACCTGAGCCGACCACATTTCCCATCGCTGACTAGGTTATATGTCAAGTCAAACTTGCTTTTTGCCTTAAATGGGGACACATGTCACCTTCTCAAAAGTTCAAAAGGCATCCCATATTTATGGTAAAAAAATATCCCAAGACTTCATTCATGACGGGAACTTATATTAGGTCCTCTAAAGTATTGGATCTTCAAAGGAGTAGTTAGGTGAAATGAATGAATAGAGTATTTGAAAATAGGATGTGGTTGTATTTAAATTTTGCTCAGTGCACGTTGAGCAAATACACTTGTAATAGGTTTTGACTGCAGACTGACATGTGTCAAATGTCTAGGATTGGCATCTGAGGCAATCATCACGCGCATTTGGGAAATCACACATTTTTATATTGTGTACTTGCAACGTTGTTTGCTTTTCCAAAATGACATAACATGTCAGGATTAAACAAAATTTCCACCAAATGTAAAGTATTTAAAGTCCCAAAGCTCCATCATTCGAACTCCCTCAAATTTTCACATCTTCTAAGTGTTTTTAGAGAGAGAAAAATATCACCTCATCTCTAGATCTACTTCATCTCCGATAAGTTTCCTCCATTTTTGGTGAAGGTCCCGCTTTCTCCTATTTTTATTTAGACCTCTTAAGTATTTAAAGGTACTTAACTGCTTGACCTCTTAAGTTTTTATGGTTTTCTCTCAGCTTCTACAACTTCTTCTTTTTATTTTTAAATCATTCGGTACTTGGTGAAAATATTTGGAATGTTAGTCGTTTAAGTGTCCATTAAGTTGGTTGGACTAGGATTATGCCATTTTTAAGACTTTTCTGAGTTCTCGTCTTTGTGAAAAAAACCTGACTTCGGCATTCCTTTAGGCCCCAAACCTTATCATACACTGATTTTATTGATTCTTAATGAGTTATGAACCCCACGTGCATGAATAGGTAAAGTATTTGTCTGAGTTTGAGGTTAATTGTCCAGGTATTCTTACCAGGAGGTTCCCAAAGCCCCTACAAGTTATATGCCCTAAAAAAGTTCCTAGACATCCCAATTATACCCCTAAGACAGATTCACCTGGTGATTCGGCCCCATTACCATCCAGAGTGGCATTCGAGGGCCCCGAATTTGAAGGACCTGAAGCATCAAACCTAGTGGGTATTAAGAAATTTGCAAATACAACGTCAATGTCTACTATAGATTTGGACACTTCTTTTGAAAGAATCGCTTCTAATAGAGAAAAACCTATAAGGCCTATCCATTCCCCTTCCCCTTCCCTTGTTGAAAAACTAGTTGATCAAGAGCATGGTTTAAGGGACTCTTCGAACTCTTATGGCCTGTCAACTACTGATGCCAGGGGCTATGCCTGTGATATCTTGGAGGATGAATTAGATGTCCTGAGAGAGAAATATAGTATTCCCATTAGTATCTCCACTAGGTTGCCCACTAGAGAGGAGAGAGTTTATGACAGCTCCTATTCGGATGAAATCTACCTTCCTCTGTGTGCCCTTCAAGTCGAACTTTGCCTTTCTTTACACCCAGTTACTAGTTCCATATAAATGGGTATGTTGTTACCCTCACCCATATCCTTCCCAATGTTTATAGGACTATCCTGGGAGCTATGATGTTATAAAAAGCCCGGACTAGGTTTGACCTCACTAGGGACATATTCAGGTATGTCCATGGTCGGAAAGATAATGCTAAGGCTCCTGGGTACTATTACTTTTATCTAAGGAAGGCACTCCTGAGGATGGTTAAGGTCATCCAAACCAGTAATCATAGTTGGAAGGGCCAGTTTGTGTTTGTGGGGGTGACTGGGAGTCCATGAGTCATGAGAAGGATAGATCTTATAAGGTTACACTTTAGTAGAAAGGGCCGAACAGAATAGGTATACTTTGAAGACTTTTTCTTGCATGATGGTTGTTTTTAAGTCATAATGTTCTGATATTCTTGTTACCTATTTCAATAAAGAAGGATCCGAAACTTCCAACTACAGTACAGGATCTCATACAGGCTTACTGAGTACCCGAGCCTCCCACTTTTGAAGACTTGTATTTTGTGTCCAAATTCATAGGTTTTGGTTATCACCCCTCCAGGTGGGTTTCCTCTAGTAAAAGTAACAATCCCTTTGGAAGAAAGAGTGTTGTTCGAGATAAACCGAGAGACAACAGTTAATCACGGTGTTAAGGTTGAGGCTGAGATATGTAACTATTTATATTTTCCCTCGTCCATATTATTACCAAAAAAGAGGTAATGTTGAAGAGCGAAAACAAGCAAAGATCATTGCTCAATGGACTGTTGAGGTTGAGGCTACCGATAGGGCTAAAGTGAAAGGGAAAGCTCCCATGTTTTCCATCTTTCCTATAATAGGGGATAAAAGGCCACTCTAAGACCTGAGGAATCAAGGTGATCCCAAGGTTTCAAGTGTTGGGGCAGCTACTGAGAGAGTTCAAATAAAGGGCCGACCTTCTCATCATCTATTTTGAGCACAGGGATCGGCCTCGCGCTAGGGGGAGATCAAAAAGATTAAGTTTTACCCCAATAACTTGGTGACATTAGAGAATCTGAAAAAGGACCTTGATTCCATCTTTCAAAACATGAATAATTCCACTAATCTTTATGACTACCATGGTCATAGTAAAGATTTTGTGTTTTTGAGTGACTATGATCTGGATTCTCTATGGAGGATGTCCTAGTATCATCTTATAGTGATAAGTTTACCATATTTGTTCTTCTCTTGTAATTTTCACCTTTTATTACTTTCGATGGCTACCTATTTGTTAGCAGAGCTATGTGGCTATAACCATTTTGAGAGAGAAGATTGTCACCAAGCATGTGGCATATGAGGAGAAAATAATAACATAAAGGAACTGACTAAAGAGAATACTAAGTTGAAGAAGAACATGAAGGAGTCCCAAGATGACCTCTAGAAAACTAGTAATGAGATTCAGCAGACGAGTGAGGAAGTGGTTACCAAAATAGCTTCCTTCAGCAAATTAAAAGTGTAGGTTTGTAAGTTGAAAGAATAGGTCAAGATCGATGTTTTTAAGTTCAAGAGCTTAGAGGAAACTCTGAATAAATCTATTGATGATTTGGCAGCATCCAATAAATCTAGTAGAATCTTATAAAAGATGAAGAATCTCTGGCAAAGGTAGAGGAAGCAGTAGTGGAGAAGTACAAGTCCTCTGTCGACTATAACATAGATAGTTTAGCCTTATTTTTTTACGGCCATGAATAATTGAAGAAGAGGGTCATGAGACACTACCCTGACATAGTTATCGAGGTTTAGAAATGGGAGGATAATGATGCAGAGGTTATAACCCTCGCTGATAAACAACTAGAGGATGAGTCCGCTTCTGAAGATGATCAGAATTATGAAATTGGTCAGCCCCTCACTGATGAGACTACTCTTCTCCCTGTTAGGGATGCCTCTGCCCCTGCTATAGTTGTTGCTGATAATGTTCCATTGGCTTGATCCTCAATGTTTGTATTGAATATTTTTTACTTAATTTGTAATGAATATCTTTATATGGCACCTTGTAACGAATATTTACGTGCTTCTACTAGCTTGAGTTTGGAATTAAAAGTATTTCTTTACCTCATACATGCACATGCTTTATGTTCAAGTGAATCTAATCAGACATTTTGAAACTAATTAGTTTTAGTTTTAACTTTCTAATGGTTAGGTGCTTGAGATAGGTCATCTAGTAGTTTAGTCTCACAATCATGTGATCGGGTACTTCCTTTCTAATCTTCGTTACTAACTGCCAATTTTGGACGAACCTGGGTTTTCCTTATCCTAGGCTTTATCGTCCCAACTTACTGGTTGTTGAGACAAATCTTATCGTCCTAACCAAGTGTTAGCATCAATTACCTCTGACGGCCAAATGTACCATGATCTATTCATACTTTAGTTATGGTTGGATCTTGTCATCCGTATGATTGTGAGGGATTTCCTAGATTTGGCAGACTTCTTATTCGCGGTATGTCCTAAGACGATATCTTATATAACGTTGAACTTATTATTTGTGACCCATCCAGAGACGAATCATACATGAAGTTTTTGGTAAAACACATTGAGATGCATTATTGATATATACATATCTCACACCAACAAAATGTAGAGTAACAATGTTCTTGTGATAAATGAGAACTTTTTTTTCATTTCCAAATGGAATTACAGATAAGAAAAGACTTTACAATCTACTACTGATAGTATTTCCTTAGGTGCTCAGCGTTCCATGAATTTTTCAGTAGCTCTCCTTCCAAGGTCTTAATCTTGTGTGTTCTTAGTCATATGACATCAGATATTCTATACAAATTGGGCCAATTAGTTTCCATCTTGTTTCTCTTCTATATGACCTTCTTTATGTACATAATCCCCCTCTTTTAAGGTGCTCGTCTTTACCCTTATGTTAAAAAAATCGAGCAGTTCATTGCTCGTATGCTGCCACTCTAAGTATTGTGTGCTTTGTGACTTCATCTACCAGATCCAAATCCAATCTTCTCATTAGGTCTCTCCATTAGGGGTGGCCGTGGGCCGGGCCTGGGCAGGCCCGGTCGGGCTCGGGCCGGGCTTGAAAAATTAAGTGCTATCCCAAGCCCGCTCGGGCCCAGATCGGGCCTTATTATGTAATCCCAAGCCCGCCCAGATTTGAAAGCTCTTTACCCAGGCCCGCCCAATCGGGCCTTGTTATGTTAATTAAAAGATTTTTTTAAAAATTAAAATACCTATTTTTTTATTTAAAGACCAATTTTTTTAATTAAAAATCTGTTTTAAACTCCATGTATTACAAAGTCCATATATAAAGTTTTCCACTCTACATGAAAAGACTTGATATACGTTTTTATATTTATAAAAGTCCCCCCCCCCCCATATATATATATATATATATTTTTTTTTTTCGGGCCTCGGGCCGGGCCGGGCCTCATCGAGTTTAAGAACTCATGCCCAAGCCCGCCCGAAAAAAAATCGGGCCTATAAAATTTTGCCAGGCCCGCTCTGCGGGCCTATTCACCTTACCCAAGCCCTATTTTTTTATTGGCCGAGCTGGGCGGGCTTGGCAGGCCTCGGGCCTATGGCCACCCCTACTCTCCATGGTGAGTTAAAATTAAGGACGCGTTGAATAGGTAGATCAATTTAATTGGGACTACCACTTTTGTTTCAAAAGCTAATATATAAGGAGTCTCACTTGTTATTATTCGTGATGTTGTTTTGTATGCTCAAATGACACTCTGTAGCTCATTGATTTAGTTCCCCTTTGCATTGTCTAGTATTTCTTCATTCCATCAAGTAGAGTTTTGTTGATTACTTCTTGTTGTCCATTGCATTATGGGTGACCTGGTGCAAAGTGTAGTTTCTATATTTTGGAGCGCGTGCAATAATCTTCGAATTCTTGGTTATCGAATCTCGTACCATGGTCAGTAATAAAGGCGTATGGCATCTCGTATCAATAAATAATGTTCTTCTATATGAAGTGGAGGACCTTCTCATCGGGCATCTTTAATAGGGGTTCGACATATACCCATTTAGTGAAGTAATCTACGGTTACCACTAGATATTTGAACCTACCTCTACTTTTTTGTGGTGAGCTGACCAGATCTATTCCCCACATTGCAAATAAACAAGGGGAGGTGATCAACACGAGGGACGCCCCTAGAGTTCTATTGATGGAGGTGTATTTCTAGAACTTGTCACATTTCCTAGTGTGATCCATGCAGTTTACCCTCATTATAGGCTAGTAATACCCTTGCAAAACCACCCACTTCACTAGTGATCTGCCTATAAGATATGCTCTGTAAGGGCCTTAATACATTTCTTTAATCAAGTCATTAAATTTAGCTAGATGGACACATCTGAGCAATGAAATGATGAACCCTCTTCTGAACTTTCTAGCACATATCGTGTTGCTTTGTACTACACTCTTCTCGCTTCTTTAAGGTCTGCTAGGACGACACCGATTTTTAGGTATGCTCGTATTAAATCCATCTAGGATGGTCTGAGGTCTAGCTCCATCGCATTGACAATTTCCTCATCGGTGCTTCAGTGCATGAGAATTTTCACTAGAACTATTCTTCTTAGTTATATCCTTATAGCGAATGCCAATCGAGCAAGTGCATTTGCTCATGCATTTTTTACCCATGAAATTCTAACCATCCTGATCATAGGGAATTTCACCAACCACCACTTGGTTTTGGTCAAGTACTTTTCTATAGACACTTCTCTCGCATTATAAATTCTTAGTACTTGGTTTACTATGATCTGGGAGCCGTTGTGCGCCAATATCTGTTCGATGCTAAGAGATAATGCCAGCCCAAACCATGATATGAGTGCTTCATATTCTGCTTTATTATTGGAGGCCTCAAATTAGAATATAAGGGCATATGCAACATCGATGTTTTCTGGCATTGTAATTATTAAATCCGTTGCACTGATTATGGTTTAAGATGAGCTGTCCATGAACATTTTCCAGACAAGGAGCTCCTTTGTAAAACCTCCTTCGATCAAATTTTCCATATATGAATAACTTCTTCATTTGCTCAAAGTCACGAGAAGTTTCTTCTTATTTGGATGATGACTCTGGTATGCCAGCATCTTGGACGGTTGGATTAATGACCAAGCTATCTCCCGCAGGAGTCACCTCACTTAATTGAAATGGTGAGCACATTTCTGAAAAAGTTTACTCAGTCTAACCTATGGTTGAGCTCTCCTCCATAAAAAATTTCTTTACCACTTTTGCAGTCGAGCTCTTTTCCATAGAAATTTTCTCGACAGTTCTTTCTTTGTAAGTGAATTCAGTGATAATCTTAGCCACAACCTGGAACTT